>AP018154.1:13067628-14294615 GCA_003052745.1 Caenorhabditis inopinata
CTCGAAAAATTTTTCGAGAAATCAACGAGAAACATTTCTCGAAAATTTTTCGAAGTAATTTCTCGAGAAATTTCTCGAAATGCTTTCGAAACGACACACTGTATCTGATTGTCCAGATACCATCTCCCGCGGATTGTTGTTGTCTAATTCCTGTTCATCTCTACATTGCCTATGCGCCAGTAGGCCAACATGCGGCGCATTCTGAAGTGTTATGAAATATTCTGTCTATTTCATGGATATTCTTTGCGCTGAATTGAAGTAGTTCTGCGTCGTATTTATAACATTTATAGCTAAATTATAATTGTTTTTTGTTGAAATGCTTTCCATTGCTCTATATTCCATTGGATTTGTGTTTTAAAAAATTCAGTCTCCCGTCACCCATTGACTACTGCTGAAATAACGATGTACACTAAGTGTTGGAACCTGAGACTACACGTTCAGTGAAGCTAATCAACAGCACGTTAATTAAAGAAAAGATGAAAGGATGTATGCTGGAACGGCATCATAAGGGTTAGTAGTAGATGATGGTTTTGCCAAATCCGAAATGAACCTTCTTCAAGTTTTTTTTTCCAAATTTCATCTTCCTTTTACTATAACTTTATCGAACTGCTTACAAAAGTTTCCAGCAAATCTCGATTCTTATTCAGAAGTGGAGCACGTATCAAAGTGTGAAATTGTAGTCCGACCCAGAAAAAAGTACAATAGCGGAAACTTATTTTTTTTGTCCAGTCCAACCATATATTCCGGTCTTTTCGATAAAATACTCCTGCCTGCACACACCACTTATTCTAGGGATTCTAGGGATTCTGGTTGGGCGATGGTTGAAAGAGAAAGAGATTGTTCTGAAAATGTATGATTTCAGGGAGGTATCTGGCATAGAAAAATTTCATCGAAGCCATAGTGATAGATTCTAATCTCTTAAAGAAATATTCTGATTCAGGGATTGCACGTGCTGTCCTCAGTTTTCCAGACTTTTCCAGACTCCATGCTCTCTGAAACCAATTTGAAGTGTAGGCCTTCTGTTATTCAGATACATAGTTGTCCTGCGTAGTCTTTTATCATTGCATTGTTCTCTTTTTATCGTAATTGTTCGCGCATCACCTTAAAACAATAGGAAACACCGAACAGTGCCACCAGAAAAAAGTGGCAAAATGACCAAAAAAGGACGAGAAATCAAGATGGAGACGGTGAGAACGAAAAAATGCACTTTTATTCCGAAAATATGTTGTTTCCTTTTGTTGTTCATTGCATCCTATACAAAAAATGCGCAACGCCCACGACGGTACACACGAAACGAGCAAATTACGGTGGTAAACAGAAGATTAGACATGCAGAAATTCAGAAATTTTTGCAAACGTTCAGAGGCGCTAGACATAGAAACGAAAAACGAATGCGCCTACAGTGTTCACGTGGACTTTTCGTTTCTCAAAACGAAACACGAACTTCTGCAATATGTGCGTTGACGAGACAAGAGAGAGTACACTCATCGAAGTGTACTCGCTGCTCTTTTGTTCTGCTTCCACATCTACTGTAAGCTCGTCGTGCTACTTTTTTATGCAACTTTGAAAAGATTGAAAAGAAATGAGATCATCGTGGAGTTGCAAACTTGGAGGATGTTCTCATTTCGCATTTTAGTTTTTCAAAAATGTTCGAAACTTCAGCGAACAAGGTCAAATTTCAGGTCAAGGATGCCCAATTGAAATAGTTTCCAGATCTTTATTAGTTTAATGAATTTTTTTTTCACAGATCTCAAAAGTAATTTACATTTGGGAATAATTTTGGTCCCTCATCCGTGTGCGGCTTCTAGGAATTCAACCTGTAGTTTGGCTGTTGCAGAAATGTGACGTACCTTGAAACTTAGTTGTTCTTCTGCTCCTTTTTCTTCGGTTCTTTGTGTCCGTAAACCTGTCCAATCTTATTCCTTTCGCTTTTTTCTATCGACTATCTAACTTTACGGACTAAATACACAAATTATCTTTTTTTCGACCAGAGTACATGCTCCTCGAAGGCTCGTGTAGCTTCTCAAATTTCGCTTATTAATTAGAATCGACTCGTTGCAAGGTAGCCTATTTTGAATACTCAGCAAAACTCCAAAAGTCTCATGGGAGACTTGTGGAAACATTGTCCTGAACTTGTGGTAAACTTGTTCTAGACATGAGGAAAACGTGGCCTAGAATTGAAGGAAACTTGACCAAGACTTGTGAACATACAAAGTTTGGCATAGACATTTGGCGGTGCAGTGATTTTGAACATTTTTGAATTTAAACTTCCTATATAATTTGTGAAACATTACTTTTTTGCACGGCTTCTCACTAGACCAATGTAGGCCTTAAATAGGCTGGGGAATAGGCTTCGGCTTAGGTGAAAGCTTTCAGAATGCTTTTAGAAAAAATTTATGTGAAAAATTACTGAAAGTTTCTCAAAAACGACTGTTAAAAAAATTAAACTTTCCCATAAATGAATAAATAAACATATAACCAGAGTAGGGCGGAATTGGATTTTGGGAACTCGGAATCCGGAAAACGAAAAACGGAAAAAAATTTTTTTTCACGGAATCTGGAATCCGGAAGACGGAATGAAAAAAACGGCGGAATCCGGAATTCCGCCCGTCTCTGCATATAACGTGCAAACTTTGGAAATATGTATGCTCATACATTTTTCGATCGCATTGGGAAAATGTTGAAGAATGAGAACATGATTTGACTATTTTCCAATCAAATGATTCCTCTCTTCTTGAAATCATTTAGGACAGCAATATTCTACATCTACACTAGCGGCCAGTGAAATATCAAAATTTGGTTTTTAATTGAAAAGCAACAACATTGGGTTCCTTGGCATATTGCCCAACGTTGTTGATTGTATTCTACAAAAATGAATTTTAACTTTTGTAGTTTGCAATCTGCTCGTACCATTTTTATTCACTTACCTATTTATAGGCCTTTTCAAATTTTCGGTACAACGTTTCCGATAAAAAAAGTAGTTCTCTTGTGACAGCAATGAATCTCTAGATAGTGGTCGTTCAAAAAAGTGGTTAAAAACAAAAATGATGGTGTACTTTTTTGAAATTACTTGGTTACTTAGTCGATCCGTCATTCGCCTATGTGGTCGCGGATCACATCTAGCCGTGCCTTGCGATTTTGAGCGATGGTGGTCCATGAAGTAGTCAGTCGATTTCGACGATATATTGAGACTTTTTTCGTGGCGAATCGAACTATCTCATGGGGCATCTTCCGGCAGATCGTTTTTTGCCTCGAGGAATCCATTCTTGTATCAGTTTCGTCCATCTACCGTCGGTTCTTCGCATATTATGCCCGGTCCATCCTAATTTTTTTCTTTGTGATGTACATAGTGGGTTCTGGGTTCGTAACTTGGGAGATTGGGGGTAAGTAAGTAAGTAAGTATTTGAAATAATAAACTTGAAATTTTGAGATATCTAGAATGATTGTGTAGGTGTTAACGGCAAATAGAAATAGAAATGGAAATCCATGAGGTCATTTTTCTTCATGGATTTCAATTTCGTAATTGATTTCAGCAATATCAAAGTGAATATACATCGGAAATTATCTTAGCTTAGCATTTTTCTCATCATTTATTGTTAACTAACAATTAGCTTTTGATATTTAAAAATTCCGTTTTAACCTTATCTAAGAGCCCGCTCTTCAGTTAAGGGTGCGTGAGGTATAACAGCGAATTACGTATCATAACTGCACGACCAAGGAACAGTTTTAAAAAAAGTAGTTCCCCACAAAGCTCCACCCACGACAACAAATAACTGGAAGCCAGCGATTCCGATTAAACTGTAGGTTTAGGTTATGCCCAAAATTTTGGGCATAATTTTTCAGTCCAATTTATACCAAAAATCCCACAAAAGCCACAAAAGTGCTATATCAGATTGCTCCCATTAAAGTGAGGCATAGAGCCGACTATTATACCAGCTGATACAGATTTTGCCTGCTCCAACCGTTTTGTCTTTTTTCCTTCAGATAGGACTTTTTCCCACGATACGGAATCATGAGGTTCTATTGAGAAGTGATCACGGTGGGGATTGCTTCCTCTTCCGAAACGACGATTAGTTCTTTTTAGCTCTCTGACAGACTGTATTTGTCGGAGCTTTCAGTCGTTTGATAATCTCTGCAGTGTTAACTATTTTCTTGAATAGTCTGATGATCGAAGAACGGTGCAATCTAAGAATCACCATTTGGCTGGAACACAAGAACTACAATCAAAAAACATCGTGTATATGAACAGCTACAGTACCGTGCAAAAATATACAAACCGGAGTGATTTTTACCGATACTCGACTTCGGATGATCCGATCGATACCAAATTTTCAGGAATTGAGGAAATCGCTTAAAAAATGAGTTTTAATAACAAAAGATTCCAGAAACTTTGGCGTCGATGCGATCATCCGAAGTCGAGTTTCGGTAAAAATCACTCCGGTTTGTATAAATACTTTTGCACGGTACTATAGCTGTTGATATACACGATGTTTTTTGATTGTAATTCTTGTGTTTCAGCCAAATGGTGATTCTTAGATTTTTTTTAATTTTCAGAAATTGGTAAATGTTGCAGAAGACGCGAAAAGCATTAATCTGAAAAGGACAGCTATTATATTATTCGCGAATCATTTACTGATGATGTTCAGTAGGCTTGCTCAGGAAACATTTGTATTGCAAGAGATGCAAATTCCAACTAACAATACTTAACTGAATCTATTATACTTTACTATGATTTTTCAATATATACGCAAATAACGATTAGTCTGTGCACTACGCGTGGGCAACAAATTTCTTGCCCATTTTAAGCCTAACTTGAATTGTGGCTGCAACTCCCCCACAGCCTGTTAAAACATTTAACGTCATGTCAGAAAAACCAATATTTTTTCTAACATTCAAACCCTGCACTGTGCTTCTTTTGTAGACACTTCTTTCAATCGTTTCCGCTTTAGATCTCCCACATTAAACACTCCCACAGCACAAAGTTCTCGGCCAACTATGTATGATCTATAGAAAAAGAAACATTCTTTCTTCGTACCGAAAAATATTCTGATTTCTGAACCCTCGCGGTCACAAAAGAGTCCATCGGTACTTATGTTTCCATAGTATTATTCTTCTCGACACATGTCTAGTTTCTCACTTGTTTGCCCCCTTTTTAACAATTCACTTGCCGGCTCCCTGTTTATCCGAATAATACTACAAGACACAGTTTCGAAATGGTTTTTGTTCAAATCCATTCATTTTCAATTTATTATTATTTTTGTTTTTTTTTTTCTGAAATTCATAGGTTTCAGAAAACTATTCAAGATTTTGTAATGTACAGTGTTGCGGAGCAAAGTATTCAAAAATAAATATTTCGGTCAAAATTTTGAGGATCTGTAATTGAGTTAATAGAAGTCCGAATTCTCAGAAAATTGCAATGTAAAGTTTGAAACTTCAATTTTGTAGTTGACACGTTTCTTCTGAAGTCTCAGGCAGGATTGATAGAGCTCATTTAAGACTGACCATCCAATTTTTTCACGCGGCGTCCTGAAATACCCATATTTGTAAGTAACGATCATTAGATTGAGCTATGGTGTGAAGATTTCTCTTTTCTTTTGCATATTTTACTGCACAGAATTGAAAAAAAAGTAGAATGAGATGACAAATTTCAAAAGCCGTGAACTCATTTAGTTGTCTCATGCGATAGATTCTGCTCAGTTTTTTATTCTGCTGAAAATTCACTGTTTGCGGATCTCCAACAATTTTTTTTGGAATATAAATTATGAAAGCGACGCAAGAAGACTAGAGATATATTCAAAGACCACACGGAAACTTTTTGGATGAGTGACTACTGTAAAACTGCCGAGAAACACATCCGAAATCAATACTGCGTAATTAAAGTTACAGTGCGAATATAAAGAAGAGTCGTTGAGCAGATCTCACAAAAGTCGGCGTCCCCATATTCAGGATCCCCACTACACCTCTCATAACGTTCTTCAATTTTACGATGTTTACTTGGCCAAGCGTGTTACTTGCAAATCTCAATACGTTCTATGCTAATTGATCTGAAAACAAAATATAACTAACATGACATATCCGTAATATTCGACTCAGCGTGCTTTGAGCAGAGCGTGCATCTCATGATGCGAGCAATGCTTTTTCTAAAGCAATGCCATAAAGCATACCAAGATCTATAATTTACAATACGGATCCAGTGAAAATATCGATATTGAAGAAAGTTATGAAAGGAATAACGGTGCTCACGTATTTTCCAGTTTCTCTACCAAGCCGCAAGAAAAGCTAAATCAACAATTTAAGAGACAATGTCTGAGAGATTCGACCACCAGTAGTCACAGTCTAAAAAAGTTGTTTCAATTAATCTGATTTTTTATATAATGGGTACTGGTGATGCCCTAAGTACAAAACCGTATTCATAATTAGGCTCCGCCCCCTTCGAGTTGAGATACGGTAGGGGTGTTTCGAAAATTTTTTTTTTCTTTTTTGAGATAACTTCGATTTCTTTTCTGGATTCGATAACCGATCACTTATGAAGCATTTTTGTAATGGAGAATATTTTTCTAGCTCTTTTCCTTCCGACCAAAAAATTGAATTTTCGGAAAAAAATGGTTTCATTTCCGTATTGTGGAAAAAAAATATATTACCGGAAGTGAGATCTCATCAGAACTTTATACTTTAGAGTATGGGTTACGAGAATTTATTACTGGTTGGCCGCGGTTCAGCTGCCTTTTTTCCAAAAAATGGGAAAAGGCACCAAAACAGTAGAAAAATGACAAAAATCTTGAAAAAAATTACTAGTGCACCCAAACCGCGGCCAACCAATCATGAATTCTTGTAACCCATACTCTGAAGTATAAAGTTCCGATAAGATCTCACTTCCGGTAATATATTTTTTTTCCAAAAAAAGGGAAAAAGGTACCAAAACAGTAGAAAAATGACAAAAGTCGTGAAAAAAATGACTAGTGCACCCAAACCGCGGCCAACCAGTTATGAATTCTTGTAACCCATACTCTAAAGTATAAAGTTCTGATGAGATCTCACTTCCAGTAATATATTTTTTTCCACAATACGGAAATGAAACAACTTTTTTAAAGAAAATTCAATTTTTTTGTCGGAAGGAAAAGAGCTAGAAAAATGTTCTACACTACAAAAATGCTTCATAAGTGACCGGTTATCGATTCCAGAAAAGAAATCGAAGTTATCTCAAAAAAGAAAAAAAAATTTTTTTTCGAAACACCCCTACCGTATCTCCACTCGAAGGGGGCGGAGCCTAATTATGAATACGGTTTTGTACTTAGGGCATCACCAGTACCCATTATATAAAAAATCAGATTAATTGAAACAACTTTTTTAGACTGTGACTACTGGTGGTCGAATCTCTCAGACATTGTCTCTTAAGAAATTCTTTGCTTCCTGGTATGAAACTTTTGTGCATGGAACATTGCGTCTTTTTTGTTCCAACTTCCTAATCTTCTTTTAGATACATTAGGAGCCATGAAATGCCAACATTTCATTGATATTATCGGTTGAAAAACGCGAACTTTTTTAAAATACCAATTCGCCGGTAACAGTTAATTGAATTCTACAAAAATTGAGCTTTATTTTTGTAGCTGTCATTCCTTCTGTGTGAACGCTATCTGCAAGTTTATAGCTCTAGCAAGAGAAGTCTGAATTGTGTACTGTAAATATAAAAAAACTACTACTAATCTGTACATATGTACAGGGTGGCCGCTAATTACCCGCACACGATAGAACGGCTATAAAACCGGAACGCAGGTAATCGGCTGACAATTTGTCCCATTCCTTGAGCAAAGTCTTCTTCAGAGCAGCCACACTTGAATGGGGTTGAGCATTGACCTTGCTCTGCAAAACCCCCCACACGGAGTAGTCCAAGGGATTCAGGTCTGGCGAGGAAAAAGGCCATTCTTCCTTGCGAATGAATGCAGGAAAATGCGTTGCGCACCACTCCTGAGTGATCTTGGCGGTGTGAGCCGGTGCTCCATCCTGCTGGAAAACCTAGTGTTGTCCTTTGAAGTGTTTTTGGACCAAGGAAGAAAGTACTTTTCTAAAATTTCTGAAATATAAAGTTCCTTGTTGATTTTGACTCCCTGATCAACGAATACCAATGGTGCTTTGCCATTTGAGCAGATGGCTCCGAAGACCATGACGATGGCAGGGTGAAAGACTTGATTGATGGTCCTTCCTTTGTCAGATGCTTCTTGGGAACTATGGGCCAAAATACGGTGATTTTGAGAATTGAACTCGGCCTGTACTGTGAAAAGTTTTTCATCAGAAAAAACAGTCACTAAACTGCGTGCGGCGGAGAAGACCTTTTGCTTTCTCCAGACGTTTCTTCAGCAAGAATGGCTGCTTTTCGAACACGAAATGCAGCTGGTTTTCCACAATTTTTCTCATCGATGTTCGTCCGATTTTCATATCAATTGACATCTTTCTCATGCTTCGATGCGGATTTCTGAAGATTCTCATCTTGACAGCCTTAATCACCTCCGGAGTTGTCACAGTAACTTTTTTTCCTCGTCCACGACGATCCTGTTGACTACGAAGCTCCTTGAAACGAGAAATTGCATCACACACCGTTAGGAGGGGAATCCCGAGTTGTTTAGCAATCGTTTCTCCACTGATTCCCGACGTGAATATATGGATAATGGTAGCACGGTGGGGAGATGCACGTGCCATTTGGCTAAAACAAAACTTATGAAGCTATAACTTGGGAAAATAGTAAACAATACATTGATAAATAAATAAATTGAATATATCCGCGCTTCTGATGCGTCAATGCTTGCCTGCTTGGCGCGGAACCCGTGCGCGTGTAATTATCGGCCACCCTGTAAGTAGCGGAAGTATGAAAAGTTGTAAACAAAGTCAGCGTGCCCATATCCAGGGTTCTATTTCTGTAGAACTCACTCACCAACTTTTTGAAAAAGCCACTCTTCCCTCTTAAGGTGTTGTATTCGTTGCCATCGGTCTCGGGACTCCACGAATCAGAATCAGTATTCTTAGCAGTTGCAGATTTCATACCTACGGGGTGGCGAAAAAATACATGATTTCTTTTTCTGAGAACTCCTGGCGCCGTGCCAAGTTTGATTTTCAAAAACTTTCGAAACTTTTCGAAAGTCGGGCCTGTATATAAGAAGAGCCCAGAAACATTTGTTATCACTTTTCGTTTTTTCTCTAATTATACGAGCGTCTCCCCACCGTGTCACCATCGGCAAGCTGTACGCTGAAGGTCATCGGGTGTGTGACATCGTTCGAAGACTCGATATCGGTCAATCGTTGGTCCAGAACGTTTTGAAGCAATTCAAGGACTAAAGGGCACGCCCAGAAATATCAAAAAACAGGAAGACCACGTACTGTTAACACTCGCAGGACAAGAGGAATCATCAAGAAGAGGATCACGCGAAATGACGCTGTGAGCATGAACAAGATGGCGAAATCCCTTAGAATCAGTCGCAAAAGTGTTCAAATGATTGTCAAACAGGACGTGGATCTCAAGAGTTATCGCTTCTGTCGTGGGCAACACCTCACAGATCAGTCCAAGACAAGTCGGTTTGAAAAATCGAAGAAATTCCTCAACGATATCAAGGTGCGCCGCATCTACGACGTCAGTTGGACAGATGAAAAGATCTTCACGATAAAGTCACTTCCGAATAGCCAAAACACTCCGTCAATTGTTGTCAAAAGATGAATCGAAATCTCCAAAACGCTGATTGGCCAGAACGTTGTTTACCAAATCAATTATATTCTTGTCAGGTTTGACAGCTGAAGATAAAGCTCCGTTGGTCTTCATTGAAAGAAATGTGAAGATCAACTCGAAGGCTTCCCAAAACTCGAGTTTGAAGGGTGTCTTACTACCCTGAGTTACTTACTAGCCACTTTTGCCACCGGCCATTCACCCTTCAATAAGATTGGGCACCGTTCCACGGCTCCAAATTCGCAAAATTGGTACGCCATGCTCATTTTCCAGCATACTGGGGGAGAGACATGTGACCAGCGTCGCCGCCGGATCTCAATCCTTGGGACTTTTCTGTTTGGGGGTATTTGGAGAGATCATCACTCGCTCTCACACAACTGTCGCCTCTCTGAACCAAGCCCTTCTCAAAGCATGGGATGACATTGATGACGACTACCAGCGGCGTACAGTGGAGTCAGTTCCGGATCGTCTGAAAGTGTGAATTAAAGCCAAAGGGCCAAACTTCGAGCATCTTCTTAAATAATTGTTTTATTTGTTCTATTTCATGAAAAAATAAAGTATGGAGACTTTTGCGAGAGCTCTTGGCACGTTGACAAGTTTGATTTTTGAAAATAGAGAGCTTATATAATCCGAGATTTCAAGCATGAGTCATTACTTTATGTGCATTATAAGATTATGAGAGCTTCTAATTGCGAAACTGTTTGGCGTCCCAGTGTCTGACATCGTTTGACGCCTTCATATTCCGAAGACAGCCGTGTACAAAGTGGTCAAGTGTTTCAAAGCAAAAGAAAATGTTTTGTAGATCCCGAAAACAGGTTGTCCTCGCAATATCAACATTCGCAGCATTCGCGGCATCATCATTGTATTAGAAACACTTTTTGAACACATTTAGAGAAATTTACACTTTTATTATCTTTGACAGATCGTTTAAAAAAAGTTTAAAAAGTTCTGGAATTTCCAGAAAAGCCCTAAAATTTTTTGGAATATCCGATACACTTATAATGTATAATAATCCGAAAAGATGCAGAGTCCTTGAATGTTCTGAAGGTTCTTCATTTGTTTTGACAATCGATCATGACTCTGGAAAGCTATTCCAAACGTTTTACAGCTCTTCATTAAAATAAAATAAAGCTTCAATGCTTTAAGTTATTAAAAATGCGAAATATTCTATAACTGGTTTCCAGCTTCTTTAAAAAGGCGCTAGAACTCTGTGATTCTGAAGAGAGAGAGAGAGAGAGAGAGAGAGAGAGAGAGAGAGAGAGAGAGAGAGAGAGAGAGAGAGAGAGAGAGAGAGAGAGAGAGAGAGAGAGAGAGAGAAACATAAGCTGCCTGAGTAACCGAGTTGCCTCCATTGTGTTTATAAAATCATTTTACAGGTAGAATTACGAATGGTTTTTCATTTTCACAAATAGAAATTATTTTCAGAATCCTAGTTTTTCAGTTCATTAGGATACATGGGAGGCTTGGTTTTTCTTTCTGCACATTTCGCAGCGATCGATATTAAAAAGATAACACACTTTTATGTCTAATGCAGAAATTTGCAGGTCACCGTATTCAAAAAAGAAACATCATTTGTGCTTCTAAATCCTATTGAATCCCTTTATTTCTTTTCATTTCATTCTTCCCCCCGCCACTCACCCGTACACCCGCTGCATAAACAACCACCACTGTACCCATGCCTCAACACCCGCCATTCTTATTTAATTAACGTGAACTGTTTCTACATCAACATCAAATGATCTTCATGCCGAAACTTTATATGATCAGCCTTCGGTTGTTTCTCTCTCTCGTCCATCTGTCACCAGACGAGATTAATGTACACTTCGCTGCCGATCTGATCGAAATCTGCACATAAATAGCGTTGCAGATTTGTACATGCGTTCATTTATCATTACAGCCCACACCTCTACACATCTGTACAGCTCAAAGCACTTTAATAAAGGCATCCTAATTAAGGTGCTCTAAATAATGCACTCTACTTTTACACGTTTTCCACCGAAACTCTTAATTGTTAAAGTAGCGTTCACTTCAATGAGCCATTGCAGAGGTGACAGAGATTGTAGAAAAATGTTGTTAATTACAAAAATGTAGTTTTTAATATAAAGATTTCGCACAGAATTTATCAGAGCATTTTAAATTTTATTAACTCGTTTTTCATAATGTGAAACTTAGACGTTTTGCGCTGAAATATCCAGTTTTGCATATTCATTTTCGATTCCAAACTACATACATACTTTGATGCCATTTGACTAAACATTGCATTGAGAAATAGCAGGTTCTTCAGAGTAATTTCAGAAGTTCACTTCAATATATTCTCAAATAAAGAGCAGTACAACATACAGAATGAGATTTTTCTGTTGAAAACGCTTTATTTTGAGGTGTTGTAAAGTAGTGAGTAGAGGCTGGAATGTTCTGAAACATTTTGTCTGGAAACTTCACACCGAAAACTACGTTTTTGTGATTTCTCTGAAATTACTGCAAAAGCTCAATGAAATAAAGAGACCCCATTTTCAAGGGTTTCGCACATAAACACTATTTTTTGATTTATCGAAAGCAGTTTTGCCCGACACTGTAGCAAACAGTCATCGATTACAAAAATTTAGTTTCAGAGCAAATAATGATGGATCAGAAACAGAAATCGGAAAAAAGTTTTCTCTTCTTCGCTATTCCTTTTTTCCGTTTTCGAATTTTTTTTCCAATTTTTTGTTTCGTATGATTTTTGCACATCTTAGAGTGCATAAGAATTTAGTATAAGAACAAATTCAAAAAAAATAATCTCAGTCACAAAAAAGTGAAGAAATCTTGCGATTCAAATCTGAAAAACGAGCTTTTCCTCAATACACGGTGCGCCAAAGGTATGGAAGCACCAGTTTCGCACAAGGTAGAGGGCGCTGGCAAAATTGTGGTGCCTCGATTTAAATTTCTTTTTTTTTCACTTAATTACTTACTTAGTTACGTAGTCGATTCGTTATTTGCTTGTTATTCGCGTGGTCCGGACCGGAACTTGGAGAGTATTCGAATGTCTTCACGGTGTAAGTCTCGTTGGCGTTGTTCCGTTAGAGTTAATCTTCTTTCTAGTGACGCATGCGTCACACGGAGTCTTTCAGCGAGATTCTGTGTAAGGGTCCATGCTCCAGGTCCGTATGTGAGTGCGATGAGAACGATGGTGCCGAAAAGTTGAGCTCGCATTCGGGAGTAGGCGAGAGCGTTGGTTGTGTTTTTAATGTTGCTAAACGCTGCTCATGCTGCCCGTCTTCTTCTGTGAAGTTCTATTCCTAGCTTACTTCGTGAGTTGAGTAGCCAGCCAAGGTAGACATACTCACCCACATCTTCGCACAAGCTAGAGAGCGTTGCCGTATTTTTTTCGCGACGATTTTTATTCAGCCAAGTACTATCGGAAAGGTTCTCGGAATTATCGGAATAATTGTTTGGAGGATCATCATTCGATATGAAGAGCCCAACACATTCGAAAATCGTCCAAAAAGCGGAAGAACTCAAACTTCTATAACTTTGAAGAGACTCAATAATGTCAGAAAAAAAACAAGCTGTGTCGAATGCATAATTGTGAAGATATGTGATGAAGAATGATCATTAGTACAACACAGTAAATCATGGATTTGGAGCAATCACTTCCGACGGTAAGATATCGCTTTTTGAAAATTTAAGTGAAAGTTCAACGAAGAATAGTGTATGGAGGAGGTTTTGAAATTAGCACGTTTTGCCGTGGCCCAAACTACATTTTCTTGCCTGCCTCATCGCCGAATTTGCATCCGCTTCATTGTTCAGTATGAAGTGTTCTTCAGTCAAGAATCCAATTTTATTTCAATCGGACAATTTTAATAACGTCTGGTTTATAGTTTTAATGAACATTTTTATAATTTACTATCGTTGAATTTTCATGTTAGTACTGGTGTTTCTGCGAATCTTGCATCACTTTGAATGTGTTTCCAAACTTTTCGTGTACCCATTAAATCCCGCCACAACGATGGGAGAAGTGAGCTGGTGGACATGTAGATCGGTTATCGGTTATTTTCCGTATCTCATCCTTCAAGCCAACCAAGCCTATGTGCAGAAAAATAATGTTTTTACAGTACACTTTTAATGCGACGTTTTGGACAAATTAGTGATCGTTTTCAGCCAACTAGTAATCGATTTTGTTGATTAAAATATCTGTTAACAATGGCATCATCTTTAGATATCATAGATCGTTGTCTTTAATCAAAGACTTATCGTTCTTCTGAGGACAAGGCTGCCTTCTTCCAAGCTTTCCTCCTCTCCTCTTTGCTTCCGACCACTTCTGTAGTGTCTCTTTCGATGGAGACAAACGGGAGAACCCAGTTTCCGGTGTATTTTTATTCTTCGTTTTCTCGTTCATACCTTTCTAATGTTTATATGTGTTTTGCTCCACCTTCTCTAGATGTTGGTCTCTCGGAAATGGTTGCGGCACGAACGAGATGTTCTTTTGTGTTCCAATCCTCTTACCGTAACCTTTAAAAGTTCTAGTTTACAATTTTACAAACTTCAGTTCCGAACTATGTATTGCTGATCTTTCGAACAGATTTAGAAAGAGTTTAAAAAACTAAGTAAATACGGGTCCCGTTCAAATAACGTGTATTTCTCCCATTTTTTTTGTCTTATTGAGAGTTACTGTATTCTTTTTGTTTCAATGGGAAAGTAATAAATATGGTGACTCATAGACAGAATTGCATATTAAAAATGAGTGTACAAACTGATTCTTAAATCACTTGCATATTCATGTTTTAAAAAACTGAAAAATATGTACAGCCCACCTACGTTTTTCGAGTTTTCAAAGAGTTCAAACGGTTAGGCCGTTTTAACTTTAATGTACATACATATTCTCTAATTTTCAAGCAATTTTCAGTTTTTTCTAAGGGCAATTAACTGGAATTTGGAATGAAATACATGTGATTGCTGGTCGATGACAAATCATTAGATCATAACGAAAATCGTTAATCGAACACAATGCCAACTATGTTTTGGTCTTTACCGTTCCCTGAACGTCATCGTAGCGTACCCGACCAGTTTTTGAACAACTGGTATGTGATTTGATATCGTGATTGATTTCGTCTCTTTGATCATACACTCTATTCATCGCTCTACTGATCACTCGGGAGTTGTGCGGAAATTTAGACGAATTTCCTGAATCAAGTGGCCAACCTTGTTTCACGTGAATGAAATCTTCATTCGTTTGCAAACAATGCAGGAAATAGTAGAGAATATAGGAAAAACGAGAAAATGGTGACAGTAGTCACAAAGGCGAATTGATTATTTCATTCTATTTTTGACATTCCATCGCCAGTTATAGAATCTCCTGTGATGGAGGACTTGCAGAGATACTAAACAGAAGGATTTGTGCCGCCTCTTGTGAACTGACCAAGATTTTTGTAAAGAGGAATAGAGAGAACGAGAATGGAGAACACATTGTTTTACTATGTTCTCGGGTATTTTTTGGATATTTTCATACGCTAATAGCCAGATCCGCCTCTTAGAAGTCTTTCCTACGAGGCACACCACTGAGACAGAACAAAACGCAGTATGATAAGCTACTACAGCGCAGTGCGGCTCTCGAAAAGTCTGTGCTAATTGTGAAGGCATTTTTTAAGATTGAAATTCAACTTTGCAGCATGTTTTGCATTGCTACAACAATCTAGACAAATACAAACAATCACTCCGAAGCACTCGATCGTCTCGCTTACTTCCCAAACATTTCCATTGAGAAAAAAGACGGTAGCACTCAAAAAAGTGCCTTCAAAAAGGGACGAAAGGTCATTAGGATCACCGAAAGAAGAATGAAGCTTGAGACTTAGAGATGACACAGATGCAAACATGTTTATGAAAATAAAAAGAAGAGATGGAGAGAGAGAGAGAGAAGGAAATGGTCTGCTTGGACACCGAACACTCAGAAAACTGTCATAGACATGTGACTCGCTGAGTTGAGCATTGACCATACGTAGTGAGGTCTCCTACAGATGTTTTTTTTTCGGAACAATACTGTACAAACTTCCAAAACCACTTATTTTTCTTCGAGAAGCGTCATTTGCTTGAAGTTGCCTCATCTCTATGTTCCATTAGGAATATTTGTTTATTTTCGACGAGTCTTCCCTTTTTCGCACATCCAAAATTGGCCTTCTATAATCAAACTTTTCCCAGCTTCCTTCCAAAATTTCCAAACTTTGCTCTTTTTTTATTTGTCTGGTCTGCTTTCTGTTTGCTCCAATCCTCGGGTTCTCTTAACTTTTACTGCATTTTTCAATCCTCAGCATCAACATCGATATCACTTGACCTTTTGATCTTAACTTGTGCATTCTTCAAATCTTCGTCTTGATCCTTTGCTCTCTCAATTGATGATACCGATCGGCACATCTATTCTAGCAAACTCATCGACGTAGGTTTAAGACGCCTTTTAATCCGTTTACCTACTATGTAATTTTCTTCAAAACAACGATAGATTAATAGAAATACGCTGGTTGAATAGCAGTGTTTTCGTCTGCAAAGTTACGCAATGGAGAGTTCTTTCAAAACTAATTTCGATTCCAATCCATTGAAAAGAAATGAAGCAAAAACAGCTAAACGAGAGGGTTGGAGAGTTGTTCAGAGAATATTCCATCTTTATAAAAGTGGGCACGACACTCAGATTTTCGGAAACACATTTTTTTGCTCTTTTTTTAAGCTTAAATTGCTCCTTTCGTTGATTTGTCATTATTTTTCCAATATTTTATAACATGAAGTTAGAGAAATTGGTGGGGGAATCTTTCTACTTTCCTCCAATCATATAATTATTGGTTTCCAACTTCTTCCTTGCCGATCATATGTTTCTTTTCATTTCACAATCTTCAGTTTGACAAAATACTGGTTTCACGTCTCCTTCATCGTTTTTGATCGTCAAAATTGAATTTTTTGGATATACGGTCATGAGAAATGAAATCATATGAAAACATTATAATTGACGAGTAAAGCCTCACTGATTCATTTCAAGAATTGAAAAATTTAGCACATTTGCTCTTCAATTACAAAGCCTTCCGAATATTTCGGTATTTCTAATGTTCTTTAAAGCCTTTTTCTTTTGAAACTCCCATTGTTTTTGGTATTTGCCTAAATATTATTGCTATAAAAGGAGCTTATAAATTATTAAAAATCTGTAAAAGTCTGGCTTGAAAAATAGTTTTTTTTAGTTTTAAAAATGCTTAAAACCAGATGTTTAATCGCAGAAAAACACACTTTAAGCATTTCTTTTCAATTTTCATATCTCAAGCATACTGATTACTGTGCCTCTGGGGCAAAAAATTCGGCGACTAAACAAGGCCACAAGCGAAAGCTCGGAGCATTGTTTTTTTGTTTAATGTTTAAATATTTATAGAAGTTAAATGTTGAAAATACAAATTTTCGCAGCAAGGCTTTTCAACACCGGTTATTTCAAAACTGAATTTATCGGACAACTGTAGTTGCAAAACGGCAGGTTGCCAAAGAACAAGTACCATAATAATAATAATAATAATTTTGTGCGTTCGTTTTGTCGAAAATAATCATTTGTCGTGGTTTAGCCACCATTTGTCGGCAAACTTGTCAGTTTGTCTACAAATTTTTGTCGACATGGCACGCACGCAGCTCCAGATCTTCTTCTGATTTTTGATGGATTTCTCGTCTCGTCTTTATTCGATTTTTTGTATAAAAATTTAGACTCATCAGAGGAACCAACGATCAATTTATATCTCTTCCTCGAATTGGTTATTTTTCTTTTATCTCGTGCTCATTTTTCTTCAATTTTTGTCTTTCAGCAGAAAAAAAGATCCCTGAAAAATGGTGTTCCAGAATGTTTTTTAATGAGTTAATTTTAATTGCAGATTTTTATTAGTTACAAATCGAAATAACTGTTAGAGCATACAAATCAGCCGACGGAATCCGAGAATTCCATCCAGTAGTAGTGATGCCTTAGCCTGAATACTAGATATGCACGTGTGATTATAATAGCGAGCCTTTTTACATGAGGTAAATGAAAATTGAGTAGATAACTAGTGTATGTATAGAATGCAACAGCAAAAAAAACGCTGTTAGTCCGGATCAGCATAATTCGGTGTACTTATTTTGTAGTCCCGGTGATTAAAATAAAACTTGCCCTTCTATTAAGAGTAAAAATGATGTTGAACCTCTCACACATTATGATTCAGGCTTCCACGAAAGTCGAAGCAAATCGGTCGTCATTCGTGGAATTCTTCGTCTTTCAGTTTGTCTTGCATTCGTCTTAGGTCGTCAATTAAAATACATGTGTACCAACATAATGTCTATCTCTGCGTCAGACGAATTCTAGACGAAGACGAAGACGAGACAAGACGGTCTTATTTCGTCTTTCGTGGAAGCCTTACTCTTGATATCTTGATATCGTAACACTTATTACATGCTTTCTATTTTCAGAATTTCGTTGAGAATATTGACTTATTATTAAGCGAATAGTTCTGTCTGTGTGTCCGTCTGTCTGTTCAGGATTTTTTTTTTGAATAATTCAAGAGAACGTGGACCTTTTACTTTGATATGCGGGATGGAGTCATAACCACAAAAGCGTTTCGCAACCATATCTTTAGGAGTCACATGGTACTTATGATACTGTAGAACTATGTACACAAAATCTACAAAACTGTCTTATCAACGATAGAAACACTTATAATTTTGCTGATATAGCAACCTGGGTGTCCGTGTATCAAATGTCAAAAATCAGCTTCATAAGTGCACAACTAAAACTTTAATAGACAATGTTGTTTTCCGAAGTTTCTAAGACATTCTTCCATAATGTTCTAGAACAGCGGCGTAGCCGCTAACTTCCAACTGGTGCTTAATTATACGCTTAATAATTGTTGCTCAGGAACTGTGATTGTCAGCGAAAATGCGCAAGTCAGTGGCAAACTTCTCACAATTCTGGGACAACGCTTCCATAAATCACGCAATGCCTTATATTTGTAAAATAGGCGGCACCTGAGACTGAAGACGACTCGATGGAGTTTAGCAGAGCGTTTTCTGACACAATGTGTCAGGCGAACAAAACATACAATTTTACAGCTCACTTTTATTTTTCCAATGCAAACATCCAGATCATGAATCGAATAGTAAGGTCCAGGTGTATTAATGAAACATCGCGAACGAAAATCACGCTTTATTTTTTGTTCTTTTCCATTCACAACGGCCCATTAGCATATATATAAACGCTCTTCTCCTTCTCCACTCCGTTCGATTTTCTCCAACGTTTCGCTAAAAATAAAACGGAAAAATGGGAGGCCGAGTTTCTACTTCCCGCCTAACACTTTTTTGTTTGTCGCTGATCTTTCGAATTATATTTTTTGTTGAGAACAGTTTCAAAACGAAATGCATAGATTGAAATGTTTTGTTCAAATCAGAAATGTCCGTTTTATTTATTTTTTAGTTTTTACGTTGTCACGATCAGAATAAGTTTAAACTTTTCCAATCTGTTTATTGTTTTCAATGTTTTTTGTTTGATATGGATAATTATTAGCAATGATATTAACACATAAAGCCAGTTATAGAAGATCTTGCGATCCGGCTGATTACTGGCATTCGATGAGAAGCTAATCCCAATTAACTTAGAGTAAGTTAATTGAGTTGTTTTTCTAAAAAAGGCTACAACTCTTTTCGTATGTTCAATAATGCGGGGGGGGGGTCTGACGGTGCAAATGCAGATTGTGATTCTGTATTTCTTGTTCTCTTTTTCTGAATCCCCCATGAATGCCGTTTATTACTTTCTCTATTTGAAACACCCTTCCGTTTTGTTTTCCACTAGCGCCAGGCCGACTTGATGCATCTAAAATCGAAGTGCTGACCAAAACATACCGTTTTATTGTCAATTCGGAACATATAGATACGTCTTTACCATGCGAGTCTCCTCCCTCTTTTATGCGAAACATTCAATCGGGAGCAAACATTTCTAAATCTCGTCTCCGGGGAGGGGATGTTTGCTCAGATGCCCTCACTCGGCGTCTCTCACAGTCTACCGGCGTTCTGTGTCTCTCAACAACAAATGGTAATGTGACTTTCTGCTTTTAATAATCGATATTTTAAGCCAATTGTTCTTGTTGAACTTGTTGATTATTAGCATGTGACTGTGAATGATACAAATCGAACCCATCTGAACTTTGAACCCTTCTGAGCGTTATCAAGCTAGATATTTTTAACTTCCTTTGCGTCATTTTGTTCTTTTTTTTATCAACTCCTCTCTACCATCTTTGCAAAACCCCTAGCAAAGCGTTTTTAGTGTTCCCGTTTTTGTTAGGAAAAAGAAACCAGACTTTTGTTTTATCTCCTTAACGTTGAAATTCATCGAAACACCTACCGATGGGCCTTCCTTGGTTGAACGTTATTTCAGAAGCCGATTTGTTTGAAGTCTCATTGAATTTGACAGAGAAAGTAAAATACCGGTTTAGAAGTTACTATTGAAATTCCTCGGTTTTGTGAAAACTTCAAAACTTCAACGGAAGTTATGGCAAACTTGTGCTAGACTTGTGGAGTTTTGTTGAGAAAGGGCAAGCTGCCCAAAATCGTGAATCTGTGTGTACTCTTCACTTCTGCTTTTTCTGCATCTTCCGATGCAGTTTCATAAACTAATTTCATTGAAAAAAATGCAACGGGCAATTAAATATCACCATTTCGTTGGTTTATTAAATGTAGAACACCCAGAATTTTTCTGGTTTTCAACCTTCTTGTACCATCTCCATCCACAGAAATATATTCCACAATAGAATATATTTCTTTAGCTGAAAAACATCAACGTTGGATGCTTGATGTAATGCCAGCCAAAATTTATTTGATTATTTCAAAAATTATAGAAAGAATATTCTGTCTGTGTGTCTTGAACTTTGTTTTTGAATAACTCAAAAGAAAGTGGGGCCTCCTACTTTGACATGCGGGACGGAGTCATGGAAAGTCGAGTGCTTCGCAATCATATCTTGAGAAGGTCGCTGGGTACTTGGGATACTGTAGAACCGTGCATCAAAAATCTACAATCTTAACAACGTCTTAACAACGTTACAAACAGTCAACATTTTGCTGATATAGCTATCTGGAAGTCTGTCCCAAAAATCAGCTTCATATGTGTTAAGGCTTCCACGAAAGACGAAATAAGACCGTCTCGTCTTCGTCATCGTCTAGAATTCGTCTGACGCAGAGATAGACATTGTGTTGGTAGACATGCATTTTAATTGACGGTGTAAGACAATTGCAAGACGAGCAGAAAGACGAACGAAGACGCGACGAAATACGAGACGAATGACGACCGTCTTGTTTCGTCTTTCGTGGAAGCCTTATTATGTGTAAAAGCTATGCAGCGTGTAAAATGTGTAATATGTGTAAAAGCTATGCAGCGTCATTAAAATCATTCTGTGTGAGCTTTGGAAACAACGAAACGAAAGGTTAGAATCACAATTTCTCACACTATAGTCGTTTCATGCTTTAAATCATTGAATATCCCTTACATTACTCAGACTACGGCACGATCTTTCAAACTTTTCCCTGAATTTCGCCACTTCTACCATCTGTCCCACTCTGTCCTACAAAGTCACTCTTTGATTAGTCAGTTCTTTTTCGTTTTTTTTTAATTACAGCTGAAAAAGTTGTTCTGGCGTCATATTGCTCGCTTAGTGGAATACATTTTAGCCAATTGTGAAATGAAAAAAGACTGTCCAATAAGACAAAAATTCAGAAAAAAAATGGTCCAACAAGTCGGCTAGACAGCTGGAACACCAAACTAAAGAATATACGAACATCATTAAGCCAGCATTTCATATCTTCCTTTTAAAGTTTAAATTGAATTGGCCCATTAAGGAAGGTCCACATGCATGTAGTCTTCGTTCCCGCAAGAAGCAAATACAATTTTTAAAAATTTGCAATTTTATCACTTATTCACTCCTTCTGAGCTTCTTTTCTTCTTCGTTGCCTTTAGAACCTCTGGAAATGTCTTAAATAATATGCGACATTAACTCTTCACCTCTTCTTCATTCGGAAATTGTTCATGTTTCGTGATATTTGCCTATTTGCTTCATATTCGAAAATGTCGAGATTAACTTTGTTTTTATTTCAGATTTGTAACTACAACAGACCATTCTTTCAAGTGAGTGCATTTCGTTTCAGCTGGAATTCTCTGTATCGTTATATTTTTTTCTTGCAATATGCGTGTGTGTGTGTGTGTAAGGCTTCCACGAAAGACGAAATAAGACCGTCTCGTCTCGTCTTCGTCATTGTCTAAATTTCGTCTGACGCAGAGATAGACATTGTGTTGGTACACATGTATTTTAATAGACGACGCAAGACGAATGCAAGACGAACTGAAAGACGAACGAAGACGAGACAAAAGATGACCGATTTGTTTCGTCTTTCGTTGAAGCCTCATGTGTGAGGAAGTATGCGTGGGGACCTTTCTTATTGGACCAATTTCATTTAAATTTTGAAAGGAAGATGTGAACTGTTGGTTTAATGATGCCCATATATTCTTTAATTATGTGTTCAAGTCGTATATTATTCATTTGGAGACTCTGGACGATGAAATGTCAGTGTTTGGTATTTATCAGATGAAAAACACTTTATAGCTTCTTCTTTTTTTACTTTTTTATCACAAAATTCGGTGATTTTTAAGCAAATTCATTTCTGAGAGCGATGAATCAGCAGATATTAGCCGCACAAGTATATTGTAAACTACAAAAATGAAGTTTGATTTATGTGAAATTCACTAAGCAATGTTTGAAATCATCAAACACGTTTAGTCGTTATTGCAACAGGGGTGTGCGGAATGGAATGAGGGATTTCGATGATTCTGAAAGGATCTTTCGGAATGTAGATTTTTATCGTACTATTGAGAAACATGAACATGAATTACGGGTCACCGTATTTTAAAGGCGCATATTTTGAAATTTGTTCTGCGTTTCACAAGGATTACATTTTCAATATTATTGTTTTTATGAATAATTTTTTTCTCAATTTTCTTTTCTTCGTAAAACGCTATGGATGGAATACTAGAATATGAATTTTTAAAAAATTAAAAATCTATCGAAAAATTGCTCGACTTTCGCGACTTATTGGCTATTCGTTTAATTAGCAACAGCAACGGAACATAATTTATTAAATCAATTAATTTCAAACATTGGAATATTTTAATGTTTCTTATCAGAAACAATCAAGCATCGTCAAGCAAAAATTACGTTTGTGTATATATTACACGTTTAAAAATGATTTTTTCTAAGAAAAGAGATATAAATCAAAATCTAAAAATGCGCATTCTTTTCGAAGAAAATTTCTTGTATCGCATGGAATTTGCAACATTTTCAATGGTTTATTGTTTAGAAAAAAAACTGAATTTATGCAATTTTCACCATCCACACAAAGGCGTACCGGGAATGTAAACTAAACACGTCGTTCAAATAACACAATAAGAACCAAGTGAAACTGGCTTCCAGGGACAAAAGTTCAACAACAGAATCAATGAATCGAAAGTTTCATGCTGCTTCGGCACGTATCTATTTCTTCTCCGATATCTGAATCCAACGTCTCCTACCTGTTTTGCCTGTCAGTCATGTTGCAGTGTTTATTGAAAACCGCAATCTCCATTAATTCTAAAATGTTTTTTTTTGAAGTCTCTAAGATGCGCCGTTTTAAGCTTTAAAGTGTCCTTCATTCTATTTCTTTCTTTGGAAACTTTAAATTATTTCAGTCATTCCCTCCTTTGCTGCCTAGTTGTTCTGTTATCGCAGATGATTTTCCGTTTAAGAAACATTTATGTCCTCGTTTGATTTCTTTCTTCTTCTATATGTTCTATAATCGCACTATTTAGATTCGAATTATATTCTTATTATTCGCTTTCTTTTTGTTCGATCTCTTCCTCCTCCTGCCCACCAAGAAGTAATACTCGTCCTCAATTAGATGTTTTGTTCTCTGAAATTATCAGCGCGTACTGGGAAAGCGTTCCATTTCGTGCCATTTCATAACGTTTTAGGCTGTCTGCAAATTTCTTAACTTGTTTCGTTGACTTCGATGACAGTTTACACAGTTAATCATCGCTTTGTTGCGCGGTCATTGCGAGCATTTGTCAATTGAAACCGCATGTTTACAAATGGTGGGTTGAACGTGAACTCTCTTAAAGCGAGTTGTTAAAGCTCACATCTCAACTATTAATGAGCATGTATTGCCGGTTTTCCGTTTTCTAAAATGCTACGAAAAAAATATATAAATCATATTTTGGTCGCCAAAAAGTACAAACAAAGTTAGTATCTTTTACTTAATATTCTTTGGTGATCGATGCTCTGAACTGAGCGAATAAAAAAGCAATCCCCCAAAAAGTATACATATTTGTTGCAACTTGCATTTAAAAAATCCTTCAGAATATGCACTGTACTTTGAGGTTCAAACTGTGGGTCGGCATGGAGTGGAGTGCTGGCTCCTAGGTACATTATGTTTACAGATTGTGGGCGTGGTGAGAAACACTCACTTCAAATGAAAGTGAAATGTGGATTGGGCGTGCCTAGCGCCTCTCAGCGTACGTAAACCCCAATGCCCAGGTAAAATATTTTATGAATGTGCGAGGGTGGGGGAGAGAATTTGATATTGGGAATAATTCGTCAATGCCTTTGATAACAAAGAGATGTAATAGTATTAAGGTTCTTTCGCATACGATTACTGTCGCTTTTCATTTTGCTATTTGAAAATAATTATTTTCAAATTACCGTTCTAAACTTCAAAGTATCATTTTCTTTTTATAATTGAGCTTTCTATAAAACCCATTTAGTGTTATTTTGGTGCAATTTGAATGAGTCGAGATTCCAAAATACTAATTGACCAAAAAACTGTTTTATCGCTGCTTTTTTTCATCACAACGATTGATCAAAAAATGGAAAAAACTTGACAAAACTCCACAACTCTCCAACAAGTTTCGGCAAAAACTTGTCCTAAGCTGGTGGAAAACTTGAACTATGATTGCGAAGTTTTCCTGAGAACTTCAAGAAAATAGACACTCAATCAAAAATTAAATAGCAGCGGAATGATTCAACGTTTGAAATTTGAAATGCTCACTTTGTTTCCCATTTCGCTTTCATTTATGTACCTCGTCCCGTGCTCTTTCTACCGCTGAAAGAAGGCTACACTTAACAAGTCAACCACAACTCCCGCTCCTTCACTCTTGTTCACCACGCTTTTTTCGATTACTGTATCAACCAGAAATATCAAAAGATACTATTTCGGAGATAGCAAATTGCGAAACAATGTTCGCCCAGATCAAAGCGATTAATTTTTCGTTGTCACAAACATAAGTCCACTTTTAAATCTTCTTGATCCATTGACATGGTAGCAGAAACCACGAGGTTCTCTTCTATTTTCCACAGAAGCAATCACGTTTTTGAGGCCTTCAATATGCAAGGGATGTTAAGATTACTTAACTTGTTTGTTTCTCTTTTATCTTTCGATCCATCTTTTGGTTCATCTTATAACCTTCTCCGTTCTCTTGTTTCTCCTTTCTTTTTCTTTACAGTCCCCGCGTCCGCGTTGTTATCGCTCATACACTTCTCTGTTTGGTAGTCTTTTCATTTGTCATTAATTTCGTGGCTTCTCTGATTCGAGTATGTATACATGTTTGATGTTTAATCGTCTAAATTTATCAGTCGTATCGCCGCTTCTCGCGAGCTTCAATCAGGTCTGGCGTACGTTTCACCCAAAACACATGACTGCGACGCTCGACCTACATATTTCAAAGGTCAGATACACCAAAGCAGACGAAAAATGCCCGAACGCTGGGGCATTTTGCCCACTAGTTGCCCGTATCCGCGCAAACACCAGTTGTCAGACTACATATTACTTGCGCGCATTCTTCTCATATCAAGTCCACTTCTTCTATTTGAACTTTATTGAGGTGTTCACATGTTGGTGTGTAAAAAAGCTAGTTTCTGCAAATTGTGTTGCTTTAACACTCAGTACTTCAACAACTTTATCTATCCGCCAATATTTTCAGTAATGAGACACAACCAAATAAATTTAAAAAAAAAGAAGAAAAGTAGTATTTCAATAAAAGAACATTTCAACAGTTTTCTTCGCCGTGACTGAATTTCAGACACTTCTTGACCACTGTCCTTCTCGAAGTTTTGTAATGAGCTCAGTAGAGTGTGCTAAAACTGTTTTGAAACCACTACATCACACAAAAGTGACGATTAAGGCTTCCACGAAAGACGAAATAAGACCGTCTCGTCTCGTCTTCGTCATCGCCTAGAATTTGTCTGACGCAGAGATAGAGATTGTGTTGGTACACATGTATTTTAACTGACAACGTAAGACGAACGCAAGACGAACTGAAAGACGAACGAAAACGAGACGTAAGGATTCCACGGAAGATGACCGATTTGTTTCGTCTTTCGTTGAAGTCTTAGTGGCGATGTTTTGACTAGTCCGGGAGAGTTGATGAAACTGAAAAATCCTCTCTAATCGGTGTCAAATAATAGCCTTTTCCCGTTTTTGTGCAAAAAAAAAGAGCCAGCTGTTCTGTTATGGCTTAGGGGGCTCAATTCTTCTGAAATTGCTTCGTATTTTCGGAATCTTCGGTTGCTTGACCTCCCACAATTTTCAGCACTTTCTGCAGAAATATATATGTGTCACGCAAAGTTCTCGAAAGCGGATTTATATTGTCATGCAATCATTTTTTTGAGCTTTATTCTTGCTCAGAAAACCGTGGGCACGTACCTCTTGGGACGGACATTTCTGTTTCCATGGCCAAAACTGAATCAAATGATAAAACCATTTCACATTATGTTATTATGCGCTCCTTTTTCTCCCTTCTCCTCTATATATTTGGTTTTCGCTGTATGACAATGAACCATCGGCCAATGTCTGCAAACCTGCCGTCTCGTTTACCTTTACGTGAAATTTTCGTCGTTTTGTCTTTGATTTCCCAACTGAGAAGTGAGCGTAGCTCTAGAAATACCGCTTGAAAATGATGGCATCACATCATTCAAGTCAACGCTCCACTTTTTATTTGTGTTTTTGTACGAAAAAACGCTTGCGCGATTTATCATATTGTGGGCGTTTTTTTTTGAGTACGGTAAGCGCCTCGTCTTTGTCGTCATATCGTATTCTTCTTCGTCTTGAATTTGTCCAACGCGGAGATAAATATTGTGCTGGTGCACATGCATGCATTTTATTTAGGCGCACAATGCATTATTTCTCTGTCAAGCGAGAGAAAATAAGAGTTTTACTCGAAAAAACCCCAAAAAACTTGAATAATTGGTGATTTTCTTATGAAAAAAAATAACAAAAAATATGTTTTCTATTTTATTTTTCTTTCAATGCGTTCTGTGACCTCCAGGCGAGAAACTCAACATTTTGAAACATTTCAAACGTCGACTGATTCTTGCTCTTTTAGAATTATCGATAATGTTTCGTTGAACTCCTCGGAGGCTTTAACCTGCGAAATGTGGTTCTAATGCACAGAAAATTGCTAAAATCTGTTAATTGCCTCATAATTTTGTCCAGAATCTAATGCAGTTTGAATTTCTTCTAACTTTCTTTTTCTATTCGTTGTCGAAGAGGAAGCAGCGGTTGAATTCGTAGGAAAATCGGCATTTCTGATGAATGGCTTCTTATAATATTTGTCAGTGTGAGTCCATTATCTAGCAAAAATGTGAAATTTATTTGTTTTATTCGAAATTTTAAAATTAAAATCTATTTATTGTGTGTGTGTGTCAAGTAAAATACATTGTGAACACAGTACACAACTTTTTTATTGCGGCAAGACGAACGAAGATGAGTCGAAATACGAGGAGACGAACGACGAGAGGAAAGACGAATTTTTGTCTTCGTCTCGGAGCCCTTAATTGCATCTATCTAGACTTTTTTGGAAGAATGCGGAGATTATTGAAATTACTTATTGAATGTAGTGCCAAAATTGAGGATGTTCAATAGAGCGCACGTTTTCACCACTCATTCAGCTATTTTTGAATTCAAAATATTAAAGCTCCCACGAAAGACGAAGACAAAAAGTTGTCTTCAAAAGTCGAGCCGTCTTCGTTCGTCTTTCAGTTCGTCTTGCATTCTTCTTACGCGATTGTCAACACACTGAGTCAGACAAATTCAAGACAAAGAAGAAGACGAGACGGCCGAAATTTCACCCAAATGGAAGCCTTACAAAATATACATTGCTCCAAATAAACATAGGTTCACTCACATTTTTTGAATTATCTCGTTTTAAGTTAAGTTAAAAAAAGGTTTTGCTATTGAAAAAAAGTCGTACTTTGAACGCATTTTGAATAATTTAAATAAAACCTTTTTTTTTAACTTAAACCAAGAGGAGACAATTCTAAAATTGTGGGTGAGCCTATTTTTATTGGAAGGAGTGTATTATAGAATCAAAAACATATACGCACGACTAACTCAAATTTCAAAAATATTATAGAATAGGCATTTCATAAAGGTTTTTCACTAAATAGTTTAGATGGACCTGGTAGGTGCGGAGAGCGACATTTACGCATATTTTCGTATACAAAAATCGCACAGTTTTAAACAATTACTTCTTGACCATTTTGATCATCTGATCAACTTTCTCAGTTCTCAAGGTCTTTCATTAAGAATTTTGCAAAAAACAACATTTTCCTTAAGAATGTTCCTCACCGCTAAACTTCCCTTTTCCTTCTCATTTCGGTTTTCGAATACATAAGAATGAAAGAACATTACTCGCCAGGATTTTTTTAGATAAATTTTGTTGATTCTTCAGACGGAAACTGTAGATGCTATCATTTATATTATTTCAAATGGCCGCTGCAAGATCTCGTGTCGGTCTTCCATTTAATTTTGCATACATCCATGCAATTGGATGCTTGTTTTCTGAATTGTGAAGATTTTCACAATGTAGAATGAGTCATCTAATAGAACGGCATATACTTCTATCATTAGAAACTCAAATTGGAAAGGTAAAACTATGAAAATCAGATTCCTGCATTTCTTCGAAAGCCCTTCATTATTGTATTATTATTCTTTCTTCTATATTTAGTGTCTTTGCTCTCCAAATTGGAACTATTATAGTTCATTTAAATTCCACGTAAATTTATATATTGTTCTGACATCCTCCTAAACGAATTACTCTCGAATTCCGAAACCTGCCCATTGATGCCACTGATCTTAAACCCGCAGAATCATACGCCACCGCTAATCTGTTACAGATACAGGGTGGGGAATAAATATAGCGCCGTATTCAAGACGGTGTAAAAACTTCAAATTGAAGGATTTTTTTCAGAAAATCAACCAAAATGTTTAGTAAACAACGAAACAAATTCTAGCATTAACAGTTTTCGAATCTTCCTTCTTTCGATTTGATGACTGCCTGAAGTGTCTTCGGGTAAGAGTCGACGACGGCACGGAGGTAGTCAACGTCTAAATTGTCCCATGCAGCTGTCAGAGCGATCTTCAGTGCTCCCGAATTCGAATAAATTTTCGTGGATACTTGTTAGGTCAAATATCCCCACACAGCAAAATTAGTTGGATTGAGGTCTGGGCCATTGATCCTTTTAGTGATATAAACAGGGAAATTGGCTTTGCAACGCAGCTGAGTGAGTTTTGCGGTGTGAGCCGGCGTATTTCCTGTTGGAGCCAAAGTCAAAGTTGACTACCTCTGTGCCGTCGTCGATTCTTACCCGAAAACACTTTAGGCATTAATCAAAGCGAAAGAAGAAAGATTCGAAAACTGTTAATGCTATAATTTTTCTAAACACTTTGGTTGATTTTCAGAAAAAAGTATCTTATGATTTGAAGTTATTACACCGTCGTGAATGTGGCGCTATATTTATTCCCTGCCCTGTAAATCGATTTATCGGCCACTGCGTTTTCGCGTTTCATTGCAAACATTTGCAGTGTTTTTTTTGAGGTTTGAACTGATTGTCTTTGTCTGAAATGCTCCAAATGAAGCTAATTGTCGAGCCCAAATTAAAAATTAGTGGTTCATAATTCTGAAATATATGTTTTCTACTTCTTCAGCTCTTGTTTAATGAGCTTTTTCTACAGAAAATGTAATACATTAGCTTTAAACCGCACATTTATTGAATTGAGCTTTGCATAATTGTTTTCTATACGAAATTATTCAAATTTTAAACAATTTACGCATCCTTATCTTAATTTTTCTAAATCTCAAACATAATTTCTCGGCAAATGCGTGGAATAAATTGAAAACATGATGTTTGCCCCGAATTCGTTTTATAAATGCATCATTCTGATCATCTCGCTCGGTAAGGCGCGATAGCTATGTGAGGCAACATATCCCAACCAACTTCATCTCTTCGGATCTTCCTGCAATCCGTAAGATAACTATCTAAGAGGCCAACAGTTTCTCTCTCGCCGCTCTTTATCTTTTATTTTATTTTCTTCAATTGGGTAAACATTCTTCTACGTTTGTTTCTTGTGAATGAAAAGGGGCTCATTGAAACAGTACGAATCAAAGTAGCATTACCAGAAAACGAGTGATAGCATCACTTTTGCAATGTTTGCCTAGAAGCTGAAAAGCTGATTCTTTCGACTTTCAAACTTTCTCCGATTGCGCATTGCTCATGAAGCAATCGGATTAGGCACACAAAAAAACGCGGTGCAACTTTTAGATCAGGTGACGGTCTTTAAATTTTATTTTGCAAGTTTTTATATTTCTTTTTACCTGCAAACTCCGCTCAGCTGACAGTTGAAGTGTCATTGACTCATTCCGTACTTTTGCCCGCTCTATTGGAATTTTGGTGGGCAGCGCAACTTGTTTCGTTCTATTTTGTGTGCAATCATTGAAACAAAACATTAGTTTATTCTTTTATCAGTGATCAGAATTATTTTTAAAGAGATTTGCATAATAAATATTCAAATTCAGAAAACTACAGTACCGTTCGATATGATAATTGTCCAAAAATGGATGTTTCATGTGAAAAGGCCAACTTTGAGTGCTATTATAGAATAGGTTGTAGAGTTTTTATATTTTTCCAAAGGAGCAACCCATAGACTGATTGTGGATTGTGGTCTGGTCTCTTATCAACATTTTGGTCTGAAAATGAGTTTTCAGTATCGTGAGAAAACAAATAATCTTAGTGCTATCGAGCTAATCAAATACAGTGCAATCAGCAGCACGGGAAATGTCCAACATTTAGTAGAAATGCTGCGATGCTCTGAAATTTGCTTTGTGATATTATGGAGTTGATATGTTTCTACAGTAGTAGGCAAGGCTGCCGAAGATTTCGCCCAAATGGAAGCCTTACAAAATATGCATTGCTCCAAATAAACATAGGTTCACTCACATTTTTTTAATAATATCGTTTTAGGTTAAGTTAAAAAAAGGTTTTGCTATTGAAAAAAGTCGTACATTGAACGCACTTTGAATAACACTAAGACTTCCACGAAAGACGAAAGAAATCGGTTGTATTTCATGGAATCCTTTCGTTTCGTCTTCCTTCGTCTTTCAGTTCGTCTTGCGTTCGTCTTACGTCGTCAATTAAAATACATGTGTACCAACACAATGTCTATCTCTGCGTCAGACGAATTCTAGACGATGACGAAGACGAGACGAGACGGTCTTATTTCGTCTTTCGTGGAAGCCTTAGTCTTGGCTCTCGTGAGTCAGAAATGTCTTACCCGAGATTGCAGAAAGAAGTTGTCAGCTAAAAAAATGTAGTTTTAGGTGTGAACATTTCACGAAAACATTTTCAGAAAATTTCAGTTTTTTTCTTATTTATTTAAACCATCTCAACGTTTAGAATTTTGAACTAAAAAATCTGATTTGTGTATATCATTGCACGGTACTGTAGGAAATCAGTTAAATATTCATTATGCTAATTTCTCATATTTCATGGAATAGACTATAAATATTTGGAAGTCTTATGACTTTAACAGTTTTGGCAAGTCAATAGAACAAGGGCTTTCTACTGGGGGAGAAACGGACGCCCTTGCCCGCCCTCCCCCATCGCTCTCCTTTACGTTTGCCCTCGCCATCACAATGGTGCATTTGTTGTAGTTTTGTTGGCACACACGGTTCTTGAGGGAATAGCGTTATAAGTGACGACTTTTTCATTTTCACCAAGCAAAAAAGCATGCTGGATGAACTTATAAGCCCCATCTTGTATGACGTGTAGATCGTCTTTCTATTTCTTTTTTTTTATTGCAAAATTGAGAATTTCTGGTGTTCATTTAACCCGATGGTTTCTCGCTGTAACATTGTATCAAAACATTGCCTTCTCAATTCTTTGCAAATACCGCGTGTGCGCAGAGCTACGACAGATGCACGCCCCGCCCGCATGGAACGCTTCATCAATAAAGTATTCTATTTATTTCGTTTCTATGTTTCCTTTTCATTCCTTTTATATTGAATATCGTATTCATCTTTATACGTGCACTTTTGCAAGAGTTTTTGCTCAATTTCTATCTCTCATCTATTATTATTTTCGTTATCACCTCTTCTCTCTTTATCATATTTCCACCACTTATATACAATATAACTGACCGTATCTTCAGGTTTCAATCTCAATTTCCTCTGCCAAAACGACTTGTTCACTGGTCATGGATTTTTTTCGATTGCCGCATCAAACGGCGCTTTTTCCCACTACGGCTTCTGGAGCATTTACGACGACGGCTATTCAACAACAACAACAGTCATCACCATCTGCAAACCTTTCCGTGATTCCATCGCCGAACGATGTAGTCAGAGTTACATCAACGTCTCCAGTTCCAATAACGACACCCGCTTCTACAGCGAGCCTTCCGTTGTTTTTGAACTTCCCGAGCACGTCGACGACTACTAGTATTCTGATGGATACCGTGTTAGCTGCTCAGAAACTGAATCAACAGAACCAACAAAATGCTCTCAACTTCATGGTTGTGAAGCAGGAAAACGCCGTTCAATCGCTGGCTAGCAAACGGTCGAGAAATTCCCCTCCAAATGTCATCAAGGTGGGTCACATTTTAATAGCGAAAAGAAGAAAATAAATGCAATAAAATATGTAATAAAAAGTTGTTCGAAGAGTGAAGACTCGCTAGTCCAACGTGTGCCTTTAAATTGTTGAAAATTGGGTTTTGGGGAGACAACTTAGAATAATTCTGAATATAATATGCGACATTAAAAGTGGATGAAAGCGGATTCATATGACATTCAGAGATATTCTTGATGAGGCACATTCCCCGTCCTTTTCAAACCTTTTAAAGGTCTTTTCAAAACTTTATTTTTGAAATTTTCAGAACGTGTAAACATGAATTATCTCTGATTATGGCAACCCCCTTTTGAAAAATCCGCTTTTCAAAGATTTCACGTTTACCTGAGTGCTCATGCATCTCCATAATAAATTACATAGTCGAAAAAGCTTACTACTTCGAATTTTGCCATATGTCTTTCAAGTACTGAAATAGATCTCCAGCTCCAGCGTTTTGAGCATAACTATTAAATCTTTAACTCTGGCTGCCATTGCACATCAATTTAGTTTCTATTCTCTCGTTTCGAATGTGTTACGCTTGCACCTACGCATACCGGGTGTTCCTTATAATGCCCTGGCGCCCATATTCACATTCCTTTTTCTTGCAATTGAATATTTTTACAACGGAGAAGGAAATGATTTAATGCTCTCTTGGAAGAGAACGTTGAAAAGAAATCAATGACGTCCCCGTTTCGTTTCTTCTCAGAAATTCCAATTTTCAGTTTCTTTCGCTTTTTGTGTTGCCTTGATCAAAACACAATTCAAGATTTGATAGAATCGATTTTAATCGAGCGCAAGAGAAGAGGGACAGAACAACGTCTACGGCTATTCGGGTTATTGAAATCTATGTCCGTAAGATTTCCGGTTGTATTTCGGTAGTGTGCCTTTTAGATCAAACTGCCCCGCCATGTAAGCCGTCCCGTCGGAGTTTGGACATTTTGTACCCGATCTTTATTTTACGCTAAAAGACATTTCTCTGTGCCTCCTCTACCATATTCCAGCTGCATAAACAATGCAACAAAAACCCCTTTTCTGTACAGTTTCTTTTGCAAATTTGGCACACGTACATTTCGTAAAATTTGACAACTCATATAATATGACAGTGGGGTTTTATAATCGCTCACACTCTCTCCCTTTCTCTCTCTCTCTCACTCCCTCTCTCTTATCTCTCCCTTCATCTCTCTTATCTCTCCCTCTTGTATCATTGAAACAAAATGATCGCAGTTCACGTGGTTTTCAGTTTTGAATTCTAGCTTCAGCGCAAGGCAACGAGGAAGCAAAAGAACAATAAAAGAGATGGCATAAAGTTTTAAAGAGAAGCATCTAGAAAGTGGAATCTGAAAGTCTGAGGTTTTCCTACAACCTGGCGGTCTAGATGCCCAAACCTGGGAAGATAGGATAGTCCTGCGTCAATTTTTTTGAAGATGCTTCTTTTTTTTTTTTGATTACCCATCCAACTGATCAATGCATTTCAGAATCACTGTTTTTGGTGGGCGGGATCGTTTGTCAGATTGTCCTTTCCAAAGCGGTTCATATATTGCTTTTACCAAGTTGCCGTGCCAAATAGAAGAGAAGATGATTGAGCAGCAAGCGTAGGCCTGTTTCACTGCTCACAGCTTGAATGGAATATCCATAAATATTTCCCATAAACACTTGGTTAGCTCTTGGTCTTTTGTGATTTGATGTGAAAAGCGCAAAATGAAACGAAAAAATGTTGTCATGATATTTCCCCTCCTTTCTGAGCATTTCTAAGAAAAAGTTATCTGCGAAAAGCCGAAAAAAGAAACATGCATACATCCAGAAAGCATTCTCGGAAGTCAGTCATGTGAATTTTCGTCTTATTGTTTCTTTTTCAGTGATCAGTCACCCAGAACCCAGTAATATATAACCCCTAGGAAGATGGAGAATTTCAGATAACTTTTTTGGAATATATTAAGTTGGCTTTGCACACGAAACGCAATTGAATTATCTTAGCCCCTTTTTCATACATTCATTTAATTCGTTTTCGCTAGCTTTTCAGCGGCCTATAATTCGTTTTTTTTTGTTTTAATCCCTCATCTCGCAACCTTTCCGCATTTAACTACAAACACATTCATCGTTTCCTACCGGGAAACTTTCAAAATGAAGTGCAGCAGACCTCATTATTTCAATTTTCTTCGCAATTCATCCGTGAAGTCTCGTTCTTTAACCGCTCCTCTTCCTTCATGCCCGATTTTGTGAATGTTTCAAGTGTATGTATGTAGCTAGTTTCTCGCGCAATTTTGAGTAAAGAATTGACCCAATTCACAAAAATGTTTTATTGAAATGGCGGATAAAACCGGAAAATGTTTTAGAGAAAAACGTAGAGTAATTCAATCGAGAATGAAAATGGCCAAACCTTGACCAAAACACATGAAGCCATCCGAACCTCGTCCCTTGGCTTCTGAACAATTCTAATTGAAATCTCTCATTCTCTTTGTTTCTCTCAATAAATCTTCTTTTCTCTGTATCTCCTTATTTCTCACTGGATCTCTCTGTTTGTCCATTTCTCTCACTATATTTCTTTTTTTCCCTCTCTCCATCTCTCTCTCTCTCTCTTTCTTTCTATCTATCCCTTTAAACACGCAACAAAATGTAAACTTTAGTGAGGAGTTTGGAAGCGTCGCCTTATCAACGCCCTCTTAAAAATGCCCGCTTTTTTCGATACTCTCTGGCACTCTCTTAAAACGTTTAAGTCTCCAGAAATCCGCTCCTCTCGTCTGCGTATATTTATCTAGATGCCTGCACCCCTGCATTCCCGCCTTCCTCCTCTTTCAATTTTACTGGTCTCGATCATTTTTCGGTCTTCGTATCAAAGGATCGCATGCACTTTTCAACTTTTCATCTCACGATTCCTTATGAAATCTTCCACTTGCCCGGAACGAGCTCTTTCAACACTGGACTCTTCGAATTTCACTCAATTCGTTATCAAGAGAATATGAATACATTCTAGTCTAGATATAAAATCCAACATGTTGAATAGAACTGTTTGCATTGGCGTGCGCTTGGATCTTTCGCTTTCCTCCCTATTTTCACGCTAAAATGAACTAGCCGTATGTATTCAGGATAGAAACAAAGAGGTGGAATCAGAATACAGGGTGCCGACTGTAAAAATAGATGTCGCCCCTCCTCACCCTGTCCAAAAAGTTTATTTTGTGGAAACTTCACCATTAGCATAGTGTATTAGTTCTTTGGTACCTATGTTATGCACTCGTCCGCGTTCGTGCAACTGGCCAATATTGATAACCACCCTATACTTGTCGAACAGTTTATTTCGCACTGTTCATTTAGGTTTCTAATTAATGCCACATGTTGCTCGAAAGAACGGGGGTAATCGGTTGTTTTATAGGTTATTAATAGCAACGCCTTCACAATGTTTTAAGGTTAATCGGAACGACTCATAATTCTCTGAAAAATTAAAAGTCTCGGTGGAAGTGGCTGCGAAATCGGGTTGCACGTGAAGCTTTTAGTCGAAAATTTACTAAGAAATTTTGATTTGGACGTTTTTGTCTAGAAGAAAGAAGCCAAGACACGTAGCTATGGATTCACCACGTGCTTTTTCCTCACTGACTAGTTCATTCTTTTTCTCATCTTTTTTCTTGTGTCATTAGCAAAAAGCCGAGTATTGCGTGTGTATTGTGTTATGCACTCTCAGTTTGCTCAGACGGCTACGTGCTCTGTAACACAGAAAAGAGAAACATACAAATATCTCTCTCCTCTCCTCTGCTCTCTCACTGCCTGCTCTCTATCTCTCTTCCTCTCTCTTTCTCGAGATGTATCTCGCCCTCACTTTCTTCTCTAATGCACTCTACTTCGTCGTGTATCTTATTGTAGGTCTCTAATTCTCGGAGCAGTAGTCGTGTCGAAAGGAAATGTTTCATGTCATATAGAAAATGTATACACACATCACACTTGTATATAAGACACTAGTATACAGAGATGCAAGATAAGAAAGAGGAAGAGAGTAGCGAATGGACTAACAAAACGGAAAGGGAAACGGGAGAAGAACTGCTTGATCAAAGATTGACAAATAAGGGCAAAGAGAATAAAGGCCATCAATTGAAATTTTCCGTCGTCCGCCCCACATTTTTCAAAAGCTAAAAGGAAGAGAATCGAGTTGAAAGGGATAGAATTTGGTTGTGAGGTCGAAAAGATGTTGCACTAGGCAGACATTCTCGAGTGTGAAAGTGTGCGAAAAAGTGACGATTCCCTCACTTTTTTCGAGAGATTTCTGTTACGATGTAGATGGGTGACAAGTGCCACTTTCAGCGTGACAAAGACATTGCGAATTTCCGAATGAAGCTGCCATATATGTGTAATTTATGCTGTCTTCGGAATAAGAGATTCTCCAAAGCGTAAATTCTCTTCTTACTCCCAGATAAACATATTTTTGGGCGCTAGCAAAAACTAGCCGATTGCCTTTTTGTGTTTTCATTTAATGCAATTCGAGAGTGCATGGCACACCATTGTGCGGAAAATTTTATTAACCGCTGCAAATTCAGAGAGACATGACGCGTATGCTGAGACTTTATGATCTTCGATGCCGACAAATTCTGAAAATGGAAAACCCTATAGCAGAAAAAAAACGAAGCATGGAAAGGCTAGCCCGGTTCCACTTGATATGCCTTGTTTCTCTAGCCTTCGAAAATGTATTTTTGAATGATACGAAGTCACCGACGTCATCGAAAGCGATGATAGATCCAAAAGAACTTCCATTTTCACAGATATTTGGATACAACTGCTTCTCGGGAAGCTTCCTTTTGAAACAGGAAACAATGAATTGTAGAGAATATGATTAAAGACGCATTTATGCTGCTCTACTCAGTTATACTACAAATTATTCTCAGCTTCACATTTGGCAGACACCGAATAATGGCCAATTTGGGGAATTATTTAAAGGCCACGTAATATCACTCGCTGGCCATTCTCCAATCTTTTCGTATCATGTAATTATAGAAATGAAAATATTCTATAATATTGCTTAACATGCAAACATTTATTTTGAAGAGACTTAAGTGATTTTCGTTGCTTTTAGTGCTTGTTTTCCTTTCTATTTAATCTGCGCAGCCATGGATAAGCCTAAAAAGATTTAAGAACCTCACTTGACATTTTCAAGGTAAAAATAAATCAAGCCACATGAAAACAAAAAAGCAACAGTAGCATAAATCTGCTTTGAGTTTCTACGATCGTTTTTCTTTTCGGAATTATTTATATTGCTGCTTGTTGCCATGAGATATTCTCTTACCAAGTCTCTCTTTTGTGGCACTTAATAAGATGCTCGCATTGAGTCTCCCTTTTCTCGATTCCATTTTTAGTAGCATTTCCTTCCATTTTTCTTTTTTTCGAAACCACCAACGCCATCAGCGCTAACTGCCCCTCCCGGCGCCCCCCCCCCCTTCCCCACTTCCTTCGCCACCTCTTTTCTTCTCGATGTGTGTGTGTCCTGCAACATTTCACTCCCATTGCCGCCTTCCGCGGGCAAATTCGCGTATACTCTCCTTCTCCCTTCAAAACATCCTCCCGCAAATAAGGGGCATATGCAAGGGCGTCACTACTTCACAGGTGCCCGCCTCCACCCCATCTCTTTCATTTAGATTTCTCGTACGTCTTTTCTCTTGTGTTTGTTCCTTTTTCGGAATGAAACTACAATTTTCGAGTATTTCTTGGTTTCTACTGCAGCTTTTTCTTCATCTCCATCATCTTCCATTCGTCGCTTCGAATTACGCTCTGTTTGCGGCCTAGCTCTGCGATGGAGAAACTTGAGAAGGACAGCGTAAACTTTTCTTCTTGCTCTCGTTTCTCCAGGTTGCTAGGTTTCATGATGACCTTTTGAACGCTGAAGGCATATCCGAAATAAGAGAAAAAATGCTTCTTTGCATTTTTTTATGGTCCCATATGTTTTTTTTTGGTGCGTAACCGGCGTGTTCGAGAAATTTCCAAAAAAAAACATTGTCATTTGCGTTGTGATTCCAGAATATGCCGCTCATAGTCATCTCATTTTTAAAAATAAACCGAGTTTAGCATCTGCGTGTCGTGAAAATGGCGAAGATACGGGGCGCCCATCTGGTCTTTATTCTTTCAAATTAGCTATTAGCCACTCAAAACGGGGCGTCGAATTCGGCAGCTAATATCCAAAAATGAGAAACTTGCAATTGACAGTGAGTGAGTACGCTTCTGCAGAATTACAATTTAAAGAACAAGAATTGCTATTTCTGGTGGAAATGTAAAGTGGAAGTCGTAGAAGCCACCCCTCTCACTGTACTGTGCTTCTCTTGATTCCTCTTTAAACAAATGCGCTAGAAATAAATAGCATAAATTATTGCAAAATAAGACAAAGGCATTTTGATAGTTGAGGTTGTTTGCCATTCTGCTCTTTTGCTCTGAAAATTTTCTTTATTTCTGTACGATTTTTTGTTCTTTTTTTCTATTCTTGTGATCGGGCAGTAACTTTAAAACTTTTATTGTCATCTGCACGATTCTGCTGGCAACTGTTCTTAAATTTCCTTCATCGATCTTTGTCTTAGATTGTGTCAATTTGCGCCATTCAAACAGTATTCTCTGACCATTCTTCTTCATTTTTCTAAAGGCAGTTTCTTCACAGTCAGCAAACCCTATTCTTCAGAACAACTTTTTTAAACATATCTAGTGTGCCTCTTTCTCTATTTGATTCACTCTTCGCCGATCGATAATCCTCCGTAACCATTAAAAGTAACATCGTGTCAATTTAGATGAAAAGTGAGTGGTCTACAAGTTTCTTCCATCAATCTCAAACGTCAACCCCATATCTTACGATGGTACCATCTTCACAAACCACCACAACATTTTTCACTTCGGCGCCTCCTCCTTCGCTAACATCTCAGAATACTTCTCAACAGCCTCCAATAAGTTTGCACCAACCGATTCCGATTATGCGAACTCCCCTTAAATCATCGCCATCACGAAGTGAACAAGAAACAAACGCGGGTACACCGTCTGCTTCTGGCTCACAGATTAAGGCAAGCTGGAGTTGAATAGAGTATAGAGGCATACAAAATTTCTTGCAACTATCACTTTTGAAAATGCAAAAATTAGTCTTATTTCCGTGTATTAAAACCAAAATATTATTTTACAGGGTGATCATTGTGTCGGGTGTGGCAGTGAATCAGCCATTCGCGTGCACTATGGAGCGAGCTCTTGCCATGGGTGTAAAGCATTTTTCCGTCGATCGGTATTCGAATCACGAATCTACATGTGCTCTGCAGACAATCATTGTGATATCACAAATGGTCAGTTTTTTGTTGTTTTTTTTTAAGTTGAAAACCATTTAAGAATGCATGCTTTTACAGTTATATAACCATTCTGCACCCACCCCCCCCCCTTACATTAAATAGAACCAAAATAGAGGCTCACCCCATTTATGCAAAAGTGTAGGAACTTGACTGAGATGCTGGAGGGATGCTTGTTGCATTCCATACATGCATTAGTTGACCTACTTAGTTTTGATCTACCTCAAGCGAAGAAGTCCGCTTATTTATATATTGTTATTGTTTACTTTTGCATCTAAAGTGTGACGCCATCACCACTGATATTAATATGAATAATATTTTGAAGAATAACAGTATACAATTTGAGTTTTTAAAGGCATTCATTTATAGGCATTTAGGCACATTTATAGGCATTTATAGGCACAGGCATTTAGAGGCATTGAGGCATTCATTTAAATTTTTTCGAGTCATGCATTTTAGGAGAAATATGATTATTTCCTAATTTCCACACTCCTCTTTGCATCATTTTTAACAACTTAAATTCAGAATCACGTAACCGTTGTCGTGCTTGTCGTCTTCGCAACTGCCTCGAAGGTGGAATGAACCCAAAACATGTCCGAGAAGAGCGCTCAAAAATTGAACGAGTGACCGGAAGTGCGTGTACCGTGTCTGCTACGAACGGAGTATCTCACGCAGTACATACAACATCTGCTTCGCCGACCGAACTGAAGTTCTCCACTCAACTGCTCACGACAACTGCGGCCCCATCTACACCTTCTGAAAGCTTCACGCCCGCAGCTCAACCAGCTCCAGTTGAAACGGCGAACTCTTCTGGATCCGAAGCTGAAGGACTGGACCGGAAGACTGTGGAAGAAAGTCAATTAACACTGTTCATGGTTGCACTAGAAAAACAGACAGAGCAGTTGACGGATGAAGATGTGAAAGGCAATGATGTTATGGGTGCATGGAGTAGAGATATAACACTGACGTTCGGTCTTCAACATCCCCAAATGGTTATCAAAAGACTGCCGGTTAGTTTTTCGAATATTTAAATTGAATGTTCGCTTTTAAATGATCCATTGTGTATTCCAAAGAGACTCACCTCCGCTGTGCCAAAATAGAAACATTTTTTAAGTATTCGAATTCTCTAGTATTGGAATTTTCTTTTGAATATCTGTTTTCAATTTCAGCTGAAATACACGTGTGATCGAATTATGGAGGCAGCTGATCTCTACCTTTCCTGGTACCGTTCATTCGTTTTTGGAGCAGATTGGGCAATGGGAATACCAGAGTTTCGTGTACTTCCACTCTCCGATCAGACGACTCTTTTCAAGCAGAATTTCATGGCATTTGGATGGATTACATTTGCATATAAATGTTACGAGCTGAAACAGCACGAAACAGGGATGCCGCTCGGAAACGGCGCTTACATTCCGTACAAAGAGGACGAACAGAAGCAACTGCCGGAACGATGGGCTCAGACGTATGGAGTTGTCTGCCGAAAGTTGGTTGACCTGATTGTTAAGGTGATGATAGAAATACAAATCACCGAGGAGGAGTACTGCCTCATTAAGACAGTCTCGTTGTTCCAGCAAGGTAACCATCAGATGTCGGAGCTTCCAAGTTGATATATTTTTCTTGCAGACTGCATTCTATCAGAAGCCGGGCAATCCATCTGCTCCAGAATGCGTGACCGTCTTCTAGATGCACTTGCAACCCACATAGAAAAACGATTCCCATTTGACACGCAAGCTCAAAGATTGACACGTGCGCTGAAAATTTCTCTCATGTTGCCCAGTTTCTCTGTGAGTGATCCGCTAAGCTATTATAGAACAACTTCTTTGAATAAACACCCGTGAACACCCATGCAGCTCATTGCTCACAAATCTCATTGCCAAAGCAGCTCGCAACTTTTGTAATTTCAGCACATTGGTCAAGTTGAATCCACATTGATCACGCAGCTCACCGCTGCAGATCTTCATCAACTGAGCGGAGTTCCGATGGAAATCTGCACTGCCCAAACAACCCTCTAGGTGCCAAATACCAAAATTTGCGATGCGATCTTTCCAATTTTCCCTTTTACTCTTGAAACAGTGTGTTTTGCGGGTTATCGAATTAAGTTTTCCTTATGTATGTGCACTCTCATCACAACCCAATCTTTCTCACTCACGCCCTTGTCCTCTCATCTGTGATTCGTCGTCTTTTCCCCGTTTCCCCCGCCCCCACATATTTCTAGATCGAAATATTTATTGACATGTATATACTTATTATTGAGTATTAGCTTTATTGGTTACATTTTGTTTACCTATTTAATTTCAAAGCCGAAATTTTCCCGAAACGGAAACTAACTTTTACAATTGAACAAAAGGCGAACACTATTTGTATTGTCAAATGCAAAGATATGGTGAACACCTGCCCCCGAATAAAAAGGCTTAACGCCCTCTACATATAAAGAATGTTAACGGTGTTGTCTATTCTCTCACTTTCACTTTTCAGTTTTCAATTCTACCAAAATGGAAGTTCTTTTTTGTTGTTAACCACTTTTTATGCGAGCAACACTTACAGATTTATAGCTTTCGCAAGAGAACTCGAAAACGTGAAAAGAGCTATAAATCAGCGGGTAGTGGTTGTACAAAGAAGTGGTCAATCACAAAAAGAAATTTCTATTTTTGGAGAATTCATTCAAGAATGTTTGAATTCAAAGAATTGCTATTATTTTACTCGAAACGTTTTTTTCATACTGAAAAGTATGTGACGTATTTGTGTTTTTTTTCTCAATTGAAAGGGACGAAATGCAAATATTTCATTGGCTCCTGCTCTACTATTACTGCACAACTAATTAATCACTTGAAAACTCTGAAAATCTACAAGTGAAATCTGGAATTTTCGTACTCTCTCCTGCTCGACGAGCTTTCTCGATGTCAGCAACAGTGTTGACGCCTGTTTGCATCCAAACTGTTGTAAATCTATAATTAAAGAATAATTGAACTTAAATGAAGCTTGATAAACGAATACCCGTTAGTTTTCCCAAATATCATATCAGTATCCAGCCGATCACCGAACATCACAGTTCGCTTTGCGTCAAACTTTTCGGGATTTACTCTCGATTTCAAAAAGTTTGCCATTTCCTTACATGGTTTTCCAAATACGGCATCGGGCTTTCTGCCTGATACATTTTGAATTGCAGCTGACCACGGTCCAGTTTCGGGAAGAATCATTTCAGGCACAGGTCCCGGGAATACCGTATCCTCGTTGCACACTAAAAACTCTACGGATGGATCAGCGAGGAAATTGGCAGCTTTCATAAGCTTTGGATAACTGAAATCAAAACAAAATGAATGACATTAGCTTATTAGAAATTTAAACAAAGCAGCAAGAAGACCTACCTGAAGTGAGAATCAAAGCTCACCACTATCGCCCTCGGCTTTTTTGATTTCACATCCACTTCATAAACAAAATCTCCCAGCGTGTAGTCATCTTTATGGTCAGCTCCTGTTCCGAAACATTTAACGCCGCCGTTCTCTTCCAAAGTCTTCTTTAAGCTTTCCACTCCAATCAAGTAGACCCATTGATCTTTGAATTTTTCAGTATTCTTTCTGAAATAATCACACAGAACAATTGCAGGACTGAGAAGGTTTCGTTGTTCGAGATGGCCAAATCCCATGCTAGCCACTTTTTGCCTGCAATAAAAATTCGTTCAAGCAACTCCGGATTGTTTTCACGAACACTGAAACACTGATAATGTTTCAATTTTAAAACAGCTACAGTAATCTTTGACAGCTGGTTGTGCAGATCTGTTAAAGCCAACACACATCTATCACATCCTCCAGATCTGTAATGACGAGAAGTCCTGAGATTCTCGAGATTTTCACGATTTCCTTATCTTCAATTTTTCAAAGAAAAATCTCCGATGTTCGATATATGCGAGATCTCGTCGGATTGAAATGAGATTTGCAAAAGAATCTCATAGTTTCTCGAGGGCCAATCAAACTGATCAAAACGATGAGCTATTAATTGTTATAAATCCTAACCGTTTCTGAATGTAGTTTTTCGAATTAGGCATCAAAACACACTTTACGAAAAACGTGTCCTCTCTTCTCCGTACAGCTCAACTTCTTTTCATATCCTTTCCCGACCTTCTCATGAATGACCCCATTGTTGACTTTGACTCTGACTCTCGAAACGTTTCATCACCTGCCCAACGCTACCAAAATATTTCTTTAAATGCCTTAGTCCAACAATGTACAGGAAATTCTGGGCTCGGCTCGGCACAGTGTCTTTTGATGAATCTTTGCATCGTCTCCGATATAACCCCCACCCCTCTATAATTATGAGCGTTCTCTTTTAAGAAAACGACAAAAAGAAACGTCATTTTTATCATTTCCCTAAACGAAAACCTTTATGAATAGCCAAACAATATTCGATGATGAACAATTATCAACTTACATATACTGCTCTAGAGTTTTTGTTGAATTATTCGTAGTGATAAAAACGGTTTTCTCCGGGTCATCGAGCAATGTGTTGATCCATTGAGATGCTCCAGGAATGGGAATATCTCCTGTCCAAAGAACGCCATCAGCATCAAAAACAAAGGTGTCAAAGTTGTTGAGCAGCTCTGTTTTAGTAATAGTTGGAGGCAGCATTTTTGAAAGGAATATGAGACTACAAGTGCCTTAACGGGAATTATTTTTCAAATTGGTCTGGCCTCTGTCCGCGAAATATGAGTACGCCAGGAAAATGACTGATAAGAGAAGAAGAGAGTGGTGAGAAGCGGAGAAAGACAGCATCAATAAACGTTTTATTGAAGATACATATTTAATAACATATAGTCAGAAGAATGGCAAGATAGCCGACATAATACGTCCATAGTTCGATTTGTTCTTTACATTTTAAAGGATTATGCTTGAAGAAAGGAGCACCATGCATTTTGAGCTTTGGCTTTAATTTTCAGCAAGAGAAAATAAATGGATACTTTGTACGTTTCCTTGTTGTTTGCTCTCTCTTATTATTGGCTGGTGGCTTCCTGAATTCGTCCAAGCAGATCGATCAGAACATTAGTGAGAGAGACAGCTGTGCCCAATGTGTTGATTGGGTTTGTCTGAAATATTACATTTTTTAGTCAATAAGACATGCTTTAAAACAAAATAATGAGAAATGTAGCACTAAAAATCTACCTGTTGAGCGGTTTCGTTTTTAAGATCGTCGAGCAGCTCGTTCGTTGTCTTTTGCGGCAAGTGAACTTTGATCACCAGGGTTTCCACGTCACTATCTGTAAAATTGTGTGATTTGCGAATCGCTAAAGGAGTTTAGTATATCCCAAATTAATTGTTAATCAAATACTCGATCGTATGTGTCGAATTTCAAAATTATCGAAAAGCAACAGAAGCAACAGAAGTTAAAAATATTAGAGATTTAACTGACCTATCGAATTAATTATTTTAAGGAAAAATTGCTAATTTTTACTATATTTAAGTTTGTGATTATAAAAAAGGACAAAGAAGTTAATCTCACTTGTGATATTGATAAATTTATTGAGAACGTTGAAATCAGAAGGCACTGATTCTGTTTCCGTAGCATTCGTTGGTTGGATTAGAGTTTCCGAGTCGTAAAGAAGGTTGCTTCCAGAAGCTTCTTCGTCATACATTAATCCAGAACCCTCCGCGTCATTGTTCATATTTAAATTGGAAGCGACTCCCGCAGGAACGTTGATGAGTTGAAGACCAGATCCTTCGGTGTTAGAGAGATTCTAGAAACGATAGCAATACATGGCTGGTGGCTATTTGATATTCGTAATTATTCGTTTCTGTATCTATAGTACCACAATATCTACAGTGCACTTTGGTCTGTCTAAACATCAAACTACACGAATCGCTTATCCTGGCCAGCGTATATAGTACTTATGCACCACTTGCAATGGTGCATGAACGCGCATTTGAATCATTTTTAAAAGTGGAGCAAATATTACGGCGCAAACTGTTTTGACACTTTGTTACACTGTGTCGAATGACACGGACAAGCAGTGAAAAAGACACTGTGTGCGTCCATTAAAACAATAAATGAGTACTTGTAAATAAAGTTCGCAGGAGTCAGGTCAGACAGTGGAAAAGTGAAGAGATATCAATTTCAATAGTTTGTTTTTGTGCTCCCATATGTTTGTTCTAAGTTTTTCGGTGCGTCTGTGTGTGCAGAGATGGTTGTTTTTCTACCGAAGGGACGAAGATTTCGCGGTAGGCTCTTCTCACCTAGTATTGCACAACCATCATGCGAGTATTATGCAAATTCGGTGAAATTCGCCAGCCATGCATCATAAATAGTGAGCCAAACCTACGAGGTATTGCTCTGCCAATATGACAACGAAGGTAAGCCTCATAAGATTCTCCAAAAATTCGAACTACGATGACGTGCCACCTACATAGCAGAAATCTACTGAAGCATAGTGCAGAATACGGTAATTTCAAATATCTCAAAAAAATTATGGACGCTGTTCGGCACTGTTCATCTTTAAACGGCACATCGGCACATGTGCCTTTTAGAAAAGCATATGCACCACAAAATTTCTCGAGCTCAATACGATACGGTAGCCTCCAATGAAAAATGTGGTTTCACCTCATTTGCCTGTCTCACAAAACGCGATTTTGCTGAGACCAGAATAATTGGAAGAATTAGAGAATAGGTGAAGAATCGCAGCATATCTAAGCGCTTGGTGCACCGCCGATCAAAAGTGGTGGAACTCCGCACCGTAATGGTTTTATACTTGCCACAAAACTAGGGCGGAGTTTAGAGATATGGTAGTTTCATATTGCTCATTTGCCAGTTTGCTTTAAACATGTTTGCCACTGTTAAACAAGCAATAATGAAAAGTGATGTTGAATTTTAGTTTTTAGAAGTAGTCCCTTTTGAAAGTAGACTGCCACCTGATCAGGCTAATGTGATCAGGTTGATATGATAAATTGTGGTTTTCAGACAAGTTTTGTATTCAATTTCAGTATTAGAGCTCGCACATCTCTAGTATTTTTCGTGTTCTTAAGAATGTCGTTTTATTTCAGTATTATTTTTGTAAAATCTTCAGATTTTCAAATAACCTGCTGTGGTGCACTTCTATAATGATTAAATTCGCAGAGGCAGAATTCGCAAGAGTTGTTATTATATGTATGGTGTATTCTTCAAATACTCAGAAATGTCCTCATTTTGAAAAAACAGCGACGAAAAGGAAAGTGGTGAATCTTCGAAGATATCCTCCACTGTTTTTTCTAGTCATTAATTTTCGTAGTTTCTGTACAGCATACAAGAAAAGAGTGCAAGATAAGTGGTCTGTGACCTTCTGCACTCTTGCAAGTGGCTGCAAAAAAAATAGTGTTCAACTACAAAATCATAGAAAAATCATAGACATTTCCACTCAACGAAAAGCTCGCATGTGTGATCTGGTAAAAGACTAAAAACTGAGACGAACTACAAAAATTAAGTTCCAGATGTGGAAATTACAGAAGGAACAGCATAATCCGGTTCATTGCTGCATTATGCTGGTCATTTCATTGCTCCATTACGGCTAATAATTGAGCTTTTCTCCCACAATATATTCTTGTTTGGCATTTCATATCTCATCGGTCTTCTAGATATGACAAGCTCTGCTTTTACATTATTGAAAAAATGACCCAAAACTACCACACATCGTCTTCAAAGTTCAACTACCCAAGATTTGTTGACTGCTCACTTTCTCGATATTGGATTTTCGATGTCTCAAGGACTCGATCTTGAAATATTCTTAGCTGTGATCTTTCGAGCACTCTTTTATCCCTGTTTCATCCTCAGAGTTCCGTTGGCCACCCATGGGTTTATGAGTTCTAGTTAAACGCGTCAATGTGTTAAGTAGACCTCATTCGCATCTCGAAGCACCAATGATCACTGTTATTTTTAGTACCGGCATCTGCCGAGATCGGCAGTTTTCTTTGAAATAGTTGCAAATATTGCTTGTGTTGCACTTTTCTTCCTTTATTCTTCTGCTCGGTTTGATCTTTGAGGTTTTTGGTTTGAACAATTAACACGAAAACGGTGTGAACATTTTATAAAGCGCGTTTTTTCGGTTTTGATTTATTAAAAAACGGATTAAATGTGGTAATTATTTTAATATGCAAGAGTGTGCAAAACTATTGAAACAGATATAGATTGGGATATGGAGCTATTGAATATATGTACAAAAAATATCTTTTTTTTTTTGATATCTAAGTGATTAGAGCTTCATCTGGCAAAAACGTTTAAACTGGAAACTGTCAGAAATCAGATTTTCTTGGAGCTTAGCCCATTTCATTCTGCATTTACGATATGCGGCTTGCAGAGCGGGTACTTCGGAGTGTCGTTACACATCGTTATTTTTTAATGGCTTTATTCTACTTATATTTTCCTTGTTTTTATAATTGTATTAATCCTTTAAAAATATTAATTTTGACAGAAAAATGGCGAAAGAAAATCCCGTAAAGCAAAATCAGTAAGTTTGCCACTATTTTACATCGAGGTGAATTCCTGTTATAAAAAAATCACTTTTAGGCGCATGGAATTCACGCCACTGACTCCAGAAACCACATTTCAATATGCAGATCTCAACATCAAACATATAAATTCAGAAAAGTGGGTCATATTATTAATATCACAATAATAACATTCTTCAGCACCTTGGCAATGGTGCGTCGAGCAGTGAGGATGGGTTATGATGCAGTAGCTATCAACATCGATTTAGGAGATATTTCTGAATATTACACAGAAGTGATTAATCTTTTTTTTCTTAAAAAAATGTTTGCTTTGCAGCTTGACATGCTCTGGACTCCAGGAAGTCAAATAGGTAACGAGGGTGAACCACCAAAGAAAAAGAAGAAACAACAGAGAAAAGACAAGTTGGCAGATGGAATAGCCGGAATTCTGGTGACAAGCTTATAAAATTTCTGCTAATTTTGATAGTGCTTTCAGAAAAAAAAGCTGATTCCACCTCCATTTTACGTTGATCTCTCTCAAGTAAACTGTTCTGATCTGGAGAAACGGGGTAAAGTATTTCGCCAATTCAGCAGAATTACATTCACAGCAAACGAACAAGTTGTCATCAATAAAGTGTTTATTCATCCAACAATTCTAGTAAGCTACTAAAATGTACTAAATCATCATTTAAAGAGTTTCAGTCTTATGATATTGTTGCGGTCCGTCCAGGAGAGCCAGCTGTTTTAGATACACTTTCCCGAAAAACGGAACTTTTTGATATCATCACTATCGACCATTTAGAAGAAAATAGGGTAACAGTTCTTAAACCAAAAAAAATATACCTTATTTTAAAAAAATTATAGACCAAATGGCTGTCGCTTTCAAAAGTTATGGATAGAATGCGAAATGATGGGGTTTTCTACGAAATCTGTTATGCTGAGAGTTTGATGCCTGCAACCAGAAGGAATGTATGTTTAGATTTCTCCGATTAATAAAAAAAATAAAATCTTTAATTTAAGACCCTCTTCAATGGCAGAGTTTTAATCCGTTCTCTGAAATCCAAAAATGTAATTTTATCTTCCGGTGCTGAAACTATGCTCGATCTTCGCTCTCCAGTTGACGTGATGAATATGTCCCTTTTATGGGGAGTTGCAAATAATGAAGCAAGAATAATGATATCCACGTTCCCGAAGAATCTCCTCCTCCAAGCAGAATGCCGTGGAACTGGAAATGGAGATGTTTGCTCTATGAAGTTGAGCGATGCAGACAAACTTGCCGGAATTGAAGATGAAGTTGATAAAATTGAACAGAAAAAACTGGAGGCTCCACCGATCGAAGTGAGAATGAATCATTCACAATATCAAGCACTTCTACAAGCAACCAAAAACGCTAATGACATGGTGAGTATTCATAAATTCATTAAGCTCAACTTATGCAGTATAAAAATGCAAATGTAGGTCTTGCTACTTCACAAGAAAAACCGGAATAAATCCCCAAATAACAGCAAGGTTTCTGCGTGCAATTGTACATAACTCTGTTCACCCACGCGTTTCAGACATTTTTGAACAAAAAATTTACCGGAAGATGGGAGTGTACCTTAAATAACATTCCCATTATTTAAAAAACAAATAAAAAGATGTTGAAGAGTTCTTTCTATTCCATTATCATTATGACATACTTTTCATGCTCTCTGCATCTTTAGTACAGAATGTAGCCTAACACTGGTTCTATTTTTTAAAACTAATAGAGATAATCCTATCATGCTTCTTTATCTGAAAGAGAAAACAGTAAGATATGCCTCTTTTTTGTACTCTAAGCTTGTCCAAAAATAAAACAGAGACCATCACCCGTATTATCACATTTAATGAGTATAATCACCCATATTATCACATTTAATGCGTATAATGCGTCTCCCAGTATAAAGTAGCAAATCAAATATACTACATTCCCCTAGCTCTTTTCTGTAACATGCTCATTGTGCCTCTATTTTTCTATTGTGAAAAATATCGGGTTAGCTACTATGAAGGCCCAAACCATGCTTGTCTCCATAAACAACAATCCTTAAAATTAATGAACGTCAATAGACACGAATGTTTGTATTCCTTGAAGCAATAATCTCTAACACTTGCGATTCCATGAGGCGGCTCTCCTTGCCGTGAAGTCGCAACTAGCAGTCTTTGGACCGGTCCAGCTATACTACCTCGGCTGGAGTTGCTTCACGGTCGCGGTGTTTAATTTTTGGTGGTTACGCTTTTTCACGTTTGAATTTTTTTTTCCAGATGAAAAGAATCAAAACAGAACGAACTGCATTATCGACACCTACGACTTCATCATCTGCATAAAATCTCTAAAAAATGTTTTAAACTGTTTATCGTTCTTTCGTTGTTTTCCTTGTTACTTTGTACGGTAGTCATCTTATCCAAAACATTTGTTATATCTTGTTTCTTGTTTTTCTTTCAAATCAGTTTTATTCAAGTTAAATAAACAAAAAAACTTGGGGGACTGTTGCATATATATTTTAGTGTCACTTCATCGTTGGAGAAACAAATATGTATTGTTCACTATCAGAATCAGACTGCCAGCTGGTCCATGGTCTGCTTAAGCATTTTGTCAATAAAGGCGTCTACTGTCTTCACGCCGGCATCATCGTTACCATTTAGAATAGGAATTTCTGGTGTTATTGGAGCGTCAGACATCAGTTTAATGGTTCCTATAAAATACGTAGTTGAAGGAAAAAGCTGATCACGAATGAAAAAAGGGATGCGAGTTTAAAATTATCATACCGAACGACACTCTTCTTCCTCTGTTATGTGGCGCCATCAAACCTCCAGGAGTTGGTGGCTCTGACGTTAAAGACGGCAATGTGTTATCGCTGGCAGATTCAGGACGCGAAAGGGAATTCATCGGAGACGGTGGGTTTATAGATAGAAGATGTGAAAGAGACGGATATGTTCCATCGGGGAAAATTTGAGCAATGTCGACATGATGGACAGCATCGCCTACTCGAAAGCCTACTTTGCCAAACTTGAGAGCAGTGGAACAAAAGACTGTAGCATCGAAGACGCGAGCCTCAATTTCGGACGATTTGAAGAATATCGAACCGAATGGAACGAGCGAGATCTGTGTGAAAATTTATCATTTTATGTGTAAAAAGTGTCGACTATTACATAATTATATTATATACATATCAGATGGTTTACGCTGCCATTCGGCAGCGAGTTTTTACTTAAAGGAATTTAACACCTTGCGCTTTGAGGAAACTGAAAATTATTCTAATTAGAAGCCGCGAGCTCAATTTGCACTGTGCGAACCTAGATTAAACAAAATTGAAAGCCTGCACCGCTTGCATGTCTTTAATTAATCATTCTAATGAGTTTAATTACTATTATTAGGTAGCATTCAAGGTTATTTAAACAATGTAAACAATTGTAGAAAAATATGGAATGCTCTGGATTGTTCTAAAACTTTCTGGAACATTCTGGAATTATTTAAAGCAGTTTTGTAGATTTTGGGCGTATAGTTCTACAGTATCCCAATTACCCACCGACCTCCTAAAGATATGATTACGAAGCGCTGATGACTGCATTCCGCGTATCAAAGTAGGGGGCTTACGTTCTTTTGAATTAATCAAAAAAAAAGAGTCCTGGACAGACTGAAAGACACACAGACAGAACTATTCGCTTAATAATAAGTAGATAATTACTTAATACTAATGTTATTATATATAAGAATGTATATAGTATACCTAGTATATATTAACATTCAGCTGAATTAGCGAGACATTTTTATGCACATTTTACGGGTAATCTAAAAGTTGGGCATATAAAAAAAAGTTTTCTATAAATTCTAGTAATATATTCCCAATGAACATGGCAACTACTAACCACATTTTAGCTACTTACCGAGTACTGTAAATAGGGATTATCGGACAGTACTTGTATGGATTGTTTCAACGAAATGGACAAATAGGGCCAAATAAATCGTATTGGACAATCTGCTTCGTCTTCTTAAAACAATAATTGGAGATTATTGAAATTTGTTGACACAATAACTATAAAAATCAGAAGACCTGCCTTCTAACTCATCCACGCAAATCCTGGCTGCCAGTTCAATTTGGGTATCGCTAAGTCTCTGAACATGTAACCGGACCGGCTCACTCGTTAGCAGAATTCCTCCTATCCATTCATAGCAGCTCTCAAAATGAGGTTTTAACGATCGGCAAATTTCTCGAAATGAGGAATCATCCGGCCCTGCAAGGGGGAAGTTCAACTGAACGATGAACTGGATTTCTCCTTCCAATGGATCTGAAGTCCAATGAAGAACTGGTGGCTTGTTTGTCATTTGTTCCTCATTACCAGAAATGGCGCATGGTCTCAGTTTGGTAAGTCTGTCGATTTGAGTCTGAAATTTGAGAAATGAAAAAGAAAACTACTATGCAAGACGTTTTCGTTCGTTCAATCAATAAAAGGAAAATCTTGAATAGGGAAAGGTGTTCAAAAAGTCGAATGGGTCTCAGGAATTCATATATTTTATTTGTTTTTTAAGTTCATTACTGGGTGTTAAACATTATATTCCGAAAATTCAAAACAAAATAATTTTTGGCAAATGCAAAAGCAGAAGAAAATGGTTTTTTTTAAAGATACTAGAAGAAACTCAGATGTATTTGAAGAAACCCCTTTCTGTATCTTCTGGAATACAGCATTTGCATTTATTTAATAAACCTGCAAATTATTATTTAGTTCCAGAAGATTGTAATTAATGGCTGGAATTGTCCTCCATTCATTCAACTGTCTCAATCTGTCAGTTTTCCATTCATTGTCAGGAAGCCTGCTGAAAAAAATGCAATTGCTTAAATCTTAGAGTCAATATTCAGTTGTATCACCTAATACGATCAATTGCAGTTTGATTAAGGTCATGAGCTCTGCGATATTCGGTTTTTATAAGATCCTCAAAAATTTTTTCTTCATGCTCGCTCCATTTCTGCTTTACAACGAACAAAGTAATGCTCTTCTCAACCTGAAAAAAATTGAAAACACTTGAGTTAAGCCGAAGTAAATGCATACGTTCGCAAGAAAATATCTCAAAGCAAAGCGTAGATTCGCGTCACGAACGTCTTCAACTCCGACAACAATATTTCCTGAAGAAAACACTGAAGATAGAAAAGAAATGTTTGGATTCTGGAGCAAAACCTGTAAAAGGTAGCGGTCTGTATTCATCGAAAACTCTCTCCGGTCCCAACTGGAGAATTCCAGCCAGCGAATCTCGAAGAATGGAATTATGAGCAATCACAAACATCCTATCACGAGCGTTTAATAAAAACTTGGAGTACGCTGATATTTGTTTCTTTCTGAAATTGCTTAAATTCGATTATTATAGATGGAAAGAATTGCAAAAACGTGAACAACGTCGCAATCAAAGGAAGTAATGTAAATATACAAAAAGCATAGTACATAATTCTAAATTCAGGTTTTTGAATATTTTGAGATATGGGAAATCCTGGAAACAGAGTAAATGATTTCCATATATCTATTTTAGAGATGCCAAACAGTCCAAACAATCCAGCGCTTTTTATTATTATGGTCGCGTCAAATTTGTCAGAATTTCCGACTTTTTCCCTCTCATAAACAGTAATTATACAATTTTAAAATGAATCTTTGTAGTTTAGTATTACTTGTATTTCCAGTTTTCTTTTATTATAGGTGTAGCTCAACACAACTTTTCGAAACTTTTTAAACTTTGATCTTTCAAGAAAAATAAATAATATACTTTTTTTTCCACTTCTTTTCACATGACTGCTTGTAAACCAGGATACAAAATGAAACTTAAACGTAACCAGAAAATAAGAGCTTTGTGTATGTCTAATTCGGGAGAAGGCAAATGGGCATGGCTACATTCAGTCTGTTTCCTCGTTTTTTACTTCTCTCCTACTTCTCAAACTCTTTGGACTTGAAAAGAGGGAAAAGGAGAGCCCGTATCAACACAAAACTCGGAAATTAACAGGCACACACACACACACGGAGGGACAGAAAAGTGAAAAATAAAACTTGAAATGCACAAAAAAAAAGGCGGAGAAAGGAAAACGGGATGGCATTACAATCTGTCAAGTTGTTGACATAGAGGTGAGAGAGGAAAAATGGTAAATTGGGAAAAATCATATTATAATATAAAGGCATTTCTGGATTTTCGGTGTCTTATTAAGTTGTTTTTGTTTTAGCATTTTTAAGTTGTTGTAGGGGTTTAGTGGATCGAACTACTTACATAATTGGTAATATTCCAAACCCAAACGCTATTATTAAATAATTTTTGTTTTGCATTCCAAAATAACGATCAAGGATATCACTGTTTTCCTTACTAATTTGCTTAGTTAATTAGTCGATCCGTCAATCGCTAGTGTGGACGCGGATCACAACCATGCCTTACGATCTTGGGCGATGGTTGCCCATGAAGTAATCAGTCAATTTCCTTGATATATTGAGACTTCTTTTCGTAGTGAGTCGGACCATCTCATGACGGGTCGTCCGACAGGTCGTTTTTGATCTCAAGGAATCCACTCTTGTATCAGTACCATCCATCTTCCGTCAGTTCTTCGCATAATGTGTCCGGCCCATCTTAATTACTTCTTCTTGATGCATTTGAGTGGGTTTGTGACTTGGGAAATTTTTCGGATGTCTTTGCGGTGTAAGTCTCGTTGACGATGTTCCGTGAGGGTCATTCCAATTAATCTTCTTTCTAGTGACGCATGCATCACACAAATTCTTTCAGCGATGTTCTGTGTAAGGGACCATGTTTCAGACCCGAATGTGAGCGCGGGAAGAACGATAGTGCCGAAAAGTTGAGCTCGAATTCCAGGGCAAGTGAGTGCGTCGGTGGAGTTTTTGATGTTGTTGAACGCTTCTCAGGCTGCTCGTCGTCATCTGTAGAGTTCTGGTTTCGTGAGTTGAGTAGCCAGCCAAGGTAGACATACTCACCCATGTCTTCGCACAAGCTAGAGAGCGTTGCCGTATTTTTTCCGCGACGATTTTTATTCAGCCAAGTACTATTGAAAAAGTTCTTGAAATTATCGGAATAATTGTTTGGAGGATCATCATTCGATATTAAAAGCACAACGCATTCGAAAATCGTCCAAAAAGCGGAAGAACTCGAACTTCTATAACTCCGAAGAGACTCAATAATGTCAGAAAAAGAACAAGCTCTACCGAATGCATTATTGCGAAGATGAGCGCTAAAGTATGATCATTAGAACAACACAGTAAATCATGGGTTTGGAGCAATCACTTCCGACGGTAAGATACCGCTTTTTGAAGATTGGTTCTAGCTCATTTCGTGAGTTGAGTAGCCTGGCGAGGTAGACCTACTCATCCACGTCTTCAATTGTTGCGATGGTTGTGATATTTCTCATGATCACCGGACATCGGTGGCGTGCGTGTTTCTCAACACTTTTGTTTTGTTAGTATTTATTTGGATGCCTACTTTTTCGCACCTTTCTGTGAGTTCCAGGATCATCCGTCTGGCAGTTCGTGGGTCGTTTGCGAAGACTATAAATTTTATAAATGCAAAAATTGTTCAAAACTACTGTAATTACTAAAATCTACTTATTATTAAGCGAATAGTTTTGTCTGTCTGTCCAAGACGTTTTTTAAATAACTCAAAAGAACGTGGGCCTTCTACTTTGATATGCGGGATGGAGTCATGACCACTTGAGCGCATCGCAACCATAAATTTAAGAAATCACTGGGTACTTCGGATACTGATATATCAACTGCGATGTCCGTATATCACATGCAAAAAATCAGCTTTTTATGTGCAAAACTACAAATTTAATAAACATTGTTTTCCAATGTTTCTAAGGCATTTCAGAATGTTCTAAATTGTCTTAGAATAGCAGTGTAGCCGCGAGCTTTCAACTGGTATTAATTAATGCTCATTCTTGCATCTTGCATAGCAGAAAAAGGCGCACGCGGGTCCCTATGATCGCATTGCCTGAATTCTAAGCATATATGCTTAGAGATTATTTTCACATTACTATAGGAATCTCTTACAACTGTAGATATACATAACTCTATGCATGTATGAATATATATTACTTTTTACATATTGAAAAGTAGAAAAAAAAAGGAGGGCTAACTGTAGATCGCTGTCCCTTTTATAATAAGAATATAGAAGCCATAAAATAGCTGGAAGAGATTCGGGGCCGATTTTGTTGGCGTGGTTACTACGGACCAGCTCGTAACTTTCTTCGAAATACAAATCATGTACATATACCTTGCGATTGCTAAAGATAATGAAGAGCATGAATCCTTATATTTTCAAAGGAAAAAAAAGACTTAATGGCCACCCTATTGGAAGAACTTGAATAGCGGTGATGATTTCTCCGGTGCGGACTTTTAATAGATCATTTTCAGAATTATATTCTATGCATATCTTACATATCTAACCGATATATTTTATTTACGTCATTTTTCTAGCAATATTTTATTTAGAAAAGGGTTACGAGCCGATCATCGCCGGTTCGGTTTGCTCCAGATTGCAAGTCTGCATATTCTACAATTCTTTTCAAATAGATTACGGTTTTCAACATAATTTCTTAAAAACTACGATATTTTATGGGCAATAAATCAACGTTTCAATTCGCTGTACTGCATTAATTGAAAATCTGCATGCCAGTCGCGGGAACTGCGCCTTCGTTCACCTCGGTTGCCTCGCCCAGATAACTTTTTTGCAATATTTTCCTGGTTCTTTCTCAATAAATTGTCAAATAAAATAAAAGAAATCTAAACATGTTAAGACAAAAGCAATGCATTAAAGAAGGAAATAAGACCAGCGCGTGATACATATTACTGGATTTTTCTCAAAATATCGATTTCTTTTTTTCTTTTTTTTTAATACTATTATAGATATCTCTAACAAATAAAAGCACGATGAAATTAACAAGAAACTCATGTCTTATTTTTATTAAGAAAAGCCACAAAAATTTAATTTAAAAACTGATTTAAACGAGATGGCCGGGGTGGCCGAAATTTCATTTTCCTCGACGGTCCTGTCTATTTTCAAATATTGCTGTAGAAAGAACTGAAAACGATTTAGGAAGCGGTTTTCAAATTATGTAAAAAAAAGATTTGTGAAACCAAAATTCACGTTCCTCAAACTAGAAGTCCTATTAACTGAATCTTAAATAAACTAGTGCACCGCGTTCATTTTTCGTACGCGGTATATTTACTTATTTTTTTAGAACTCGATTCAAAATAGTTTGCTTATCAGAATAGAATTGTATGAAAAAAGCATCATTTGATCAAACTTGCAAAACAACTCCTTACTTTCCTTCAAAAAATATGATACATTTCTTTTTTATCATAAATAGTGGCTACAATTTGTCACATTTATATATGTATTTAATTGATTATATTTGCATTATCTTTGGGGAGCTCAACTCCACCTTGGGGGTGATCAATTACACGTGTGGGGGGGGGGGGTTAAATGTGTGTGTGGGGGGGGCTTATGTTCACTATCGCCATAAAAATAAACGCGTAACTATGGGACCTGTGTTAGATTTGCATGCCACATTATTATCTCGTCAGGGGCGTTACCACGAAAGAGCCACTCTATTTTTAACGGCGTCTTTCTGACACTATACGAGGGTTCACCAGTTGGTCCAAGCTTTTAGTAGCCCTGCCGTCAGCAACGCTGGGTAACCGGCCCACATTGGAAACTGGGTGTTATCCAGTAAAACTGCACAGAGGACATTTTAGGGAAAATCGTATTTTTCGACTTTTGATATTTTATTTCGAATTTTAAAATAATTATTGAAATAAAAATGATCTAAGCTCATAAAAGGTAACGTTCTTCGGTTTTGAACTTTAGAATCTAAGAGAATGTCTTCTCGTTTTCCTAACATTTACTCCTATATCTGATTTAATTTCCTCAAAAGCGTATTATTTTTAGCTTCAGAAGCATTCCATTCAATGTACACCAGTATAACTCATTGGGTTATGTGCAATAACCGGATGAACTGGAAGAGAATGAGCGAGAAGAAAATGGCGATGAATAGGAAATAAATTGTTGTGAATGAATGGAAATCATCTGAAAATAAGGCGGGGAAGAAGGGGAAACTGCTATGTAGAAATAATGGGAAATAATTGGGTGAGCAAGCGAGAAAACGCGTTGCATTCGATGGCTGTTATTAAAGTTGAAGCCCCGAGTGAAGCATTCTCGAAGGTTTGATATTTTAGGATGGAAAAAGACACCTAGAATCATTTTCGCTTTCTTTTTTACTATTCTATCCCTCAACTATTCACGCGTATAGTGATGGAAAAGTAGAGAAAATAGCCCCCGCCATTTATAATTTATGGAAAGTAAATAGGACTCTCCTTCTCGCTTTCAATTTTTTTTCATTTCAGTGGATTTTTTTTCGATTTTCTGTTCTTGTCAACTCTTCTTGATGATTTCCGATGCACACGCTGAGGAGCAGAAGAAACGAATAAATTAATTTTCGCAAAATGCAAAGGGAGAATATCAGAATTTAGTTTTATCCGTTGAGGATACTTGTCCCACTGTCAAAAATTATTTTAGTGAGCTCTTCAAAAATAGACATTTATTTACCTAGTTAAACCCAAGTTTTTTTCGATTGCCAACTTTTTAACATTGTCTGCTCAAATTTCGGCGTTCGATCTCTTGTGTGAGCTATACATCTCTCAGCAAAACTCCACAAGTTTCCAACAATCCTAGACCAAACTTCGAAGGTTCCCAAGTATGGACCAAGTGTTCCGCAAGTCTATTCCACGTTTTACCCAAAACTTGTGGAGCTTTGCTGAGAAATAAATGCAGATCCGTTTTTGCAGAGTAAGGTTAACAATTTTTGACATTTGGGAAAGTCTCAGCTGGGCGCCGAATGCTGACAATTAATTGGCCGCTACTGTAGCTGTCGTGCTCTCTACGATGCTATCAATGCTCAAAAATGGCATTGCAGCGAAATTTTCGAAACTTTGTATTGAATTTGTCATGCTTAACGAAGCTATTTTGTATTCTGACAATAAAAATTCGACTTGTTAAGCGTCGACACTGTAAATTTGGAGAATCATGGTGACCACACACATCCAGCACCCCGTCGGTCATAAAAAAAAAACAGAATTGCCAATTCGGGTTTCAAATTCCACTTCTGCGATCTCGAAATCATGCCCCCTCACTCTTTCAATCAAAAAAGTAACAGAATGGCCCACTGAGACTTTTGAATACCCCCATGCGGTTTCAAAATCATCATCCTTCATCGGGAAAATAACAAAATTTACAAAATTTTCTTTTTAAAACCTAAGAATTAATGTTTTCTAAATATTTCAAGAAATAGATTATAGTAATAATAAAAATTGAGTTTCATAGTTGATCTTCGAACATCTTTGGCCAGAGATTACTTTTCCTTGTCTTCTGACATATTCTGACGCATAATTTGGCTATCTGCGCAAACTTTTTAGTTTTGCTAAGATCTTACTGGTCAAGACCATTCAGACTCTTTGAGCCTTGAAATGTTCCTATGTGTCATACATCTGCATATTTTCCGGGAGCAATCTCTCGGTTATGACGTGAGTAATGGCTTCCTCTTGTACCCGCGCAGCTATCCGCCTCGACGTTGGCTGCTTGAGTTATGTCGTTATTTATGATGGACGACTGGCTGCCTGAGTGGCACTTTCCTCACTCAAACGATCAGCTATATATCAAGTTACAGAGTTCCTACATAAGGAGGCAAATAGAAGATGTTGTTCGAATATCGAAATAGGTTGTGTTGACAGAATGAGAGAATCACTGAAAATTCTGAGGAAGCGGAAAAAAGAAAACAATGCCAATTAGTTATGAAGGAGAGCAGCGCTCAGAGCACAATTATCAACTTAAAAATGTAATAGATGAATTTAGGAAGCTTTATCAGCTCATTCAAGATTTTATCCATCCACGAGTACGCGATTTTGCGTGTAGAGGCGCTGTTTGGGTCTCGTTAGGGGATAGCGCGTTTTAACACGCCAATTTAAAAATTGTAAGAAAGCGCACACACTGCGTTTGTGATTTCTTTTCGAAAATTGAAGCGAATATTGGAATTTCTTCTATTTATATTTTGCTTCGAAAATCATGTTTTTTTAATTAATTTGTATTGTCAAATTTCTTAAACTGTTTATTAAACTGAATAAAGTATCATTTACCGAAATTTAAATGGTTTTTTTTTCAATATTAAAATTTTATATTCTTCAATCAAAGTATATTTTCACTTGCAGCTTAATTGTTTCAATTTTCGAAAAGAAATCACAAACGCAGTGCGTGCGCTTTCTTACAATTTTTAAATTAGCGCGTTAAAACGCGCTATCCCCTAACGAGACCCAAACACCGCCTCTAAACGAAAAATCCCGTACTCGCGGATGGATAATACATAGATAATTATATAAATAAGTCATTATGAAATCCAGGAGTTCAATTTCCTTTAAAATTCGATTCATAAGCGAACTTCTTTTGAAAATAAAATTGAATGGCGCCAAAGACATACATCAAGACGAGAATTTGATAGAAATAAGCAGAATGATACGAAATTTTGAAATGAGAAAGATGACGTCATGATATATTTCGGTGTGATGTCAAACTTTGCGGATTACCGAAGGTATGACGTTCGGTGAGAGATGCCAGAACACCTATCTCAAAAATGAATTCAATTATTTGACTACTACAGTAAGGAGTGATCTGAAACTGAAGAAAAACTGAAAATTCGCTGTGAATTTTCTATCATATCCCCCCCCGCCCCATTAACAACCGGAATCCATTTATTTTTCCTTCCTCCTCTGCTTCTACATTTCCTTTCTTTTCCTAGTCGCCAGCTGCTTTTTAACTGCTGTTTATAAGCCAATAAATAAGACGCGGCTCGGCGCGCAGCCACCACCACCATCTTCGGATATTTTTAGTTTTGCTTGAATGTGTTTTTTATATTGGGGGCAAAGCTCACGTGGATGACTCCGAGATAATATTTTTATAAGATAAAGCCGACAGAGATGGTTTGTATGATACGTTACAAGGAAAAATTCTCTAGTTTTCATCTTTCTATGACACGTATTGTTCTTAAAATGCACGTTTTTCAATAAATTGAATTTGGCTTGCGTGTTTCTGAACAAATTTGGCGGGTGAAACAAAAAGAAAATTTGAAAAATCTGAAGAGCTGAATAATAATGGTAAAAACGATAAGGGCAAAACCGAAAATGGTAATAGAGTTGGGAAATAATGCAATTTTCAATACAGTGTTCTGGAGTGTCAAAAATAGTTCGGCATCGAACAACTGTAGTTGTTTTCATAGAAATTGTGTCGTTCCAAGAGTTCTGTTTCTATTCCGTCCATTTAAATCGAAGTATGGGGCTTGTTCCCCAAAACTATTGTTGTAACAATAATGTTTTATTATTATAAATTTAAAAAATGGTTGAGAGAGAAAGAAATGAGAAAACGGAGATTGCTTGAAGAAAGTGGTGGCCCGAGCTTCGCAATGCCAACACCGGGCAGCGACATGTCTATCGGCGGGGAGCCGTGGATAGAGTTAAAGCTACGAAGCAGCTTTCTTGTTCTTTTTTTTCAACAAAAAAGCAAAGTTGGAATCGTTGAAAATCGTCAAAAATATATACTGTCTAGCTTCGCCTCTCTCAATGGTACTTCAGCCAAAATAATGATTGAATATCTGGTCTAACGAAAGAATCGGCTGAAATAAACCATCGGATAAATAAAGATTCTAAAGGTTCTCGAATATAAGGACTGTTATTAAGATTGTCGTCATTCACGGAAAAAAGATGATGTAGACAATTTTTTCCAACTAGAAAGGTGTCAAAGTACCATGTAGTTCTAGCACATGTTAAATGGAGTTGGTAATCGGCCAGCCAACTCAGTCAAAACTCTTGCGATCTATTTGAGAATGAACTGAAACCGATGCTCGTATTGTCGAAAGGAAATAACTTTGTCAGCGTCGGTGTTATGACGTCACACGCCACCCCTTTTATAAAAACTACACGGTAGAGTTATAATACATATTTAAAGGAAATGTTCTAAAACTGTAGATCGCGCCGCTGCAAAACTGTCAAAACATTCTATTTGGTCAATATATGAAAACGGAGGAGATTATCAACAGTGGGGGTGTCTTCAATTTTATAAAGATTGTCTACAAAGATGTGTGCTTGTGACTACAAGAATTCTCATTTTATGGCTATGAAATTTTTTTCTTAAGATCGGAGATACAAACATACATACATACATATATATGATTTTTGTGGTGCAGAAAACATATTCGGCTTGCCTTGCTGCTCACATTGTGTCAAAAGCGGCTCAATTAGTTATGTATGTGGGTGTGCAGCATTGACTTTTCGAAATGCCGGAATATTCCCAGTTTGAAATGTTCGGAATTCGGAATTCCGTTCCACACACTAGTCTTTGAACTGATGTAGTTTCTATTGGTAAAATAATCACGTTTTCTTACAAAATATGACAGCAGAAAGCACTGATATAAAGAGATGATCACTTCTGAATTGAGGGAAGACACATGACTGAATGCTTGTAACTTGAGTAGAATGGAGGAAGTGTGATAGATGGAGAGACGGAAGTATAGCGAAGAACAAAGTGTTTTGATGGCACAACTAAGAACAATTAAAGTTTCTTTTTTTTTTTGATTATTTTACTTGACTTTTAATTCTGAATGACCAGTTGTTCTATCGACTGACTCAAAAAACAGGATAAATGCACAGGAAATTAGTTGGAATGGAGAGATAATGAGCACAGGGAAGAAGTGTATTGCGGAAGACAATTTTTTAAAAATAAAATTAGAAATCGGTATATGGTTTGTCTGAAAGAACAGAGCAAGTAAACAAGTGCTTCAGAGAAATCAGTATCTCTTCGAATCGGACCTCCAGACGTGAGAGCTAATTTCAGTCAATAAATTTAGTTTAAAGACTGATTTCTAAAATCAAACACTTAAAAAGTAGTCATTCAAATGAAAAAGGAAAAATCTCTCAATCCACCTTTTCTGATTAGGGTAACGCAAAATGTGTGTGACTTGATTGCTATTTTCAATAAAAATGAAACATTGTGATTGGGTATATAGGTGGAGGAAAGAGGCATACGCTTGAATTTAATTTTATTTCCAGCTAGTTGTCATATACACTCTTGTCTAGAGAATTTTCAGACGCGGTGCCGTGTGACATTTGTGGAAGACCTCCGAATTCATCATCATTAAGACACTGGTTCGGAATGGACTCGGCAGTAGTGTGGCTAATGTGCTGGAATATGCAAAGGCGGACACTCTTAGCGCTTTAGGTTTGCAGAAAGCACGGGAAACGGAGAACTTTGAGGCAGTTTTCGGAAAGAGTCTACATGTTTCATTACAACTAGCTTTGAGTTGGTAGATGCTGAAACGTTTTCACATCTATACCTATTTCAACGTTTTTCTACAGTTTCAAGCAAGACTGTTCTAGCTGCTTAAGGTTGTATTCTAAAATTGTTTTTTTTTGCGTAATTGTTCACTTCATAGAGTTATATCAGTCTTTTCTGAGAATCTAGAAACGTGATGTCAACTACAAAACCGTTGGTATTGATAGGAAGATTTCAAATAACATTTTTCAGGACATTTCAACTCTTACAAACTCGTTTACACAGCCACAAAGTTAGGCTCTGACCTCGGCTTCCCACTTTGCATCTTTTTCTGAAATCATTCATTTTCTCTTTTTCAGGTAGCAAGTTACTGGCTTTTTATCGGATATTAGGTGATTTTAAGACAAAGCCTTTTCAGACTTGAACTTCAATTGTACTGCAACACCAGTTCAAAAAGGTGTTGCATTCAACAATTTTGAAAAGCTATGTAGAAACAAAAGCCAAACACTTCTGCATATGTGCAGTTGACACTAAAATGTGGAGAGCTTCTTCGCACTATGTAAATTGGTTCAATCATCAGTTTTACCGAAATAATGAAATGGAAAACTGGACGAAAAGTATTGCAAAATTTTCAATTTGTGAAAAAGCTATAGTGGGAAAATGAAAACAATTAATGCCATATGAAACTAAGTTTCAAAAACTTCCAGCTGTTGCACTAAGTTATTTGCAGATACGAGTTGCTTACTCACAGCTTTCATTGAACTAGAATTCATGAGCACTCTGCATATTTTTAACAATTGTTTCTCATTCCTTACCATTTTAAGGAATGAGAAACAAAGTGGAGAGTTCTGACAGCGATTGTCGCAAACAAGGAAATGGGGAACGTCTAGTTTTTGTCATGTGCTTCGACGTACACAGACCATACGATCAATCAGAATCGTAGTAAGCCGCACGAAAATATGTTTGAACCCCAAACAACATATTTTGTTCTCACAAAAATGAAAATGTCTCAATGAACAAAGTTCACCCTAAAAATAGGGACGGTGGTATGCCATCAGGTGGTTACGCTTCAAAAAAAAAAACGAGTGAGACAGAAAACGATAATAAATCACCGACATCATCACAAGTTTTACTGACAAAATTTAACATTTCCATTCGATTTTCGGTTCTCGTACGTCATTTCGGACAATTCGCACACAGATTATGAAACTTAAAATCTGAATATTCAGTCACTTCGCCACGAAAGAAATTAATTGTTTGCTGGCAGAACTGCACAAGATGAAGGTTAGTTTGGGTTGTATTCATGAGTTTCAACAAGCGTTTTATCACATTATTTTATAGATGGTATTTGATTCTTTGTACAAAAATATTTGCACATTTTTGGTTGTTTTCGCCGTCTGTAAATGGTCTCGTTGACCTGAAGAAAAACGAAAAATAACAGAAAACGGGATTGAGAACTGGGGGAAAAAAAACAATCGAGAGCGAAAAATTCAATTTGATTTAAAATTTGACTGCTCCGCCTCTCTTGACTTCTATTTTCCCGACTTCCTGATTTCAAAAGACTCACTTCTTCTACTCCTTTTCCTTCTTCTTATTCTGAAGTACTTAACGTCGTCTCAGTAATCTGCAGTCTACAAAATAAGACGACGTTGAGGTGAAGAAGAAAAAAAAGTCTCCGAAATGAGATAGAGAGCCAAACATCTTTTGAAGGGAGAACAAAACGAGAAAAAGTAGGGTGGCAAGTGAATTGATGAATCCTTCACCGAGAAATACAAGGAAGAAATGAGTCGAGATGAAAGGAAGAAAAATAGAGAAAACCGAAATTCATTTGAAGTATTTAAAAGATCGCATTTTCAAAAAAGGTGCAATGATTTCCTTTTTTAAAAAATAAAATCCATTTTGTCGGTCAATAATTTTCCTATGTCAATACAGAGACCGCAACTTGCGAATGGATTTCGCGGAAAAAGGCTTCTCAACCATAATCATTAAAACGAAAACACCGTAAGAATTCTCTATTTTATCCGAATTGTCACTAAAGATTTCTCGGCTCACTACCCATTTGTAGCGTGTGGTCCGAGTCTCTCACGAGCCGACTTATAACTTTCATCAAAATTGATTTAATTTCACGAAAGGATCGACAGGTCGTACGTCTTAGTAATTTTCAATTAACTCATTGAAATTATAAAGCACACAGACAATTCGGTTTCGTTTAAAAGACTTCCCAGAATTGTTTCTGCTTTATTTAACAATGGCTCGGCTCCAAACTGCCTCCATTCAGAATGGCTTTATGAACAATCGGGAAGATTCCCAAAGATTAATGGGCTGTTTTCAGTTATATTTTTTAAACACATTGCTTGTGTTTTCAACCGTTTTGTTCCCTCCAAAAATGCGGAAAAATATACACAAAAACACATTATCCTGGATATAAAAAAAAACCATTTAAAAGCGCATGCACGTGAAGATAAGAGGAATACAATTCAAATAGTGATATAAGAGTCCGGAAAAATTGCACAAGTTATTAAGTCGTTGTTCCTTTAATCGAAACTCTTGCTCTGTAGCTCCTAAGCGCAACCAGTAAGTGAGAGAATGTAGAACAGTATGCTCTTGAAAAGTTAATCTGAAGATATTTTTTAATATCAGGCTGTTAAATCATCTTGATTCTCTTTGAAATCCCTATTGAATTAATTTCGTTCGTGGGTAGAAGAAATTGTTTTTTCTGCTCTTCGGCGGTCACACTGTCGCAAAAGAAAAACTGGAACTTCCTATTGCTAACACAAAATTCCCGTTTCAAGCTTCTTCAATTTCAGGTTTTTCAGGTTGCTTTTAGATCTCTGGAAATGGCAAAAGAAATTCGATGCGCAAACAATTCATAATTCATTAGCTCTTTATTTTTTTTAAATATTATTCGGGTCGGTCGCAGAGGTTTTGTAAGAACCTGAAATGATAGGGTAGAGTTTTTAGCCCAAACGTCCATAGTGTCTGTAAATTCAATGAGGCAAAATTGCAATAGCTACAGTTATCCCATTTCACTTTATAAAAAACGAGGATAGGTACCAAACTTAACCCAACGGTACCAAAGAAAAATACCTCTGTAACTGAATGCAACTCTATTCGGAAAGAAACTTTCAGGAACAGTGTGTAACGGTGGGTCAACATTTTCACAGCCGTAACATTTCGGAACCGAGAGTTTCAGAGTGTTTCAAAGACTCTCTGAAACTAACCCGTAATCCTCGATTTCCAGAAATCTTCCGGAAATCTTAACTTCCCGGATTCAAGAAATCCGGGAAGTTGATATCCAGGAATTTCCCGCCCGGTGCCGTACATGGCCCATAAGATCAGAATATGATGAAATTTTTATCGTATTATGATTCAGAAAGACCGAATTCCTCTACATTCAAAATGTTCATTCACAGATTTAATATGTACAGATAGTAAGGTGTACCCGTAACTCACAATAACGTGGTGGGCAGAACCTGGACTAGAGTAATTACGACTGGAAACGGTTAAATATCACTTTAACATTTTGATTTTCACCGGCGTAGTATTCCTAGTCTTGTATCGGTAGACCACTTATTGAAATCGAACTGTGAGATTTGTTGTCGGCCTTCCAAGAACTGAACAGGTCGTACCATCCTGCGAATCGGAGCTGAAATAATTTTTTGGAGCTCCGAGAAGATTCCGACACATTTTGAACACATTTCAACCTACATATGTTAACGGCTGAAAATTGCGGCGTTTTAAAAAACGTCTGAGAAGCTAATTTTGACAATCCTCTCTCATCAACATCCACATCGACTTGAATGTGCATTCTGCGACTTAGTACATTGATGTGACTGTCTTTGATTCGAAGAACTGAAATGAGTAATTTGAAGGAGTGCCTCTTCTCGGAATATTGTGGATTTAAATTATTAAATACGGTATTTCATCTGCTAATCCTGCAGACCCGTATTGTGAGTTTTAACCGCTATTTCGCAGTTCATAAATCAGATATCTTAAAGATGTCAACTGATTGAAAACAAACATCTTGCAGCGTATGTCTGTAAATCAAGCTTGTAATTGGGGCCGACGACGAGCCGACATTGAGGCAGGCCATACATTTCTTCAATATGACACTTTTCGCCATAAAAAAGGTCGAAAATGAACGATCTTTGCGAGTTCCGTGTAGCTGTTTTCCAATAATAGCTCTCAAAGGATACAATTTTGAAATAGGATCGATAAAGCCTAACCGATAAAATGTCCAGAAATCTGTCGGACCGGCTGCCTAACAGCTTTTAGTCTGGAGTCAATTTATTCACTAGATTTACATGTAAACTTTTGTCATAGAACGTACTGAGATCTACAACTTTCCGACCTTTCTTGATTAGTAATTTCAATTTTTAAAGAAGTCAATGTAAAAAGAACCAGACGGCTTTGGCCCGTTTCGGCCCGGATTACAAGTATGGTATAAATATGTCATTTAGACTACAGGCTTACCATGTGGTAGTGGAATCGGCATTCCATTAACCAGTAATCCATTCAACAGATTTTCAGCTAGCTGACTGATAAGCAGGGCAATATCGTCAATTTCAGCGTCAGAAATATCAACCGTTCCTGTTCGACGCTTCAGCTCAAACTTTCGGAGCTCAACGGAACCACTGACGTTGTGTCCCTAAACAAATGACCATATAGCATAAAATAAAAGCAGTGTTTTTAATTTTTGGATATTTTTGAAATTGGAAATACCTATGGAAATAAGAATAACTGTCTAAGAGAGCCACTACCTTCTTTCTACCGACTCGTTCCAAGTGCGATGCATCATATTACAGACGAGCCGAACCGAGCAATAAAGAAATAAATCATGTCTTACTCCTGCACATAGTCGCAGCAATTACCAAGATACTTTAGATGATAATTCTCGTAAGAACCGATGAGCCGCACTTACTAAAATAGTCTGACTGATACGATTTTTTCTCAACCAATTCTAGAAAGTCAATTGTCTTTTTTTCATATTTTCTGTGACCATTGTCGAGGAATTCTTAGCACAACCCGCCGGAATCGATAACTCCCCGAGAATAATCGGCTACTCGAGAACTACCTGCACTGTTAAATTCTAGTTCTGATGCCAAATTAATGAAGAATCCTTCAAGCGGAACTAAAAGCTAAAAGCTCTGCAATTGCAATATAGACATGGTGTGTGCGTGTATGTTGAGTGAATGGTCAAGAAGGCAATTCCACCAAAATGGGGCATTAATCTTCCAGCAGTGTAAGGAGTTTGACACCCGCCCAGAAAGGTGGGTGGGGTTAAGTTCATAAACACCATGTTTTGTCGGAGAATGGGTCTAACGTTCACCACTGGAAAATAAACTGGAAGTATCTTTTCAATCTCTAAGATCTCTTTAAATAATCAAAAATAGATCTTATGATCCTTGACTGAATTAACGCAGAATTTTCATTTGGTTTGCTCAATGTTAGGGCTCATCAATCAGGTAGAGGTTCCTAGCCAGAATATCCGTATACCTGAATCGACAATTTTGCATCAGCCACTACATCCAAATCAACTACAATCACTTGATGGCGCTGATTTCCGTTTACAACAAAAACAACTACCAATCCACCCATTGATATGGAAATCGTGCCTGTAAGCTAAACATTTTTGAAAGCTGTAATATTAGAGATTTAAAAACTTTCAGCCGATATTAACCTCCATTTTTCTCGCTGAACAGTATTGCAGGAGCTCTGGTGGCGCTCATTGCCAGTTCCACAGTTGAGTTCGGGTACTGCTCGGCAAGCTGAGGCGCCAAATCAGAAATGCAGAAAGATCCCTCACATGATGTTCGTAGGAAAGAGGCGACGCCCTTGGTTTTCGGAGTGAGAAGCACTTTTATAAACCTATGTCTGAAAACGATTGGTATTGGCCTAAACAGTAAACTTAAAATTCAATTACACATAAGCGTGATAAAGAAGCGAGTTCGGCAAGAAATCTGATACAACCAACTCTAGCATCGTTTCTTTATTGGTCACGGAATCCACTACATTTGTTTTGAAAGGCGATCTCCCGGGCCATGACGAATCAACGGGTCCAAATGGTGTATCTCCCACTCCCATATAAGAAATTTCACCCCAAGAAGCCAATTCTACAGTGTTCTCGTGACAAATCGGATGCTCCTTTAGTCTTAAAAAAGTCTTGACATATAACACGTTTTCCAATTTTTTTTTGCAAAAACTTTACCTGAAATCAATAAAAAATTTGGATGCTAATGATGGCTCAAAGATGCTAGAAATGTCAATTCTAGATTTTTCATTGTCACCAACAGCTAGCATTTTTAGAGAATTCGCCTCCAGAGCATCACCAAGTTTACTAGATGTCTGTGCTTCTGCCAACTTTTCATTTGCATCTTCATCAATATATTTTCTAACTTTTTTGCAAATAATATTTTGAAGCATATGGCGAACGTTATCAGATACTCCTTGCTTGAACACTGAAACTGCTAACCCGAAAAGGCCTCCATTATGATTTGTGACCGTTACATCTCGAATAGTGGCAAGGCAGGATAGGGACGTTACCTTTGCCGAGCCATTTATACCTTTCTCAATCTGAAAGAGATTCTGAAATACGCACCTTTCCAAAACGTAAACTTACGGAAGACTCCAAATGAAAAGTGAGCCCTTGAGCGAGGATTTCAACCTGCCCTGTCAGGTTAAGTGGGACTACAATGTTGACAGACCCACTCAAATCTCCAAGCAATCTGAGAAAATATACGTTTCTTTCACTGTCCATGGACTATTTGAGATGCTACCCAATGTCCATGTTTTGCATTGTCCATGACAATTTGTTCGGTGCCGTGGAATTCAGCTGATGATGTTCGGCACGGCGGAATCTACGATTACAATTGTCTTCCCATTTATCATTTATGCTATTTGAAACTGTTTGCTGTCTAAACTTTCTATTACTGCAGAAATTCGTGCCAGATGTTCATCAACATGTTTTACACATACTGGTGGAACAGATGATGTGATTGTTTTTACAACATCTTTTATCTAATCCAATTATTTACTGTCTATCTGCATAGCTTCCATGAAACGCGCCTTACCGTGACAAATGAATTCTTGAAATGTATATAATGCCCTGATTACTAGGGAGTAAATGTTCAACATCGGGAATGATGAGTCGTGGTAACTGATCCGCAAGGATATTGGCCGCTAACTTAAAAAAATAACAGAAATCCAAAAAATATCTTTCTAGCTGCCATTATTAACTCACATAGTTCAAATATGCCAATCCCCGTGGCAATATTCTGACTCTAACTCCTGGAAGTGTCCGAGGCGCTGCTAACAATGGATGAAACTGATGTTCACCATCGTTGGAAGAGGCAAAAATAGCGAACAAAGGAAATATCAGATAATAGAGTAACGCATGTCGATTGACCCATGACGGCATGAAAGTCTGCAATTTAAATGGGGAGAATTGAAGAGGAAGCACTGAAAGAGCTTCGGAAAAGTGTACTAAGTGGTTAATAGAAACATAGAACATGGACGAGCTTTCCGTATATTCTTATAGTGAATTTCTTAGTCACTGAGTAGTCAGTGAGATATTTTAGAGAATTTCCCAAGTAATTAAGACAAGCGACTTTTAAGAAGACCGGAATAATGTATACGGACTCCTGATTTCGAAATACTATTCGAATCAATAAACGAATAAAATTGTAATGGTTTGGAACACAAGAAAGCGGAGCAAAACGTGTGTTCGTCAAAAATGAGGAGACAATGGTCAAGACAATGACAGTGTTATGAAATAATGAGGGTGAGAAGAAGACCAAGAGAAAGAAGAAGAAGAAGCTAAAGGTTGTCCTGCATAAGGCTTCCACGAAAGAAGAAGACAAAAAGTCGTCTTGCATTCGTCTTACGCAATTAAAAAGTTAGCAACACACTGCGATGGTATACTGTAAAACTATGCACACAAAAACTACAAAACTGTCTTAACAACAATATAACAACAATACAGTCAAAATTTTGCTGATATAACAATCTGGATGTCCGTGTATCACAATTAAAAAATCTGCTTCATAAGTACAAAACTAAAACTTCGATTAAGGCTACCACAAAAGACGAAGACAAGAAGTCGTCTTTCATCTTGTATTTCGTCTCCTCGTCTTTCAGTTCGTTATTTCGTCTTACGCAATCAAAAAGTTGTACATGTCCACCAAAACAATGTTTATCTCTGCGTCAGACGAATTCAAGCCGAAGACAAGACGAGACGGCCGAAATTTCGCCCAAATTCAAACCTTTATCCTGCAACCGGGTAATTGGCAAATGCTTACATATATACCTAAGAAAAAGTGCTTTAATAGCTGTTGCAGAAACGAAAATATAAAGGTTGATGAAATGGAAAAAAGGAGATAAGATAAGACGAGGTGATTTGTTGAATATGAGAAAAAAATTGAAGGGGGGGGGGAGTGAACACAGTTGTATGCTTCTTAAATAATGTCATCAAACGGAGGTGCGCGTTTTGCATTTAGAGACAGATAATAAATAAAGGAGAAAATCCAATTCTCTTTGCGTGAACTTTTTGGAAATTGACAACTGTAATACTATTAATAGAAGAGCTCCTCTTTACTGTCACCTTTTCACAAACATCTGGAAAATATATAGGTTAATCCGAGAAAAACAATTTAAATGATTTTATTACATAATCTACCATATCTTGAATGTTTTCAAAGCTCCCACTGCGTTTCATTCATTTTTACTTGATATGACCGTATATTCTGAAAACTGCGTCGTGCCATTGTGCAGTTGCGTACCCTTGTGTTTGTTGCTCGATTACCCAACTGACCACAATAAAATAGGAATAAAAACCTGAATCAAAAAGAGGGAATATTCAGATATAATTAAAAGAAGTGAAAGGGAGATAGAAACAAAAAATTAGACAGTACCCAAAAGAAAAGAGAACCTGAGAAGCTAGTGCCTGTCGAAAGAGGGAATAGTTGGAAATAAGGAGAAGAAGCTATCAAAAGAGAGGAGATTGCTTGCTGTCGAGTGTATGTGTTGTAATCGGAAGAATCGCCCTTCCTTGGATGGCAGATTCGCGTATTCCTATGCATCCTTCCTCTATTTCTCTAGTCCCTATCCGTCTCGTCCCTTTTTCCATTTCAACCCGCACTGTCCGCTGTCGCCATATCGTTGTTCTCGTGGCCCGCTTCCACACCCTCCTCTTTATCTTCTTCTTGGCTCCGCCCACGTGTTCTCCGTTCTGTCTTCACCACCAACTTCTCTCTGTCAACCCCTGGACGAGACGACAATTCTTCTATTCTCGTTTGTCTTTTCTCCGTTTCCCCCCCCCCTCGCTTCTTTTTTCACCCCGGTTTTACACTGGTGTACAGTCTCTTTCATCTAATTTGCGATTCTTACACCTCTACATTTCTCAATTCCTCTTTCTTGATTTCAGTTTAATTATGCGACCGACTCACTAATCTGTCTTCCGTAACCAACAGACTCTTCCGACCCACTCTGCTCTTTTTCTCCTTGAGACATCAAAATTGATGAATAAGCAGTCTATCAGCTAGTTTATACATCATTTGAACATATCATTTTTTATCTCAATTGAAACCTTTCGAAGTTCCGAGCCGTTCTTTTCTGGTACTATAAAGTGTTAGAAGACGAAAGCGGAATTATGAAGGAATTTGTGTTTAAAAGTATAGCCATTGGCTGTGTATATCGGTATAAGAATCTTTGTTGAAAATCGAAATTAAAGAGAAATGGTTCTCTCACCGATTCATCTGATCTACCCGATTATTCTGAACATGCGTGATTCACTCCTAGCCGAAGACCCTCTGCTATTTCCTTCCTCACTCCCACGCACCGCTCTCCCTTCAATCTACCATTTTCAGTCTATTGAACATTTATTCTCTTTCTTTTACAACCATCTGTGCAAATACATCTGGCCCATTCATTTCTTATCATCATATTGTTAATTGGGCAACTATTTATGAAGTGCGCATTGTTGTTGCAGTAGAAGAATTCGGTATTCCATATAGAATAAGCGATCTTCTTTGTTACTCAGTCTTTAGATTCCCATTCTCCCAAATCATCCATTTATGCAACCCATTTGATCTCATTCCCATCACAGCCTCTTCATCATCACCCTCCTCCACCTCCACCAATGTCTACCTCCAGCCGAGTCGAAATGAGTGATTCTATATATATATATATGCAATTAGACACTGTCTCTCTCTCTCTCTTGTAGCAGACAGAAAAATGCACTTTCATCCGTGATGGTTTTCCTCTTTTTCATTGCCTCATTGCCAAACTTTCACCCCTTTCGCCCAATTCTTTCTGTCTTTTCCCGTGGTGAGGGTCTCATGTTTTTTTGCATTTTTCTTGTTTCTGATGCCTTCTCCGATTATTCGACATCAATCGAAAGGGCATCGACGTCTTCCAGTCTACAGAAAACCTGGTTTCTGATTTATGAGAATGACAGGCGGGGTAGGGGTTTCGTCTTATAATTGTTGTCTTACAGTTATTTTTACCTTTGAGGCTTCGCAAGTTAGGTTATTCCCGAACATCCAGAATATTTTCTCAAAAAATGATACACGCTTATGGTTCGAAGCGCCATGCAGGTGGCGCTTTTTAGATATGCGACTGCGATTCTCTATTTCTCTCCGTCTCTTCCCTAGCTTCAGCCGATTGCGATAGTTGTAGACTTCTTGTAGTTGTAGACTCTAGCATGATTGTGAGTCAGGTTGCAGATGAGATTTACACCAACCTATATGGGAGAAAGTTGCGAAATAGATGCGCTTCTACAGAATTTCTTAATATTTATTTCGAATCTGGATCTAACATGTTAACTGTTTGAATTAAACTTTGCTGGTTGATGCTTTTGAATTATTTTTTAGATCAGCAAGCGCCTAATATGGTGTATTCTTTTACGAATTCTTTCTTTTTTTTAATTCTAATTATATTTCTAAGTAACGAATTCCATCGATCTTAACCTCGGAAACAGATCTCGGAAATTGGACGCCAGACTTTCTCTTATTTTATTTTTCTGTACGGAAATTAAATGTTAAACTGAATTAAGCATAGTAAAAAACAAGTAAATTTTTAAATACCTATAATTTTTAATGCAATTTCAAAAATGCTATAAATAATGATTAATTGGCGTCGGGATAGACATTTTAGACTATGCAGGGATTATTGAGAGCACATATTATTATAACAAAATAATGAAATTAAGTGAGAAGCACAGAAAATACAAAAATTTAGGGTAACTTGGAATTTATTTAGAATTTACAGCCCTTTCGAGAGAGATTTAGAAGTTGGGGAGCTAGAGAAATTATTTCAAATATTTGAAAAACTCTAATTTTCTCGAAAATAGCTTTGTTAAACTACTTGTACTTCATTTCCGTGGAGCATCGTTGCATTCTTAAACAGCTTTTAAAAAAATTATTAACATTTTAATTAGATATATCTTACCACTTATTGTCTATTTTAGTATTTTATAGTTTTTTCTTTCATTATTTTATTCTTCAAATTGTCTCATTTCCATATACAACTAGTCACCGTGTTCAGATGTGCGAGCTGAGACGACCGGCCACAAACACAAAAGAAAAGTAGCCAAATCAACGCCTCCTCATCGTCCTTTATCAATCAACTTTATTGAAAAAAGAATCAAACAGACGGGAAATAAAACAAAAACAGTCTCCTCCAAATCATTCGTCCCATACATTTCTTGACTTGTCACCCTAGCGCAAAGCAATGTTGAAACCTTTTACCATGTGAGTTCGTCATATATCATTTATTCAGACTGACCACAGATTTTAAAGTATTTACTCAAGATAACTTTTTTCCAGAAAGGACACAATCCTCCTGCTCGTGCTTGCATATTCAATAAAAGCCTCAGAATTCGGAGTGACACTAGGAGATGCTGCCATTTCGCAGCTGATTCGTCACACAGCGTCACAATTTCTTGAAGATACGCGGGTGGCTAATGTGAGATTTATTTTGAATTCATAGCGCTCATAGTGTTTCTCCGAAATTAAAAATGCGTTTTTCCTTATTTTCTTACTAATCAACAAGCTACTCTTTTAATTTTTACAGGTCGTATTTCCTAATAATAAGATTATATAGAGAAATCCATGTAAAGTCCAACTATAATTCTCTTCTTTCCTACTGAATTGCTCGATGCACTCTATTGATAAGTAAACAGCATCTTTTTTGCATTAATACTGTGACAAAATACTGTTGTCTAATGCCATTTTCACTTTTTTCTACTAACTTTTCGCGTCTTCATTTCTGCAATAGTACTATGGCATCTTCTGAAACACGTCGCTACATAACCTAATTGACGTCTTCTTACTATGTAAAATCTGTGTGTCGCGTAACCTGTGTGACCTGAACAGTAATTGGTCCTTCGCTTCCGATTTTTCCTACCACTGCAAATTGAGAATTATACCGTTCCTCTCTTGTTCATTCTGACTTTCTCACTATGTGTGCCTCCTCTATTCCCAGTGTTCGAAAGAGACCAGATTACCCGTGTGATCGTTTTGCCCAACGATTCTTCACCATCTGGATCCAGCCCTCTTCTAGGCGCAACGTATTGAGTCATCCTTGAAACGTTTGACCTACTTTCGATTCTTTTGAAGTGTAGGTAGCGAAAAGTACCAAACGAAACATTATGAGTGTCAGAGAAAAATGAAGTCGCACGATTGAGTGAATTTGAAAAGATACTGAGTCGTGTTGTAAAATCGAATTCGAATATAATCAGTATCGCATTGTTCTCATAGGTTTCAAGTTAAACTTTGAAGTGTTTTAATAACGGTTTGCTACCTAGCAGGTTCAAAGAAAGGGTGACATTTCATAATTTATAAAAATAGTATTCTCTGATTATGCTAGAATACTGAAAAAAACTGTCTACAAGATTGCCGCTTTGTGTACCTTTCAATCAATATTCTACTCAAAAATTGTTGTCAGCTCCCCAGACCAATATCGAAACAATGAGGCTCCTCCTTGATGCATTATGATCACTTTTAGGTTCCGGATCACTGCGCGTACCTTTAAAATTGAATCTCCGCTAGCCCCATTTTGGCACGTGTATTGTGGTTCCAGCGCCACTACTTTCCAGAACGTTTTTACTCAAGCTCACCCTGCTTATTTGCTTAATGATTAATTAGGTGAAATAGATTCCATACCTCATTTGCCAGAAAAAAAAACATTAAGATAGTTGTCGTTCCTTCTCCCCTTCTGATTGCTGCTACTCATCGTCCTTGCGCGTCAAGTCTACTTGCAGAAAAATTGCTTGCCATTTCTGGCGCAATCCAATTAGACAATACTTTTCCACACCCGGTTGACATGACTAGAGGCAATTTTTTGAGTAAAATTTTTGGGAAAATTAAATAAATTCATGAAAATTAGACGAGTGAGTCGGTTGTTAAGAAATATGATTACGGATTTCAAAGGTAGTTCATCCACAGCAAGAAAAAGCAAATTCTTCCCGAAATATTAGTGCAGTTCGGTTCCCGTTTAGCTTGCTGATTGTCGCCAGAATATATCAATCATGCGTGTTATAAAGTACGTATCACATTATTTGCAAGCTAACGCGTGGTGGGCGCATGATTTCCGACGAGCACATGATTAAAACGTAAATTGCTGTTCTGAGTGTCTATAAAAAATCATTAAAACAAAACAAAACGAGGATCAAGTTTTTCATAATTTGGTCGCACTAAATAAGGTTAATGTGGTCTTTTCAGTCCGACTCGGCAAGACATTAGACAATATTGACCTCATCCTCTTCCGTTACCCTTGCCATACCTCCGTTCGATGCGCATTTCATTCAAAGGAAATCTCGCAATCTGTTCGAAATCTCCTCTCGTTCCATCCATCGCTTTATCTTTTGATAGAACTTTTGGCGAAATGACACGGGCGAGACAAAAATTTTGCGGATGATCTGTATCTTACCTCTTTTCCTCCTCCGGTCGTCATCATCGTCGGAATACATATTATCTCCTACTTTTTCTTCGTCGTTTTGCCGGAGTAGAAAAGATTCGTCAATAAAAGCGTTTGGTGTATTGTTGAGATATATTTCCCTACTCTTTCTCTCTTTGTCTCCTCATCACTCCTTATTTCTTTCGGGAGTGATTCGGCCCTCTCCAGACAAGGGCGCTTTGGAATAATGGGTTCAGTGGGCCGGCCTTCGGAATTTTAATGTCCATGGTCACATATGAGTGAAATTAGGTAGATGATGAAATAATTCTGTTAAAGACGGTGAGGATGCAAAAGGTATGCTGATGTGGCACTGAAATGGGAATATTTATGGACTATATTAGTATCACATAAAAAGAGTAACCTCTATCTTCCCTTTCTACACTGTAGCTTAGTTTTCTGCAACTGATACCTATCTCAATAAATCAATAAACAAATTCTTATTGCAACTCAATAATACATATGCGAAACACATTTACAGATTCTTCTTAAATCCAACGATGAACCATCATTCGGATCTCTTGCTCATTTGAAACTTTTTAACACTGTCTCCTACCGCAATGTCTCTGTTCAATTTCGGCCGAAGGTTGTATATGTCTTTTTCGAAAAGTATGTTTTTTTGTTTAATGGCTTTCCAAAAGGCTAACATTGAAAGCCAATCAAACACCTCAAGGCCATTTTGGGGAATAACGCAAATAGAAAATCACTATGTTCAATATATAAAATATTCGATTTAAATGCATTAAATTAGAAATTCTTACATTAAATAAGTCAAGGGCGGAAAATGGTATTAATCGTATAAATTGTAGCCTAAATATCACGTCACATGCCAATCTCTCGGATGTCATTTGGCCAATTCCTTTTGCAGACTCATTAGTGGATTCTCATCTTAAAGTAAGAAACGTGCTTCAAACAGATATGTATTATTAAATCGAAAACGTATAGGTTCCACGAGGACACTTGCGATTCATCGTAGATGATCAAAAAGTCACCCTCTCGAAATGCTCGCTCTACAATCCAGATATTGCATTTCGATTAAGAGACTCATGGCTGGTCAACAAGGTACGGTATTCTAGAAACAATATTAGTATTTGAACAAGATGTTTGGCATTTTTGTAAATTTCTACTATTGGAAAATATATGGATTACATTTCTGAAAAATGCGAATCTTATTCGAATTTGAAGATCTGAACAAAAATGATATTTTTCTGAAGATTATCCTTTATTATTATCAGGATTGTATAAATTCCAAGATCGTATTAAATGCCTATCACTTCTGATTAGGGATATCGCCCGATTTTTGTAATTTCGGAATCTTGTTAGGCAATTGCCTGTCCTTATTGGGTCGTGTTAGGAATCTTAACCAATCTGGTTACAAAAGAAAACGAGTTCTTTGAGTCTTTTATCTACGAGTTTAATAGGGAATCTCTGTACTCGGATCTATGGCTTCAACGTTTTTCGAAGAAGCGCTTTGTTCAGCACTTTCCTCGTCTACAAACGATCTACGACACAGAACAGAGAGGAAGTTCCCTATTTATGAATTCTTGCCAAAGAAAGTGCAAGATCATATGGCTGCTAGAAACACTACGTTGTTTTACAGGTAAAAAATATACGCAAGCATTTTACCTATCCTATTTCCATTTTCAGAGTGAACTCGATCAACGCAGACCACCATCAAGTCACGGTTCGGGCTCAAATTGAATGGCAGAAATTGGTGCCAGTGGCCAATGACGAGACGGCGAACTTGCTAAATGGACAGGAAGAGCACAGCAATGCCACGAAATTATTAGATATGGAGATGAAAAACGGAGATTTGGTCACGATTTGGCTAGAAGACGCCATTTTAAACGAAATTTTGGATCAAGTAAGCTTCTTATGTGGTATAAAATATTACATTGCTTGTCCGATTTTCAGGTTGATTGGAACTTTGAATGGATGGATGAACAGATCCCAGTCTCCAGCCCAATCATTCCTCCAGATTCTCGAGAATTTTTATCTACTCTTTGCTCTGAGTGCTATTTCCAAGTAAACGTTAATGCGAAAGGAAGGCCGACAATTTCAGCAACTAATTCGTCATTGCAGCTGACGAAGTTGGTTTTACATTTTACATTGACTCAATGAAGTTGCATCATTCAGAACCGATCGTATCCATCTGCAAGTTGTCAACCCTCAACAACAAAAGACAACAGTCTTCGTATCTCTTGTGCTCACTATTCAGGCAGCACTGCGACCATCATTTGACAATGGTACTCTCCGAACGGGTGTCGAACTTCTCGATACAGTAATTGAAATGGAAAAAGGAGCTTTCCCAAAGACATGGGGGTTTTTCATGGGTGATTTGATACGTGGAATGATAATGGATATGATGTGGCCGGAGATTAAAAGTGCAATTGAAGATCTAACATATGGGAAAGGGTTGAAATTAAGCAAATTTTGTGGCATTGATCCTAACAATGTTTTTGTCGATATTGGTAAGCTTATCTATAAAGTTCTATCTATAAATCATTTTTTAAGTCGAGGGAAGCTTCTCCCTTTCTACTCGTCTCGTTCTTCCCATGTTTCAATCTGAAGCGTGCCTAAAGGATCTGAAAAGCGCCATTCCTAGTACATCGAAACTCCTTCAAAAATCGACGCCTGCTTCGTTTCCCAGAAAGCGACGCAGTGTGTTAGGTACTATTTTATAAATGCAAATTCAGTCTTGCGTTGACTAATCTTGTTCTACCCTTTCTCAAATTGCCATAATTTTTATCGTTCCCTTTGCCACGTGTTCGATGGGTTTCATAACTGATACGTGTACCATTCATTTCCTCATTGTCCCCTCGTCATCATTACCATGTTCCACTCAAATACGCTTCTAAAACACATGACACTATAATTTTCTATTGTTGAAATCCTGTTATATTTGTTTTAAATGCTTCTATACTTTGTAAATATTTAACGTCGTAATTTGAAATATAAAAATATGAATCGAGCTCCGCCCTTGAAAAAAAAGCAGTGTTACGGTTGTTCTTTCAGTTCAAGGAATCCTTTGTGGAGTTATCAATGTGAAGTGATCAATCACGGTAACAGTGTATTTCGTTCTTTTTTTGAATGCAGGAATTCGGACCGGAAAACATGAATTTCAGTTTTCTACTAAAACATGATTAGATAGATATACGTTGTGAGGAAGAAGCAAACAATGTAGATTCACAGCCTTGCTTATCAATTTTCGACGTCAGCGTTTTCCGGCGGTTCACGTTTAACAATAGGTTCATCAGGTTCAGCTTCAATGGGATGCGAAAAAATTGATGATGGAACGCTATGCTCATAAATGGAGCTTGCAGCTTTCTGTTGAAGTTTTTCAGTTACAGTCTTGTTTAAGCGAGTCATTGCATTTGGAGCAGTATTCCCGAATGAAGCGATCAATGTATCAATGTGTTCAAAGATTGTTCCTTTCGCGAATTCTCCCAACTTGTCATGAATAACGTTCAAATTTCGTTTGACGGCGTTCAGAATCTCTTCTCCGCGAGAAGCAATTGTGAATGCTTTCCGGCCATGTTTGCTTCTTTCACAAGCAAAATCGGTAAGGTCCAGTTCACATATTCGACGACCAATTTCTTTGAACCGGTAACGAGCCTGAAATATTTTTTTCATAATTAACTGGTTATTCAGATATAATTGAATTGTTGAGCTAAAGAAAATTCAGGTAAAACGATAATTACCTTCTCTTCCATTTCTTTTTGGAATATTTCTTCTTCGGAAAACACCGAAACTATTGGAGAGGCTGGATTTGACAGATAGTCAGTTTCCAAGTCGAACTCCTTTTTGTCAAAGTGCTCGGTCAATTCTTTAAGTGAATTTAAGGATGAACTAATTTCCTTCGCATTGCTTTGCGGTTTTTTTAAAGAAATCGACGACGACGAACACGGAATCGAAGCATCGAAAGCATCGAGTGCATCATGGAGGTTTGGACCTTTGTATTTATCTTCAATTTTCACTGAATCATAGGTTAACTGAAAGCTGTCAAATGGCAAATGTTTTAAAGACTCAAGAGTACCTCTGTTCTGCTGAGCTTTTGTGGAATTGCTGTGAAACTTTCCAAATCCTTATGTATTATTCTCTTTCTTGATTCGAACTTTTTGCGATAATATTTTTTGTGGGTGTCAGTCATTCCAAGCGCCCCTGATGATACAATCATTTCGGGAACTTTTCCATGAATAAGTGGCCCTTCGTATTTCTTTTCTTCAGGAACTGATTGTACAATTTCCCCAGCCTGGAAATGTTGATAACTATTGAATTGAAGAATGCAGTTCTCTAAATATAACTTTTTTACAAGCACACGGTAAAACTAAACAGATTTTATCGTAATAACCTACAACACTCATTTCATCTTGATGCTCAAAGCACGGAAGTATATATGGTGCCTGGATAACCGGAATAACATTCTGACCATTCATATTGTACGTCCTTTTTTGTTTCCTAGCGAAATTTTCCAAAATCGGGACTTGGACTTTAGAGCGCAATAGATCATAATCCTCGTGAAAACGGACTCCAGTGAGATCTGACTCTGTTCCGGTATTTTTGAGATGTAGGAAATCGGGAATGTCTTGTGGTCTAACTTGACATGTCACACTACGGTACTTTCCTACGCGGCTTTTAACAACGTGAGTTGTTTTAACAACTTTCCAATGCCCTGCGGGAATATTATTTGGATCCATTTCCTAAAAAAGATGATATTATTAATCAGTTAAAAAACGATAAGGAGTATTTTCGAAGGAGAAAATAGTACTTTTCGCATACCAGGCACGACGGTAGAAAATCGTCGGCCCGCCCTTATAAATTGCTTTTTTTTCGATGTCTCAAATCTTTTCTTCAGAGTAAGATAAAAACTGTAATAAATATTTTAGAGCCATTTTCCACTAAATCAGTAGTGACGATTACTATTTTAAAGAAATTATTGAGCTTATTTAAAAGCTTTTATAGTCAAAAATAAGATTGAAAATAAGACAAAAATAAAAATAAAATTTTTCTTAGAAAATCCGTTAAGACATCTCTTGTTTCGGTAGAATGTTCTGCATTTTGTTACCTTCGATTGTTCAACATAAGATACGGCAATAAAACGCTGAAAAGCTTATGGTAATTTTGAAATTTCGGCGCATTCGAACAAAGACTGTTACTTTATAAAATTTTTAAGACATAATTTGAAACCAGTGTTTCCAGATCCTTGTAAGCTAGAAACATTTTCTATAGTTTGAATGAAGCAACATTCTAGAGAAATTTGAGGCGGGCTGAGCAGTCCTACAAAAATTATCACCAAGATTTTCGGCAAGTATCGAGAAAATCACGAAGCTCTGCAAAGAAATTGAAAATTTTATGCCTGCGTCTATCCATTTGCAAATTCTCTGAACGGTGAATGCCGAGGACAAGTCCAGTGTGCAATCCGTCATCGCAGTGTTTGCGTACATAAATACAGTCATATAAATAGCATTATTATCGCCGTAAAAAAGTTCCGACATTTTTTCGAGTCGGAATTTGAATTTAGAGGCTCCGCTCATTCATCATCATTTGAGCGCATTTGCTATGCGCGATATGTTTGTTGAATTTTTATTTTTTCTTCTTCTTTTTCTTCGCAAATTGATATATTTAAACATTCGAAGAAACGTGTAAAAAAATTCACGATTAATACAATTTCGTTCTTTTAATCCAGTTTAATTCTGAAAATTCAGAAGAAAAAATAAAAATTCAACAAACATATCGCGCATAGCAAATGCGCTCAAATGATGATGAATGGGCGGAGCCTCTAAATTCAAATCCCGATTTCCGCGGGCTCGAAAAAATGTCGGAACTTTTTTACGCCGATATTAGATATTAAGGATTCTTAATACGGAAATAAGTCGCCGTCTTAACTCCGTCTACTGTACCGAATGAACGTGGGGAGGACAGACCGCGGCGGGAAATGCGACTGCGATTGCTATCTCTTTCAAAAATTTGTTTTGTTGTGTTGCCTAAAATATAAAATCTTTATTAATCTTCTAACGCTTAAAAATAGAAATTTTATTTTAAAAAAAACAAGGTATTTAACATGAAAGCACAAAATTTACTTTAAAAATAATAAGACAGTCGAATAATGCATCGCTCCGAATAGACGACACTTATCAATAAACAAAAACTCATGAAGTTATCATCATGCAATGATCTTTTCACCTTAGTCATCTATCAAAAAATCATCAAAAAAAGAGATTAAACTAATAAAGATTTCAGATAAAAGACAAGAACAGCGATTATAAAGAGCATGTTTTTTTAAGTCTAAAATATATTATTTACTCTGAACGAAAAGGCCGATATAGCCGAAGTCGCAGTTCCGCGACTACCCTCCCGACATTCACTTAGCGCAGTACATCAAACTAGAGCTCCACGAATATCGGAAGCCCTACCAAAAAAAGGCCAATATTCCATGGCTACGAAATCTTTGGCTACTTGATCAATGGCTACCTGGTAATCAATGGCCCCTGATATTCTTTGTCTACTTTTTCCTTCGATTATCAATGGCTACCCAGTTTTTTTTCTGATTTTTAACCTTTAAAGACATTGATAGTAATTTCCACTCAGTGGGTAACCAGAGTTTATTGTGTGGTTACCCCTTTTATAAATCAATATCAAAAGTGGTTTTTTTGAAAGAACAAAAATAATAGGATAACAAGAAAATTAAATGAAAACTCAAAAGAAAACGAAAACATCATATTTAAAAAATTTTGAAAATTCTAGTGCTGGCCAAAAAGGCAGTAATAATCAGTTTTTTTCGAGATTACTTGGCTCACAGGTGAAGTGCGGTCATGAAATTTTTTTGCATGTTTTTGAAGGTAAATCACGTTAACAGAAACTTTGATTTCGACAAAAAATGTAAAATTTGAAAAATTATAACAATTTATTCGAAAATTGGAAAAACGAAGAAAATGATACTCTTCACAAAATGAAATACGGAAGCTCCGATTGGCAAGTCAATGGCCAGGAAATGATTGAAAATTATTTAATATTTTGTGGCAAAGCCTTTTGCATCAATTACTGCCTGGCAACGACGCGGCATGGAATCCAGTAGAACATCCACGACGGAGAGTCGGATTTGATATTGATTAAAAAAAGGGGTAACCACAAAATAAACTCTGGTTACCCACTGAGTGGAAATAACTATCAATGTCTTTAAAGGTTAAAAATCAGAAAAAACAATTGGGTAGCCATTGAAACTCGAAGGCAAAAGTAGCCAAAGAATATCAGGTAGCCATTGATTACCAGGTAGCCATTGATCAAGTAGGCAAAGATTAGGTAGCCATTGAATATTGGCCAAATCAAAATAGGTGAAGCCTTAAAGTCCATTGCAGGAAACGGTGGTAGTTCTTTAATAAAGTATTGCAACACACAAAAGCTGCTTTTTTGAAACTAAACCACGGTGTTCACCGTTCTCCACTTTTACATTCTCCAGTTTTCTGTTACAACTGTTATCTAAAAAATTGCGAAAATTTTTCAGTTTTTTAGTTTCGCAGAGTTCAACTTTACAGGCGTGCTCTGTCCCCACGGTTTTTGGGATGTGGTCTATTTTTCTTACATCTTACGATTTACGAAAATCGTGGACGACCGAAGGCGGATGATTAGGTCACAGTCTAAAAACCTCTTGCGGCAACTCTAAAAGTTGACTATAACTGCAATGAAATTGATCTTTATTATTATTAGTACAGACAGGTGGCCCTGTCTGTTAAGTAAGTAACAGACAGGTCCAAGGCCCAAACAAGTGATGCACATAAGCAGAATACCACTGTTTGTAGAGGTGCTGTCGAGAACCGAAAATGAGCACCTAGAAGAGAAAATCGGGAAGAAAACTTTGTTGGCTATAATCATATTACAGGACTATTGGCTATGGATGCTATCTATGAAACCCTGAAATTAAGAGTTTGTGAAAAACGGCGAGAATGAGCTCATTCAATCAAGATTCAAGAGAAAGCTGTACAACCCGACGGTATAGTTTTCCAGTACTTTATCCTATCATGCATCTCGGTCCTTTCCTTCGTACTTATCACAGTTATGATCGAATCACTGAACGGGGATTCAAAAGAGTTCATGCAGATTTGAATTCTCCGTTGCTCCACCTTGTTTCAGATCTAGATATCAGGTTGAAATCAGAACTGATGGTCAAGAATGCTAAATAAAAACTTCATTTTATATTTTGGGTACTTCTCGTTAAACAATGCAACATCAAAACCCCTTATGTTAATAAATTCCCATCTTTATAATACATTATTCCTGTTCTCCACATCGAACGAAACGCATGAAATATCAGGAGGAGAGGTTAAAGCTACACATTCGTATTTAAAACTTTTCTATGTTTTCATACAAGACTGTTACAGCTCTATGGAGAGAAGGCAATTTAATTTCAGTCATTTCATACTGAAATACTTTTTTTTCAGAAGTATTCTTTTCTTGCATGCGACTTTTTTGCTTGTTTCATTTTTTATACTGATTTCTGAAACTATCAAAAATCCTGACGAAGTTGAATGAACGGAATGAGCTAATGATTTCCACGAGTAGTTTGTTCAGTAGTGTTCGAGCCAAATTTATCAATTTGTATAGTTTTTCCATTCAGTTGTTAATTTTATTTCGCATAGCCACTGCCACGACTTCTATACTTTACAGTACCTCAATGATATTTTCGAGAAGCATAAGTGCGGTTTTTAGCTGCAGTTTTTCCCCTGCTTCTATTTTGAAAAGTTGCCAATCGATATAATGAAATTTTCCATACCAGCGATTACACTGTAAAATCTTTGTCACGATTGTAAATAGCATCCACGCATTCAAGCAACTCGATATTCATATAGTTAGAAATTAAGCGACAAATTAGAGAAAATAGCACCTTAGCAAGAGCTCTGAGATCAGCCAATGTGTTCAGGGAGCAGATGGCACTGGAAGCGGAAAAGTAATTACTGTACTTGAGGATTTATTATCGGTTCGCGAGTACGCAAGAAACCGCTTAGAGATGGGGTTTGGGTCTCGTTAGGAAATTGGCGCGTTAAAACGCGCCAATTTAAAAATTGAAAGAAAGCGCACACACTGCGTTTGTTTTTCTTTTCGAAAATTGAATTCGAATATTGGAATTTTTTCTATTTATATTTTAAACAATTAGCTGCAAGTGAAAAAATACTAATTTGAAGAATATAAACTTCTAATATTGAAAAAAAAAACATTTAAATTCCGGTAAATAATACTTTATTCAGTTTAATAAGCAGTTTAAGAAAATTGACAATAAAAATTAATTTTAAAAAAACATGATTTTCGAAGCAAAATATAAATAGAAAAAAATCCCAATATTCGATTTCAATTTTCGAAAAGAAAAACAAACGCAGTGTGTGCGCTTTCTTTCAATTTTTAAATTGGCGCGTTTTAACGCGCCAATTTCCTAACGAGACCCAAACCCCATCTCTAAGCGGTTTCTTGCGTACTCGCGAACCGATAATATATGCTTTGGATGAAAATTATTGAATTAAGTCAAAGTTAAACTTACGCGCAAATAGTACCTATGCCGATTTCCGCTAATCAAGATGCGGACAAAATACCGGAGTGTCGTTGTCAAAATAACACCTGTCCAAATTGTTATGTTTCCAAATATTGCTAATATCGATATAATATCGTAGCATCCTTCTCACATTTTATTGTTTTATTCTCACATTCTAAACAGTTCGGTTTTAAACTTTTTTCAGCGAAATGGATGTCGATAACGTTAAGCCATCAAGTTCAGTTCCTCAAAGAAACTGGGAGAAAGAGAATAATGTAAATTTTCCATTGTTTCCGTCACTTTTTAACGAAGGAATGATTCAGGTTCAAAACGTCGACTCAATTTTTGAATACAATAACAAACAACAAATAGAGATTAGAAATGCGAAGCCATGGGATAAGGACCCGCATTATTTCAAACAGGCAGGCGTATCACTTTCTACTTGTAAACCAAAACTATTTTAAGATCAAGATCTCTGCAATTGCTCTTCTAAAAATGACAATGCATGCAAAACGAGGTGGAAATCTAGAGATCATGGGACTTCTGCAGGGTCGAATCGATGCAAACTCGTTCATTATTCTCGATACGTTCGCCCTTCCAGTCGAAGGTACAGAGACCAGGTAAAACTCGTTGTAGTATTTATAATAAATGCGTTTTTCAGAGTTAACGCTCAAGCTCAGGCATACGAATACATGACAGTTTACTCTGATTTGTGCGATTCGGAAGGACGTCAAGAGAAAGTCGTTGGATGGTATCATTCACATCCCGGATATGGATGTTGGTTGTCTGGAATAGATGTGTCGACGCAGACACTTAATCAGAAATTTCAAGAACCATGGGTTGCAATTGTTATTGATCCATTGAGAACTATGTCTGCAGGAAAAGTATTTTCCGAATTCAAAAACTATGAAAAAAATTGTTTATTTCAGGTCGATATTGGCGCCTTTCGCACTTATCCAGAAGGATATCGTCCACCAGATGACGTTCCGTCGGAATACCAGTCGATTCCGTTGGCAAAAATTGAAGATTTCGGAGTGCATTGCAAGCGGTATTATTCTCTCGACGTCTGTTTCTTTAAATCGCAGCTTGGTAAGTTCTACGTAGATAATCTATTCGTGTCATCAGTAAATTTTGTATTAAAATGAAGAGGAAAACCAACAGAGGCTATTTGGAAATTTTGAAAAAAATAATTTAGTGATTTTTCTCGATACATTTTATTTAACTCACTTTACAAAGCGTTGAAATATCGAATTATCTATAAATGTTTCAATTGAAACAACAATTTTTTTTCGGTAAAGCTAAAAAGCTAACGGATTAAAAATAAAGAAAAAGGGCTAAAATATAGTTTAAATCATTAAAATAAATTTATGCGGGAACCGCACACGTTTTATCCGGCTCTGATATTCTACCGGTGCAATAGCTTCTGCTGTTTCTTTGATTCAGTGCAACAGTGTGAAAGCATTTGAAAAATTACCAAAATTTATTTTTGATATTTTTTACTCACATCTAAGTGCCCAACGTTTTTACGACTGTAATAAATAGTTATATATTTTTCTGAAAATTATAAATATTTCTTATTTGCGATCGCAGCGCATATTTTGCATTTCTACAAATTTCTGAAAATTGCAAAATATAATCTTCCTTTTTTCCAAACTGGCCGTTTCGCAACCTACCGTTTCGGAATATAAAGTTTGTAATTAAACGCTTCGGGAAGATCTAGTAGAGAAACAGCCGGTTGCCAAGTTCAAGCAACTCAATATTAATCTAATTGTAGTAAAATTCGTAACTGACGCAGCCTAGATTAACTAATTGTCAAATTAGACTTGCATATTATCTTAATGGATTTGCACTTTGCCTAATTAGATTAGTTTCGTCTAGGTAAGTATTTCTCAGTCTTTTGCTAAGTATTTCTCAGTCTTTTGCTAAGTATTTTCTAGTCTAGTATTTTCCGTAATTAGACTAGTATTTCGTCAGATTATACTCGTATTTATGTAGAATCAAATTAGCTTGCTATTTTTTCTATTTAGACATAATTTATAATTAAATTAACTGAGTGTTATCTGAAAGCAAAGCATTTGAAAAATAAGTCGAAAAATAAGACGCCACCCTCACTCCGAAAACTAAAACGTCTTATAAAGTTTACTAAACGGTTTTGAAACGGAAACTTCATTGTCCGGTTCGGTTAAATGCAATCCACCCTAAAACCTGAATTTGGATTACTTGCAATACTATTATTCAAAGAGCTTCTTAGAGTATTGCCTCTTTATTTTTTGTTATGAAAACCACAACTTCATTTTTGGCAAATGAAACAAAACATAATAAAAAAGGTTCAATTTAAAAGTAAAATACTATAAAAACTAACTTTTAAAAAATGAATATTCATTAAATTTTATTAAGTGATCAGTCGATATCATCATATTATTGTTCCTATTCTTGTTGCCAATTTTACTGTGCTTCGTGCAAATCTATGTAGCTCTTCAACGAGTTCTTGAACGGCGTTGCGCGTGGCATGCGCATTTCTTCTCATCTCATTTTAAACTCCAAACCCCCTGACATCTTGCCACTTTCGCTGAAACAATGTATTGCGTTGTCTTTCTTAATAAAATCTTCATTCAATCCATGCCCGATAAACGATTTTCTAATAAGTTCCTCTGAACGATTTTTCCTGGCATTTGCGATCCATTGAATATATAAATGTATAAAGTTTATTCTTCTGCGGTTTTGTTCTGAACTTTCGCGACATTTTACTGGCATGGTGATAGTTTATCGCAAAGGGATAATACTACTCTCAAAGGTTTCGGTAACGCGCATGTAGTTTTATGCTGCTGTACGACATATTTTTTATCCAATTTACCTTTTAATTTTGTTTTAAGACGATTTAAACGCGTACTCGATTTCGGTTTCTTCAAGTATACTGTTGTCGTGGTGAGAGCTCCACCAATTTTTTCGGGGGTATGTGAAATCGGAACAAAATGAGAATAGAACTCGTAGCAAATCGGAACATGATGAAAATAAAATTGTTAAAAAAGAAAACTGTATTGAATTGGAACTGATAGGGAATTAGAACTGTTTTAAAGTAAAACCGCATGGAAGCGGAACTGTATGGAATTGGAACTCTGTTCAATGGAGCGCGTTTGCTTTACAAGAGTTTTTTTAGTTGATTTAACGCTGAGAAAAATACTCCTGTAAAACAAAGCGCTCCATTGAACAGAGTTCTAATTTCATACAGTTCCGCTTGCATGCGGTTTTACTTTAAAACAGTTCTAATCCCCTATCAGTTTCAATTCAATACAGTTTTCTTTTTTAACATTTTTATTTTCATCAAGTTCCGATTTCCTACGAGTTATATTCTCATTTTGTTCCGATTTCACATACCCCCATTTTTTCGGCCATTGTGACGACACCTAGCTGATTTTTCCCTGTAAAATGCCGGTAGATATAAAAAACTGTTTCTCCGTTGGTCTAGTACTCTTTCCTCAAAATTTTTCCTCAGTGTTTTCCTTTTCACCACTGTTTCGCAAACGGTCATTAAACGAATTGCGATATTTCTAACATTGTTTTTCTCCTGCTTCCTCTGAATCCTCTTTCGCCACTTTTTCACCGTTGAAAATTAGTGAGTACACGTATTTCGTGCTACCGCTGCTCGCGGGCAATATTCTGTTTTGCACTATTTAACGCACTACAAAATTTTTCAGATGCTCACATTCTGGCTGCCTTGTGGAACAGCTATTGGATCTCAACACTTAGTAGTTCTCCACTCTTCTCGAATATTGAATTTCTGAACAATCAGATTCAGGATATAAATCAAAAACTGAAGGATGTTGACATAAAACTTCAACGGAACGAAAGAAGTATCGATGCTCAAGAAGCTCTTACGAAAGTTGTGACTGATGCGAAAGCCGTTGGTGATGAGCTTGAAACTGGAAGAATATCTCATTTCATTAAACAAATGTTGTTCGTTCGCCAGGATCACAGCTGTGGATGTGCTCCTGCCGCCTCCGATTCTGCAATGGATGTTGTATCTGATCGTGAGAAATCAAGTGCTGCTCCGGAGCCAGCCGTCGAAATGAGAGATGCTTAATTCCGTAAAAGTGCAATTCAGTATTTTATGAAATTTCGTATTTGTTTATATTTATATTTAAACGCATTTATTCAGGCAACTCGTTATTAATCTAACTAGAAGTCACATGTATAACCAGACAAAATAGCAATTTAATTAGAAATTACATGTCTCATTAGACAAAATAACAATCTCATTTCTCTCAATCTAAGTAGAATCGACATAAACACGAGTCTATTTTGGGAAAAATAATACAGTCTTCCAAATAAGCATAGGTTCACCAACATTTTTTAAATCTCGTATTAGGTTAAGTTTAAAAAACATTTTCCATTGAAAAAAATATGAAAAAAGAAAACATTTTGATACACATACGTGAACTTCGGAAAAAAAAGTCTGAAAAAAATAGCAGTATTTATTTGAAAACCATGTTAATACCATTCCAAAAAAGATAGGTTCACCAAGAAAAAACTTTAAAAGAAAACAACATTAGCAGAAAGAAATATGGAATAAAATGTTAGTCTATAACATACATGACCCCTCTTGATTTGTAGTTAGTTAAAAAAAAAGCGAGAGTAGAGGGAAAAGTCGATATTGTCAATAAGCTTTTGGTCCACAGTCAGCCACGCCGCTACAACCGCCTTCTTCAGCTGTGGAACTGCCATAGTTTTTATTTTCTTTGTAAATTTTGTAAATCATGTATCTCCACACATTTTTGATAATGTTCACCAGTGGAAAGTTCGCAGCAACGCCGCTGTTCCAAACATTCTGGAATGTCTTAGAAACTTCTGAAAACAATGTCGGTCGAAGTTAAAGTTTCCATTTTGGCGAAATTTCGGCCGTCTCGTCTCGCCTTCGTCTTGAATTCGTCTGACGCAGAGATAAGCATTGTTTTGGTGGACATGTACAACTTTTTTATTGTGTGAGACGAATGAATTTCGTAAGACGAAATAACGAACTGAAAGACGAGGAGACGAAATACGAGATGAAAGACGACTTCTTGTCTTCGTCTTTCGTGGAAGCCTTAATCGAAGTTTTAGTTTTGTACTTATGAAGCAGATATTCTACATGTGATATACGGACATCCAGATTGCTATATCAACAAATGTGTTGTTATTTCGTGGTTAAGACAGTTTTGTAGATGATATGTGTATAGTTTTACAGTATCCCAAGTACCCTGCGAACTTCTAAAGATATGGTTGCGAAGCGCTCGAGTGGCATCACGCATATCATCTACAAAGTACGCATCCATCTACAAATCTACAAACTACAAAGTAGGAGGCCCACGTTCTTTTGAGTTATTCAAAAAATGTCCTGTACAGACAGGCGGACACACAAACAGATCTATTCGCTTAATAATGAGTAGATATCAGGAAAACAGGCTGGTCAGTCCAGGATGGGGATGTTTTCAACGTGTTTTCCAAATAAATACCGGTATTTTTAACAAACGTTTTTTTTCCGAAATTCACTTGCGTGCATCACATTGTTGGTGAACCTATATTTATTTGGAGTACTTTAGTATCAAGATTCTTTGTTATATTACAATTTTATTCATTTTTATAAATGAGACTGAAACGATATATGGGTATATGAGAATGTACATCTAATACGGTAAATTGGGGGATTTAGGGGAGACGTGGGAACAGGACGGGGTAGGGACAGAGATTCCAAAAATACAAGAGCAGAATAGATCTGAGAAAGTTGAGAAAAATTGAAAATGACAAGAAAAAATACGAAACTTATATATTGAAGGATAAATTAAAAGAAATAAGATCATATTTCCAAGGTGTAGGTGGAGGGGGAGGGGGGCGTGATCAGAATTTGTCACGAGACCCGTTTCTATCTAATTGTGTGATAATCAGAAATTCGGAGTTCCGCGATCGAGTGAAAGAAGGTGCCAGACAATAAAATGTTAGGCCGGCTGTACAGAAATGATAAAACTGTTGCAAGATAATTGCGCATTTTGCGGAGTTGAGGTATGTCACTGGGAAATCAGAGGGAAAGAGTAAATCTCAGAGATTGATGAAGAATGGGGAGCCTCACAGAAATCTTTCAACTGAAATAGAGATTTAATGATTTGAATAGGAAGAAAATATTGGATATTGGTTGCTCGAGAAGTTAGATGTACTGATTCATCTTCTCGTGGCGATCGGTGCGTCGTTGGCGGCAAGTGCGAGCGGCAACCTTGTTCTTTCCTGGAACAAGAACATTCAGATTCAACCTTTTTTGGTTTCGAATCTTACCCCTTCGGCGAATCTTGCGAATTAATTGCTTCTGATATTCATTGAGGTTCTCGTTTTTCAAAACTTGTTGTAGTTCACTCAACGACATCTCCGAGATCTGGTGAGCTGAAACCGGGAGCGCATGCTCATTAGCGAGTTGTTCATCCTTCGATTGGCGTCCTCGCTTACGCTGTCCGTTGGCTAATGGAACAATGCGAGGGATCCTGACGGACGACTGTGATGAGCGTGGCGACGACGGGCGCTCGTAGCTGGTCCCGCTGAATGGAATGAGCTTTCCATAAAGGCGAGACCCATGTGACCCGGTAGAGGTCTCCGAGTTGTATCGTGGCGATTCAGATGATAGACGTGAGCACGTGGAGGAAGAATCACTAAAATGCTTCAAAAATTATTTTAGCCCCAGTGTCTATAAAGTGCATTTATTTCTTCCGAAAAATCATCACGAGAAGCGATTGTACTCTTATACAAAGACTTGTGATATGATTACAAACGTGAGCAATGCACTTTCTCTAATGAATCTGCTATACGATGGTGCTAATTAGCCATACGCGGGATCCCAAGTGACTTTGTTTTTCAAAGGTACATGCTATCTTAATGAACAAACTAATAGTTAGAATTAATCTTTCGGTCAAACATTTCGAAAGTACTTACGTTGTGCAATCGCTAAACGAATGTCTCTGCAAGTGATACGAATCACACATTAAGGATTGTGTGGCAGTGGCAGTTATAGTAACGCTTCCTGGACTTGTTTGAGTCTGTTGCTGGCGGCCATTTCTGTTGGATCCCCCGATGTCGAGAGTAGACAATGGACTTTGCGCTGCTCTTTGGTAGGCATGGTCATAGTCGATTTGCCCATTCGACACAGCAGCTTGCAGACTGTCATTTTGAATCCCGATGTATGCGTAATTCGATTGTGGGAACACTGAAATAAAATTTTTTTTATTCTTATAATATTTACGAAAGTTCTTTTGGATGAAACATTTGGGAAAGAGCTTAATATGCAGATGAACATTTAATGAACCTCTATCAAAAGTGCCCGAGGCTCCCGAATATGGGTATTGGTGTTGTTGATGATCTATTGGTTGGTTAAACATTTGAAGGTAGATGTTTAGAAGTTTCTGGGACTCCTTTTCGTCCTCAGCAGATGGAATAGATGATGCAGTAGAAGCCAGAAATGAACTAGCAAAATGAGAAGGAAAGGACATTCGAAGTAGCTTGAATATCAGTTGCTTTATAAACTTCTTAGTTTAAAGAGTATGCAATGGATTAGCACCGCGAAGCTCCGCCCAGATACTCTTATTTTAGGAATTCAAATGAGGCGGGACTAATGGACACGCCTACTTCATTAGTCTATCAACTATCGTCAGAGCATTGATAAAAAGAAGCACAGAAAAAAGAAAGGAAACGAAAAATGATGGATGAGAGAAAGGTAAAAAAGAAAAAGCACAAATTAAACATGGACGGGGAAAAGGATTTTGGCATGGTCGAAACTAATTAGTAAACAACAAAATCCATCATGAGATAGTGTGATAAGTAGTGAGAAACTGGCATTTTTGAAAGACTTACTCATTGCTCACACTGTCGCACGACAGAAATTTGTAGTTGGAATGATTATAAACACGGTTTCCCCATATCCCAAAAACTAACCATCATTAGGTAGCACCTCCGAAGGAAGCCACTGATCAACGGTCTGTGAATCAGTCATGTTGAAAAGAGTCTCTGGTTGTGAAGAAGTTGTAGGGGAAGTGGAAATGACGATTTGACTGCATGATTCTTGAATCTCCTGCATTTCAGTCACTGAAAAATACACATTCGTATTATGCGAACCCGATAACTCCCCCTTACAATTAGCCTGATTATAGACGATTCCTTCTGTCAGAGAAACATTGTTCAGCACAGGACGCTTATCATCGAAAAGCATATTCAATTGACCTCCTTCACTAGAAACATCATCTAGAAGGTCAACAAGATCGTCGTCATACATATCATTTTCAAACTCTGCTTTTTGACTTTGATGCTCTGGAGTTTGCGATTTTCCTTGTTGGAGTTGCTTTGAGTAATACTGGTTGTTATTGTTGAAGGACTCGAAGAACCCATGATAGAGACCCTTCGAAAGATCTTCGTAGCGGGCATTCTCCTCCGCGGTGAGTGGCTGCAAAAATTGTTTATATCAATTGAAATTCTACACCATCAGGTTATCTTCTCGTTATTTTATACTCATTCAGAAATTTCTCATTCGTTAGTCAATACGATGTTTCTCTTTCATCTACTTTTAATACATACTACGAATGCTGTAGTTATTCCCAGCCCGTTGAAATCTTCATATCAGTCGATTGCTGGCCAACGTGCGATCAACCTCGATGTGAACGTCCGTATATTAACGGTTCTAGCTCTCCAACAGAGTGTGAGTAGACAGTAACGCCATGCTTTATACGTCAAACATTCCCCTTAGGGAAATAGACCAACGTCTATAACGCGCCTTAGCATAACCCGTTACAACGACGACTCAATGTCTAGTTACGTGCTCTTTTCGACATAAGCAGTACACAACCTCGTATAAAAATGTATCAGCGTTTAAATTGAGAAGAATTTACACTGTTGAACGCTCCTCTGGAATATTTAAACAACGCCCTGCATAAGCGATAAGAAGCAAATCATTGACGAATGTTTAATATTATTTGATAAGGTGAAACATTAAGAAAATGACGACAACCAGGAAAAGTGGCGTGTGCCTAAACCACTATCATAACCCAACTTCGATTACAGGGATGGCAATTGTACGAAGATCACTGGTACAAATTATTTGAGACAGATTTAATGTGGATACCAGCCGAAAACGTGTGCAGATCCATGGGTGGTTACTTGGTTAGCATTAAGGATGAGTCGGAAAACTTATTCGTGCATAAATTACGCAAAAGTGAGATATCTAAATATCTAACACATAGAATAAATCAACACTTTAAATGTTATAGAGAACAATGTCTGGATTGGTTTGAATAAACTCAATGACACGTTTCAAGTTTATAAATGGTCCGACGGAACTGAAGCTGACTACCTAAATTGGGATTCGTCGCAACCAAACGAGCCAGAAGTCGATTGTGCATATATGGCATTTCATCAAGAACACAGAGGAACATGGTTTGACTACGGTTGTCATGAAAATCTGCCGCAGTATTTTGTGTGTGAACTACCAATGCCTTGAGTCAACTACCAGTTTCCCCTCTATTAATTCACAGTGATATGTAGATAATTATCATTGCAGTATTTCTAATTATAACTTTTAAAAACATTATGCAAAAAGCAATTGAATAAATGGTGTATGTGCCACCTCTAAGGATGTTTGGAATATATATAGTGATTGTGTAGTTGACTTGTATTTTAAACACTATATGTCAACTATAATTTCGCCGAAAACCCGTACTCAAAAATAATGGAGTGAAAATTTAGGCAGATAACTTATATTTTATTTTATTTTTAAACTCACAGCTAGGGTAGACTTTTCAGTCAACGTCTGCAAATCACACTCGTACTGATCTGCAGGTGCTACTTGTCTCGTTCCTTTTTCTCCGGCTATATCGCTTCTCCAAAGTACATCAATTAAGTCAATATCCTCTAATGACGGTGAGCTATAGTCGTATCGAGATGAAGTTGTGGGACGCTCAGTAGACGGCCCTCTTCCAAATGGAGGTGCCGGCGGATGCTCAGTTAGGATTGGCATGACCGGAACATTCTGTTGTGGTCCAGTAGACATGAAGTATTCCATCATTTTTTGATCATCACGCCAACGAAGGCCCATTGGGCGATTGAATTGTGGGTATTGTTTTGGAGGTGCATAGTATTCTTTTTGGCTGACTTCGTCAAAATTTCTGTTATTATTGTCAGATGAATACATTTCTGAAAACATATATTCACTTTTTTGAATGACAGCATTGGTTTTAGTATTCAAAGTGCAACTGATTCATCTGATCAATAAAGTCCCTAGAGTCAAAACCGCACTAAATTTTAAAACGTCATTTAAAGTAGGAATAATAATTACTAAAACACGATAATGAGCTACCTGAACTGATCTTCTCTTTCGTCGCGATTGAATTGTAAAATGGGGGTTGACTTTGTTTCGCGATTGACAGGGGAGTGAGCACGACAACCAGCGAAGAAGTTGCCAATATCCAAATGAAAACCGACTGAAAATGAACTAACTACTGTGAATCCAGAAATGTATTCCAAAATTGTGGTATTAGCTGATGAAACATTAGAAAAGTGGATAAAGGGAAAAAGACGAACAGAGGTTGGGAACCGAAGAGAAATGTCATTTTCTTTGCGCCTCTCACTCCCGCAGGGTCAGAGGAGAGAAAGAAAAGGGCGGCAGACGTGACTGTTGTCAGTTTTATTATCTGTTTTCGCGGTACAGACTGATTTTTGATGATGTCATTGGAATAAAACGTGGTGCTAATTATTAATTTTGCATATAATCAAGAAATGGCAGCTTCACATATGTGCACTTCATGCCAACATTTCTTAAGAGATAAGCTTTAAAAGCACGTTCTCAATATAAATAAACAATGATGATGCAACAGATCCTGCCAAAATCAAAAAACAAAATTCAATAGGAATTTTCAGAAGGGCAAGAGAGAAAATCCGTAGAGGTCGGTTAGATCGGAAGGGAAAACCGGGAGCAGAAAATAATCGAATTGAAACAAACAATCGTGAAACCGCAAGTTGTAGTCGACGAAGGAGAATATACCGAAAAAAATAATTCCAGATAAGGGCAACTCTTTCTACAAAATAAATTATTTAGTTTGGATCTACTATCAGTGAGTGCTCATTGACAATGAACTAGCACTCTTTTTTATCAAGGTACGAAGGAAAAAGTGAGGATTGTTAAGGGGTGCACTTGAAAGATTCAGAAAATTGGAAAGAAATCAGCAAACATTTTGAAGGTAACAAATTTTAATTCGAGTTTTTAAATATTCAAAATTTCCAAGTTGATTATCATTTGGATTGTCAATTTTCGTAAGTAACGGCAAAGCATGAAAACTTAACAGGCCAAGAGGGTGCGACTAGCGATACCAAACAATGGGACATACGAGATGGGAGGTCCAAAAGGAATATTAAGCTTAGTTACAGTAAACATCATAAGTACGACGGTAGAAAAACGCCAAGAGAAAAAAACGCCAAATCTCGAAGCGATATCAATCAGGAAAACAACGATACAGTTTACCGCCTGTTCTTGTTTCTCTACCTTTTCCACGATTTTTGCTAACTTTTCGCTCGAAAATGATGACAAATGCAAAAGAGAAGGCCGCGGGAGTAGATCACTTGACGAGGAGGGCTGGCTGGCAATATAGAAACGCAGAATGACTGAGGAGCACGGCAAAGTACATGTTCAGCGCAAAGACGCCGGCAAGGAAAGATTTTGTGACCGCTGTGACTTCACAAGCAGAAAATGGCATGTCTATTTGTAAGAACACGGATAGACACAACCACAGCGATTGAAAATTGCAATTTTACCGAAAATCTTAATTGCGTAAACAATAAAATTACGAGAACTTTGGATGAATGCTGAATTCTTTATGGGATTACGCCTTTAACGAAATGAGAATTAAAATCCATTTTTAAATTCAAAAAATACTCGTAATTCAATACTGATATAGAACATAAAATCGAAACAATCTGCAGTTTTAGAAAGCTGAGCACAAGCTGTGCTCAATTTAAAAGAAAATATTTATTGTGCAAAACCCATTCGTGAAATAGTGGGAGAAATAGAGAACAAATACAGTTTTCACTGAATCCTACTGTTATACTAGGCCACACTATCTTACGAGATTCTGCAGCGCACGATAATTGAAATTCTTGGGCGTGGTAGAGAAAGTAGCCTTATTAAATACATTTTTCTTAAATGATCTTGCAAAAAATTATTTTTCGGGGGTTGAATACATGATTTTAGTTCTGGTGCATACAGTTATAGGGGCAGCTTTCGAAGTAAATACATGAAGAATTTTACATCAGTCACGCAACAAAAATCGCGCCTCTAAAATTTTAAATTGGCGCAAAATGAAGACATTTTTTGCGCCCCCGAAAAAAACCATCTTCAAAAAATCAACTTTAAGGCGCGTCATGCCAACGCGATTAATAACATACAGAGTAGTTGGTATCACGTCGAGTTTGAAGTTTTAAATTTGGTTGAACAGAAGGAGACAAATTCAATTGCCAAACACCTCGCACGACAGCTTTGGATAATATTCACGAGAAAATCAAAGGTTGTAGAATAGCAATCATAAATTGACAATATGTTAGAATTTAAGTATACCGACGTGAAGAAATTTAGCTTATGGTTTGAAATCGCTTTGTGGCGGGCTTTGTCGCGCAGTGGTACGAATTGTGTTACCCGCACATGAAAGCAAACGGCTTCGCGCAAGAATCACGGAAATAATTGACAATTAAAATGTTATAACTTTCGACTGCACAATCTTTTGGGATGCAAAAACGCGCAAATAACATTTCACACTGACCGTGTGCGTCACCGGTTTTGTTTCAGTTCATATACACCGCAGCGGGAAATGCTAGATAACTTTTATAAGAAATGGTCACTAAAGAACTGCTAAATATGTTCATCTTCGCAATTTAGTGTAGTGCACACTCGACACAGATTTTCTTTGGTACAAGCCCGTTTTTTTGTAAAGTTAAACCACCGTGCACAGCTCTAAATATTATAATTTTGCACTTGTTGGATTTCGTTGACAATATCTTTTTTAAAAATGGAGAATGGTATACGAAATGTAAGAAAATAATTGAACTCAATGGCTACAGAAATAAGGAATGTTTGCGGCTAGCTAATCTTCACCGGGCCATCGTGAAACACTAGCATCAGCCAAAATGTAGAATGCACGTATTTAAATATAGGCAATTGTGGCTGTTCCTTCTTGGTGTTTTTCTGTAACCTTTTGCGGAAAGCTAAAAAAACCTACAGTATTTCTATATTGAGTCGATTGCCGAAGGAATAGTAAGCGTGCATTGCAAGTTCATAGAGAAAACTGATAAGAAATTTCTGGTAAGCACTCCCTAACACTGACAAAATTCTAAGAAGAGCATTCTCTTAAATAGTCAAACTGTGAGATGATGTTTTAGAAAAAAAGATGTATCTCCACAGCACTATTTCACGTTTTGATTTTGAACTACGCTTTTGCACCAAGTGTATTTCCAAAATAACTTCTGATCGACGCCCGTGAATAAGATGGACAAGGCGAATCGCGCCCATATCAATTTGCAAGTTATGGAAAATTGAAATGAGGCGTGTCTCGTGGTTCCCACGGTATTCAAACACAGCAAAAAAAATATTTTGATAATACACCAACAAACGACTGCAAATGCACCTTCCCTTCCAATTAGCTGAATGACAAAAACGCAATCTTGATATTCGGCATATTTCTTACCATAAATTCGTATGCTTCGGGAAAATCGGAAAAAATTTTGAAAAATAATGTAATTTAATCGGAAAATTTGATGACTTGCGAAGTTGGAACCTGGTCCCGTTGCAAAACAGCAAAGAATTATTTATATAATCGAACATACAGTAAAAGTGGTACGAATAGTTTCACTCGTTCCTGTGCACATTATTAAATTCTTCAATGATGCCATGCATAACGAAATGCAATGCGCCGATTCAACAACCGCATTGGACGAAAACCTGTCATTGAATGGAAGAAGATAGTGATGTAAGTTCGAAAGATTAAATCTTGCAGCGTCTGGCATTATATTTTTTAAACATTTTCTACGTCCATATATTCAGAAAGCTCAAAACTAGAAAAATTACATTCTTGTAAGCCACCGTTTTTACGCGGCTTGGCCGTAAGTGAACATGTAGGAGTTTCACACAACGGGGAAATTGTGACGTTTGAAATCAGAGTTTAAATAAACAAGGGGAACGAGACATAGACGAAGAGACCGTTGTGACAATGTGATAAGAATAAGTGGTCTGATACGGCAAAATGATACTGTTCAAAGTAAATATAAATATTACACGATTTAGGAAGACAAACATATTTTAAAAGGGAAATTGGAATAAAAAAGGGACGCTCCATGTTGCTTGATATTGAGGTGCATTTAGCTATTAAACTATTGTCCATTCGAAAAAAATATGAAGCAGGACGCTTGCTCTCCCACTTCTGAGACTTCCTAGTATATCTTTTGGTAAATCTAAAGCACCTTTTCGTGGATTTAAAAACTTTCTGAATTTCATGAAGTCTCCGGTTAAAAAAAATATTTTATCTTTTATTACATTAAATAAAAATAAGAATTGAAATATTTCGAATTGAAAAGTCGGAAAATTAGTTTGCCAGATCATGTAAATTGCAATCTTGTCGAGGACCAAACTATTGGTGGTATGCGTTTTATTCTACCATACCCATTCAAATTACTTTAAATTAATATATAAACTAATTTATTCAAGAATCACTGTTATTAAAACCGATTTTATGTGATTTTCCTCAATAGCAAACTCGTGTGGCTTTACTTCGATATCGCTCAAAACCCAACCACTTCCCACTTTACGACGGGGGTATTTCTGGTCCAACCGACAACTTAACAAGTATTATCGCTAAAGAAGCGCAACACTTATCTTAGATATCGGAGACAGTAGAATTTCCTTGGATTTTTCACCACCTCCCCATGACATTAGGGTACCGTTTCCTGGAGCTTGACTTCGTAAACATCGTCAGCTTCTTTCTGCGAATCCAGATATTAATGGAACGTGGATTTCTCCAAGCAGCTAAGCAGATGTCGGATCCGCTCTCTTGTAGAGAATTCTTCTCTGTCGTAAGGAACAGCTTGTATCGAGAAAAATGAGCCAGTCATGGCCGGTTCAGCACATTATTTGATTTTCAATACAACTGTGCTATTTTATTGCATTGAAAATAACCCGACGACAAATGTAAGAACTGTTTTACTACATTAGAAATGTTTTAATCTTAGCAGGAAAGCATCTCAAGTATTTAATAGAAACACGGTAATGGAGGAGGAATAGAAATCATATTTCCACAGACTGAAGAAATTAAAGGAATATCATGCTCCGTGAAACGATGATAAAAGGTTTCTTACTTTCTGCTTGATAAAAACTAACCGACAGATCATAAATCGACGAATTTTCTTCGTCGATTGCGGAGCAATTTCTTCCTACGTGTGTTCGGCGTCTAGACGCCGACTTGCTACGCTGACGACGTTGTGAACTGCCCATCGACTGATTGTTGAGGATTAAAATACGGGGTCTCTTGATACAGTGAAATACGGACTCGCGGTTGATAGACCAGAGTCCGATTGACGGAGGGGTGCGTGAACGACAACACGAGGCCTTCTCTGGAATGATTTTAAAGTATTTAATGGCTAGAAGATGGCCAAAGGTTCATGAGAGTTTCCGCTATCCATGAATAACGAAATATAAGCGAAAATTAGGGAAAGAATTCTTAATTATTGAATAAAGGTCTTTTTTAAACAAAAAGCAGTATAATGTTAATGTTTTTAGGGAAGATGAAATATATAGATTAAAATGAAGCAATACAACTTTTAGGAAAAGAGAAAAGCAAAAAAATAATATAGGCAACGTAGGTACTTAAGCCTTTAAAAAACTAAAACTCCAAAATAAATAAATCCGAAAACTTTACTGTCCGTTTTAATATTTACAAAAGACATAACGAGATTTGAAAGTCAGAAAAATCTTCAATAATTGAAAAATTGCAATTAATATTCAAAAAGCACATAAGAAAGTTGAGAATGTATAACTAAGTATCAAATTCTACTGATCCCGTATAATACTACCAGTTTCAGATCGGTGCCCTTAGGGCATCGCATTGAGCACAGGCGGCTTTCAGATTTGTGAGCATAAGAGCCATCGCACGAGTCCATCGAACATTTGTGTTGAGTGTCATAACGGCATTGTACTTGACAGCATTATCAATAAGGGAATCCGAGTGAATTTGGTATGGAGGTTTGAAATTCTTATTGCGATCCTATAAATTTTAATTTTGGTAGAGAATAACATTTTTCATTATACTAATGTCTATAGCAATGAGATTTTCGCTGCTAAACAGGTTTAACCTTTTGGATGAGTTGGTTTTGCAGTTTTTTTACTAATTTGGATAGGGGATATTAGCGTAGTGAAGTTTAGTAGCTCCTACAATTATGAAACGCGTTTAAATGCATATGTTGAATAAACGGGAGTGCAGAAAGACGTTAGCGCGGAGCTTTCTTTCACAAACCGGAAGAAAACAATACTTTTTAGATTGGCATTTTACACTTTTATTTATTTGAATTCATGCAGAATCAAGTTTTATACACGTTGCTATCCTCGTATTGATAGAATTCACAAGGCAAAGCGAGTTATGACCGAAAAATCGAGAAAGCAAATTTTTATAAGGAATGTGAAAATGAGCGGGTCGTCAATTAAAAAGTACCCGATTCAAACCAATCGCGCCGGTACGAACAGAGACTTCTTTCGGTTGTATATTTTGATTATTCGCCCCCAGCTTCCAAGCGGTTGATTCCTATCAATGCAGAGCAGGAAATGTGTCAAACGAAACTGGATGCTTTCTGGACATCTAGTAATGAAATGATTTTTTGAGAGCAGTGTACAGTACATCATTCTAGGAATTTGCAGGCAAATTGTTTGAAAATTATTTCAATGAAGCGCATTTGTTCACCCATGTCTGTACAGCCTCATTCAGAAAAATTTTATTGAACACCGCATTTGACAGTTTACAAGTTTTTTATTTAAATAAATAATTCTGAGGATCTGAATGAAAATCCTACCGTTTTATTTTCATATATAAAATTAAACATTATTTCTGAATCTCTGATTCGGGCACTTAATTTTCCGCTGTTAACTACTCATTTTCATTGTAAAGACGTGTGAAAAAAAATTGTTTTTAATAAATACGTGTATTGGTTAACATTTTCTAAAAATTTAACAGAATTTGGCAGTCAAGGGCCTACCTCGAATACATTTTGTTATACTTTGCATGGTACTTTTAGAGACTGATAAGGAGAAAATCATAGATACGTGCGCAATAATTTTTTTTACATTTATTTGAAAATGTAATCACGAAAACCATGTTATTGTAGCCGAGATGCCAAAATTTTGATCAAGTAAATAGAAGAAGAGAGGTACACCATTAAGACAATCATTCCGATCTCCGTGCGATAATTTGGGTATAAATCGGCCCAGTGTAATAACCACTATATCGAAATTAATTGAATTAATCTAGGTTTTTTTACTCACTCTGAGCTCTTTCAGGAGAAACTCGAGAAGTTGCAAAAATCGTCGAATTCCAGGATCGATTCCTGATGAGCCAGAGAGTGGGGTGCCCTGTCCGTACAAAGGATACGTTGCTGTGTCGTGCCCGTTTCGTTGAAGTTTAATGTATGAGTGACTGCCCATGGCCACAGGCACAAGTTCGTGATGTTTTACGCCGATACGCTCTAACAGGATCTGAAGAAAAATGTAGTAAATAGCGGAATGGAAAAGAGAGATATAATAAGAAAAGAATATGACCATTTGAATAAGCGAAAGAAAAGCGACTAACGAAAGGGATGATACCACCGAAGTGTATAAGACGATTTCGGAACTTTAAGACACGTTAGGATGTAAGATAAACCTGTAATGACCTCTAAAAGCAATACGGCTTGACCAAGAGCCGCGTTGATTTCTGTGAACTCCACTGGCGCCTCTTTCAAATATCCTAGTCTGAAACCGTTTATTTCTCCAACAATACCGTCCACCCAGATATGAAAACACAGGTCGAGAACGTTGGTGTCGATAAGTCTGAAATAAGAAAAATTGAACTATGTTCGTCGAAAAAATCGTAGTAACGTACTTTCTGTGTTGAACTTCAGCATATTGACGCTCCGATTCCAATGAATGCAACTCGTCTTGGTCGTCGAATACTTGTCTAAAAAGCATAAACATAAGGAAGACTACAACATACTTGTGCCAAGATTTTCGTTGTCAGCAGGGCTGGAGGGTTTTTAATATATAGTTAAAGTTCAAAGTGACGAATATGGAAGGAAAATGAATTCTTTTCAATCATTCCCTTTTTAGTTTTCTTCCCGGTTTTTTGCCAATTACAATTAAAAAAAATTAAGTTTATCCGCCAAATTGTTCGCTTAATTTCCCGCCATTTCCTTAAAAAATTGTAACCTTAATGATTCGCGTATTAGAACAATGAGATTCTCTAATTCAGAAAATAGAACTTTAACTGCGCAAACGATTATTAGCAGCTAGAAAATGCCACATTTTTCATCAAATGCTTTATTAATACAAAGACAAAAAAGGGAATAAATCTCTTATTCAAAGTTTAAATAATTTTCAATACGCAGAAAATCGTGTTCGAAGTGGCAGCAATTTGTTTTGCAATTTTCTTATTGTGCGTGCGAGACCTTCGTGTATTTAACAGTCACGATGGCGCTTTTTTCAAAAATTAAAAATTAAAAAATTCGAAATAGAATTAATATTAACAAATTTTAGCGAGACCGTAGTCTTGAGATGCGCTAGATCTTTAGATCGTCAAGGCAGACAGCAAAAAAGAAAAAGCGACGATTAACACAGAAATTTTCCATTATTTAAAAAAATATTTTTAGGCAAAAATATCTGAAAAAATTGGCCCGTTAATCTGAACGTCTCCAAAGTTTTTCAAAATGTATAAATAAAGATCAAGATAAGTCTTTCAATAGTATCAGGTTGAGTCAAAATAATTGTACTACATTCAAAAAACCTGAAATTTTATTAATTTATTTCTAATATCAGTCAACATAATATGTTCCATCATTATCGATAATGTATTGCCAACGGACAGGTAGCTGTTCGATTCGTGTTTGGTAAAAGTCCGGCGGATTACTATCGAAAAAAGAATGCAGCTCGGCATTGAGATCTTCATTTTCTTCATTTCGAAATTTCTTTTCATCCAGGAAGTGAGTCAGAGATCGGAACAAATGATAATCAGTGGGAGCCATGTCCGGAGAATACGGCGAATGAAGTAGTCGTCCAGCCTAGCTTCTAAATTCATTGACGAGTCACCTTCGCGACATGTGGTCGACCGTTGTCAAGGTAGTAAACTCGACCCATTTTTCCTGTCATTTATTCAGCGACTGCTGTCTTGCAGTAGAAGTCTGCTGTAACTATTGTATTGGTTGGTAAAATGTTCCAGTGAACTGGTCCTTCCACGCTCCATCAGATTCACAAAACTAACATTTTTTGGTGTAACTCTCTTTTTGGCGTGGGAACTCCAGAATCTCCAGGCTTCAGCCACCGAAGTCCATTATGAAAGTTGACATAGTGTCCACTTCTCATCCCCATTAATCAATTTGGAAAACAAAGTCGTCGTTCTTTTTTGTGACAAAAGAGAAACGCCTCATTTGCTCTTGGGAAGCCGACAAAACATGTCTCAAATCGGCTGTTTCCAGGATAATGCGAGATCGCGGAGGGATCGATTTATGGTACTTTGAGAATGTCCAAGCTTGCTTACAAGATACCTACTTGAGCCAGCACCCATTAAATTATTGATGCGATCCGCAGCTAGTCTCGTCGAAGAGCCAGAACGATGCTCATACATAGGTAGCAGGCGGACTTGCTCTCGCGATAATTGAATTTGAGAGTTGTGTGAGGTAGTCATTGAGCTGATAATTTGAGTGAAAATAGCCACAACGTATATAATTTTGACTCAAACTAATATTAGCCAATATCACTTTTTCTAATAATTTTGGATTTCAACTTATTTTTATTTAAATTTTATCTTTCAACGGAGCCTTAAAAAATGAGGAATACAATAAATTATGGATAATTGAAATTTTATACCATTTTTAGGTATCTGGATTTGGATATACTTGATTTATATTATTTTTTTATATAATTACTGTTTCTGACCTCAGGTTATCTCGATACTTCTTCCATAACTCTGCTGATTTCTCAGAAGATGTTTCCGCTATTCGTCTTTTCGTTTGAAGCTCAATATCTATTTGTTGTTCCTCTGATAGCAGTCTCTTCAGCTGATGTTCTAACGTTCTTTCCTCGTCAGACACATTCTGAAGTTTAGCTCTCAATTCCGGAATCGACGTGGATGGATGATTCTCTTTCAGATAATTGATATACGTTTGATATGTTTTGATTTCATCATCCATTGTTGCCACTTGGGAATCCATCTCTTTCACAAGAGCATCCGAGCAATCCTAAATAGGAAAATATTATAAAACTAAAAATAGTACTCACACAGCAAACTGGAGCGTCGGAAGGAAATTGTGCATCCGAAATCAGTTTCATGAGACTTCGGGAGTGACCAGACAAAGCTTCTGTGATGGCTGTTTCGTTCTGCAAACTATTTCAATTAGCATTAAAATCAAATTAAGGATTAAACTGTTTCGTTTTTATTTTCCATTTCATCTACAGTAGATAAATGTTCCTTATTTATTTACTCAAGTACCAATTAGGAAAACCGTACTTAAAAGCCGTTTAATTCTTGTTTGAGCTAGACCTAAAACCTAGCGAGTAAAATAAGGGCGATCAGGGACTGGTCTTTTTAAAAATAAATAATGAGACGTTCGGTGATTTTTTGAAAAAAACATTTGTTGTTGTTATTTTTTGAAAAATTACGATATTTTTTTAATTTTACAGGATATTCGGCGTAAATTATACAGTACTCAACAAAAATAATTTCAAGCGTTTCTCAAGGCACCGCTTGGCTGTTTTTGCTTCGAACTAACTGAAAGACAATTCAAGTTTATGCTTTAAATTTTTTTAATATTTCATTTAAAAGCAAAAAAACCGAATTTTAACAGGGAAAACAACCGAAATTAACGTTTTAGTTAGTTGTATGTTAAAATAATTTGATATTTTTACCTCGAACAAGAACTATTATGTTATTTTTGTTTTATTTCTATGTTAATCAATCAGGTTTAACTACTTTTTAATTGTTTACAGAGTTACATCATTTTCTTTTATGATAACCTTTTGTGAAATTGGTAAATCAACTATTATGAAATAATTTAGTTTTTACAACACATTGTTGGGAAGGGTTTGCAGAATGTACTGAGTGAAAACTGTAAATGCTTAATACAGGACAGCAACTGCCATAATTGCATGAAAATTATAAAACATTTGATAGATTAATACATTTAATTTCTAAAAAAAAATATTAAAAAAAAATCGCAAATGCATTTTTTTAATTTAAAAAACGAGATTTCAACATTTTTAGTTTACTAGCGTTTTATATTAATTAACAAATTTAGCAATTTTTCGCATTTTTGATGAATGAAATTTAACTGTTTGCTGAAGCTAAGGATATATTTTTTATAATTGAATACGATGCTGTTTTCAGTAAATTTCGATTCTTGTTCCTTTTAAGTTTTTTTCAAGTTTTGAATAGAAAGCTTTTACCTTTTTTTCAGATTCAGCTGACTCAGGCCTTCGTTGTGAGAACTCCAGTCGCAGCGGGCGCTGGCAGTTCAAACAAATGTAACTGCGATGCTCCATGCTTGAATCTGAAAAACAAATGTGTCGTATACCCGAACTGGCTGACCAGTGACAAGGATATGAAGAGCGAAGCGTTGATAAACGGTCGGCTTTGGATTCGAAAACAACGACTTACTTCGTTCGATAGAATAATTTCAAACAATAAACGTGTCAAACGTCTTAAATTATTGATGGAATAGTTTTACCGATACACAACTCCGAATAAGGCAATAGCTAGGCAAACTTCTGATATCAAGGCGCAGATTGTGAATACGAAGTTATGAAAGCTGAATATTTCAAAACGCAAATACTTTGTGTCTGCGCAAAATGATATTTCTTCATCATATTTTAAGAAGGCTTTCTAGTATACTTCAACACGTGGTACGCAAATAGCAATGTCGAAGAACAATAATTTGGTAATGCCGCTGCTAAGGGACCTATTCATGCATTAAAGGAGACCATTTTTCAGTGGTTCATGAGTATAAGAAAATATTTTTGATTCAAAAGGCCATTAAAATTTTTTTGGACTTTTTATGAATTCGTGGAGTTTCTTTTTATATCATTAGGTCTATAAGAAATCGATGGGAGTAGACAAGTAGACAAGACCGCCGTGTGTCGTGAGGAATAAGGGGCAGAAAGCACTGAACATTGATGCTATTTAGCGACAATCGATGCTCCCACTATCGCGCGGATGACATTTTTGTAATTAGAACGGAAGCGGAGACTGAGCAAACAATTAAATAAGCTTAGGATATTATCTTGTTTTTCTATAATTTTTGCGGAGTTTCTTGGGAAACAGTTCGTGAAATGTCTAAAATCGTCTATAATATTTTAAGGTCCGTAAGGTTAAAAAACAACCACAAATGCTCATTTTTCAAAGTCATTATATTATATGATGGTTTTTGTCTGCACTATGTTCCTGAAGCTATAAATTTAATAAAAAAAGGATATATTATTTATAAGGTGTTCAACCTTCAAATAAACTTACTAAAGAATTTAAGATGAAAAGTAGAATAAAAACATTAAAATTACAGGATTTCAGAAAAAAGTATCACATGGGTCATTAACTTGTTGATAAAAGATTAGAGACCAGCAAGGTCAAGCTTTCCTATCAGAATCTAACAGCTGATGTTTTCTAGGTTTGTGATTTATTTTCTCGTTATATGACAACTATTGCGAAAGTGCGCCCCATTGCACGCTCGAATTTTCTATGACTACGTATATCTAAACTTCTCTAACTCTCTTGAATCCCCTTTTTTTTAATTGCATGAAAATAACTGTATGAGGTGAAAAAAACTGCAGATATAAAGTGAGTTTCTAATTTGCATAATTCATGTAACTTGCCTCGCAGGTCGTTGTCTCGATAGAAAAAAGCTGGTAGCAGTAAATGAATAGAAAGGCAAAGGAAAACATGTTTTGATAAAACTTCGAGAAAAACAGCGAAGTACAATTCTTAACCTTGTTCAAAAATCTTAAAGAAAAGAACACAGACAGTTAAAGAAATATTAAGAAATAGTAGAAATAAATAATTTTACTATTAGACCTATTTATGTAACACATGGCCCTCAAGATTTGCAATTTTCAGACCCATGTTGTCAGAACGGAGAGAGCTTAAAATAGAATATTCTGCATTTTCTTCGAAAAAACAACAGATGCACAAAACGAAAACCAACTTATAAATGAATTAGGAAGCAGTTAATTTAATGCATGATTCTATAGACAAATGTGTTCGCTTTAATTTTTCAACATCATTTTTTTACCTTTCACGTGAGAATATTTTAATAATGTTCCAGAACGCTGACGTATTAAAGGGTATCAGTATCGCCAACCATTTGACTGATAAAACCAAAAATACAAGAAACTTAACAATCACTGACAGGCACTACAGCCCTCTTTAATATGATATTCCAAGTGGTACCAGTCACCTGCTACTCGGTAACTATACGTACTTGAAAAGTGGTTTTTGTGAACGCTATCGTCACAAAAAAATCAAAGAAAACCGTTCGTTCACCTATCCGTTTTTCAAGAGTGAATCCAACAGATGCGATAGAATAATGGGAAAAAAGCGAGCATGCGAGTTAAATGAAAAATAGGGACGAGAAAAATCATGTGTTCCTTCAACAGCGAATGGTGTCTTATTTACCTAGCTTTACACTGTCCGCATCGAGTCTTTAGGAAATGAGCCTGCGGTTTATCAATTTTGTCTAGGTAAACATTTAAGAACAACTTGAAAGTTCAGGCCGGACCGATCGACAAGGAAACGTTGAAGTCCGTCTAGTCTTCCAGAGTAGAAAGAGAAATGCTCTTCGTTTTTCTCCCAAAGAGGGCAAGCATAGGATACAAAGGGAATCATTCTGATCGGGGAAAGAATTTCTAAGGGTGTTTTTCCAGTTTCGCGATGTTATTCATGAAACATGAAAGCAGCATTCTCATTAAATTTCTCATACTTTCATAATGAACACCGAACTTGAATTTTTATTTGTCTTTTCGACTATTTTTCTCAACTATTCACGAAGAAGGTTGTAGTTTTTTTAGCATATATTAGGTTGAGCGAAAAGTTTTTGTAATTTTTTGAATTTTTATTCATAACAAAATTTATTTAAAGAAAACGAGATTCAATGATATATATTCACTATTAGTATTTATGGCTTCTTGCCAACGCGATGGAAGTTGATGGATTCATTGGCGTAGAACTCGGAGGACTAGGAGGCAAAAAGGTTGTCCAACCACTTCTAGACATCCTTTCTATCATGGAACTTCTTCCCGCCAAAGTGGTTCTGCAGGGAACAAAAAAGATAATAATCAGTTGGGGCCATGTCTGGTGAATACGGTGGGGGACACAAAACCTGGACTCCGAACGTCTGGAGCTTCTGGCGGGTCTTCAAAGCGATGTGCAGTCTTTCGTTGTGATGTAGATTCAGCAAGTTGTAAGTTTTTGGGCGATGCAATCGATGATCCTGAACCACTTTTTTCATTTGAGTACAGTATATGTCGGCGTTGACAATGGCGTTATCTGGAAGAAGCTCTCGAAAGATTACGCCTTTACTGTCCCACCAAATCGACAGCATTGCTTATTTCTCGTGAAGTTCTTAATTTATGTCCGTTGTCTTTTTCCAGTATGATTGACATGAAGAACCAATTTTTCGGCATCAATGATAATATTCATAATCCAATCGATCCTTCGTTTCATAGTGAGCAGAGAAAGTGTCAGGTTACAACGCATTTGTTATTGTGAATCCGTCAACAAGTGAGGAACGAGTTCATCAAACTTTGGCACTCTTCCAGATTAATGAAGATGATCAATGATAGTTCTTTGAGGATGCTTGAGAGTCGCCACAAGTTCGCGTGACGTTGCTCTTTGTTCTTCTTCTAGCGCTCTCGAGATATCCACGAGTCGACGACAGAATGTCATAGATCGTAGTTGTCTCCGGCAAACTTTTTGAACCAAAACTTGATGGTAGTGTAAGAGATAGAGTTCTCGCCTAACACGGCACACAAGTTACGACAAGCTTCGCTTCATTTGCGACCTTGGTACAGAAAAGCACCTCTTAGAGCTTGGAGATCAGAAAGCGGATTCTGGCTCAATTTGAACACTACCTGTATGTTTGTCAGGTGTCTTAACCATGCATCGTAAGCACTAAATAAATTAAAAAATAGAAACAGAAAAAGTTAAATTAGAACTGAGCTACGACGAAACAAAAACATTTACGAAAACTTTTCGGCAAATTGTAGACGAACCCATTCGTTACCCTGGTTTAATATGTTACTGTTTTAATATATCTACTTGTACCGCATATTCTGATGTGCCTAATGATATAGGTTCGGAAACAAGCTCGGTTAATTTATCCCATTCTCGCTTAATGTCGTTAAATAGGAAGTCACTAGACGCTATGACTGTGATCCAAATTTGTTTTGCTTTCTCGGTAAGAATGATTCTCTAAAACGCAGAGTAGCCCAGAGATTTGAAAACATTCTCAATTAAGACTAAAATATCACTAATCTTCTGACTTCTCGCTTTTTCCAATTAGAAATCAATGCAAACCCCATGATTTGGAATGTTCATAACGAAGTATTAAACGAAAACGGAGGGTGAACCACCATTTGAAAAGCAGTGCTTCCGTTTTTGTTTCTTTCGCGATAATTTTTCTCGCGAGTGTCTTTCCAACACGGCACCAAGAATAATAACTTATTCGAACGATCATTGTTTCCATGAATCTTGGGTGAATCATTAGCTGATCACATGTGATACGAAAAACTATGCAGCACATATGATTTATCGTGCCAACGCTCAGCTGACACAATGCAAACCGCTTCGCGTCAGTACCCTTGAGAACACGGGCGTTCAAAGAACTAGTTAGGAGACGTGCAGTTCCTAACGAGATGGGGTTCAATTATTGAAATAGTAAATTCAAAGATAGATTACGTAAAGTTGGACAAGATTCAGTAAAACTCCAGCCAGAACTAGCTTGGCCTGATATGCTTCAGTTTTTACATGAATCTGATTGAAGTTTTACAGAATCTTGTTGATAACCGTTAATCTGAGATTCCTCAGGTAAAATTCCGCAGCCGGCATACTTGGAAATGCCCGGGACATGCCGCAACAAAAATCGGTTCTGCTCATTTCTTATTTCAAGAAAAAAAGCTATTTTTGAAGGAAATATCACATATGACAGGAATTTTTTCAACTAGCACTCACTCACCATGATATCCTGTGAGCAGACAATTGTCTTAAAAATAGCGCTAAGCGTGCCAGCACTCTTGGCGCTGAAAGTGTACTCAAGAAATTTGATATTAAACTCATTAGAAGTCACCTGTCTCATTAAGAACAATAATAAATCATAAAATTTAGCAATAATAATTAAACCAATAGAATTAGATTCGAAATAACTGAAACATTTGACGTGCGTGCTTTCCATTTAGTAGTCTGCCAGACTTGTTTGCTTAATTAGGTTAATAAGACCGAATCAGTGAAAAGCTAAACAAATTGATTGATATGCTGGTCTAATTTAGCAGTTGATTATTGCACTTGGTTCCGTTTGAAAATTAGATTAATATTGAGTTTCCTAGGCGATCGGGCTAATCATTTTCAACTGAAAACTCACAAGTTGATTCAGGACTACAATGACGAAAAACCTACAAATTGATTTTTAAAAATATTTAAATTAAGCCTTCCACGAAAGACGAAAACAAAAAGCCGTCGTTCGTCTCGTCTTCTTTCGTCTTTCAGTTCGTCTTGCATTCGTCTGGCACAACTTTCTATCTCTGCGTCAGACGAAATCAAACCGAAGACGAGACGAGACGGTCTTATTTCGTCTTTCGTGGAAGCCTTGTTAGTTTAAATGCTCTTGTTGTACTTGCCGTAACGACAGTGTGCCGAGGTGTTACAGACGAAAAATCTGTGTTCGGAATAAACTTTTTGTAAAAAATAATTTTAGAAATGTAGTCCTTCTGGACGAGAAAATGTATTTTACAAACGTTTTGAACATTTATGCATAAATTACCGCATTTTATCCCATGTTCATATCAGAAAACGGATTTTTCGAGTCGAAAATTTCGACAGTATTTTTTTCAATTTTTTAACTGTGGGGATAGATAAGATTAGATAAGGAAATGGAGTCATTATCTAAATTAAATATTAATTTTTTAGTTGATTCGGCGGTATTATTGGCTTTTTTACTTTTCTATTGAATTGAGAGCAAAAAATACTATATACTTAACGAAAGAATGAAGAAATGAAGGAAGAATGACTGTTCAAGGAATGCATTATTTTCGTTTTTAACTTCTTGTCTACGGAAAACGAAAATTTGCGAAAAATCTGTTTCAGCGGAAAATATTTTCAAAGAAAAACCGTCTTTCTAAATAAAATAAAAATGAAAAGCATCTAAAATATATGACCGAAGTAAATAATATGAAATAAATAACTAATTGTTATATTACTCAAATTGATGATGATTGAGTTTGTGATATAAAAATCAAAAGGACAGAAATAGTTGTTAATTTTCCTAATACTGCGTTTAATCTTTTCAAGGAAATGGAGTCTGAGTTTACATTTTTGTACATCTGAGATACGTTTAAAGGTCTTACGAACGTATGAATAAAAATAATAAATTTTCTGAAATTCCTTCTATTGTTTCGGATTTCGAAAGAATTCACCATTATAACGAATGAAAAAATGTAATGCTTCTGAATGAAAACGTTCAATGAGAGCCCCTATAGCGTGGCCAGGTCGGGTGACGTGCAATTCTTGTACCGTGCCCGGGTACTATGAAAAATATAAGAGTTCCCTGTAAAATTCCCAAGAATAGGCCATGAAAACGCTTAACATGGTGAGAGACGCAGGATCAATATCTCCACCTCTGCGTCTATACCTCCCTTGCTTTTTCAACGCCTGGTGGCCGGTGCCTGTCGGTACTGGCGTTCAGCTTGTGGGCCCTCTAATTCTCTAGCGTTGACATCCCCAAGTGTCTCTTAACTTGCGCTTTAAAGCACACAAAAAACCAATGATTTTGATAAGGTTTCGAATAAATAAAACAAAAAAAGCAAAAAACATAAATTATTTAGAAGAAATCAGCTGATTAGCTATTCATTAGTGATAGAAAAAGTCAAAATGTTTTATCAGCGAGAAAAAAAGTGAGATGAGAGAGTTCCATGAAAAGAACGGGGGGGGGGATGTGGGGAAAAAGTATTGACAAGGGAGGTGCATTAATTATTCACCAGTGGAAGGAAGAAGAGGCGAAGAAATGAAAAGTGGAGACGACGACGACTATTCGAATCGATATCCACGTTTATGTAGAACACTCTTCAGAAATTCGATATTTCCCTGACTCCGATTATCCAATTTCTCTCCACCAACCTGAGAAAAATATATAATTTTGTATTTTCATGAGATAATAATATGTCCTATAATTATCCGAAACCCATGTCCGAACCATTTCCATTTACAAAACGGTCTAATATCATTAGAACATTTTTATTTTCGAAGAAGATATTGCGGCTTATCTTAAATCATCAAAACACTAAACAAATCCTTTCCAAATAAACCTATTGTAAAAATAATATTTTTTCGTCACTGGTATTTGCGTATTGTGGGCGCGTCTCGCCGCGCCCACTTCAATTTTTCAACTGTCGGTGACAATAATGCGGTCAATATACATCTGCATCGACACTCGACGAAATTGTTTTACCAAAATTTTCAGGAATGGTCAATTCTCGAGAATCTCGATGTTTACAGGGATGAGAGTCAAATTTGTTTGATTCCTTTTTATGCTATTTTCAACACTTTCAAGTCATTATAGCAACGAGATTTATATATTTTTTTAATTGTTTCGCTTCATAAGCTTTTCAGAACTTTGGAGATCCACCCTTTGCCAAAATTACAGTTGCGAAACGCACCACAATATTTTCGAAAACAAATTATTCTTTAATTGTCATTATAACCCAAAAAACTGAGAATAATTAAAAAAAAAAGGTTACAAAAATATTGATTTCATTTCTGTAATTTTCGAGGATGCACAATGCTTGCGGTATCCTTTATACCCCAAGTTCTATTTTGAAAATACTGGAAACATAATCACAAAGAAGGAGACTTGAATAGCTTGAATGTCAAACTACTGGCTCAAGTCGAACACCCATTGTGTTTGTACTTTGCACATTCAGAACTTCATGATTAAATTTCGCAGAAGGATCATCAAAGGGCTCTTTTGAACTTTTTAAAATATAGTCAAGAAGTTAGAAAGCATATTTCCCAACTTGAAGTTACAGCTTCACAACATTTTTTAGAAACTGTTCGACTGGGATATCGAAATGCCCATTGTGTTGGACAAGCGGAGAGAGAAGCTTGAGCGAGAGAAGAGAGAGTAGCACCGAGGCGCCAGAAGTGTGACGAAGGTGAGCTACCAATGGGCAGCATTAGGGCAAATGTCTTATGCCGAGCTGGGAATACTACTCGGCAGATCGCAAAAAAAATCAACTCAAAACTCTGTATCTAAGAAGTTCTTTGAAGAGAAATAGTGTTAGTTTGAACAGAATTTCGAAACTTTTTCGTTTTCTTTTCAATTTTTCAAATTTCGCGCCACCGAAGTTGTTAGATATGACAGAGCCTCGCCACGAACGACAGAAAGACGTGAAAATTAGCAAACTTTCATGTCATCTCGAATGCTTCATTTGCACCAAATTATCTTCGACGGTCGCATAAAATATTTAGAGGGAATTTCTAAAAAAGTGAAATCGAAATGTAGTTGTTGGAAAATATTCAGCATACTACCTTAAGGGCCTCAGACATTAAAGTGAATTTTGAACTTCTTTTCTAGCTCAGATACAACTCAAAATTCCTCTCTAGTTGTTCTCTCAAAATTATCAAACAGTGCTTATTTCAGACTTTGAACTGTGGTATGAAAATTGCGGGATGAACATAAACTGAAAACTGAGCACATTCATTAAAATAGAGCTCGAAACTTATTTATTGGATGGCATGAAGCATCATTTTTTTCAGAGGAAGCCAAAAATTTCAAAAATCCTTAATGGAAACTGTTGTTATGAGCAGTTAATTTTAATATAAGATATTATATGTAAACTAGATTAACATTTTCAAAACTTTCAAAAACCGGTTCACGTACACATTGGAGACAACCCCTTACCCATAGCTCAAACCTGAAACCTCAAACTACCGTATCCTTCTTGATCACCCTTTGAGATCAGCATTCTTAAAGAGATAATTGCATAAATCTGGACACAAACTACAAAATACCCGCGTGATGCCTTCTCGCTTATCTAGTGTAAATCATATCCAGTTGTATCTCAAGAAGAGCCACCTCACCATGGATATCCGGTTCTCCTGCTCTTCCAGTTCATCTCTTGGCTCCTCTTTCACAATTCTGCATCTCAAACTGGGCTTCGAAAGGATCAGAGCTGCCAAATATTTGTAGTGTGACTCGACGTCTGTCAACATATACTGTGCGATTCCCTCATCGAAGATCTGAAATTTTTACCATTTATTCGAGTCTCATAATGAGATTCATGCAAGGACGGACATTTATGCTTCCGTCAATTTCCCAATCGTGATTCCATCTCTCCACAAAAAGTGCGAGTTTGTCCACATGGATTTCTGTGATAGTGGGTCGAATGAGTCGAGTCGATACGTCCTTTTCGCGAAACATTTTTTCGTTGTCGTTTCCTTTCGCTGAATCCATTAGAAAAATAGGAAAAACGTATAGAGGCAGCAGCTAATGGATGTAGAATCCAATGTATAGAAGGATTCGAAGAAGACGACGAAGAAGAAGAATGGAGGTGGACAAAGAAAGAAAGTAGAGGACGCGATTGATTAAAATTTGACGAAGTGATAAAGATGACAGCCGTTAGGACATATGGAAGACTGTCATGTCAACAGCACATAGTTCGTCAACACTTTGGCTTCACAAAAATACCGCACGATAACAAAAAAAGTAACGTGCAAAAATGTAGCAATAACAGATGCAAAGTCAGCGGTTTCTTCCTCCTCTCCTTTCATCCCAAGAGCAGTTACTAGGCAAACAGTAAAATTCATATTTCGAGAGGAAAAAAAATCATTGATTCACTGAAAAAGAGAGAAAACAATAGAGAAATGGAAAATATTTTGAAACAACACAGATGACATGAATAGGAAAGAGGAACTAATGGCGACCAGAGCGGAGGGCTGATGAAAAATGAGAAGTGAGTGGCCGCACATTAAATTGAAATGAAGATGGACGGAAGAGAGAAGATCAAGGGAGGGGGGTGGGTAGGATTGTCGTTCAAAAATCTTTGATAAGGGTACAATTTAAATAATATGTACCAGACGGTTTACTCTGACATTCGGCAGCGAGTTTTTTACATAAAGGAATTCAACGCCTAACACATTGGGGCAATTGAAAATTATCATAATTAGAAGCCACGAGCTTAATTAGACTAACGAAAAAACAAAACATATTGGTCGTCTTTCGTGGAATCCTTTCGTCTTGTCTTCGTTCGTCTTTCAGTTCGTCTTGAATTTTTTTTTTTTAAATTAGGTTAACTGGTATAATAAGGTGACATGTAATGTTATTTAAAATATAAACAATTGTAGAAAAATCTGGAATGTTTTGGAGTCTTCTAGAACATTCTGGAACATTCTGGAATGTTTAAGAAACTTTCTCAAACAATGTCTATTAAAGTGGTAGTTTTGCACATATGAAGCTGATTTTTGACATGTGATACAAGGACACCCAGATTGCTATATTAGCAAAATTTTAACTGTTTTTATCGTTGTTAAAGAAGCTTTGTAAATTTTGTGTGTATAGTTCGACAGTATCCCAAATATCCAGCGACTTCCTAAAGATATGATCGTGAAGCAATCGAGTGGCCATGACTCCATCCCGCATATCAAAGTAGGAAGCCCACGTTCTTTTGAGATATTCAAAAAAACGTTCTGGACAGACAAACGGAAACACAGACGGAACTATTTGTTTAATAATACGTAGATAATCTCAACATATGTATCGAATTTTCAGATCGAACCGGAGCAATATTTCAGTACAAAGAAAGGAGTTGAGTTCAATTAGCTCTGAAAAAATGCTGAAAATAGCTCAGTTTTCATGGGATTGCTTTGCCAAAACAGCCACAGGCTCAATTTAAGATTAAAAGCTTGAAATTGCTGTTGGAAATGACTGAAAATTTACCAATATTCTTGTTCGACTCTGACCTAGAGCTCGATTGTTAATTTAAGATTTTCGATTTTTGCTGTTCTCGTGAATAACCTAATAAAAATTGTGCAGTTCTCAGATTTCAGATTTCAAGCTCAACATTTTCGTAGCAACCGACAGTTTCGCTACTAGCCGTTTCAGAACCTATCGTTTTTCTGATTCGTAGCCATTCTCGTACCTATTAATTCAACTTCAACATGACTCATCTCGGAAAGCTCTAGCTCGAAAGCAATTTTTTTTGAAACGTTACGTTTGCGAAATTCTGGAACCACAGCTCTCTTTCCAGCAATTGCAAGGAAATTGTTTCCGGTGCCACACATTGCTCGATAGTTCTCGAAAGTCGAGGCACATTGCCGAACTCTATTGTTTTTTTCGGTGCAGCTCTTGTTACACTTTCTGTTGAAATAAGAATGTTGTTATCGCAATAACTGAGCACTAATTGAGCACTACTTCAGTTTCAAAGAACTCGTTCAAAGTTTACCTCCGCCACGTCACACTAACAAAGAGCGGAGCAGGAGACCTACATAGATGCACACATGACCAGTGTAGCCAAGGGCCAAAAACCAAGCAAGTGTTTTACTTTCGAAATAATTCATATCGTGATGCGGAACATTGTTAATTTGATAGTTACTCTCAAATTTTGTTAGTTTTACTAATTTCGCAACACAGTAATCGCTAGACGCACAAGGCTCTCACAATGAAAAACAAAAAAAGGCAAAATTGGACCAAATTTTCAAACCCTTCGAACAAATTTATTTTTGAGCAATTTTTTTCAGTAAAATCTAATGGAAAAAAGAGAGAAGTGAATATTGGTTTCAGCGGATGCATTTCTACAGAAATATATTCGCAAACAACGCAACATTAAGCATTTCGAACTGTAAACCGATTAATCTCAAAGATAAAGCTGGCCCCTTGTTACATGTCTTAGAAAATTGCACATTATTGATTCTCGATTCACTGAATATTCCGCTATCTGAGGAGCACTTTCATCAAATTGGCGCCATTCTCAAGTGAGCTGTTCTAAAGAGAATCTGGGGCTATTCTGACTCTTATAATGTGATTTGTGTAAAAGACAGCTAAACGCAGCAATTGCATAGCTGACTGCGTACACTGGTAAAATGGGGATTTCGAAAAAACGTATTGTGGAAGATCGGAAATTCCACAGTTTCATGTTCGTTTTTCTTTTAGCACACCCAGAGGCACAGATATTATGAGAGCGAGCATTTCCGCAGAGAATGCATTTCGCAAGCATAGGCTTGAGATTCATATACTACAGAAGCGTAACTACCAGAATACTTTTTTCCATCGCCCAATTTCGTACTACTGTCTGTTTTTAATTTCCTAATTAGTATAATTCAAGATTCATGCCAATTCATAATGGAAAACTAACGTAAGTTTTGCTAAAGTAAGTAATAATAATTGCATTGAATTTTTCTGGAATTGGAAAAACGGAAGAATCGGCTGTAATGGAATTCCAGAAGGGAACAATTAAAGAGGACAAATCTTGACAAGGTGGTTTGGAACATGTACAGTCAATCATAGCCGTACTCACGATTGCTCTTCAGGAATCAAAATGTTATGTTTCTTTTTTGCTTCAACACTGTTTCGATCTGAATGATATTTCTCAAAATTTTCATATTCTTTTTAAATTTTACAAATTTCGCTCCGCCGTAGCCGTGAGTTATGCGAGGTTACGCTATGAACGGCAAAAAAAACGAAAAAGTGAGCCAGGCTTTCTGTCGTTTCGAACATTTTTCCTTGCGAATAATTCACTACAAAATCAGCATCAAAACTTAAGTAATTTTTGAGAGAATTTTAAGGGAAACACATAGATTGTACAAAAGGTATATGATAAATAAAGTGGGGAAAGTGTAAAAAACGACGACTGTGAGCATTTCCGCACCTGCACCCACAAAAAAGACGCATTTTCTGATTGAAAAAGGTGCAAAAATAAACATAGAACTGTGAATGGTTGAATGGTTGAATGAGAGCCAGAATGTGTGATGGAAGCACCGAAAAAAAGGTTGTTGACAGCGATTGAATGTTTGCATAAATTCCCAAAGATTAGTAGCCACCTAAGCGATGAGAGAGCAACAATGGAGTGATCAAAGAGAACGAAGGAATAGGGGGAAAGTTGTTGGTAACCGACAACTCTCAGTGGGATAGAGAGAAACGGAAAGTAAAAATATAAATAAACCAGAAAAATTAGATAATGTTGCGTGCCCGGAGTGCACTTGACAAACAGAGATGACAGAACACGGAGCCGCACACTTTTAGAAGGGAAAAAACGATGAAGGGAGAGATTGTGTGTTTGTGTGTTTGTGTGTGTGTGCAGTATGAAGTAATAGTACATGCGCAAACAGGCAGGCGGACAAAAAGATAATTTCGAAATTTGGGAACAAGTTCAAAGAAGTTTAAGGAAAATTGCTGATGGAAAACAGGGAAAAAGGCAGTCGCCCAATTCATGAAGGAGGGAATGCTTCATTTAGCGGGGACAAAAAGAGGCAAGAAACGAAATGTGTACAGTTTGCGTTTCGTTAGCCGACCGGACAATTGGTTCCAGTTGGCAGAAACGATTGGCTTAACCAATTGGCCAATTCGAAAAAGATTAGTATGAACTGTACTGCCAATGCTATTACAGATATTCCATTTTACTTAAAGGCGTTGTTAGTTTTAAATACAATATGATTTGAGTAAAATAGGAATTCTTAAAAACGTAAATTTTCCCATTTCAGGAATCTCAGCTAAAATCCATTTCCAAAACGTTCTCCATGTCAAGTAACGGATATTTAATGCTGAATCGCAAAAACTGCTTAAACCTACTGGACAGCTTCGAAAAAATAGACATAATCTCAAAGTATGATTTCACAAGTTTGAAATTGTGGCTGAAAATATACAAGTTGAGGTACCCATCACAAGAGGCGTACGCCAAGGTGATCCAATATCACCAAACCTCTTCTCAGCTTGTCTAGAGCTCGTTCTCGGAAAATTGTCTTGTAATCACCTTAAAGGACAAGACGACGACTACGCTCACGTGCCAGGAATAAGGATCAATGGCAAAAATCTCACCCACTCGAGATTCGCAGACGACATCATTCCCGTCGCAAACGACCCACGAACCACCAGCCGGATGATCCAGGAGTTCACATAAAATTGCAAAAAAGTAGGCCTTCAAGTGAACACTAACAAAACAAAAGTGTTGAGTAACAGACACGCCTTCAAACATCCGGTGATCATCAGTAATAACGCAATCATCACACCAATCGAAGACGTGGATAAGTCTAAGTATGTCTACCTAGGCAGGCTACTCAACTCCCGAATTATGTGGTCGATCATTAAGAATGATCGTCTGAATCCTGCTTGCTCGACTGGCTGGGCTTCTTCTAGTGTTTTTCGTACTCTATTTAATAGACATTTTGAGAATGTCTTGTAGAGTACTGATAGAAGACAGATTGGCCTATAATTCTCCAAATTTTCTCTGTCTCCTTTTTTGAAGATCAGAGTAGTGTTAGAGCTTTTCCATTTCAATGGAACTTTTCCGCTTTTTAAATACATCGAGAATCGTCTTGCTATCAGGCTGATGACATTATCATGACAGCTCTTGAAGAAGTCCGCCATGATTTTGTCATCGCCTGATGCCTTCCCGTTAGGTTCGTAAGTTAGTAAGATATTTTGTCTCTAGGCTAAAGCTAAATTGTTAATTTCTGTGTTTGGGGATTTCTTCGTAAATTTCAAGAAGGTTGCACCAATTTCAATTTGCTTTTCATGAGTCAAACACATGTTCCGCATGAGTCGGTCGCTATGAGCTGGTCTTTTCATAAACGATCATTTCGAAACCGGAAGTTTTGATATCCGCCGTTTCGTATCCTATCGCGTAACAACCGTTACAATTCCGATAGTTTCTGAAGTTAACTTAAGTTGAAATTAAAAAAAAAGAAAAGACGTCTAAAAACTGGCCTTATGCAATAATTTCCAATGAAATATCCCATTTTCGCTTTTCAGCTTCATATAACTTTTTGAAGGAAGACCTAGGAGCTTGATGTCAACAGTGAATACGTTGCAAAATGAATCAGCAAAATGATTCAGTTTAGCTCATATAGATAAAGCAAATGATTCTTTGAAAAATTTCAAAATCAGATTTTACGGTAAAAAAAACGTTTCGCCAAGGAAATAAGCATTTGAAACCGTTTTAAAATAATCAATTCTTAGTTTCAAACCCTCGAGAATTGATAAAAGCTTGACATCTTCATGGCATCGACTGGACATCGACTGGTCAGAGCAGACAACTCGCTGAGCAGTTCAACGTCGATCGCTCCTCAGTTGAAAAATCGTTGAAGCGGTGGGGATTTCAAAATGAACAACCAGTGAAGGGAAGGCACTCAGCACTCACTCTTGACTGCCGCCACATTGATCGCTTTGTGTGCAAGCAGATCTTACAAAATGTCATGTTTCGCTCCTTCGAGCCTCCCCAATAACTCGTTACTCATTACAACAAGATAACGATCCGAGACACACCTCCAACCACATCAAAGGGAGTTAAATATCTTGTATTCATCAGTATGGCTTTTTAAAGAATTGCTTCGCCATCAACAGTGTCACTGTTATGGAGTGGCCCCACCAAAGCCTCGATCTTAATCCCATCGAGCACATGTGAGGAGAGCCTTAAGAGACGCGTTCCGTGCTCGAAACACCAACGAATTCTCTAAGTTGGACACTACGCTGGATCAGATTACAAAGTCTGTTCTCATCAACCTGATCCAGTTGATGCCAACAAGATGTCTGGCTGTTATTGTTTCTCGAGGGTTTGACATCGAAAAATCGAATTTTTGAATTTTTCAAGGAATAAAAAAATGGTTGAAAATAATGGAAGTGACGCCTGAGATGTTTTACATTTAATGGGGAAATGAAAAAGTTTTGATTTATAAAAAATTCCTCCGATATTAAAACTTTGTACACGAAAACTAACTCAGCGATAAGTCTTCTATGTTCTATTCAAAGAAGATTACAATTATGAAGACAATCGAAATACGAGAAATAAGTAAAATTGAAGTTATTGTACACATCGAAAGAGAAAGGACATTTGAACACTTTCTATAAGTTTTACCAGTGGAAAGTTCGCGGTACGCCGCGACTTCCACTGGCTTTCGTTTAGAAAGAATTGTAATCGTTTCTGTTTTCCCTCTTGTTAGTAAAACAATTTATTAGAAAAACGTCAAAAAGCAAATAACATTAAAATGTACAAATGTTTAAACAGAAACGATAGAAAAAAAAACAGTTGAGTTAATAGAGCAATTAAATCTAGAAGGAGGGTTATTAGTAAAAAAAATTAACTATTGATAAAAGTCAATAATTAGGGAAAAAAAGTTAATAGAACAAACTTAAATCACATAAAAGAGGTCGATAAAATGTGGAAAAATTTTACATAGAGATTAGAGATATAAATGAAATTATAGAACATTTTTAAAGACAATGTTATGCATTGTGTTTCCCGGTGCCCAAGTTTTGATTCCATCCTTTGATCGAATTCTTGTTAAGTTATAATTATAACTGTCCGTGAGCGAAAATCGGGTCGTCCAAAAGCAATCTTGGGCGATGGTTGTCCATGAAGTAGTTAGTCGATTTCCTCGATATATTGAAACTTCTTTTTGTAGTGAGTCGGACCATTTCATGAAGGGTCGTCCGACAGGTCGTTTTTGTTCTCGAGGAATCCATTCTTGTATGAGAGTTTTGTCCATCTTCCGTCAGTTCTTCGCAAAATGTGCCCGGCCCATCATAATTTTTTCTTTTTGATGTATTTGAGTGTAAGGGTCCACGTTTCAGATCCATATGTGAGCGCGGGAAGAACGATGGTGTCGAAAAGTTGAGCTCGAATTCGTGGGCAGGTGAGAGCGTCGGTGGTGTTTTTGATGTTGTTGAACGCTGCCCAGGCTGCCCGTCTTCTTCTGTGGAGTTCTGGTTCTAGCTCATTTCGCGGGTTGAGTAGTCTGCCAAGGTAGACATACTCGTCCACGTCTTCGATTGTTGTGATGGTTGCGTTGTTACTGATGACCACCGGATGTGTGGTGGCGTACGTGTTTCTCAACATTTTGGTTTTGTTAGTATTGATTTGGAGGCCTACTTTTTTGCACCTTTCTGTAAATTCTTGAATCATCCGGCTGGCAGTTCGTGGGTCGTTTGCGACAAGAATGATGTCGTCTGCAAATCTCAGATGGGTGAGATTTTTGCCATTGATCCTTATTCCTGGCACGTGAGCGTAGTCGTCGTCTTGTCCTTTAAGGTGATTCCAAGACAATTTTCCGAGAACGAGCTCTAGACAAGCTGAGAAGAGGTTTGGTGATATTGGATCACCTTGGCGTACATCTCTTGTGATGGATACCTCAACTTGTCTATGGAATGGTGTGAAGGTGGTTGTGCAGTTTGCATAGCACTCTTTGAGCAGGTTAATATAGACTGTTTCTACTCCTTGTGTTCGAAGGCTTTCCCATATCGCTTTTGGTTCCACACTGTCAAATGCCTTGTGGAAGTCAATGAAGACAAGTGTGAGCGGGATTTGGTACTCGCGGCCAACCTCGAGCAAGCGTTGCACTGAATGTATGTGGTCGATCGTTGAGAATGACCGACGGAATCCTGCCTGCTCGACAGGCTGGGCTTCTTCTAGTGTTTTTCGTACTCTATTTAATAGACATTTTGAGAACGTCTTGTAGAATACTGATAGAAGACAGATAGGCCTATAATTCTCCAAATTTTCTCTGTCTCCTTTTTTGAAGATCAGAATAGTGTTAGAGCTTTTCCATTTCAATGGAACTTTTCCGCTTTCTAAATACTCCGAGAAATGTCGTGCGATCAGGCTAATGACATTGTCATGACAGCTCTTGTGGAAGTCTGCCGTGATTTTGTCATCGCCTGCTGCCTTCCCGTTTGGGAATGAATTGAGGGCAGTTCGCACTTCTTCTGGGAGGAGTGTGGTGCTGGTGGTGGTGTTTCCGTTCTGATGGGAGTATTGGTTGATGTAGGAGAAGAGAAGTTGCTGCTGAATAGTTTCGAGTAGAACTTCTGAATCTCCTGTTCCATCTTTGTCCTAGAAGTGATTCTTTCGCCGCTCGATGGAGACTTAAGGCAAGGTATTTGAGATTTATACTCTGTGATTTCTCTCGCTACCTTCTTAAGACTCCTTCGTTGATAAGCGGCATTCAGTAGGCGGGTTCCGGCGAATTCTTCATGGTCTTTTTCGACAGCTTCTCGGCATTCTTGAGACAGTGACTTGAAGCTTGGGTCTGATCTGTCTGGGAAACGCCGTTTGGTTAGAAGCTGGCGAGTTGCTTCCGAGATTCTTCTGTGTACGTGGTTGGATGGCCTTGTTATTGCTTTGTCCTGTAGACCCTTGAGTACTTCGATTAGATTTTGATAATCTTGGTCAATGTCCGTATTTGAATCTATTGTGACTGTGGCACTGAGCGTGTTCGCAGTGTTCGGGTCCAACTCTCTCTTTGGAAGCTTTCTTCGCTTGACCTGTTCGTATCTTGCGATATTGGTATTGAAGTGCAGGTGGCTGCGAAGTAGACGATGATCGCGACCATTTGTGAATGATAGGAGCAAGCTTTTCATTTCCTAGTATATGGTCGATTTCATGCTTGTGCTTCCGGTCGGGGCTGATGTGTGTCCATCGTCAATGCATAGGCTTTTTGAATTGCGAGTTCATGTTCCATAGACGATTTGATTCACAAAAGGTAGCTAATAGTTCACCACTTTTGTTTCTTGGTTCCATTGCGTGCCAATGTATCGTTCCGTGTCTTTTCTTGCTCCCAATCTAACGTTAAAGTCGCTTATAATGAGCTTCTACCTGCTACGGCAGGTTAAATAGGCGTCTTGAGGGCTGTCATAGAAATCAGCAAGTTCCTCTGGATCGGTATCAGCGATCCAGAGGAATCTTGGAATCTTGGAATCGATGGAATCTTGAAAGTCCATGGTATTCCCATAAGACAGCTGAACAACTGTGGTTATAGCTTCTTCATATTTTCCTCATAGAATAGCGAGCATCGGAGGATTCGTTACAATAAATAGTTAATGGAAGATAGAAATTTTAAAGAATTATTTGATCTCTGATTACCCATTTCTGAAGTGTACGAAAACAACGATAAAAGTTCCAATGAGCTTCTGTCTAAGTCTGGTACTTAATGTAAAGACGCCTTTTTGCTAATTGCTAATTTATGCTAATTTCAACTTCGTTTTAGATTCCGCCAATAAGAACCTCCTTTTTATTTCTGCGGTCTCGCGCAGATGTTTTATTTCCTATGAAACCCTTTTTCCTCGAAGTACTATTAATAAGTGACCCCTTCGCGGCGGCTCTCCTCTTATAGATGACGTCTGTGCCTCTCATCCTTCTTATTCTGCCTCGTCTCACACCCGTCAGCACCATCTCCGCTCGCCATACGCCAATCGTTCCGCACCGGTGGCACTCTTTTTTTTGTCACTTTCCACTTGCTCTCGACTCCTCCTCAACTCGCACACTATTCGTTCCTGTGCGAGAGAAAAGAGAACGGGGCCACAGCGGGATCGTGTTCGAGATGAGATGGAGAAGAAATAAGAGAGCATGTGTCAGCACGCAATCGATCTGCTCTGCCTTCGAAAAAAATAGTGCCTACGATGACCACGTCGGTGGCACCATGGGATGTGGAGGCACGTCATCAAAATACTATACGGAGACAATTTTCAGAGACATAAACTGTAACTGTAATGCCAGAACCACTAGTGCCAATGTGCTGTAATGATAACTTTAATGGACTCTGCAAAATGAACCTGGGAAAGATCTATCTATAAAAAGTTAGTCGAAGTATCCACAAATCAACTGAATAATTGAAAGAATTCCATAAATTGTTAGATTATTTCAACAATTTTTGAGTAAATTCTACAAGAAAACGTGAAAATCACAGTGAGTCGTGGGAGAGCTGCAAATCTGTATGTGGTCGTAATTGCATGATTGCATGTGCTTAACAATTTTGATGTTTCTTAACTGAAATCATTATTTCATTGGCCTACTGTATCAATTTGATTTTACTCTGGATCCCACATCGCCGATTTCGTCAGAAGAGCGGACACCGGAGCAGTCCAGACGCAACACGCCATCCCTATTCCACAACTTAAGGAATATGATTTGATTCCTCCGCCAAACAGTCCAGTTGGAGGAATTCCTCAACGCTGGGAGACAAGGGCTGAGAAAAAATTAGTATGGGATTTGGATTCGCGCTTTCTTGCATTAACAGTATCAAGCCGTCGATGTCGAGGTTCGAAGTGGAAAAGAGAATTTATTTTCCAAATATATTTCATGTTCCAAGAAGGAGTTTAATTTGTATTGTAGCCCATAACAATGTGGATGAGACGTTGTTTCATAAGGTCGAAGTAACGAATAAAACTGATGTTACTCGATTCGCTGCAATCAGTTCACGTTGTCTACTGCCGAAACGAAGTTTCTTTGACATCAGTGTTTATGGGCGGTACTTCAACACTTTGAGAATTGAGCAAAACGGCACGCATGTTCCGATGACAGACATCCTACAAAAGTGGATTCCAATAGGCATGCTCGCATAAAATGATAGACGAATATAATAATTTATTAGGCCTCTCAGAAAAAACTCCACTAGTCTTGTAATTAGTTGAAATCATTCTTTGATAGCTGAAGTCATCGAAAATAAATATCTTCCCATAAACTGATGACTAATAATATGTATCTAAAATCTTATCGCTTTCTGATGATTTGATTCTAGCCGTAAAATGCGCTTTTTTTCTCTCTAATGTCTATTATTTCTTGGCCATTTATTCTTGGTTCAATGTTCTTTATTTTCCATCTTCTTCACCGCGATCTCTTTAGACAATCTGACTAATTTCCAGATTTATCTTTTACGTAACTTGCCTTCATTCCACCAAAAAACACCAATTGCTCCTATTTGCCACCATCGGTCGGCCTCCCGGGAAGGTCCGCGCGGGGTTTTTCTGTTTGAAAGGCGTTCCCAATGCGACAGTGCAGTTAGGCGGCGGATGAACGCGCGCATCATTACTAGGAGAGATTGTGGGAATTTTGGAGATGCAGAGAACGGGACTACCATGCTCCGCCCACGTCGTCATAGACGTACAATGTTGCCAGTCAATATCGTCAAGAATTAGTTAGGAATATACCTGTGTTTTATGTAGTTATTCACTAATATAATGTTTCGTTTTTCATTTTTAAATCAGATCTTAAATTGAGTTCAGTACACACTGTACTATTTGAGTGCTGTAAAAAGCATTAATCTCCTTTTTGCTAACAACTATTTTAATGGTGGTCATCACGTTATTGCCTGTAATTTGAATTATGAACTCGATCTAAACCTCACCAGTTTTCAGAATGAGCTCAGACAGTTCTACTCCGTCACCATCGGCTTCCTCGTCACTCGAAGATGCAACTCATGTCGACGCGCCGGAAGTGAATATTGAAGATGGTGCCGTCCCCTCAACTTTTACTACTCCCGTTCTACCGAGCAACGGCATCGACATTATCAATTCATTACAGGTATAGAGGACTACTATAGGTAAAATATGCAAAGAAATGAAAATTGCAGAACAATCCGGCTTTCCAAGCCCTTTTATCAAGTACTTGTGGAGTGGGGGAAAACGCAAACCTCGCCATGTCAAAGCTCCTGGAAGCTTACTCAAGCGTAACTGCTGGAAAACAGGAATTCGACACACAAATGACAGATCGTATGAAGAATGCGCGTTTAAAGGTGTACTGCAATGGATATTTTTTGACTTTTGATAAAACTTCCTCGTGTAAAACGAAGCAGTTTTGGCGTTGCGAGTTTAAGAATACGTGTAAAGCTAGAATTCACACGGATCTTCTATGCAAGAAATTAAGCGAACGTATCCATGAACACAACCACACTCCACCTTCACCCGAGGAAGTGAAGCTTTATGGGCTCGACCCGGACGGTATGGTTAAAGATCGCGTCTATTTAGTTAACAATCAGGCTGATCCAAATCAACGAAGGAAAATCAGAAAGCAGGTTGCCGAGAAAGAGGCGGCTGCAAAACGGCTCGGGCAACAGCAAGCAGAGGAGCGACAGAAACAACAAAATGCTGAATACGCCCGCGTGGCCTATGCTCAAGAAGTGCAAGATGACTCGCTACCAACATTTTCTGCTGCCGCCGCTTCCCCTCTGCAATCTACTTCGGCCACGACACCCGTCACATCACATGGTATGCTTCCATTTTTAGAGAATGACGGTGTCAAAATCGAAGTAGCAGAAGCTTATGAAATGACGTCATCATCAATGAGCATTGTATCGAATATGGTAGGTCTCTTTTAATTTTGAAAATGCAAATTATGGTATAAATGCAGAGTGGCGTCAGCGATTCACTCACCCTGCCAGAGGATAATTATAGCAGGTCATTACCGGAACGGTCATCATTGAATCGAGAAGCCAGTGAAATGTTAAATGATTATGATGACATAAGAAGACATCCAATGTACGAAGACATTTTAGAAATTGTCCGCACACAGAAAAAACTGTTGCGCAGAGAGCCGAATGGATTTCCGAGGACCAACATATTTCCAACTCGCCACTTTGAATTCTACCTTTCAAAGTACGACGAAGCGGATGAGCATTCCTACGATCTAATGAGGATCGAAACTCGTGACGAAACTCATTTGATAAATGCTCTTCAGAAGTTTTGCGGAGAAGTGTGTATCGAAACGCTGTTCTTAAGAGTCTCACTCAAAATGAACGTCGTTATCAGTCAGTCGATGATCTGCAACTGGGACAATCACCAATTCTTCCTGCTGGATACTTCCAATCCAAAACGTTGGCGTTTGATGTATGTCGACGACAAAGCTGGCTGAGCAAATCAAATCGTCGTAAACTGGCTAATGATAATACTGCTAATGATATTATAGCTTTCTAAACGCTCCTTTAATCTCTTCGAAACCTCTTCTGAATCTCCACTCCATTTCTCTTGATTTCCTCCCATAGCGGGTTTTTCAACCTCTGTTCTAAGTCTGTCTACATCATTTTTTTCCAGAACTTTTTCTTCATCTTTCATCCCTATAAACAAAGCTGTAATATTATCCGTCACATTATGTGCTCGATTGAGCACTTTCTTTATATTAAATTCCTTTCCTGATCCTTACTATTACACTAACATTCGCCCCCGACATTCTTTCCTTCAAACTGTGCTCGATGAAGCACTTTCTTATATTAAATTCCTTTCATGCTTCTTACTGTTACACTAACATTCGGCCCCGACATTCTTTCCTTATCTTTAAAACTGTAAAAGTATGTTATGTCCCTTCCCTTCCTTTGAAGCTGTATCCCGGTATATAAGGGAGATCCTAGCTATATCCTTTCATTTTTCTCATCTTTCACAATTTTCTTCTATTTTGTTGTTTAAACTTATTTTTATTATTTTTGTTATTTTCATAAAAGGTTTAATTACCCAAGTTTGAGGCACCGTCTGACAACACTAAAAGGACAAAAGAAACACCACTGAACCAATCGTGTTTACATTATAAAATTTCCAAATTTTCTTTTATCATTTTCCATCCGTTGTAGGATCGCAATATAGCAATAAACGGATAATCATGAGGTACATGAAAACGTGACAAAATAATCAAATGATCGGAAAATGGAAGTTACATACAGTATCGGCCAAAAAGGTATTCGCAAACAGTTTTTCGAGCATAACTTTTCTGAAACTTCCCGGATCGTTTTGATATTTTGAGACAAAATTTAAAACGGTATAAGAAGTTGATTCAACAACAAGAATAATCAAATTTTCAAAAATTTGAAAAAATATCGAAAAATTTATAAAAATGGCGAAAAACCGAAAAATGGAACTTTGACTTTCGAGATCTAGGAAAGACCGGTAAATGAAAAACTACAATAAAACATGATGAAAACAGTTTTAATACTTCGTTGGGTAGCCTTTGGCGTCGATGACCGCCTGAAATCTTTTTGCCATCGAGTCGAGAAGGATGTCGATAACAGACAAGGGGATGGCCTTCCAGACAGATTGGATTTGATCGAATTTCTGATTGACATTCGATGCACGGACTCCTCTGAGTTGTCTCTCGACATGCTCCCAGAGGTGTTCGATCGGATTCAAATCAGGAGATTGACTGGGCCAGTCCAGAAGAGCCACGTGACGGCGTCGAAACCAGTCCTTGATGTGCTTCGAGGTGTGTTTCGGGTCGTTATCCTGCTGAAAAACGAACGCCCGGCCAACATTAGACCGTGCCCAGGGTCTCATTGTGTTTTCCAAGATGTCTTCATACACAAATCGATCCATGTTGCCCGTAATTTTTCTCAGGGGCCGATTGAAGTCCCAGAAAAACAGCCCCAAACCATCACGGAACCACCTCCATGTTTGACGTTTTGAAGCTGGTAGCTGGGATCGAACCGACATCCAACCGGACGGCGAATCCATATGATACCGTCAGTACCAAACAGATTAAACTTGGATTCGTCGCTGAACACGTGATTAGCCCAATCCTGGCGTCCCCAGTGGAGATGAGCTCTGGCCCATGCTACGCGGGCGATTCTATTCTTCTTGCTGATCGATGGTTTCTTAGCTGGCCGTCGTCCATGGAGCCCAGCATGCTGGAGACGTCTTCTGACGGTTCTCAGGGATAGTGTGACTTCATTTGGACTCTTCACGATCATCTGTATGTCCGTAGCACTCCTCTGAGGATCCTCTCTTGAAGCTCGAACAATGTTTCGATCCAGGTTCTTCGACGTGATACGAGGTCTTCCTGGCGATTTTCGCTCCACCAAGGCTCCCTAAACATTTTTCTCAATAACTATACTATTTTTGAATATTACCTCATCCCGAAACTGCTTCAAAATTTTCTCGATGGCACGGTTACTACAATTGAACTGCTGCGCCAAGAGGTCCTTGGAGCATCCACTTCTGAAGCCGATGACGATGGCTTTACGGATGTCCTGAGAGATGTTTTTTCTTCCGAGGGGTCTGCCCATGTCTGTAAACATTTTTAAATACATAGGACCCAAAACCAACATTCTTAGAAACTATAATATCCAAAATATAAAAATAGGAAAAAAGTGAAAAAACGAAAAAATTGAAAAAAAAATTTTTTTTCTGGAAACGATGCAAATTCTTTTTACGCAATTTGTCGTCACCGTGTACGACATGCACAGTAAAATTTTTAGATCAATCCCTTAAATTTCAGAAAAGTTATGCTCGAAAAACTGTTTGCGAATACCTTTTTGGCCGATACTGTATGTATATACAGGGTGCGCCATAATTATTGTCCGGATTCAAAGTTGTCGCCAATTTCATCCCAGGCCTAATCGAGAGCGGCTTTCAAATCGATCAAATTTGGATAGCTTTTCGTGGAAACCTTCTGTGTCAAATATCACCACGCTGAATAATCCATATGATTTGAATCTGGGACGAGGCCGGTCATTCTTGTCCACTGATAAACTGTGGGAAATTGAGTCGACACCACTCATGAGAGTCCATGGCACGATGAGCTGGTGCTTAGTCTTGTTGGAACATCCAATGTTGGTTACCGAAATGTGAATTGTACCAAGGAAGCACTTTGTTTTCCAAGATACGTATTTCTTGCTGATTTTGGCTCCAAGATACACGAAAATCAGCATTGTTTCTCCATTTGAGGTGATTCCAGCAAATGCCATCACTGAGGCGGGATAAGAGGTCTGAATATCTTTAGCAATGATTCGATGATTTTGACCGTTCTTATTGACTTCGACGGTGAAGATCATAAGTGTGTGCCGAAGCGCGTGCAGCGAAGGAGGTGTCGAGCGTTCTGGAGTCATATCTGCTTGTTTTCTCGCTTGCTTGCGGATTTCGCCTGATTCTCTCTTTGACGGCATAGCTGATCATATAAATAGTCACGGACACTGAATTGCCAGTTTTCGGACGATCCTTGTCGACTGGAGAAGCGATGGCAGTTCGTTGAACCAACTTGCGAAGCACATTGAGCCGTTTCGATTTAAGACATTTCGATTATAGTTAAGACAGTTAAGACTTTTCGATGGACTATAAGGAAAAGAGGCCGGCATTTCCTTCAGATGTAATACTATGGTTTGAAACTTAGACAAGAAACAAAAAATGTGTGAAAAAATACAAAAAAGAAAAAAAAAAGTTGAATCTGCGCGCTGGGAGTTGAATCCGTCTCAGAGCTCACACAAAGTTGCTGGTCAATAATTGTGGCCCACCCTGTATATCTACTTATTATTAAGCGAATCGTTCCTTCTGTGTTTCGTTCCTTCTGTCAGTGTCCAAGACATTTCTTGGAATATCTCAAAAGATCGTGGGCCTCCTACTCAGGTAATTTTTGGCACATGTGCCCCATGTTGGGGCGCGGTTGCCGGTGCTACGCGGTAAGCTTTTTCAACGTGAACGCTTACTGCGTAGCACCGGCAACCGCGCCCCAACAGGGGGCACATGTGCCAAAAATTACCTGAGTACTTTGATATTCTGGATGGACGGGACGGGATGTAAAGATTATTTGCTTTTTGACGTTCTTCTAATAAAATGTTCTATTAACAAGAGGAAAAACTGAAACGACTACAATTCATTCTAAACGAAAGCCAATGGAAGCCAGTGGAAGTCGCGAACTTTCCGCTGGTATATTTTATTGAAAAAAGACTAAAGAAGCCTCTTATATTTCAAAGTTACAATACATGAGAAGAATAAATAATAATAAATAATAAATTACAGATGTACAGAAATAATGTTAGAAATTCGCGGAACTTAATGTGAGGTGTGGTGAGAAGCTTAATTGAGTAATGTTGGTTCTGAATGTGGAAGATGATAGTTTTATGGGAAAGACGGTGTGAGTAAAAGCGTTCCAGGCTTTTATTATACGAGAGGTGAAAAATTGTGAATAAACTTTGGAAAAGTTTACAAGTGTGGGTTGAAAATAATCGGAGTGACGGCTGAGATGTTTTACATTTAATGGGGAAATGAAAAAGTTTTGATTAATAAAAATTTCCTCCGATATTAAAACTTTGTACACGAAAACTAACTCTGCGAAAAGTCTTCTATGTTCTATTCAAAGAAGATTACAATTATGAAATTATGAAGACAATCGAAATATGATACATAATTAAAATTGAATTTCTTGTACACATCGAAAGAGAAAGGACATTTGAACACTTTCTATAAGTTTTACCAGCGGAAAGTTCGCGGTACGCCGCGACTTCCATTGGCTTTCGTTTAGAAAGAATTGTAGTCGTTTCTGTTTTCCCTCTTGTTAGTAAAACAATTTATTAGAAAAACGTCAAAAAAGCAAATAACATTAAAATGTACAAATGTTTAAACAGAAACGATAGAAAAGAAAACAGTTGAGTTAATAGAACAATTAAATCTAGAAGGAGGGTTATTAGTAAAAAAAATTTAATTATTGATAAAAGTCAATAATTAGGGAAAAAAGTTAATAGAACAAATTTAAATCACATAAAAGAGGTCGATACAATGTGGGAAAATTGGGCCAATATTCCATGGCTACCTAATCTTTGGTTACTTGATGGCTACCTTTTGAATTTTTTGAATCTTTAGAATTTTCTGAAAATTTTGAAAATTAAATTGAATTTTGCTTATTCTCTGAATAGTTTTCGACTTTTAGATCATTTTTGCGTGGAATTCGTATTTACTAAATCAATGGCTACAAACTAGGTAGCCATTGAAACTAGGTAGCCATTGAAAATAGGTAGCCATTGGTAATCGAAGGCAAAAGTAGCCAAAGAATATCAGGTAGCCATTGATCAAGTAGCCAAAGATTAGGTAGCCATTGAATATTGGCCAAAAAATTGTACATAGAGATTAGAGATAAAAATGAAATTATAGAACATTTTTAAAGACAATGTTATGCATTGTGTTTCCGGCGACCCAAATTTTGATTCCATCCTTTGATCGAGTTCTTGTTAAGTTAAAATTATAACTGTCCGTGAGCGAAAATCGGGTCGTCCAAAAACCAACCAATCCGATCAAAATTTGACCTTGCACTTTGTTCATTGTCATCGAAAGGAGGGGCAGACTGGAAATTGTCGTCTTTGGAGAACAAATAGAATTCTCGAATTAAACGATAATTTGATTCGTGGAATCAAAACGTCTCCCATTTCTCTAACTAAATACCAATCTCGTTCCATTGTACAATCCATTTCGAACGTCAAGATTTCTATGAAGCATAATCAATTCTCCAACTTTGATCTCAAATTTGTTGGGTGGAAGTCCAGATGTAGTCATTTTGTGGAAAAATTTAGATAGAAAATTGGAAGCGTCAGAATTATTGTTTTGATTGTCTCCGACCTCATCGACACTGCAGAACGTCTTCGATGCTCTTGGTATTATCTCTATTACTTTTTGGTTCATTTGGAGTGCTTATTGAGGATTACAACTTTGGAGACTTCCGAAACGTCGGATCCATTTCGAGGCAATGATCCGAAAATCTTTTCCGCCAAAGCTCCCCTGCATATCAGTTCCTTTGGCACATCCATTGCTCCTGTTTCTTCTTCTCCCTTCAAACCATCACCAACATTAAGAAGGAATCTGAAGCCATCAGATTAAAGATTTTTAAAATCGAATTGTTTTATATCTTACGTTTTCCAGTCTTCGTTCTCATTTTTAGCACGCAAGTTGGTTTTCAGATAGTAGACTTGGAAAAGGAACTAGAGATTTGGGGTTTCATTGGAGCTTCATCTCACAACACCACGTCAAGTTCGGCGAGTTTCTTTGCCTCGGTGGACTGGACATGGATGCTCGATGTTTTACATTCATCCTTTACGTTGACATGGAAGAAGATGACCTCCATTTTCCAACGCATTCAGAATAGCTTACACGACTTCTTCTTGTTCTGCTATGAATCTCATTCTATCACCTTCTTTAGAGCAATAATCGAAATCGATGACGTCTTCTGAAATGATTATTTCGTATCCGAGATTCATCGATCTCTCCAATTTTTTTCCCATCGCATTCATTAGATCAATAAAATTATTGTAAATCAGTGCTTCAGCTTTCTCTTTTGTAAAGTGCTTGTAAACAAAGTCTTCTGGAAAGTCGTCCTCAAATCTGAAAATACTTTCCAAAATTAATATTCGTTGATAAATGATAACCTGTACCACGGTTCTTCAGTATTCAGATTTCTCCAAACCTCATAAGAGTAATGAAGAGATTTCATAGTTGTGGCGCAGAATGGAATGATGAAGCTTCTTGCAATGATTTCTCATAAAATCTCAATGAGAATCTCTCATGGTCTCCTGGACGGCAATGTTCCACAGATCTTTATCGATCGGAACGTCAAAATTAACAGTCAGGTATACAAAAAAATCGTTTGGAAGGATGTTCTACTTCCGTGGACCACTACTCACTTTGACCAGCAACCCTTCACCCTCCAACAGGCCTGGGCTTCTTCCCACTGCTCCAAATCCACCAAAGAGGTACTCCACGCTCATTTTCCGGTGTATTGGGTGAAGGAATTGTGGCCAGTCTCGTTGCCGGATCTTAAACCGCTGGATTATTAAGTCTGGGGATTCTTGGAGTAGAAGGCCATGGCTCACTTCCATCCAAATATGAAGTCTCTGCAGAAAGCGTTGCTGAAGGCATGGGACCAAATTGACCAGAACTACCTGCGGCGTACGGTCTAAACAGCTTCCTCTGGGCTGCACTGTCGGTGGTTCCTCAAACTTGGGTAATTAAACGATTTATTATGTGAGAAAGAGATAAAGAAAAGATATATAAAATAATATATGAAGATATATGAAAATAAAAGACACAATCAGCTCTGTTCGATGCTTAAATACAATAAAACCTGTGGGCGAGATATGCGTCCACGGCGCATGATGCGTCACCAGAGACAATTATTGATATTAAAAACCATGACCAGAAGTCAATGATGTCATAGGAGCTGTGGAATTCAGCTCACTCCCGGCCGACGAAACACGCAGCTTCACACATGATCTTGTCCTTCTTCGAATTCTTGGTCCAATACGATGTTAGAGATGATCTTGATGTGTTTACAACTTCGACTTCGACTTCGACGATTGGGTGCCGGATCTGGTTTTCCGAGAAGACTTCCAAGGGGAAGCCTCCCGCGTCTCCGACGAGTGTCCGACGTAGCTTCATCTCATTGTACCCGCAAACAAGTGGAAAGAAAATATTCATGCACACCAAAATATGCACGTACGCTTTCTTGTACTTCCATCTGTACATCATCAGGCACAATTTTCGCAGTATCCAGAATGGTAACTTGACAATTGTCCATATCAGTTTCAGTGACATTTTGACGATTTTTTGTCCTGTTCTCGTGATTGTGGAGTATGTCCCGATGAGGACGATAATGACTACGAGCAGTGTCATCATAACCGTTTTGACGTACGCGAGATAACAGTCGAAAATGTGGTTGAAATCTGGCAGGTTAATCTCATTGAAAACTGTTGTATTTCCGTCCAGTAATCTGTAGAGAGATGTCCAAATTGAACCGGAGTACTTCAAAATTCCAGTCACTTCGATAGAAGTTGTCTTTTTTCCTCCACAGTCAATTTCGCATTCTGTTCGGAATTTGGCTGTCTCGGTGAAAAAGGTGACGTTTGTGTTTGCTCCCTCTCGGGTGCATTTTACCACAAATTCTTCTTCTTGGCATTTCATATTCGCCATCGTGTCCTCGTGACTGCTTTGGCACCAGAATTCCACGTTTGCTCCAGTGCTGCAACTGTAACATCCTGTCGCTGGAGATGACTTTGCTGAGCATGTCTCCCGTGTCTTGACAATCTTTGTCGTCCATCGGTTGTTCATTTTGAGGAGTAGACTTACTGTAGAAGATCTTTTGATACTTCCTTTAACGGTGTCCCTGTCTTTCTCAAATCTCCAATTTCCGGATTGTACTGGTAAATGTCGATCTGTCCGTCTCATGTGTTCTCCGATATCGATATCGTTACATGTGCATTTCATCTGGTCTTCAGCTGGATTACAGTAACACTCTTCCTGTAGAACACATTTCTTGAGAAATTGATCACATCTGTATGTTGGTAGCAGATTTGGTGTCCAAGTTGCCATTGAGTTATTGTTTCGAATGAACCAACTGTTAAGTGTTGGAGATGGTGGTGTCTGAATGTCTTCCACTGTAATTGACATTTGCTGCATGGTGGTTGTCTTCCCAATTGAATTGTTGAACTCAATTGTCTTCGCTTCGTTTTTCCACGAATTGAGTGTGGTGACTGTCATTCTTATCCTTGCGGATGGCTGATACTCCATGCATTCAAATATCTCCAAAACATCTTCGGATTTCGGCACTGCATATGTTCTGTAAAACAGACAACCGGAACTGAGGTAGAAACATCCACATCCTGGTCCGCCGCAACTCTCCGAACATCCAGTGTTTCCGACAAAATGATTCACTATTGCGAGTTCTGGAATGAGCGATGTTCTGGTTACGTTTCCGCACTTGTTTTCTTGACAAGAGCCCATTCTCGGACATCTTTTCGTGCTCCACACTCTGATTTCCACGTCTTGGGTGAAGGCTATTGTCCGTTTTGTGCATGTCAGCTCGATTTTGACAATTTGTAGACGAATGTCCACGATTGTTGTCCCGTTTTTGTCCACCCGTAAACATCCTTCACTGTGACCTTGATTGAGGTGCATCACCGTTTCTGTCATGGTCTTGCAATTTCCTTCTGTGTCACAGATGTTTTCGAATTGTGTCAAAATGTCCACTTCCTGGCATGCGGTTGCTATCTGACTAGCAATCATTGTCAATGTGAGAATTTCTCTCCATTGTGTTCGTCGTCTTTTGCCGAATGTCCTTTTTAGATAGATGAAAGTCTTTCCTCCAAGAAACCACAGTCCTTTGCAAATCTTCCAGGCCATAACAAATGGTGCTCCAAGAGTAACTGGTACATTGCAGATCATATGTACGATCATCAGCATCATGAACACTACCATTCCAAGTCCCAGAATCGCAAATGTCATGTGACATTCTGGATTCAAAATGTTGGATAGGCAGAAGGTGCAATCAATTGTTTCACAGAACTGAACTGCTGGACAGTCCATTTCAGTCACATTGATGTTTGTGCCATCGTTTACTTTGATAGTGTTGTGGTGAGGGTGAATTTTTATCGATGGTGGGATCCAATTTATCGATGGTGGGATCCGAATAATTTTCGAAATCTGAAATTTGAAAGCGGACATCGAGGCAAAAGGATGAAATGTCGAATATCTTCTCAAATAATTTTAGCTTTTTGTTTACTCTATCAGAAAATAAAGTTGTTTTTGTTTTAATCATTATCGTTTCCAAATTTGACTCAAAAACAAAAATCTCCACTTAAGATCCTTACAGGACAGCGCTGAAAAGAAGCAGCCTACTAATAAAGTGAAAGAAGGGATCGATACGAAACAAGAGAAATGGTACAGAAATACTCGCTGGACCGCTGTTCACTGTGCAGGTTTCGTTTTCTATCACTCGATGAATGGACTGGTTCTGGAAGAGCAGTTGAACTACCACCCGAGCACTAATGGTGAACTTTTTGACGACCATGATCATTGATTCAACGGTTTGCAGTCATCCGAATTCATCTTCTTCCTTGTCGCTGTTCCACCGTATTATGAATGTTGTTCCGTGTGCTGGTGTCGGAGGTGTTGAGAATCGAGTGATGACAAGCGTGATGTTCGTGCGTGGAATGATATATTGTACTCCGTGCTCAATGTGATGTATGATCTGGTTTCCTTGGCTTGGCGTGTTGTTGGGCATGTAAAAAACTCATAAACTACCGTCGATTTAGGCATTGCATAAATCGTTGATAGCAGTATTACTGTATTTTAAGTAAGGCTTCCATTTGGCCAAAATTTCGGCCGTCTCATTTTCGTCTTCGTCTTGAATTCGTCTGACGCAGTGTGTTGACAACTTTTTTATTGCGTAAGACGAATGCAACACGAACCAATTCAACTCAGCTTTTGAAGACGACATTTTGTCTACAAGCTTACACGTGTAAAACATTTTTTTTTGCAGCTGAAGTTGAATAAAGTGTCGTTAAATATGTTTATAATACGCAGAATCGATAAAAATGTTCTCTAGCATTACAAATTTTCTTGCGGAACAGTATGATAGCTGACTAGTTCATGTTTTCGTGTCGAAAAGCGATAGATTGAATTCTTTGCTCACGGAAGAAATTGTGACCCATCAATTCTCAAATGCTTTATAGGTGGAAGGGAGGGCGACTCGCCCACTTGTATGACAGACCTACATACATATTCCTATGCTAAGAAGTAGCATTGTCGTTTAAGGTCTATTGAACCGATTGTGAATACCTTTAACGAAGCCTTTGCTCTTTTCAATTTCTGAAAAATGATCGCTGAGTTCTTACGAGTGCATAAAAATACAAAATATAATTGAGAATGTCACATATTTCTCATGATTTTCATAAACGACTCCCTGGAAAGTACAATTACATTTATATAAATGCGTCCTTATGTTTATGTTTTAATATAATATTTTTCATTTGAACACTCGATTTCACACCAAATCGTCCTATTTTTTCAGAATTCCTAACCGATGGTAGAATCATCCATTGTCTTTTCATGTGCTCATGCAATCATTTGCATTATTGGAATGTTATTCAATGGGCTTCTAGCCTATTTGGCTCTGTTCCAAACTCCTTCAGTCATCAAATCATACGCCACACTGATAGTAAACTTTGCAATCACCGATTTCTTGGCTTGTGCGTTCGATCTATTCGTTCAACAACGGCTTATTCCAACTGGACTGACATTGGCTTATGTCTCCAACGGGCTTTGTAGTCGATTTGGTCCCACAACGTGTTATGTCGCGTAGGTGCCAACGACTTCCCCTTCACATGAAACAATTTTTACATTTCAGATACAGCATCATGTTACATTTCCTCTCGCATTCCCTCTGGTCATTGCTTCTATCATTTTCATATCGCTGCTACATCCTCTACAGGACGCCTCCAACCCATTTGCAGCTGGTGTTGCTTATACTAATCATCTACATCCCGTCATGTTTTCAATGGGTGTCATTCCTGTGGGCTCAAGATGAACCAGAGGAAATCAGAGATATTCTACGTGCTTCTTTTCCATCGTACAATCTGACGGAGCACACGGTCACCGGGACAAAGAACATAATTTGCTTCTCTGCTCTTTTCACTATTCTTCATATGACCATTCCAATCACACCAGTTTATATATGTATTCTGATTTTGAGGAAAAAAATTATTTCGAGATTGAGTTTCGAAGGAACAAGAATAACTAAAGATACCAAAAACCTGCATTCCCAGCTATTAATGGTAAGTTGCTCAGCATAAAAGGTATCATTCCAACACTAATGTTAAAACCTTCTGGTGATTTCTGTAATGCAACCTTGATTCAATTCGTTTCCTTATTTCAGGCTCTCACCTACCAAGCAGCTGTTCCTGGTTTCTATCTGTTCAGTGTTGCGTCCTATGCCATTGGCCAGTTTGGCATTTACAACCATCCTGCTCTTGAGTATTTCACATTTACCTCATTTCTCTGTGTTCCATTCTTGTCTCCCCTGTCTTCGTTGATTTTCGTGACTCCATATCGTCAATTTATCATGCGTTCTCTTTTCAAAATGGCTAAAGTTGAAACCACTGAGACTTCTTTGACACCTCACTATATCAGCCACATTCATGCTATAGGATAAACAAACCTTTTCTTTTGTAGCCCCATAATTTTTTAAAAATTTCTATTTAGATATCAGTGTTTTGTTAGTTTTCTTCCAAAAACCCATTAGGTATTCATTTAATGAAGGTAATCATCGAAATTTTGCAACATGGATTTTTTTTGAAACCTCATTGCAATTTAAATATACTTCATTGGTAGGACTGGTAACTCCTTTTGAGGCTTGGTCAGTGAATAAAGGGTGTTACCAGTTCTGAGAAAGCTTTATGTTATCCTGAATGGTTTGTCTGTCTGTCTGATACATTCCTAAGCAAAATCGTTAATATACTTTACCAGATCAGATAAAGCACAGTCTGAAGCGCAACCATAATGGAGACTGAAAAGCCTAACAAAGCATAATCGAATATTCATAGGCCTAACAAAGTCTTAAAAGACCTTACCAGACTTAATAAAGCCCTAATGGACATTCACAGACCAGTGAAAGCATCGCCAGATTTTACCAAGCCTGAGGCATTCTCCTCGAAAGTTGGAGGGTTTCATAACTTTAATATTTATTGCCTAAACAAGCCGTGAAGTGATGTCCTCTCTTTTTTTTCACCTTTGCGGGAGTTTGTTTTTAACTTACAATTTTTTTCTGTGCTCATTCCGTTTTTAAATGTAAATATCGGTAACAACGTTGTGGTGCTTTGATAAATTGAAAGTGCGTACCATACAGACCATTTTTCAGAAGCTTTTATATATTTTTTGTTTTTTTTAGAAGAATAAGGAGTGGACCTATCTTTATTAGGTGCACTGTATTTAGAAAGTTAGACAATGATCTTAGAATTTACACAGCAATAAACGGGTAAATCACTATTGTTCAGCATCACTGTGCAGAACGATGTAAAATGTTAACTCTAGTATATATTTTTACAATTTATTCTTGGCAATATTTTGAGGAACTGAATAAAACAATAGAAATAATCGTTATCATTTAAATTTGTCGCAAATTGAAATGAGGAAAGTTACTTACGATTTGGCCTCTAAGGTAATCATCGAGCTTTTCTTACTCGATAGGCCAGCCCAGCGTACCCGATGGTGTAGAAAATTATGATGAAAGCGGACATAATAACAATGTCAGGATAGAACATTTCAGCACGGAATGACAACTCGGACAGTACCGAATCGCGTTTCTAAAAGAGCACTCGTTTAGATGTTTGTTTGTAAAATGAGAAAACTGACTGCGTCCGTCCAGGTTGTAGAATTTGGTTCATTGACATTGCTCCATTGATTAATCGCAAAAGCTTCAAATCCATATCTTAATTTTCAAAAAAAATTTAAAGATTAACTTGATCTGCACGATACCTAAACCACGATAGATACTGAATCCACGAAATGTATGAAGGTAAGGCTCCGACATTAGCATACAACCCTCCGGTAAGCGAAAGAAGGGTTAGCATCGGCCCGGCAGTTGACATAGCGATCTGCAGGAAAAGTTGATCAGGAATTAATCAATTTTGTAACAATATACCGGTAGTGATGGTGAAACGCAGGATAACATAATACCACACGCTGATGCCGATTGCTCGACGAGAAAAGCAATTAAGCAAGCGGTTAGAACCTGAAAATGTTAAGGTTTCGAAAACTCGAATCTCTCGAATTACTATCATTATTTTGATTTTGAATTTTTGAAAAATCATTATTTTGTTGCGAAAGTTTTGCAATAATTAATATTAGTACAAAACACCCTAGATTCTATATTTGAGTTTATTGAGACAGTTCTGAACAAGTTGTCTTATTTTATCGTTTTTTTGAAAATAGCTCTTACTTAGAAATGTTCACCTGAAGCCAGAATATGCGAAAACTATCTACGTATGATTAAGCGAATAGTTGGCTGTTTTTCCGTCTGTCTGTCCGGAACGTTTTTTTGAATAACTCAAAAAAACAGCCTGAAAAGAAGCATCCTAGTTTGCTACCTACTACTTTATGCGGAATGGAGTCATGGCCACTCGAGCGCTTCGCAACCCTATCTTTAGAAGGTCGCAGGGTATTTGAGATACAGTAGAACTATATACACAAAATCTACAAAACTGTTTTAACAACGATAAAAACAGTCAACACTTTGATGATATAGCAGACTGGATATCCACGTATCACATGTAAAAAATAAGCTTCCTATTTATGTGCGAAACTACAACTTTAATAGACATTGTTTTTTAAAGTTTCTAAGACATTCCAGAATGTTACAGAGAGTTCTAGAACAGCGGCGTAGCCGCGAAATTTCCAATGGTAATGAATATTCCTAAATTGTTTCAATAACTTTAATTGAATTTTGTTGATGGTTAGAAGATTTTCAGAGGTAATCATAAATTTCTACCGGTGACACAGCTGCCAATGAGTGGTTGGAAGAAGCGGGAGAAGAATACTGTTTATACAGTCACAACTCGTTTCAGACCAGAAGTTAAAAAAAAACACGGCAAAGTTCCTACAGTGAAGCAGCGCTGCAAGTTGGTACACCTAGATGTTCTCTGCCGCTTCACCGGTAGAGATCGCAGATTTCTTTTGCGTAGACCATGATCATGTCGTGAACAAGCAGTTAGAAGGAAACCGTACATATTTACCTGTGTTATGGAATTGGAAAACCCGACTAGCCAATACGAGACGAGAAGCATAGCTAGCCCATCAGCAGTAAAAAGAGGAAGATACGACAAGCAACGAGCAACGTAGTAAGAAAAAACTGAATAAAGACCATCGTGATATTCGCGAGAAATCAATGGAAAATCTGCTGGTAAGAAATTCAGAATTCCGAAAATTGTGGAGTATGTAAGTTCACAAACTAAATAAAACAATGCTCCATTCAAATTTGAAATTCCAATTGATGTAAGTGGACTCTGAATTCAAATATATCTTAACCAATATACTATTTATGTCATACCTGAAGATACAATAATCCAATAAAAAATCCCATAATCGTTTTCTGAATTAGTTTGGCTCTTGTTAACGAAGGATTCCGCCAGGTATCAATCGCTGATCTTTCTAAAAGCGCTTCTATCTGAGTGAGCATTCCTGTTTTTCTTCTTTCTAAAGGCCTTTTCCCCTCGTCTGTTTTTTCAACTCCAATCTTGAGTACGCGCCCGTAAGAACTGTAAATTTGCTGCTTTTGAATGCAAAACTTAAAATGTCTAACCTATTCTGATATTTTGTGCAAATTACTTCTATTTTCTGTCGGCATTTCTCTTCTTCATTTGGTATCACAGCCAGAGTATGAATTATGAGATCAGCTGGATTGAAATTTCGAGGACATGCGAATCCAGAATCTTCGAAAAACTGAATATTTCAAATAAATCTAAACTATTATAATAGGAATTCTAACCTGAATAGCTTCCTTTGGTGTTCCTATAAAGGCTGTCTTTCCTCCAGCCATAAACATCACTATATCAAACATCAGATATAACTGGGAAGAAGGCTGATGGATGGTGCAGATAACAGTTCTTCCAGATTTTGCAAGATTAGAAAGAACTTGAACGACATTTTCAGCCATAAACGAATCTAGTCCTGTCGTTGGTTCATCGCAGAAAAGTACAGACGGATTGGAGAGAAGCTCACATGCAAATGTCAAACGACGCATTTCACCACCTGATTTTTTTCCATTAAAAATTAATAAAGATAAAGTAAGTTGATATTACCGGAAATTCCTTTTTGCCCTCCAATCGCACCAATTCGAGTGTCTTGGCACTTGTAAAGCCCTAATTGAGCCATAACGTTCTCAACTCGACGTCGCCGTTTATCAGAGTCTCCATTCACTCGTAATTTGGCCTGAAGTTTCTTTTTGTTAAATATTTAAAATATTTCTTTTTCAGTTTTTTAGCTTTTACCTGAATATTCAAATATTCTTTCACGGTTAGAGTTCCCACAAAAAGTTCTTCTTGCTGTGCATAACCAGATACTGCAGTGATTCCACGACCCAACTAGACATTCAATACAATTGTTAAGTTTTAAAAACATGTGGCACAATACCTCATGTCCATTAACCTTTACACACCCACTCGTTTTGAGACCATTCAAATTGCGAGAAAGAAGCATGTTGAGCAAGGTTGTTTTTCCAGCACCACTTAAATATGACACATGCTTTAAAATTGAATTAAAATTTGTAAAATTCACCTTGCTCCCATCAACGCCAACAACTGTCCGGGCTTTGCAATTCCAGAGACATTTTCCAGTATTTGTTTTTTAGATTTGTTTGCGCTTATTCTGAATAAAAGTTGTTTTCAAATAAACTGCCGATTTAATTTGAAACTGACGATATATTGTCCCATGTAATAGTCACGGGATCCACAGCTTCCAATGCTGAAATCATTGATGGCGAGGTGCCATATTCCGATTTAACTGCGGATAGAAGGCTACATGTCTCTGTCACCATCTGAAAAATATACTTGAGTAGTTTAAGGGGTACAAAGCTGTAAAACGGACGGACATGAGCAATAAGTACATTTTTACATACAGACCAGGCAAGGTGGGTGCAATCGATTGCTCAAGAATTGCCGAAATTGCGGGAATTTTTGGGCAATCGATAGAACACACCTAATTGTGGTAATAAATGCTTAATGTTGCCGAATTAAATTTTTAGGTTGTGGATGGTCGAAAAAATAGTTTCCTTCAGAACTGATTGACTTTGAATTTGGAGATATTCTAAGGCCGGAGCATGGTCAGGCCAGAAAAAACTGCTATGCGCTTTTTTTAAATATTGAAGTGCGTAACTCCGGAGAATATAGGAGGCATTCCACAAAAACGGGGAAAAGCGGTTTAATACCGGAAAAGTGGTCGGAGAGAAGATCTGCAAGTTCGAGTACTGCAAAAATCCCTCTTTCTTTCTACTTCAAAAGGTTCAATTTTTTTAGGTAATTGAATCAAAAATGACTTACATCTAAGCGGAACCGTCGGACTATTTGCGTTAAGTGCTCGAAAACCAAGTGATAACTAGGGTTATCTGAGAAGGATCTTTTCACGGCGCTATCTTACTTGGGGGGGGTCTATGGTTTTTAGTCATTTTTAGAGGTTTTTGCAAAATTTTTTTTCTGAAAAAGTTTGTTGTTATTGTTAAAATATTTGTAAGCTGTTTTTTTCACGCGTGGCGCTTACTCTTGGCACGAAAACTACGATTCCACTTTTTTTTCACGCTTGGCGCGATTCAACGATGAGCAATTTTTGCAAATTTTTTTTTGAAATTTTCTTTCGCTTATTATTTAATGATAATTTAGCTAATCATAGATATGAATAGAACCGCAGCTGAGGCACTTCTCGACTTGAAGTCGTTTACAGTTTTAAATAGATGGCCCGGTGTCGCGAGAATGTCGTCTGAAGACTTTGCAAGCATTGGGTTTCGACCATCAGACAGTGAATCATTCTTTCAAATATTATGATGATGCGAAATTTTACAAGATATGGGCCGGAACCGCCAAGAAATATCCAGTCACCTAGTCATTTTCGTTTTTATGCGTATTTTTGTTGTCTGCCAATAAAATTGGTTTAAAAATTGCCAGTGATATTCGAGTATATCTAATAACATTTTCAGAAAAAAATCCTCCAAAAATGACTAAAAACCACTGACCCCCCCCCCCCCAACTAAGATAGCGCCCTTTTCACAATCACAAAATTAATCGATGTTTTGGCTCATTGTCACGCCGAAAATCGATGGTTGAAAATAAAAGCTTTTAAAATAGAACAAAGGCGTGTTCGCCAAAAGTTTTACTTGCTGAACACCCACCTCGAAGAGAATAGGAAGAAAGCGTTGTAATTGGCTACTAAAATCTCTTCAAATAATAATTTTTACATTTTGTGCATTTACGCGTAGGTTATAGTGTTTCCTCCGCATGGATGTTTCTCGTGCTAGGCTCGTGTGCTATTCCCTATCTCATTTTGTACGAAGATTATAAACTGGGTCATATTTGAACATAGCCCATTACGAACTTCATGGTTTTTTTTAATAAAACGCGAGTATTCAAAAGCTCAATTTTATTTTAAATGTATTTTTCAAAAATAAATTTCCACCGACACGTTATGAAGTGAAATACAGGGAAAACCAAGTGAACGAGGAGTATGAAAGTAGATAAAACTATTTAAAATTGTTTTTCAACAGTTTAAAATGCAAGCTTCCTCAATTACAAAGCAATTCCAACCGGTTAGTATCCGCAGCTAAACCAAAAAAGTACTACTTCCGAAACACCATTTGATTAAAATCGATAAATTAAAGATTAGTGCAAAAAATTGCACTTTTGCACAAAACTTATCAAACAGAAACTTTCGTCTCCTATTCTATTTGGCACCGACAACACAATGCGTTTCAAGTTTCTATCGTGGTATACAGAAAGTTTTACACAAAATATAACTTTACAGAAAAAGAAACATGAAATCAATATTGATGAAATAATCAGTAATTGATATGAACGTAATAGTGTGTGTCTGATTTAGAATAAAAGTGATTCGATAACACTGATAAGGCATAATTTGAATTATGCTCACATGAAAGAGATCTACATTGTCAGTGATAAGATTGTTGTTATCAAAGAACTGTCCCTTTTTGTTTCAATGACATGCAGCGCTTCCAAGTCGTTCTGAAAATAAAACAACGATAAATCTAGGAATTATAAATCTAAAACAACGGTAAATCTAGGACTCAATAAGTAAGACTACTACATATAGCTATCGATCGCTCAAAAAAAAACTTGAATTATGTTTAGAATAATTGTAATAGTTGAATAGTAATAGTTTAGAATATAATAATTTAAAATAAAATTTGGTTCTCGTTTTATTCAATTAACAACATCTCCACCATCTAATGATTTCAAATAATTTTTGAGAATGTCTAACTTTGTCTATTTTTTTTGAATATTTGACCTAATTGCTTACATATCACTCACTATCAGTTTGGAATTACTTAGATATTAGGTTGAACACAAGGTTATGTCGTTTTTTAACCTTCAACTTTAAATGACCATAACTTTTTTTAAAATCAAATTTATTAATCGAAATAAAAACCATTAGAATCAATACATTTTTGCCAACGAGAAACAAGTTTCTTTATGCCGGTAGCGTTAAAGTCCGGGTTTCTGGAAGAGACGAACTCATTGAAGGCATTTTCGGCATCGTCTTGGCTTTTGAAGCATTTCTCACGAAGGAAGTTGTCGAGGAGCTTGAAAAAGTGGTAATCGGTGGGCGAGAGGTTCGGTGAGTATGGTGGATGAGGCAGAGTCCCATAGCCTAATTCGTTCAGCTTTTGCAAGGTCGGTTTGTCCGAGCATTATTTTGAAGATGAATTGGTCCCTCTTTGTTGATCCATGCTGGGCACATACGTCGTAACTTCTGATGCATTTGGTCAATTTGGTGACAGCACTTTTCTGCTGTAATTGTTTCACCCGAATTTAGGAAGCTGTGGTGAATGAGACCGGCTGCAGACCACCAAACAGTCACCATAACCTTTTTTTCGTGGATTTTCGGCTTCGGAAAGTGTTTGAGAGTCTCATCACGATCCAACCACTGCGCGGAACGTTGTCGGTTGTCGTAGAGGATCCACTTTTCATCACAAGTTACGATCCGGTCAAGAAACGGCTCATTTTTGTTGCGTAAAAGAGGAGCGGACGACACCTCAAAACGACGATATTTTTTGATTTTCGTCTAATTCATGTGGCACCCATTTGTCGAGCTTTTTTGATTTGCCTATTTGCTTCAGATGAACAACGACTGTTGATTGGTCAACGTCGAGTTCTTCGGCAGCTTCTCGTGTTGATTTGAGAAGATCGGCTTCGATTAAGGCTCTCAATTGATCGTTATCAATCACAGACTGCCGGCCGTCACGATCTTCATCTTCGAGGCTCTCGTCACCGCTACGGAATTTTTTGAACCACCGTTGTGCCGTACGTTTATTAGTGGTTTCTTGGCCAAATGCATCGTTGATATCGCGAGTTGTCTCGACAGAGTTTCGGCCTAGTTTGAACTGGAACAAGAAAATCGTTCGAATTTGCCTTTTATCCATGCTTTTTTGAAATGCTATAAAAAGTGACATAATTATTTCAAGGAAAAATAAATGAGACGAGTAGATAGAGCGAATTACGCTCTTCAAAATGATATATAACACGACCACAGATAACCAAAAATTTTATTCAAAAATCTTTCACAAAAGTAAACAGCATAAAAACGACATAACTTTGTGTTCAACCTAATACCTAGACGCCCGTATTCGGCTGGGAGTCATCCCAGCGGCTGGCACATGTTTTCCATCGGTTTCGGTCTTGGGCGGCTTGGGCCCAATGTTGTTGTGGAGTGTTGAGTGACTTGAACGCGTCACTCCAGCGTGTGGCGGGACGTCCGAGTGTTCTTTTCACGTCCCGTGGGTACCAGAAAGTTGATCTTGTTGTCCAACTATCGTGTTGTCTTCTTACAACATGCCCGGCCCAACGATGTTTTGCTCGTTGGATGTAGGTGACGGCATCTTGGATTCCGGATTGTTGTCGGAGATCGGCGCTCCTGAGGCCTTTGTCGAACTGTTCGCGACGGTTGGTTCCCAGCAGAGTCCGTTCCAGTGCTCGTTGAGTTCGAGTCATCACTTCCGATGTTTTGTTATCTGCCCAGGTCTCGGCTCCGTAACAAAGTGATGGTAGGACGGTTGTATCGAAGAGCTGTGAACGGATCTTCTTGTCGCTGACCAGATGTTCTGCTTCCTTGATGGTGTTCATCGCGGCCCACGCACATCTTCTTCTTCTGCCAATTTCTGCTTTGAGATCATTGTCCATGCTGATTCGATATACGTAGTGGTCCATGTCCGGTAGATCCGTGTCGTCCACTGTGATGGTAGTCTTGTCGGCCCACTTGTTTCGCATCACCTCCGTCTTCTTTCGGTTCATGCATAAACCAATTCTTTTACCGGCTTCGTTGAGGTTATCGACCATATCTTGGAGCTCGGCTGCGCTGTGACTGAGGAGGACGATGTCGTCGGCAAATCAGAGATTGGAAAGCTTTCTGCCGTCGATCGCGACTCCTCTGTCTGTCCAGTTGAGGTCCAGCATTGCATGTTGGAGGGCAGACGTGAACAGTTTCGGGGAGATCGTGTCGCCTTGCCTGACTCCTTTCCCGATTGGGATCGTCAACTCCTTGTGGAACATCTTGATCTTGGTAGTCGTTCCGGCGTTGCACTGCTCGAGCATGTTGATGTACTTTTGCTCGGCTCCGGCTTGGGCGATAGAGTTCCAGACTGCATTCAGTTCCACGCTGTCGAAGGCCTTGTTGTAATCGATGAAGCAGAGGAGGAGCAGTAACTTGTACTCTCTGGTCTTCTCGATGACTTGTGTGACAGTGTGAATGTGGTCTAGGCAGGCGAAGTTCTTCCGAAAACCGGCTTGCTCCACTGGTTGGAAGTCGTCTAGCTTTCGTTCCAGTCTGTTCAGTAGGATCTTAGTGAACAGCTTGTACGGTTGGGACAGCAGGGCGATTGGTCGGTAGTTCTTGATGTCTTCGCGATCGCCCTTCTTGAAGATCAGTACAGTTTTTGACAATTTCCACTGGTTGGGGATCATTTCTTGATCTAGATATCGGTTGAATCGATCCGCGAGCTTCCTCGTAATAGTCTCGCATTCACACTTGAGCACGTCCACGGAGATATTGTCTGGGCCGGGAGCCTTTTTCGGCTTCAGCTGGTGTATCGCATGACGGACTTCGGACAGTAGAATGGGTGCAACTGGTTGCTGCGTTGGCGTCGGGATCCGCGGGACAGGTATCGTTGACTGGTAGAGATCCGTGTAGAAGTCTTGGACTATCTTTTCGATCTTCGGGCGGGACGTCTGTTGGAATCCGGCGCTGTCTCGCATCACCGTCGTCGTGGATTTGAATTCGACGAGGTTCATCCGGCATCTCTTCAGGCTGGCTCTCTTCTCGGCTGTTGTCTTCAGCTGGTGGTCCTTGTATTTCTTCCGCGACTCCTTCATGGCGACTCGGCACACTTTGTTGATGATGTTCTTTTCGATCAGCGAAGATGTTGGGTTTTGGTGGACAATGGATCGTTGTCTCAACAGTGCGCGAGTTGTATCGTCGATTCTGGAGTTGGCTGTTGAGCTAGGCTTTACTGCAGCGGCGGCACAATGGGAGATTCCTCGGACGAGGTGTTCGTTGTCTTCGGTTACATCGGCGCTTTCTTTCCAAGTGTAGATCTGAGCTGCGGCTTCCATCAGATTCGGATCGTATTCCGGGAACTTGTTGGTGGCAAGCCGGTAGTTATCCCTGCGTTTGATCTTGTCACGCAGGTTGATCTTGGCACGAAGAAGGCGATGGTCGGAAGACCAGAGAGTACAAGTTACCGCTCCTCCTCTGCTTCATCGATTACAACAAGGCCTTCGACAGCGTGGAACTGAATGCAGTCTGGATCTCTATCGCCCAAGCCGGAGCCGAGCACAAGTACATATCTTCACTTCAGGTCGCTACGACGTTAAAAACTTGAAAAATTAAAAATGTATTAAATAAACTTGGAATTAGAAGAAAAGACGAAATATAACTCGAATTGGAGGACAATTGCTTTAAAAAAACCGGAAAAAACAAAGATTTTACACGAAATACGAAAAAGAGTTCGTGAAAGTTTTAAGTTTAAGGAACGCGGACATTGGAAGAAAAATAAATTGAATAAGCTTCGCATTTATTGAAAAATGTCGAAAAATCTTTGCCTCTGGGATCTGGAGCGAAGACTCAGAAAAAGAAAATATTTATTATAATTTATAGAAAATGAATAATTTCAAGAATACTTGATTGATTCCAATTCAGACAAAATCATCGTCCACATCGTAGCTATGATCTTCAATATTATAATTTTAATACATATAAAATGGGTGCAAATAGCCGTGAGAAACCTGGATAAATAACACGTTCGCCTTTAATATTAAAGAGATATATTTCGCCTTCATAGCTGCACGAATAGTCAGTAACACACCGAGGACTCAGATATATCTTTGTCCATAATTTTTCATTTCTTCCGTTTGAGCAGGAATGGTGGATAAGCAAGTAGTATTGGTATCCCTGAAAATGAATATACCGTAAAACCTCTAATAGATTTGCACCCCTATTTGATTTGCGCCCCTAATAGTATTGCCCCGCAGAGACAAGCTTGAACAATAGTATTGCACCCCCTAATTGATTTGCGCCCCTAATAACATTGCCTCCCTAATTGTCTTGCTCCTTCGTGATGACACAAATTTTTTCAATCCACGTTTGAGGTTTGAGAACTGTTAACCGCCCATACGCCTTTCAATAGTGAAAAGCGAGCAAAATAATTTAGATTTGTTATTTTTTCCTTATTTCATTTTTTATTGTTTTTTCTTCGTTTTGTTTGATTATTTTCTATTTTTAAATGTTTTTTTCGATCACTTATTTGACCTCCAGATGAATACGTCGAAAAAATTGTTGATTTTTGACTTTATGTTGAAAAACTGATGCTCCAAAATAACTGTAACTACGTTTATTCCTATGATGAAACGGCGGATTATTTATATATCTCAAGTAGTTTGACTATCGACGAATTGGGAGCAAATCAGGTAGGTTATTCAACAAATAATAAATTAAGGAGTTCAGGTCTCCGTAACTACATACAACTGGACATGACAAGCTTCATATCTCTGTCATTCTTACTGCTCGCTCGGACGGATTCAAGTGTCGTCCTTTAGTTTTGCTTCCGAAAAAATTTCCTATTGCATCGATTATTAAAAAGTTTGGTTCCTCGATGGAGCTCTCATGGTCAAAGAGAATTTTTCAATGATGAGACCCCAGAGCATCATATCGTTGCAACATTAACACGGATACCAAGAAAGTGATGAAAATCCTACGTGTTGATATGGCTGTTATCCCTGGAGGGACCACTAAATTCATTCAGGTAGAAGACGTTGAATTTCTAGCATTCCAACAGGATTTCAATCATAGGCACCAGATGTGTATTGGAACAGTCCGTTTAAAAGTAAAATTTGTGAATCGTATGAGAGTTGGATGATTCATGGAGTCAAGTCGTACACTGACTCAGGAAATATGCGTCCTCCTCCAATGGAAATTTATTTACAATGGATTTTAGCCGCTTAGAAACAGTTGAAATAATCTTTGATCAAAAAATTTTTCACTGGATGTGGGTTGAATAATACTACGGACGGATCCGAAGATATCAAAATTCATTGTTTTAAAGACGACGGCGAAATACCAAAGGGATTGGAACTGATGAAACGAAAAAGAGAAGAAGCTGCCCAGTCATTGTATTTATGTTCAGTTGGCGGCCTTATCGGTGGCATTGACTTACAAGGCGAAGAAAACGAAGAAAGTGAAGATTATGATGAATTCGACATTGATATTATTTCATAATTTTTGTTTTTTTTTACTCGATTTTTTGTTCAAAATTGTGTTGTTTTTTTGACCGGAACTCTTACCGCTTTCTTACTGAAAGTTTTGCCATTTCTGAAAGAAACTTTTTTGAAAATCGTAATAAATTCTTATTGTTTTGAGAAGTCGACAAGAAAAAACAACGAGAAAAATAGTTTTTGAACAATAGTATTGCACCCCTTATTGATTTGCGCCCCTAATAGTATTGCCTCGCGGAGACAAGCTTGAACAATAGTATTGCATGCAACACTATTTGATTTTTTACGGTAATTTCAGCAATTCTCAACACTTTCTCAGCAGAGTTTCAGTGCAAAACATGAAACATAAATATCTCGGCGCCATCTTAGTTGGGATCCATATAATCGAATTGGATCGACCATTTTTGAATCGATTGAATCGATTCAACTTGTTTCGAATCGCGATTGAATCAAATCGAATCGATTCAATTGTTGCCGTGTTGATCGAATCATATCGAATCAGTAAAAATAACGCAAATGCGCTCTACCGAACAATGCCTTTGGCGGCGGCTCAAAATCGTATAATCTGAATGAACGCGATAAAAAAAACGATTTCAAACCGCCGCCGAAGGCATTAATCGGTAGAGCGCATTTGCACTAATTTTGTTTATTCGATAAAATCGAACTGAATCGATTCAAGTCGATTCAAATCGAATCAAAATTGATCGATTGTTGAATCGACACGATATACTAGTTGGGGGGGGGGAGTTCCAACGGTTTTTCGACTTTTTTGGTTTATTTTTGTTTCTGAAAATGCAATTTTTATAACAATTTTATTGGCAGACAACAGAAATACGCGCAAAAAAAGATTAAAAATGGAGAAATGACACGGTGACCGGATATTTCTTGGCGATTTTGGTCCATAAATCGTAAAATTTCGCTTCATCATGATATTTAACATGCCATAGGGCTCTATATTCAAATGTAATTTATCCTTTTTTGTCATGATCCAACCAATTAAACTTTAAAAAAGGCAAAATCAGAAAAACAAAAAGAAATTCCATGAAGGCGGAGCCAAACCGACACGTCTGGCCAGACTCCCATTCCTCCCTCTTCCCCACTCGGCCACCGGTGCTTTCAATTGAAAGCGTAAAGGTGGAGAATGCATAGAAGAAAGATGGGGAAATGAAAGGGCGCGGTGCTCAGGATTTTCAGATCGAACTGTGGTTTTCGTGCCACGGGTAAGCGCCTGTCTGGTAACATTTTCAGAAACAAAAAAAAATTAGAAAAACCTCCAAAAATGACAACAAAAACCATTGGAACCCCCCCCCCCCCGCAAAAATAATTTTTTGTTGATTAAACAAATTTCTAAAAATGTTACCCGTGATCCAAATTCATCTCCATCTCGATTCGCTTCAAAAATGACTTCTTTACTTGAATCGTCCGATGATTCAAAGAAATATGTTTTCTCTTCTGACATCTTGTCGTTTGGATTAAATATATCCTCTTCCCATAGCTGCACAGAGAAAAAAGTATTTGGAATATGACAATAGAATTTCAATGCGATGGAGTTGTTGTATTTGCTGGATACAAAGGAGCTCATCGCAATCAGAACAATGAGAACTGATGTTCCAACCATTGCAGCAAGAGTAATGGATTAAGTGGAACGGAACAAAGGGGCGGAGACTGTCATATTTTCAGAAGGGGGGGGGGTGGGGTGCCACGCGAATATTACGAATTCGATGTTTGAAAATCGATAAAATGCGAAATTAATGAATCTGAAAACTGAATCGCAATGACATTTTTGGATTTTGTATAAATTCCAGAGATCTCTGGTTAGCCGGTTTCAGTCGTTGGAGCCACCTAAATTCTGGAAATAATGATCGAAAAGAAAAGGGCCACTAGAGCAGAAGGCAGACATTTGGTTTCTGAAAAAGCTGACATTTTGAGTTTTTTATCAAATAAAAAAGCAAATCAAGCAAAAAGCAACGTCTTCTTTATCAGCGTTTAGCTTTACAAGCTGCATCTTTTAGTTTTCAAAAAAAGTAAAAATAAAAAGTTCAGTAAAATTTGCAACAATCAGATTCATTCAGAGATTCAGAGGCTTGAAATATGCATGAGAGTGAGCCATGTCATTCTGCTTTCCAAGAATCCCCATACCGAGAAGCCGCGCGGATTGAGATTTGGTGAGGAAGCGGGCCGCATGTCTTTGGATTTCGAGCCATGCGAAGGTGCCAAATTGGATAGTGATTCAAGGTACCCTCCAATACGGTATTTTGGTACACCTTCGAGCTCATCTTTTCATATTTCTATCAAGATCAATGGAGCATTCAATTTTCAAATGAATCCGGCACATACCATGACCGATTGTGTACACTGGGGACTTGGTGCAGGTTCTGACGGTTAAAAATCGATTTGATAGCGGTCTGATCTTTTTGTCGGTCTAGATGACATCGGAGAGGCGGAGCACCGTGAGAGCTGAAAGCCACTTCTTTGATTTTTTCAGTCTACCATGATTCTCTGAACGGTGGTTCACCGATTCACCGATACTGGTAGACGAAGACGCCATTGTCCATTAACAACTCTTCTATGGAGCTTATCAATTTGAGCCTCTCCTCCTTTTGCTGCTTACGCAATCGGCGGGAGACTTCACTGGAAACTGATTGGCTTTTCAGAAGCATATAATCAATGTGAGCCGAAAATATTGAGAAAGGTTATAGAGTTGATCTAGGGGGGGGGGGGGTGGCTCTGTGTGGACCAATTGCAGATATCTCGAAATAAATGTCTGCAATATCCGAACTACAGAAAGCATCACATCCAACTATTAGGTTGAACACAAAGTTATGTCGTTTTTATGTTGTTTACTTTTGTGAAAGATTTTTGAATAAAATGTTTGGTTATCTGTGGTCGTGTTATATATCATTTTGAAGAGCGTAATTCGCTCTATCTACTCGTCTTATTTATTTTTCCTTGAAATAATTATGTCACTTTTTATAGCATTTCAAAAAAGCATGGATACAAGGCAAATTCGAACGATTTCTCAAATCAACACGAGAAGTTGCCGAAGAACTCGACGTTAACCAATCAACAGTCGTTGTTCATCTGAAGCAAATAGGCAAATCAAAAAAGCTCAACAAATGGGTGCCACATGAATTAGACGAAAATCAAAAAATATCGTCGTTTTGAGGTGTCGTCCGCTCCTCTTTTACACAACAAAAATGAGCCGTTTCTTGACCGGATCGTAACTTGTGATGAAAAGTGGATCCTCTACGACAACCGACAACGTTCCGCGCAGTGGTTGGATCGTGATGAGACTCTCAAACACTTTCCGAAGCCGAAACTCCACCAAAAAAAGGTTATGGTGACTGTTTGGTGGTCTGCAACCGGTCTCATTCACTACAGCTTCCTAAATCCGGGCGAAACAATTACAGCAGAGAAGTACTGCCAGCAAATTGACGAAATGCATCAGAAGTTACGACGTATGTGTCCAGCATGGATCAACAAAGAGGGACCAATTCATCTTCAAAATAATGCTCGGACAAACCGACCTTGCAAAAGCTGAACGAATTAGGCTATGGGACTCTGCCTCATCCACCATACTCACCGAACCTCTCGCCCACCGATTACCACTTTTTCAAGCTCCTCGACAACTTCCTTCGTGAGAAATGCTTCAAAAGCCAAGACGATGCCGAAAATGCCTTCAATGAGTTCGTCTCTTCCAGAAACCCGGACTTTAACGCTACCGGCATAAAGAAACTTGTTTCTCGTTGGCAAAAATGTATTGATTCTAATGGTTTTTATTTCGATTAATAAATTTGATTTTAAAAAAAGTTATGGTCATTTAAAGTTGAAGGTTAAAAAACGACATAACCTTGTGTTCAACCTAATACATTTCCCCGTGACCACTCCCCCTCCCCCCACAAACACAGTTTCTTATCTTTCCTCAAATCAGAAGAGCTCTTTTGCACGCACAAGATAAACTGTCAAATCAAATAACTACTTTGAGCATATCGAGATCGGATCGCGTTGTTCATGCTGAATCGCGTCGAATCTGCTAGAAGCCAATACGCCTTAACGTGCGAAGAAAACGATGCGGTAGATTCGTAACAAATAAGGTATTTTATTCTCCTTCTGAACATGCATGATCTGTGCTATACTTCTGAATTTAGACTGTGGTCAGACCTGAGACCGAGAACGTGATGTTTCGATTTATTTCTCAATCGAAAATTTGACGATCGATTTCAACGTTCCTGTCACTGGAAGACATGCAGACATACAGATGCACAGGTAGACAAATGCAAATCGGTGATTAGAAATTATATGTGATATTGCAGATGAAACGGAGTCCATTTCAAAAACGAAATGATTCGTTTCTCCAACGCTCCGTGGATAAAAATTATTCCGAAAATCGGAGGTCTATGACTGCAAAAAAGTCCGCCAGCGATCATTTTTATTTTGAAGAAAGCGATCTGGAAAACATTGAAACTAGGACGTTTTGAAACCCGGTTTCTAAACCAGGGTGACTTTTAAGCATGGCAACGTAAGTTTGACGCAGGCTTCCAGATTCCAGAAAACAACTTCTAGATTTCCAGATTCTGGTGAGTTTTTCAATTGCTCTCTCGAAGCACACTTGGCATTGAGCTCATTGTTAGCGATCCCTGGAATAAAGATCACAGCTCCACTTATTCCCTTTGAATCCCTGTGTACATTGTTTGGGATATGCAATAAGGAACGGCTTACTACTACTACAACCGCAAGCACTTCCACAGCTGACATTGCCGATTCATCCTCTGCAGATGATCAACCCAGCAATCTCTGAAACTGAAAAAGTCCCGCTTGATTCAGATATGCGGAATTTCGAACTCTGAGCCTTCGTTTTCGTTATTCTTTGTCATATTCTTCATTGAATAAATATATTTGTAACCACAATTGTGCTATCTTAGTTGGGAGGGGAGGGGTCAATGGTTTTTAGTCATTTTTCGAGGTTTTTCTACTGTTTTTTTTTGTAAAACTGTTTGTTGTTACTGTTAAACAATGTTGCAATTTGTTTTTCACGCGTGGCGCTTAACCGCGGCACGAAAACCACGATTCGATCTGAAAATCCTGAGCGTGCGGGTTCTGTTCCGTCTTCATGGTAACCTTTTTTGTTTTTGCTTTTTTTTAAAGTTTAATTGGATCATGACGAAAAAGGATAAGTTAAATTTGAATAAGGGTAGCTCTATGGCATTTTAAATGTCATGATGAAGCGAAATTTTACGATTTATGGGCCGAAATCGCCAAGAAATATCCGGTCACTGAGTCATTTCTCCTTTTTTAGTCATTTTTTGCGCGTATTTCTGTTTTCTGCCAATAAAATTGTTATAAAAATTGCATTTTCAGAAACAAAAATAATCCAAAAAAGTCGAAAAACCATTGGACCCCCCCCCCAAATAAGATAGTCGGCGGTTTGAAACACAGCTGCAAAGAATTGAAGCGGATAAATGGATCGTCCTCGCGTACTCTGAAGTGGGCATTTCTTGTCATTAACTGATGAAAATCTTCTGTTTTGTCTAGAATTGACTGAAACTATGTGTCATTCCTTCAGAAATGAGCATCTATTTGCTCTTCGCAATAATCGGCGAATTACTAAAATATTCACCATTTTTCCATTAAACTATGAATTTTCATAAGATTTCCATCGAAACACGTATTCTGCAAACACCGCGTGTACACAAACCTACGACAGATGCACACTTCGGAAGAACGGCGAGCCCATCTGAGAACGAAGTTCTTGGCGGGAGGAGCTCGAGTCCTGAAGGCATGTACTGTAGTTATTTAGTCTCCAAGTTTCACGACATCGAGATGCGTAGCTTTTGCTTTGAATTCAAAATTCTTTGAAATTAAATCATAGCTTATCATGATCTATATCCCTGTGTATCAAGATAGAAACCTATCACATAACATACTCATTCCAATATCCCCCCCCCCTCCGGTAGAGCTCTTATTACAAAAAAAAACTCAAAAAAACATGAGAATTTCAAAACATTTATTGTTATGCGATTGTTCCCCCGACGGGATACTGGAGCATTGTACAGCTGTTCTCTGTAGTGTCTGAAAATAGCCTTTTTTGTTTGGATCTGGGATCATGGAGAATCTACAATTATTGATTTTCCTTCAAGTCTTCTTGATTTAATAAACGATTTGCCACGTAGAACTGAGTAACTGTTGAAGTAGTGAGGCAATGGAGAAGAGAGCGGAATGGAAGAAGGTACAGATAAAATAATAATTTCGTTAAGGGAAGCGGAAATCGGAAGGATCATTGCATACGGTACAAATCAATTTCAGAAGCTGAAAATATTTCTTATAATTTATACAAAATATTCATATCAAGAATACTTTATTGCCGAATCACCACCAATATATGAAATAACCTTACACTTATCGTCATAGATTTATTCTTTTCAGATTCTCATCATCTTTTTCGTTTCAGTTTGTTGATCTGCAAATCATTCAGATGGATTTTACATATTTTTAAAACTTACTGCGAGTTCTCTTGATACAGTTGCCAATTAGCTTGTTACGGCTGAACAGGCGGCCTGCAACAGCGGAGTATGACTCATGCTTTATGAAACGTTGGAGTCTTCTTCTTCTTCAAAGCTTCTTCTTCAACACCCCGTTATGAAATATTGGAGCATCGTTGCTTAGGACACTAAAACCTTAATTACTGAAGTGTTGGTATGATGCCCTATTGTTACTGTAGGTAAAACTGCTTATCGGAACATCGGAGCATTATAAAATCAAAGTGTTGGTACCAGAGTTGGGCGAAATTGGATTTTGGGAACTCGGAATCCGGAATCCGGAAAACGGAAAAACATTTTTTTTCACGGAATCCGGAATCCGGAAAACGGAAAAATTTTTTTACGGAATCCGGAATCCGGAAAACGGAAAAAATTTTTTTCACGGAATCCGGAATCCGGAATACGGAATGCAAAAAACGGCGGAATCCGGAATGCGGAATCCGGAATCCGAAATTTTAACCATTAATTTTTGCGGGAGATCAAAAAAGTATACTTTTCACAACAATTGAGAATAAAGTATTAAAACTCATAGTTGGGCGGAATTGGATTTTGGGAACTCGGAATCCGGAAAACGGAAAACGGAAACATTTTTTTCTCACGGAATCCGGAGTACGGAAAAATTTTTTTTCACGGAATCCGGAATCCCGAAAACGGAATTCCGCCCTTCTCTGGTTGGTACGATGCTCCAATGAAAACACGAACTTTACGGCGAATGACTCCATCGAATTACTGTAAATGAGTCAGATTCCGCAAAAAATAATTTTCAATAAAATTTTAATAGTTTAAAGGCGCTTTTGGGAATTGAATGTGGATTAAAAATTCTCTGTTTTTTTCAATTTTTTTTTTCGGAATTTCAATGAGCAAAAGTATGAATTGAAACCGATATTTAATACATTTCTTTGTTGTATATAAATTGAAAAACGACATCATTCGACTTCCATTTCACTCGGTAAAATATGAAATTTCATTCATTTTTTCTACTTTTTATGCTAATTTCCGTCTTTTTCCGCGCTCTTTCTGGACAGGTTTGCGGACATTTTTTGTTTGGACACACAGAAATTCAGAACAAACGGCAAATCTATTTGTTCTTTAGAAATGAAAACTTTGAAAAAATCTGAAAAAAGTGAAGGCTTTCAAGGCACAAAGATGCAATTGGTACGATGCTCCGTTGTTCCAGTAGTCCGAACTGACTGCGAAATATTGGAACATCTTTGGATATTATGTTAAAACATTAAATTATTGAAGTTTCTTACGATGCTCCATTGTTCTAGTAGGTAAAACTGCTGTCGGAACACCGGAGCATCGTTTAACACCAAAATATAACAAAAGAATTCAAAATGTGAGATTTTCTTCAGATCCATGCGATTGACTCCGTGGAATCAGCCGAGAATGAGTCAGAATCCACAGAAAAGACTGAACCAAATTCTGTGGAGAGTGTAGAGGTGGGTTAGCTTCATATCTGTTTTAAATGAGTCGAAGACGTGTTTTTCTTTAATTTTCAGAATTTTCAAAACACGAGAATTTCTTCGAAAAACAGTAAAATAACGACTCGAAGCGCTCGTAATTCACTGGAAAATTCTATGGAAAGTGATGAGGTAGTTGGCTATTTTTAAGAATCTTCGAAATCCACTCTTAAATTACATTGCTCCCGCGCCTGTTTCTCGCGGTTCGGACGAATTTCGCATGACATTTTCACCTGACCGGAATTTCGGAGTATCGTACAGCTCTTTTTACAAAAAAAATCTCAAAAAACTGTTCCCCCGACTATACTGGAGCATTGCACAGCTTTTCTCTGCAGTGTCTGAATAATTTCTTTTTTTGTTTGAGCTTTTCAGCTTTTCTCTCGGTAGAGCGCACTTGCTTTTAAGATAACTTGCAGAAGAAAGACATAAAGTTTTGAATTCTAAATTGAAAGTCACTTAACGGCGATTTTCGAAGCTCCTAGTGCCTGCATCAAGAAACGCGCTCCATGGAGAGGGGCGAGTAAACGTCACGTGAAAATGAGAAACACAAACAAACTGTTTCAGATATCAGTCCAACCAAACAAAAACGTCAGAGGAATCTAATTTGACGTTATTGCTTGATGTGATGTGACGTCATGCATCCATTCTATGTACTATCATGGAGAATCTGCAATTATTGATTTTTTTTTTCAAATTTTTTTGATTTAAATAATAAATGATTTGCCACGTAGAGGCTGAGTAACTGTGGAAGTAGCTAAGCAGCAGTCTTGGGTAAAATTGGTAAAGAATCGATACGATTCCGGTTAAAAAGAATCGTATCGATTCTTTCGAGTTTCGTTTATTTTTCGATTCTTTACCTATTCCGGCTAAACCACTCACGCAAGCGTAATTTCGGAGTGCCGTTGCTCGCTTTCAAAGTTATTTTTTCATTTGCCTTTTCCTTTTTTGTTTCAAGTGGCATTTTTTCGCGGTTTGAAAGCGAGCAACGACACTCCGAAATTAAGCAATCGGCAAAGAACGACCCCCCATGAGATGGTCCGACTCACTACGTAAGGAAGTCTCAATATACCGAGGAAATCGACTGACTACTTCATGGACAACCATCGCCCGAGATCGTGAGGCATGGTTAGCTGTGATCCGCGCTCGCACAAGCGACTGACGGATCGACTAATGGGGTTATTCATGAAAAGCACATATGCATTTTAATGCAAAAAATTCCACTTTAATGTTATTCACGATAGCATTTTAATGCAAAAAAATACATTTTTTTGCATTAAAATGCTTTTTGTGCTTTTCATGAATAACCCCATAAATAACAAATCAATTTTAGAAAAAAAATCAAACATCAATTCGACTTCATTCAATAATTTATAGAAAATGAAGAATTTCGAGAATACTTTATTGCTGAATCATCACAATCACAATCACAATCATTCATTTCGCCATCTTTTGAATCCATTCGTCAGTATTTGGATAAATATCACGTTCGCCTTGCAAATTATCGAGATTCACATTTACATTATAATTACAGTATGTACTACCGACAGGACACGGAGGCTGCAGATGTATCTTCGCATTCAATACTTTCTTTCCTCCTTTTACGCAGTTATGAGAGACAGTCACATAGAATGTGTACGCCTGAAAACAAGTATATAATTTTAGGAATTCTCGACTTACTTACTTTTTACTTTTTGTTCATTAAATCAATTTCTGAAAATCTTACCGCTGAGAAAGTTTCATCTCCATCTAGTATCGCATGAAATGATGCGTGTTCAACATGTTGGTCAGGAAGACTAAGGCGATATGTTTTCTTTTCCGATATCATGTCGTCCGGACTAAATGTATCCGATTCCCAAAGCTGCACAGTAAAATGAGCATATGGGATAGAACAATAGAATGCGATTTCCACGTTGTCAGTTTGTCCGCATGACACGAAGGAGCACGTTGCTATCACAAGAAGGAGAGATGTTATTCCAAACATTGTTGAAGGAGTAATGGATTATGCGGAACGGAAGAAAGGGGCGGAGACTGTCATATTTTCAGCGGGTGTCACATGCCACGCGAATATTAAAGAAAGGTGGTCACGTTTCACATTTGAAACATTTTCAAGGATTCGATGTTTGCAAAAACGATAAAATGCGAAATTAATGAATCTGAAAACTGCCGAAAAAGCTCCATGGAAGAGCTGTTCATGGATGATTTCACTCTTGTGAAGAAGCCGAATAACGCGGAGGCGGAAGCGCGGAAGGAAAATAATGTAAAATGACATTAGCCATCTGCCAGAAACAACGCGCTTCCTGCAAACACGCTCTATCGCGCATCTGGATTTCATTTTCCGACGTCTTCCCTGGCGAAATTTCAGAAAAAAAGACAATTTCAGGAACTTTCCTATTTGCACAATCTGAACACATATTTCTACGTGACTGTCTCTCATAACTGCGTAAACGGAGGAAATAAAGTGTTGAATGCAAAGGTACAACTCATTCGTCCATGTCTTGTCGAACAAACTGCAGCTATAATTTTTATGTGAATCTCAATAATTTGCAAGGCGAACGTACAATTAATCCACAGAATGACGAATGGATTCAAAGGGTGTGGAAATGAATATGTGATTGTGATTGTGATGGTTCAGCAATAAAGTATTCTTGAAATTCTTATTTTTCTATAAATTATTGAATGAAGTCGAATCGATGATTGATTCTTTTTCTGAAATTGATTTGTATTGTACTTGGCATTTTTCAAAATACAAACTATAGCTCAAAATGATCGCAAATCGATGGACCGGATGTTTTCTAGGAAGTTATGCTCCGATAAGAGATTATCTCCTCGTTGAATTTGAGCTGTGTCTGAAAATGAGACAATTTGACACAGATCAACTTGAAAAACGTGATTAAAATTTATTATTTTTATTTTCGCAAGAAAGCCAACTGTTCACTATGTTTTCCGTAAATTCTGAACAAAACAAACTTTAAATTTTTATATTTTTTCGGAAATTCCATCCGAATAATCCGAATAATAAAGGAGGCTTTCAGGAAATTGGTGAGTCGTTAAGAACCGACAAAAAATCGATGAATATTTTAAATTAAAATTAAATTAATATTTATAATCAATATTTCATGAAAACCATCTGAAAGTGACGGGAAATGTACGTTTCATTAGCCAGCAAGTTGGAATTTCCGAAAAAATATAAAAATTTAAAGTTTGTTTTGTTCAGAATTTACGGAAAACATAGTGAACAGTTGGCTTTCTTGCGAAAATAAAAATAATAAATTTTAATCACGTTTTTCAAGTTGATCTGTGTCAAATTGTCTCATTTTCAGACACAGCTCAAATTCAACGAGGAGATAATCTCTTATCGGAGCATAACTTCCTAGAAAACATCCGGTCCATCGATTTGCGATCATTTTGAGCTATAGTTTGTATTTTGAAAAATGCCAAGTACAATACAAATCAATTTCAGAAAAAGAATCAATCATCGATTCGACTTCATTCAATAATTTATAGAAAAATAAGAATTTCAAGAATACTTTATTGCTGAACCATCACAATCACAATCAAATATTCATTTCCACACCCTTTGAATCCATTCGTCATTCTGTGGATTAATATCACGTTCGCCTTGCAAATTATTGAGATTCACATAAAAATTATAGCTGCAGTGTGTCTCGACAAGACATGGACGAATGAGATGTATCTTTGCATTCAACACTTTATTTCCTCCGTTTACGAAGTTATGAGAGACAGTCACGTAGAAATATGTGTTCAGATTGTGCAAATAGGAAAGTTCCTGAAATTGTCTTTTTTTTTCTGAAATTTCGCCAGGGAAGACGTCGGAAAATGAAATCCAGATGCGCGATAGAGCGTGTTTGCAGGAAGCGCGTTGTTTCTGGCAGATGGCTATAGTCATTTTACATTATTTTCCTTCCGCGCTTCCGCCTCCTCGTTATTCAGCTTCTTCACAAGAGTGAAATGATCCATGAACAGATCTTCCATAGAGCTTTTTTGGCAGTTTTCAGATTCATTAATTTCGCATTTTATCGTTTTTGCAAACATCGAATCCTTGAAAATGTTTCAAATTTTCATCGCAATTTGGAGTCGTTGAAGAAAAGTTTGGAAGTGGAATGGGCCAAACTATCACCAAAATACCTCCGTGCCACGGTAGAGGCGTTCCCGAAGAGACTCATGCATGTTGTGAGGAACAAAGGTAATCGCATCGAGCAACTTTGATAATATCATTATTTGAAAGTGTTGTAACCCTTTCGTAGTGCAATAGGTTACAGATTTCTCTCTGTTCCCCAGTTCGAGATCTGCCCCTCTCTCCTCTGTCTACAACGCTAATAAACCTTGTCTACGAAACCGTCTTCACACCACACCATGCTCTTAACAACTGGCGATCAAAACTTGAAGGCACTCACTGCACAAATTGCGAAACTCGCTGAGGTCTGCGCGAGCCTCCAACAGATGCAACTCGAAAATGCCATAAGGAATGCCAATGCATCCACAAGTCACGATCCGGAGCAACGACGACTAATAGACAGCCTATCAGCTCATCTCCCACCATTCGAGTTTGCACCGGAAGACGGGAAGACGTTAGAGGAATGGTATCAACGGTACAAGGATGGCATCGTCAAAGATGGCGCAGCATTGCCAGAAGATGCTAGGACTCGATTAGTTTTGTCAAAGCTAAGTTCAGAAAACTACACGCTTTATTCTAATCGTTTACTACCTAAGACCCCGAGTGACCTCACCTTTGATGAAACGATTGCGAAGCATATGGAGACGTTCAAAGAAACAACTTCAATCTTCCGCAAGCGACAGGAATTCCTACAGACCGAATTTGATGGCACAAACCTCAACGACTACACTGGAACGGTCCTCAGAAGGTTCACCGCATCAGAATTCAAAACAATGACCGATGACCAATTATGTGCTATGGTCTGGATCAATGGCTTGCGAGCACCGGATTTCCAGAACATCCGAACGAGGGCGCTACATGTGATTGAGTCGAAGCCAGCGGTCACTGTGCTAGAATTGGAAAAGGAAGTGAAGAGGCTCCTCGAAATTAAGTCATATGCAAATTTGGTTGGTACAACTGCAGCGGATGTAAACGCCGTGCAAAGGAAACGAGGCAAGACGGAGAAGAAGCCAGAAGGTGATGGCTACTCTTGTCGTCGATGTGGAAAAGCGAGCCACAAGGAACCAGCATGCCCATTCCGTCAGGTGACCTGTAGCTACTGCAATTTAACAGGTCACATAGAACGAGTTTGCAGAAAAAAAATGAGGGAAAATGGAAATAAAATGAAGAGCGTCACTGTACAGCACACGGTTTCCATAGGGACCCATCGGATCTACAAGAAGATCTACATCAACAAGACGCCGAGCAGTTTGATACTGGTGCCGATGTCACTCTGGTCAATCATCAGGATTGGCAGAAGCTTAAGAGACCAAGACTGCAGCCAGCGGAAATCACCATACGCTCTGCAACCCAACAGCCTATAAAGGTATACGGATGGTTCAACTGCATTTTCAAAATGAATGGAAAGGAGCACACCGGAAGGGCCCACGTCACCGATACCGACAGCTTACAGCCTACATTCGACCAAATCGATTTAAATTTTTCTCAAATTTCTTTTCTTTTCTTAAGAAGTTTTCCCCAAAATATACTTAATAGATTATTTTCGTTAATCTATAACTCCCGTGCTCTTCTTGGAGTTCTTCTCTCTAGATCTTAATAGAGAGGGGTTCCATGGTAGTGAATATTATGAATAGTTTCTAATACAGACTTTATTGTAGGCTTCACTATGCATAAAATAACGAATAATAAGAATATAATAAAATGGAATAAATGGGGGGAAGATCAAGCTAATCACACCAAGGCCTCACCATCCTCCTGCGAGTCTCAACCACCAACTGACTAGAAATCCTCCTCTGAACGTCCTCCTGCCGCACGGTCAGTAGGCGTGGTCATAGTCACATGGTCCCAACCAATGAGCCCAGAGTGCTCTGCATGTTCTTCATGTGCGCGGGGTGATAAGGCGAGTCCGAATGTTACATTGATAAGGCGAGTCCTACTGTTACAAATCTGAAAAATTGAAAAAAATTACTTACTAAGCTATTTTTAAATGTTTGTCCACGGACTTTTATGTCGCTTTTTTAGAGGTTTTTTTCAATTTTAATTTATATAAATGTTTAAAATTAGGTAATTAAAATTATAAATATTGAACACAACATTTTAAAGTATTATCTAAATAATATAAAAATTTCAATTAATGAATATTATTAATAAATAAAACAAACTTGTCCACGGACTTTTGTGTCAAAGTTTAGTATATATGGTATAATACAAAAGGATAAATATATAAAATATAAAAATTAAGAAGCAATTAAAAAATATATTTCCGCGAGTCATATACTCAACGTGTCCCCCCGTTGTCCTGATTTCATCTCATAAAATAATATATAAAAATGCCTGATACATTTTCCGAATTACATTGTTTTCAACGAAAATGATAATACGTTTCGACCGATTTCCGCAACTGTGCAGAATAGTGAAACTTTGTTCACTGCTGGCACTCTGCGTGCCCGAGCTCTGGCACCATTCCGGTTTGTTTCGAAAGAGAAAGAATATTCAGAATAACTATTGATTTTCAGCCTCCGTCTTTCTTGTCAAGGACCACAACGGTAGCAATCCGCTGGTTTTCAAGTACAATGAGTTGAGGAATTTTTGGCCCTTTCTCATTCTATTGTCTCTTTTTTTTTCTCACCTTAATAGCACTTCGTTGTAGATCGGCGCTCTTTGGAACCGACGACTTCCCTCAACTACACTTCTTTGCAACAATCTTCTCCCACCGACTACGATTCGCAGCCGCACCCAGGCCAGAATCCGGACAATCTTAAGAGACTCGGCCGAGGAGGTCAGTTTATTCGGTGGCGTTATAGTAGTTGAGGCGAGGGAACGGTCACTCGTTTTTCGCCTATTTCGACGATTTTTTTCACTGAGCAGCATCGTCTGCAGGGCTATCTTAGTTGGGGGGAGGGGGAGTCATTGGTTTTTCGACTTTTTTGAATTGTTTTAGTGTTTTTTAGTTCAATTGTTTGTTTTTATTGTTAAGATAATTTTACGCATTTTTTTCACGCGTGGCGCTTACTCGTGGCGTGAAAACCACTATTCGATCTTAAAATCCGGGACTCCGCGTCCTTTCCTCGACCCCTTCCTTCTGCCTCTTTCCTCTGTTTTCTTTTTTTTTAAATCATTTATTTTGTGTTTTTTTTAGTTTTCTGACAATAACAATTTTACGTACCGTGATTGCGGAAAATAATTATTATCTAAGAGCGTACCCTTCAAAAATCCAACCTTCACTTCCTTTTGCATGCGTCTCCTATAAAACGGTTAAAAAAATACGTAAATCACAAAAAAAGTTCCGAATTCGTAAAAAACGAGGGCTCCCACCCCTCTCCCAACTACCATAGCTCCTATTCTGCTTTAAGATAGATGAAGAAAATATTAATACGCTCTTTTCAGTCAATGACCAGATGACCGTTTTTCTCAACCACTCCGTTATCGTTGCTCACATCGCGAACGGTATCGCTCTTCAAGCGGGTTTAATGGATAGCAGTATTCCAATCGAGGATGTTGCCGGTGAGCTTCTCAACCTTGGGTCTGTCGGTGTGAGCGGGATACGCAGCTTCCAATGGGACAAAGTCGGTGCTCTAACTAGCAATCTAAAGGGGAATGGTAACAAACTGAAGGTGGATAATGACATTATTGTCGCTGAACAATCCGCTTTCGAATACAATGAATTGTGCACAACACCACTCTTGGTTCAAAACGCGACAGAGATGATTGACTTCACAACGATGATTATTTCAAGAGTTAGGCGCTATCTTGAACTCATCTTTGGATAAAACTGTTAAAGGCTACAATAGAACGCTCAACAGTATTGAGGAAAAATTGACTAAAAACTACGAGATGTTGTACGTCTATTCCAAAGTCTTCCAGTCTTTTTTGATGATCTTTTTGAGTACACTGTTGAGCTTGAAAAAACGGTTAAAGACTTGAAATCCAAAAAAGCAATATATGGAGCACCCACTTATTTTGAGTCGCTTGCGACATTGGTTCATCTGAGGAATGTTCGTAAGCCTGAAACAGCTCGAGAACGATGTCAATGATTTATGGAATTTCACAATTCTCAATATCAATCAAGATGATCTCCATAAGTTAGGTAAAGGATTGCTCCCGTTGTTCACTGCTAGTGCCGAGATGAAATCTTTGGATGATAAGTTAATGTCGGTGTCTAATTCTACGGTCTATCATTCTCTCCTAAACCTCGCGAAGCTACACAGTGAGGTATCTTCAATGACGCCGCATTCGTTCAATACGTCGGAGGTGTTAGACAAGTATAGACTATGTATAAAATCGTCAACCCTCAATAATTACAATATGAAACCAGTTGAAGATTTCCTTAAAAATGTGATCTTGTTGAAGAATTCCCTTGATAACCGAATATGTGAACAAGTTCAACGTTATGGAAATTAAGAATGACTTCGATACGTTTTACAATGCCTTAGCGTTTAAGGATATAAATAATGTTACGCAGTCTGTAATCGATCTATCAGAAGTGATCAAAAATTTGAACAAAAGTGCGCTAGAGAGTTTGAAAGGACGCGTTTACATTGTTAAACAAGCTCTGAATGATGCCACTAAAACCGATATAAATGCTCTTTTGAATAACATGAATGATGTCAAAGGAACAATATATAACACAGAAGCTGTATTTGACTATGAACTTTCCATGCTTAAATGTCTGAAAGAAATAGCAGACAAGCTAAAGCGTTTCACGTGATTCAAAAACTAAGGTCAATGGATCAGATGCTGCTTGACGAGGTCGAACGCGTTGCTGCGACGGTTACCGAAGTAACAAAAGACTTAGCCAGTATCGAAGAGGTCCCTACTCAGATGAAAAACGATGCCAGTAATATAACTGAGAACATCATTCAATTGCCGAACTCAGCGATGACTTCGTTGATCATCGGGCAATGTGTGAATTCTCTCTTGAGCGCGTATAATCTTCTGAGTCTGGAGCCGTCGATTGCTCTGCTCAAAAGTATCGATCGCATCGTTCAAGACGAAATCAGTAACATTTCGTATACCGAAGAGCGAAAGAGCGTTTCTGAACACTGGGGAAAAGATCACGCTCAGGACATGGCCCAGTTGGATGCAGCGTTGGCAGCAGTCAAAGCGTTTAGTAATAAATTGAATACCGCAAACGCTAAAACAATTGCCGATTATGGTGTTTCATTAAAAGAATTGGCGACGATTCCTGATGTTAAAATCGGTGCAGCTGAAAAAGCGAAGGCTCTGGAAATCTTGATTGATCGTAACCCAAAAGTAAAATCGCATCTTGGACCAAACCAGGAAACACTTGACGCGATCGCATCTCTAGATCTGCAATTTTCCAGCCACAAAGATCACCTGGAAAGTGCTCCAACCGCCTTTGAAGCGATTCACAATTTCTTGTCACAAATCTTGCCTAATAAATACTTTGCTCCTTCGATTCTAGTGACAGGTGGTGTTGATGGTGGAATTCCGTAAGTGTTTTCGTAAAGGAAACTTGCTTCTACTTACTTCATTATTACAGATATTGGGTGTGGATATTGATTGCGGTATTCACTGGATTAGCTATTGTAGGCATATTCGTGGTAATAATCGTTCTGTGTATGAATAAATCGAAGATGAAGAAGAACAAGAAGAAGGAGAAGAGAGGCTTTAAAAAGAAGGTGAATTTTCTCTGAAATTTTCGAAAAATATTTAATTGAGAGATATTGAATGTTTAAGAGGCGATCTCTGAGAGTGTCGAGAATAGGCCTGAAGGCCGGTTCACAGTTCGCAAAAATTGTTGAAAAACGATCTGAAATTTGATGTGAGGGTATCCTACTCATCCCATATATCCTTAAATTATCCGGAATAGAGGTCTAAATTATTCAAAAATAAGTTTACTTTTTTATAAGCATTTTTGTAGTATATGACTAGTTTCCACCTTCTTCAATCGGAAATTTCTCATATCTGACTTATTTTTCACTTTTTTGAGATTTCTGAAAAATGTTAGTATATTTGTCCCTCGAGATAAGTCCAAATTATAAAACTTCGAGTTCATATTAGTATAGATCACACTGATTGGTTTTAGTATTCTTGAAATGCTCATTTCTCTATAAACTTTTGATTGAATTCGACTTGATTATTGATTTTGTTTTTTAAATTGATTTTTACCGTATTAATTGAGTCTTCGCTCCAGAACTCCACCTAGTCTAACACGTCCCTCTCAATGGAGCGCGGTTGCCGGTGCAAGCACACATCTCGATTGCCTTATTATCAGTCTTTTCTGTGGATGCTCACTCATTTTCGGCTGATTCCACGAAGCAAATCGCATGGATCTGAAGAAAAGCTCACGTTTTGAATTCTTCTATTTTGTCTTAAACGATGCTCCGGTGTTCCGATAGCAGTTTGAACCACTGGAACCATGGAGCATCGTACCAACACTTCGATTTTACTGAAATCCTACTGAAAAAATGAATGTCTCGAAAAGCGTTTCTCTGCAATTATCGATTTTTACACGTGGGCCGCACGATATTTACTTCGAGGTGTATTTGAAAAAAAGAATTTTTGTAATAAACATATTCCGAAAACGTTTTTGATTGTTGTATTACCTTGTGCAAAGGAAAACCGCTGACAGATTACGAGCGAGGAATCATCGACGCTCATTCTGGTCTGACGCCGGCAACAATTATCTGAAGTATCTTTTAAATTATGATTTTCATTTGCATTTACACTAACACGGAGCACTTTGAAAAGTCGTTTGAACCCATAAAGTATGTGTATTGAGAGCAGCTAGTGAGCTGCGCCCATTAAAACGACACGGTGCGCAGCTAGAATCGAATGGCGTTAACCGTTTTTTGATATCTCTCCCAGTTTTTTTCTGTGCGCCCAAAATATAAAGTGGTCGACCGCACTGTTTATACAGTACTGGCCAAAAAGGTATTCGCAAACAGTTTTTCGAGCATAACTTTTCTGAAACTTCCCGGATCGATTTGATATTTTAGGACAATATTTAGAACGGTAAAAGAAATCGAATCAACAACAAGAATAAATAATTTTTCGAAAATTTGAAAAAATATCGAAAAATTTGTGGAAATGGCGAAAAATCGAAAAATGGAACTTTCACTTTTGAGATCTAGGAAAGACCGGTAAATGAAAAATAACAGTAAAACATGGTTGAAATAGTTTTATTACTTTATTGGGTAGGCTTTGGCGTCGATGACCGCCTGACATCTTCTTGGCATCGAGTCGAGAAGGGTGTCGATCGCAGACATCGGGATGGCCTTCCAGACAGATTGGAGTTGATCAAATTTCTGATTGGCATTCGATGCACTGACCCGTCTGAGTTGTCTCTCGACATGCTCCCAGATGTGTTCGATCGGATTCAAGTCAAGAGATTGACTCTGCAAGTCCAGAAGATCCACGTGGCGGCGTCGTAACCAGTCCTTGTTGTGCTTCGAGGTGTGTTTCGGGTCGTTATCCTGTTGGAAAACAAACGCCCGGTCCACATTAGACCGTGCCCAGGATCTCATTGTGTTCTCCAAGATTTCTTCTTACACAAATCGATCCATGATGCCCGTAATTCTTCTCAAGGGGCCGATTGAAGTCCCAGAGAAACAGCCCCAAACCATCACCGAACTTGACGGTTTGGAGCTGGTAGATGGGATTGAACCGACATCCAACCGGACGGCGAATCCATTTGATACCGTCAGTACCAAACAGATTGTACTTGGATTCGTCGCTGAACACGTGATTAGCCCAATGCTGGCGTCCCCAGTGGAAATGAGCTCTGGCTACGCTACGTTTCTCTCGGACTTCAATCGGCCCCTTGTGAAGAATTACGGGCATCATGGATCGATTTGTGTAAGAAGAAATTTTGGAGAACACAATGAGATCCTGGGCACGGTCTAATGTGGGCCGAGCGTTCGTTTTCCAAAAGGATAACGACCCGAAGCACACCTCGAAGCACATCAAAGACTGGTTCCAACGCCGCCACGTGGATCTTCTGGACTTGCAGAGTCAATCTCTTGACTTGAATCCGATCGAACACATCTGGGAGCATGTCGAGAGATCACTCAGAGGGGTCCGTGCATCGAATGCCAATCAGAAATTCGGTCAACTCCAATCTGTCTGGAAGGCCATCCCCCTGTCTGTTATCGACACCCTTCTCGACTCGATGCCAAGAAGATTTCAGGCGGTCATCGACGCTAAAGGCTACCCAACAAAGTATTAAAACTATTTCAATCATGTTTCACTGTTATTTTTCATTTACCGGTCTTTCCTAGATCTCAAAAGTCAAAGTTCCATTTTTCGGTTTTTCGCCATTTTCATAAATTTTTCGATATTTTTTCAAATTTTCGAAAATTTGACAATTTTTGTTGTTGATTCAATTGCTTTTACCGTTCTTAATATTGTCTTAAAATATCAAATCGATCCGGGAAGTTTCAGAAAAGTTATGCTCGAAAAACTGTTTGCGAATACCTTTTTGGCCAGTACTGTACATTTGTTTCTCTTTGTTCTCTTCGGTTACCCCATTTTATAAATCTTAATTAATTTCTTTAATTTATTGGTTTTGACTTCGCGACCACCACCAAAACGATCTTTCTTTCTTCCGAGACGATCATCCAAACCTCTCTGAGTTCCTCAAATGAATATTTTGGTAAATTTTTTCTTTTAAAGAAGTTAAACTGGATAAGTTTTAAAGAAACTTAAAGAAGTTGAACTGGATAAGTTGCATGGCAAATATTCTGAAGAAGAAAACCGAGAAAAAAGGAAGCTACTATTGGAAGATGAAAGAAAAAGAAGAAATTTACCAAAATATTCATTTGAGGAACTCAGAGAGTTTTTGGATGACCATCTCGGAAGATCGCGAAGTCGATGACGAATACGAACGGAAGAAGAAGATTTACGAAATGGAGGAAAACATGAGAGATGTTCCGACATATAATAGACGTCGTTTGGATGACGATGACGATATTGATTGGTTTTAGTATTCTTAAAATGCTTATTTCTCTATAAACTTTTGATTGAATTCGAATTGATTATTGATTTTGTTTTTGAAATTGATTTGTACCGTATTCAATGAGTCTTCGCTCCAGAAATCCGCCTCTCAATGGAGCGCGTTTGCTGGACCAAGCATTAGGAGGTTCGAAAGCCGCCGTTAAGTGACCTTCAATTCGGAATTCAAAAAAGCAAGTGTGCTCTACAGAGAGAAAAGCTGAGAAGCTCAAACCAAAAAGACCAATTTTCAGAAACTGCAGAGAACACATCTCTCCCTGTCTGCGTCTCTCAAAATTCTGAATGCTCTCTTGCTTTTATCAATTCATAGAGCTCGCCGAGCTCAACAATTTGCAATAATTTTTGAGCAATAAAAGTGATTTTAGAGGAAGTTATGCGCCCGCTTTATAAACCAGCTCATTGTCCATGCTGATTCGGCGGCCAAGATATACGTAGTGGTCCGTGTCCGGTAGATCCGTTTCGTCCACTGTGATGGTAGTCTTGTCGGCCCACTTGTTTCGCATCACCTCCGTCTTCTTTCGGTTCATGCATAAACCAATTCTTTTACCGGTTTCGTTGAGGTTATCGACCATATTTTGGAGCTCGGCTGCGCTGTGACTGAGGAGGACGATGTCGTCGGCAAATCAAAGATTGGAAAGCTTTCTGCCGTCGATCGCGACTCCTCTGTCTGTCCAGTTGAGGTCCAGCATTGCATGTTGGAGGGCAGACGTGAACAGTTTCGGGGAGATCGTGTCGCCTTGGCTGACTCCTTTCCCGATTGGGATCGTCAACTCCTTGTGGAACATCTTGATCTTGGTAGTCGTTCCGGCGTTGCACTGATCGAGCATGTTGATGTACTTTTGCTCGGCTCCGGCTTGGGCGATAGAGTTCCAGACCGAAAACCGGCTTGCTCCACAGGCTGGAAGTCGTCTAGCGTTCGTTCCAGTCTGTTCAGTAGGATCTTAGTGAACAGTTTGTACGGTTGTGACAACATGGTGATTTGTCGGTAGTTCTTGATGTCTTCGCGATCGCCCTTCTTGAAGATCAGTACAGTTTTTGACGATTTCCACTGATTGGGGATCATTTCTTGATCTAGATATCGGCACGTCCACGGAGATATTGTCTGGACCGGGAGCCTTTTTTGGCTTCAGCTGGTGTATCGCATGACGGACTTCGGACAGCAGGATGGGTGCAACTGGTTGCTGCGTTTCCGTCGGGATTTGCCGAACCTGGTATCGTTTACTACCAGTCAACCAGTCAACGATGAATGATATTTCGTTAACATAAATACCGAAGCGATCTCATGAAAGTATCGATTAATTGTGAAGTAGCAGAATGGATGATGAAACTATTTAATGAGCCTACAAAAAAAGGGGCGCGTGAGTGTGAAAGACTGAAATGGAGAGAGAGAATGAGTTAAAAATTGGCGGAGCATAATCACAAAGCCATCGCCCATGTTTCAACAAAACGCTTTCTCGTTAATTTTTTTAACGGAAATTTGGAATTTAATTAGATTCGTTATTGTTTCGGTTTTTTCTACCGGGTAATATTTTTAGATTATTTATATAAAATTGAAAAATTTTTCAAACAGATAGCTCCCCACGATTTTATTTCTAATTCGTATCAATGCGGTATCAATGCTTCTGATGAATGGTTTTAAAGAATCGTCGAATAAAAGAAAAATATACTTAAATCACTCAGACTTTGAAAAAATATTTTAATTTTTTTAAATGTATCTTGATAAGGTAGAGTTCCTGTCGGGTGAAGTAATTTTAGATGTAAAATGGATATTACTAGACGCATCTTCATTAATCGTAATTTCAGCCAATTTGAATAGAGGTCGGCGGTTTCTCGCATTTGTGGATCGTAACATTATTGTAAATTAGTCAATTTCGTTTTCTGTATCGCATACTTCAGGTCATAATTTTCGATCTCAAATTCTTAATGTATTATTATTATTATAACAATTCAAAGTTCTGACAGCAAAATTTGAAACTTTTTTCAGTTTTTGCCAAATCTCTTGCCAAACCAAATTTTTGCCAAATTTTGCCAATCTCTAATTTTATGGTACGCCATCTACGTGGAAGAAAAGGGTCACGAAAAAACTACCCTTGCCGTTCGTCGCATTCGCACTCACCTTAACCACCACCAACTCTAAAGTTTGCACTCGTTCTTGTTTTATTGAGAAGCGCTCAAAGTCTATATGCGACAGAACCTTTTAAATTATAGCTTTATTCCTATGTATTCGCGCCGATAATTGGTTCATTAATTCATAGTTGTTTTCCAGAAAACAAAAAAAAATCATTTTTCGTCCTTGGCATAACGAATTTCAGAATACACTTTTCGGTTCGCTGAAATTTGATACACGCGTCACACACACACACACATAAACATGCGCCCTTCTTCTCATCGAATAAAAGAAGCGAAGAGGAAAAGCACGGAGCGTCAAAACCGCGATGCCTAATTTATTTCCGCTCATTCTGCCTTCCCCCATTTTTTAATGATTCTCTATGCCATATTTTCCGAATACCGATTTATATTATCGAAATGATATGTTCTCTCAGCTGTGCTTGCGGGCCTGTGACACACTAGTGGCTCTTGCTCTAAATGTCATAAATTAATCGGGTTATCTCATATTATCCATCCGCGAGTACGTGATATTGCGTGTAGAGGCGTGTTTGGGTCTCGTTAGGGGATAGTTTAAAAATTGTAATTTAAAAATTTAAAAATTGTAAGAAAGCGCACACACTGCGTTTGTGATTTATTCAGTTTAATAAACAGTTTAAGAAATTTGACAATAAAAATTAATTTAAAAAAAAACGTGATTTTCAAAGCAAACTATAGAAACAATTCCAATTTTCGCTTCAATTTTCGAAAAGAAATCACAAACGCAGTGTGTGCGATTTCTTACAATTTTTAAATAGGCGCGTTAAAACGCGCTATCCCCTAACGAGACCCAAACACCGCCTCTACACGAGGTTTTGCGTAATTTGCAGTGCTTAAGATTTATGCGCTCTAAGCAGCAGACTTGCCGTGCGAAACACTTATTTTTGCACATTTATAATCGGCAAACTTTAGAAAGTATTCTGAGAGAATCTGAGAAAATAATAAATAGAAGTGGCTCTCGTCATTCGAGTTTTCGTTAGCTGATCAACCTGTAATTTCGCACATACACTGGCGAAAGGCGGGGGGAGGAATATACTGAAGAACACCGCATGGCCCGTTTTATTTTCGCCATTTGTTCCGATGCCTTGAAACAAATAGAATATATCCATGTTTAGGCGCTAGACCATATACGGGTCGCTTACGGAAGAAACTTATACTTGAGATTTTCGATGCTGTAACAAAACGAATTCCAAGCTTACCCTTCCTGAACGATGTTATACCTCCTAAGGTCTGGAATACGGTAAGCAGAGCTGCACTGTTAAAATTGCTTTTGGTATTAATTTTGAATAGAGATTTATAAATTTTTTGAGTTCTCCAGACGTCTTCGACGGTATACTTTTCGAAATGGAATCTCCGTTGACGGCAAGCTTCCATCTGTTTTGCCCAGACATCGTTTTCTTATCTAAAATGTAGACACATCTCAATATTTCCAGATTTCTGAGGGATTTCAGATCCACGCCGTTTCCTCAATAAAAAATGGTCTCAGTACTTTCCCTTACAGAGATTTTGTGCCAAAACAGTGTTCAATTCTCTGTACAATCCTCTGAAAGACATTTTGTCTCAATTTTTCGATTTTAACCCCAAAACTGTATGTATTTGAAAGTATGTACAGAATACAACCACTTGTACGCAGTCATTCGGGAAATTTGATTATATTTCCCGGTCAATTTGTTGATGATACGGTAAAATGGTTCCTGAGGGTTTTCTGCAGAGAGGGCGGAATTCCGGATTCCGCATTCCGCATTCCGGATTCCGCCGTTTTTTTCATTCCGTCTTCCGGATTCCAGATCCCGTGAAAAATTTTTTTTCCGTTTTCCGTTTTCCGTTTTCCGGATTACGAGTTCCCAAAATCCAATTCCGCCCTACTCTGCAGAGAAGGGCGGAATTCCGGATTCCGCCGTTTTTTTCATTCCGTCTATTCCAGATTCCGTGAAAAAATTTTTTCCGTTTTCCGTTTTCCGGATTCCGAGTTCCCAAAATCCAATTCCGCCTTACTCTGGTTTTCTGGTAATCTTGTGAGTTTGTCCAGCAAGTCACGAATGCCAGCTTGAGATATCCAGCCGAGGAGAAAGCTCGCATAATACCTTTAAAAACTTTTAAAAGGCCGACTAGATTCTACGTGCTCATTTTATTATACTATTTTATTTGATTATATTCGAAAATAAAATTTGAATTCTGTCTCAAACTTTATAATTACAAATATTCAAAATAGTCGAAGTCAAGTTAATGAAATCATTGCGCTGCTCAAACATTTTTCATCATAAAACCATTTTTTGGTTTTCTAATGAAATCATCATTTGAAATTGTTTGTTTATGCTTGGGAATCAATTCGGGATTAACATATTGAATTCCATATCCATCGTCCTTTTTGCCCGAGGGGATTTCCTTTATATCCACACACATTTGAAGTTTCCAACATTTCTCCCCTCCTTTTCGAAACTTTATATCATTATTCACAGACTCTTCTTATATCCATATTCCTTAAGTCATCACGGCGTCTTCTCATTTAACTACGTCTTCTTCTTATTCAGAATATATGTCGTCGTCGTTTTCAACTGACTTTGACGTTAGGACCATGTTAAAAACATCCAGTTCTCAGATGTTTGGTCCCATTGATATCCATTTGCCTCCTAAAGATTCCCAACACCAAAATCGTCTTCGGCATTTAAGAGCGAGATTAGCACCAGAGAGGTTATGCTTTGGTACATTACGACCGCAGGCAGCAGCATACTTGATTTGTATTGCTGCTCTACACGAAATCACATTTGGTATGCACTTATAGCCTTCGGAACTCAAAAAAGCATGTCGTAAGCAATATGAGACGCCTTCGGTGAGAAATTATAGCTAAGACTTCCACGAAAGACGAAACAAGTCGGTCGCTTTTCGTCTCGTCTTCGTTCATTTTACGTTGTCAATTAAAATTCATGTGTACCAACACAATGTCTATCTCTGCGCCAGACGAATTCTATATGATGACGAAGACGAGACTAGACTGTTCTATGTCGTCTTTGGTGGAAGCCTTAAATATAGCAAAGCGGAAAACATTCTGCTGCGTTCGAAGTGAATTTTGCGCAAAAAAGGTGCTCAAGATGTTAGAAAATGTTCTTCACTTTTCGCCACGATCTACAACGCGAAACGTAGCTAGTGGACCACATTCCCAGCTTTTGTCAGTTTGTGGTTACTTTAGACGCCTAGCTCTTATATTATATGAGAAGTACAAAAATGACATTGAGAACAATGACAAAAATTTTCTTTCTCGATTTCGAATCTCGATTAAACAACTATTTTGCTAGTATTTTCGTGTGTTTCAAAATGGACTAGAGCCTTTTGCCAAATTCTATTTAATAAGATTCAGAGGACATTGGAAGTAGATCTTGAATGTGAAATATTCATTTTCGTTTATCACAAATGGGTGTTTATCGGCACAATCAGAGCGTTCCGTTTTCAATATCCGACACTTTAAACTTTTGTTTATTAAGTCATTCGAATTGATATGATATTCCTTTTGAAAGAAGCAGAAAGCATATAAAATCTATATTCATGACGCTATCTTCGCAATCACAGCGGAAGCACACAAAACTATGGCAAATGCACACTTTCGATGAAGTCCAGTAGAGAACTTGGGCTAGGTGAAGGCGTCTCGCCCCCTCCCCCTTTGAGCCGTATGGAAGGTCTACTATTACATTTTATCATAATATAAAAGAGAAAAGAATTTGGAAATATAGAAAGTTCAGCGATTTTTCGAAAAAAAATGTAACTATAATAGAAGAAACTGTAAAAAGTAAATGATGTACAGGGTGGGGAATAAATATAGCGCCGCATTCAAGACGGTGTAATAACTTCAAATCGAATGATTTTTTCTGAAAATCAACCAAAATGTTTATTAAACAAAAACAACAATTATAGCATTAACAGTTTTCGAATCTTCCTCCCTTCGCTTTGAAGACTTCCTGAAGTTTCTTCGGGTAAGAGTCGACGACGGCAAAGAAGTAGTCAACGTTGACTTTGCTGAGGCGGAGATGTTTTGTTCTTGAGGCGGAGAATCCCACATCGTGGGTTGCGATTGGACATACCAGCAGTACGAAGCGCCGTCTCACAAAGCAAAACTCACTCAGAAGAGGTGCGAAGCAAATTTTCCCGATTTCATCACAAAGGATCAACGGACTTCGAGCCCAGACATCAATCCAATGGATTTTGTTCTGTGGGGATATTTGACCCAACAAGTATCCACGAAAAATTATTTGGGATTTGGGAGCACTGAAGATCACTCTGACAGCTGCATGGGACAATTTAGACGTTGACTACCTCCGTGTCTTCGTCCGGTCTTACCCGAAGAGACTTCAGACAGTCATCAAAGCGAAAGGAGGAAGACTCGAAAACTGTCAATGCTATAATTTTTGTTGTTGTTTACTAAAAATTTTGGTTGATTTTCACAGAAAAATCCTTAAATTTGAAGATATTATACTATCTTGAATGCGGAGCTATATTTATTCCCCACCCTGTACATCTGTATTGGAAGAACACCAAAAAGGATGAGAATAGAAGTGTATAAAGTTCTATTAAAGTACTCTTTACGGTACCCTAGGTATACGCAGATGTACAATATTATCCAATTTATATAAGTGTCAATTATCAAATTTGTATATTAGGACACTAATCCGTTTTTTTTTCGAAAAATCGCAAAATTTTTTCTTTTATATATTATGATAATAGGCGCTTAATTTTGATTTAATTTCAGGTAAAATCAGGTAACACCAATCATTCTTAAATTTTTAGGAACAATTCTTGTTTTCGCCAGCGACTACGGCGAAAAGGAGAACTGGTATCATAGTGCACAATGGCTGGTTATTCTAACATGTCGACTGCTACAGTATCCGTCATGTGTGGTAGCCCTTTTTGGAATCCGAAACAGCAATCCTGCGCTTATTGTTCCATTTATACTTTCACAGGTTTGTATCTGAAGAAGTATGTAAATTGAAAAAAAGTTGGGATGCATCAAAGTTTGAACATTTTGACAGATGAGTTTGAGAACAGTTATCAAAAATGTAGAAATAAGCCTTCTGGTATCAGTTTTAGAACTGATCGGATTCTACTGGAGAATCCGACAATAACAATGCATCCAGTAGAAACCGATCAGTTTTAGAAGTTACAACTACAGTGCCCTTCAAAAGAATAGACACCCACTCAATTTTGGCTGTTCTGGATGTTCTGGGCGAAATGAATAAAATTGGTTAAGTTCGATCAGGCATATAAGAAAATCTGCGGGTCAAGAATTTATATCGGATCCTATATTCGGCTCTTGATCTAGAACAGATAAATCAAAAATCGGCGTCTTCAAAAGTATAGACAGTTTTTGGTATTGTTATTCAACTTTTTTTTTTAGTTTTGTTTGATTTTTTTTTCTTCCAATATCCCACACAATTCTCACTTATCCGCTTCCGAACGTGCTCAAATCGATGTTCTGATCGCTAGAGGAATATCGAGATCTTCGATCGACCGTCAGCTAGGAAAGAATAAATACTTTTATCTATATCTATAAACATCTATACTTTTGACGGCACCGGTTTTTGATTTATCTGCTCTAGATCAAGTGCCGAGCATCGAATCCGATTGAAATTCTTCATACTTTTGAAGGGCACTCTAGTTTAGAAAATATCGATGTTGTATTGGGAAGAGGAATGACGCTTCCCTTTGTATATTTTTGAACAGTAATTTATGCCAGTTTGAACATTTAGAATACCGTAAAAACTCAAATAGACATGCATTCAATACTATTGTTCGTAGAGCTTTTGTGATAGCAATACTATTAGGAGCGCAAGCCAATTGGTGAACAGAAAGGTTCACCAATTTTGGCTCAGTCGGGTTTTTGAATGACAGGCTATTCCCCGTTTTGTCGAGGAGGCATATTGCACATTTGCTACTTTAAGCTTGATTTGCTTATAAGCTACTAAAAAACTTAACAGTACTGTTGAAAAAAATGAGAAAAAATTAGTGAAGACCTGTTCGGAATATCGAAAATTAAATAAATTTTAAAAAAATTGGTGTAGATTTACGAAAATATAGTCAGCACGAGTGGAGAATATGGGAGTGTCGTAGTTCTTTTTTTCACTAAAAAACGTTTCGAAAAGAACGTTGAATATACACAGGATTAGTGTGCTTCACCGTTAAAATTTCCACGGTTAAATGAGTTTTCAGTTAATTAATCGTTGAATTAACCGTTAAAAATTCACCGCTTTTCATGGGTAATTAACCGAGTAAAAAATTTTAACCGGTTAATCAACCGGTTAACCGCAGATGAAACGGTTAACCGATGAGAAGTCTTGCTAAACAACGCGCGCGCGTATAATTGGAGTGTCGTTGTTGATTTTTTTTCTTTTTCAATATTTTTGTTGGTTTTCCCGGAATTCACTTTTATGGCCTAAAATTTGATTTTGGATGATGTGCTGTCTCGGTTAACCGAAGGTGGATTTCCCGGTGAATTACCCGGATAATTAACCGGGGAATTAACCTTTCGATTAACCGGTCAAAGCCTTTTTCACCGGTTAATTCACCGTTTAATTCCCCGGTTAACCGTGGGTTAATTTAACCAATTAATTGTTCGATTAAAGAATAAAATTCACCGGTTAACCGTCGGTTAATTAACCGGTCAATTAGCCTTTAGCTTTCACCCCTTAATCGCGAAATTTTTAGCCGGTGAAGCACACTGCACAGGATATTCTCTTTTTTTCTACCGGCCCAGTCTTTTTAAAATTTTCTACATATTAGCGCGGCCCGAAATATCTAAAACAAACATTTTACACCAAATACTCCAAAAATACGTTTTCGTATCAAAATAACAATTTTCCTTAGTTATCGAAACTTGCGTGAAGCTTGTTTAGTCAGGATAGTTTTTCAACTGGCTCTTAAACATTTCGGAAGAATTCATAAGATTATTTTTTAAAATTAATTGATTGTGTTATCTCATTCACATCACGAATAATTCTGCCTGTCCAGGACTCTGTTTCTTTGAATAACTCAAAAGAACGTAGGTCTCCTACTTTGAAATGCGAGCTAGAGTAATGGCCACCTGAGCGCTTCGCAACGATATCTTTAGGAGGTTGCTGGGTATTTGGGTTACTGTAGAACCGTACACCCAAAATTTACAAATCTTCTTTAACAACGATAAAAATAGCTAAAATTTTGCTAATATAGCAATCTGGATGTCCGAGTATCACATGTAAAAAATCAGCTGTTTATGTGCAAAAAATGTTCCAGAATGTTCTAAAACACTCCAGATCGTTTATATTGTTTATATAACCTTGCATGTAACTCAATAATACTAATTAACCTCATTAGAATAATTAATTAAAGACAAGCCTAAACCTCCAATTATGCCTAATCTAGATTCGGTCATTGTCTAATTATGCTCCAGGTTTCTAATTTGAATGATTTTCAAAGTGCAAGGTGTTAGATTCCTTTATGTAAAAAAAACGGTATTTATTAATGAACTCAATTAGGATTGCTCAGAGTATTCTCCAAAAATGTTCTTCAGATTGACGTCATTTCTCGGAACAAATTGCTTCGATCTTAAGGTTTAAAAATTGTCTTTATTTTCTCTGCGCTTCCCTCGATAATCTCTAGAAAAACGCGAAGAAAGATACCTAATAATGATACAATTAGTGCAGCTGAATATTGGAAATTGATTCAGTTAACTCGGTGCTTTGTTTTCTGTACGACCACGTTGTTAAATATTCTCTATTACACAAACGTTTTCCCTTTGTCAACGAGCGTAATTTAGCGCTGTTTCGGAAAAAGCGAGCTTGGGGTCACTGGCTCATAGAAATTGTCGTAAACTATCTCGTCAGAAAATAAATATACACTTCAAAAAAATTTAATTTTAAATAAAAGCAATGGCTAGCAATATTTAATTGGTGTATTCCGTAAAGACTGCATATGAAGATCCTCTGGAATACATATATGCTCCTTCGAAATTAGTAATAAGCCGTTTATTAGAATTACTTTCTTTCTTTCTTAGTTACTTAGTCGATCCGTTATTCGCTTGTGTGGGTCTTGCGGTCTTGCTAACCATGTCTTGCGATCTTGGGCGATGGTTGTCCATGAAGTAGTTAGTCCATTTCCTCGATATATTGAAACTTCTTTTCGTAGTGAGTCGGACCATCTCATGGGGGGTCGTCCGAAAGGTTGTTTTTGATCTCGAGGAATCCATTCTTGTATCAGTTTTGTCCATCTTCCGTCTGTTCTTCGCATAATGTGCCCGGCCCATCCTAATTTTTCTCTTTGATATATTTAAGTTGGTCCGTGAATTGGGAGGTTTTTCGGATGTCTTCGCGGTGTAAGTCTCGTTGGCGTTGTTCCGGGAGGGTCATTCTAATTAACCTTCTTTCTAGTGATACATGCGTCACACGGATCCTTTCAGCGAGGCTCTGTGTAAGTGTCGTGGTTTCAAATCCGTATATGAGCGTGGAAACGGGAAGAACGGTAGTGCCGAAAAGTTGAGCTCGAATTCGGGGGAACGTGAGAGCGTCGGTAGTGTTTTTGATGTTGTTGAACGCTGCTCAGGCTGCCCGTCTTCTTCTGTGGAGTTCTGGTTCTAGCTCATTTCGTGAGTTGTGTAGCCTGTCATGGTAGACATACTCATCCACGTCATCGATTGCTGTGATGGTTGTGTTATTACTGAAGATCACAGGATGTGTGGAGGCGTACGTGTTTCTGAACACTTTTGTTTTGCATGGGAAGATCCTCTGGAACTCTGGAAAACGTACCTTGTAAATTAGTAATGAGCCGTTTATTAGAAGAACACCAATATTTTTAAAATGTAGAATTAATTATTTTGTACCTAATTTCTTGTATTCATTGCATGTTTCTTTCAAGGTGGCGTGATTCCTTTCTTTGTATTTTTGCTTTCTAGGAATCAGTTATTTTTAATGGATCAATTCATAGTTGATTAATAGAGTCTCAACTTCTAACTGAAACATTTCTGTAATAAATGCGCCAAGAAAAGAGTCCTGAAATGTCCGCATCTACAGTTGAAGAATGTGGAAAGTGATCAATTTTCTGAAAAAGTAATTGAAAGCTCATCTTCAGGTCTTAAACTACCACTACTCCTTTAATTAGTTTTTCAAAGTTACTCATTTATATTATAAAAGGGCAAACATTCGCTTTCCAATGCCAACCATTTTCATATTTCAGGTCTCCCTTGGAAGCTACGCTGATCTACACACCTACATTCAAATTGTCTCGAAATGCTCACCATCAGCGCCACTTCCAACGACGTCTCCAATTATCTTAATCGTTATTCCAATTCTTATTTATGCTGCCGTATTGATGTTCTTTATTTACAATATGTATATGGTAGTCAAGTGTATTACAGTAATCCGTGGAGAGAGTGGTAGAATATTGGAAGTCCCCCAGCCAACAGAAAGATCATTCAATGACGATTTATTCTTATAAATAACAAATTGTTCCTCAAAATGGCCTATGTAAATATAATAAGCTTTCCTGAAATGCGTCCCGTAATAAAAAATAATAATTAATTCAAATTTATGTTTCAATTGTGTTTAAACTAAAAACCCGTCTAAGAATTATCAAAAGGCAACAATTGACGTTTTCATAGAAGTTGGTCTCCGGCTCGATAATCGTTCTCAGCAATGGTGACTTTTGTTTTGGTCAGCACAGTTTCAGCATCTTTGTGGACCTAGATAATCTGTTATCTTAACCGAAAAATGAAATTCTGGAAGCGAACCTCTGAAAAACTCGATGGATAAGCGACCATTTTACTGGTCGCCGACTGCGGCTTTTTCTTGATCGACCGCACGTCGTCGATTCCTTTAAATAGAGTGGTGATACTTGTGCGGAATTGCGGGTTGAACCAAGAATAGATAATCGGATTGAGTACCGCGGAGCACATAGCACACACGTGACACAAGGCGAAGACAGTAGAGTACCATTTAGTGGTGGATATTCCGAATAGATCGCGATAAAGATTGACGGCATTGAATGGCATCCACGCGAGTACAAATCCGACGACCATCACTATCATCATCCTGAAAGTTTTTCTGTTGATTTCTGTGTTCGAATCGCGATTCTTAAAGGAAATTGCTGAAATTCGTTACTATTTCGATTAGTTTTAGATTCAAAAAAATGAAATTTCAGGTTTTCTTCAATACCCCTCAACGCTTCTAGTTCGAGGTTTCACCACATAGCTTTTGACGAGGGTTTCAGACGTTTCTCTCATGATTCTATTAATCGCTTTTGGTATTGATTCTGCTAACCAAAATGTCTGTTCTAACCATTTTGGTTACCACTAGCACACCGCAAATCTTCACACCGGGTATTTAAACGGTATTCAATCTAACCGCATTTCTTCGGTTTCTGCACTCACTTTTCCCACAACTTACGAACTTCAGCCTCAAATTTAAAACTCGTACCAGCAAAGCTGTAGCGCGCGCAATCCTTCGATGCTTGCAACTTGCTAAAACTTCCAATGCACGAGGCCTCCAGGTGCACTGGTCCGCAGCGTGTGTTGTTCATTCGCTATACATAGTATTGCCAGTAGTACTTTTGCCGCCACACTCCTGTTAGCTTTGAAACTTGAATTGTCTCGCATTTCTCTCATGCCACTCCCCCCCCCCCCTCATTTTCTTCTCTATTTATTTGGAGCACCATCACTGCCGATGCGCCAGTCTTTTTTACCACACGTGCATTTTCAGCGCTTTCAAACAAATCAATAAACTGTTTCTGATTCTTGAAATTCCCTTGAGGTAATGCATTTTTTCCTCATTGTTTATTCTCTGTACTTGACCCTTATTCATTCTTTTTACTAGGTCGGCTTTGAGTAGACTTCTTGCACTATTATCCTGATTTCTCTACTCATTCGATGAATAAATTATAAATTGTGAATGAATAGTATCGTTCTGTTTGAAAGAGAATAATCCATTTTCTGTGAAGCTCTTCGAATTATATAATAGAATTCATAAAACTATGTAGAACACAGAATAAATGGCGGCAGATGACTAGTCCACCTAATGCCCATATAGCAAAGTGTTTAATGATGAAAAACTTGCCCTTTTTGGAAAATTAAGCATTTGTTATGTTTCAACGCGTCACATTCTGAAACTGACATTACCCTACGGCGCATACGTCGCTGGTTACCCGCAAGTAACCCTTCCTTTGACTGCATGCAAATGCATTTTTTCGTACTTTCGCTTTTCATATTCAGAAGCCTCAGTGGTACTCGATAAATTGGAGTATTTCGTGTCGCAAAAGTGTACTGTTACATGCAGAGTTCCGTCAATATAATCATAGTCGTCAGTGATGCATAGAAATTGAACTATGAAGACGGAGAAGAGCGATATTTTGTTTTCGCGTTCTTTCCAAAGAGAGGTTGTGAATAATTTTATTTTCGTGTTTATCTAAACATATTTGAAAAATACTGATGAGTGAACATGAAACGAATTCCGGAAAACTATTTGAAATCATAAAATCTGGGATCTTGGAAAATTGATCTTCTTCTTCTTCTTCTTTTTTCTTTTTGAGTGTACTGCAGTTTACATACAAAATAAGAAGGAGAAAGTTTAATAAAATATTTTGAAAAGTTTAAAGTTCAAACATCAGAGTCCAAACATGAGAGCACAGAAAGTATAATAGCAGATGCTGGACAACCGTTGTGTTCGGCTAGGAATTGCAAAATTTGTTGATAACTTTGGGACGAGTTGTGTTTCACATTGATGAGACATGGATTTCAGTATATTGAAGCAAAATTGAATTTCACTGAGGAAGATATAGGTTTTCCTCAAAACAACAACGGAAGAGGTTTGCCATGAAACTATCGCCGGTACCTCATCCCATCAGATTGTTTTTACTTCTATTGTGACCCTCTATGAGCTCTATTTTATCTAGGACATAGAGCTGCCGTGCATCTTTCAAGAAAGAAATAAATCCGAAAGATTGCTTCTTTACTAGAAAAATCAATAAATAGGCTTGAAAATTAAGGGGAAAGCCAATGCAGCGCCGAGATTGCACTAAATCTTTCATGAGACACCACGAGAAAGAGGCGAACACCAGTTTTTCGGTCTCTTTTCGTACTCATGGGGATGCCCTTCTATTCTCTGTTTCACAGTGGAGTAGAAAATAAAAATAAAGAAAAACAAACCGATTCGCTCTCGCCTTCCTATTGACAAGCTTCTCTTCAGATTCAGGCCTGATGTTGTGCCCCCTTCTTCTCTCTAATTGATCTGACATCACTTTGCTAATCATCCAGTAGCAAATTGAGCTAATCAACGCGGGAATGCCGAATTGAAGTACCAAAACGGAGAGACCATATGCTCTTCTAATACCGGATCGCCCAGTGTCTGGATTGAAGTCAGGCCTGAAAGGAAAAAGAGAAGAAATAATTGGGGTAATGAGGGAAGATGAGGAAGAAAAAAGAGCAAGATAATTGGTCAAATCAGTGAGTCAATGACGCACCAATTCTCTTCGCAGAATGTACCACAAATTTCATCGTAAACTGCTATGTCGCTGTAGATGCCGACTGGAAGTGCCAGGGAGTAGCCGAGAAGCCAAATGCAGAAAACGATGAACACAGCCCTTGGAAAGTTCACAATCTGCAAAAAATTGAGAATTATAATCAATATAATGTGTTGCACAGTTTTCCTGGAAATGCACCGGAAATGTCTCTAGGCGCGTCATACTGATACTTCATTAGATAAGCATTTCCTATGTTTTCTTCAGGTGACTCACCTCCTGATTCGGCCGTAGAATCAGAACACACCGGTCCAGTGCGATGACTGTTAAAGTGAAGGAAGACACGAATATGGTACCGCCCTGAAGAAAAAAAATGGTTGGTGGTAGCATTATGGAAACAGTTCATAAGAATTTTAAAGATATCTATCCAAATGAATCACTTTGTCATAACAAATCTGCTTAGTTTCTTTCATTCTATTTATGAACACTACATAGTAGAATTTTAGCGGCTGCGCCGCTGTTCTAGATCATTCTGGAACATTCTGGAACATGCTGGAATGTTCCAAAAACGTTGGAAAACCGTGTCTATTAAAGTTGTAATTCTTCACATATGAAGCTGATTTTTGATATTATATCGTTGTTAAGACAGCTTTGTAGTTTTTGTGTGTATAGTTGGGCAGTATTCCAAGTTAGCGCTCAAGTGGCCACGACTCCTCCCGCATTTCAGAGAAGGAGGTCCACGTTTTTTTGAGTTTTTCAATAAAACTTCCTGGACAGACAAAGAGACACACAGACAAAAATATTCGTTTAATGATAAGTAGATAGTGTCCGTTCTATGTATTTACCAAAAGTTTCAACGAAAGACAAAGTTTTCACTTCTGAAGAGCTTACCTGGAAGACTCCAATCAATTTGCAGAATATTGCTGGAAATACCCAAACTCTTGAGAATATCGATATTGCAGTGATCGGCAATGAAAGGAGGCACATTAGAAGATCAGAACCTGCTAGACATCCCACGAAAACCGTCCTCACTGATAATGACACCTGCAAAATATTCAAAAATGAAAGTGCGAAAAAATCGAAAATTTTCAGTTGAACTGCTACAATTTTCAAGAGGGAGAGAGAGAGAGACAAAGGGAGACAAAGGGAGACAAGGAGAGATATTTGATAGCTCTTCAAGCTAAATACTCCAAGATGTTTGATTCATCGAGGAAATCTGTGAATGGAAAAACGGGAAACTCGACAGAAGAGGGGAATCCAAAGACATGTCTTTGTGGAGAAAAAGAAGAAGAAAAAGAAGCGTGACAGAGAAGTTCACAAAAGTTAAAAGATCAACCGATCTTTATGTTCAAGCCTCCTCGAAAGTTCTCAATTTTCTTCTCAGTTTCTGGGCCGAAAATGAGAAAATAAATTCATTTATGTAATTTTCATTCTTTTACTCTCCGCCCATTACCGCACGACCAGTTTCAGATGCTAATATTTCAGACAACAACACAACATACCTGATTAAAAGTGAGCACATAGAGAACGAGAGTGTTTCCGACAATAGCAGCAACCCATATAAAAAGATAGAGTAATGAGAAAACTGCTCTTATCTGATTCATATCGTTGTATTCCGGTTGCCATTGCTGTACTGTCACACAGTTACGGTCCTCCATTGGTATCTCTGGAATTTTGGCATTAACAAGAAGCAAATCGAATGAAATTAACAGAAAATGAAAAGAATATTGAGTTCATAACACCAAAAATGGAAGGAAACTGGAAGACATAGTGCAGAAGAGATTCATTATTAAAACGCATAAGCTTTTTAATACGAATATATTTGCAAAAAATTGGAGCAGAAATATTGGATATTCTTGAAATTCTTAACGAGGAATACAAGAGGTATTCTAAATTGAGAGATCCTTTCTCAAAAACTATCCAATAGGCACACTTGAAAAAAGCATGCATATGTTATCAATGTGTTCAAAAAAACGGCTCATAACCCACGAGCCGAATTCCTTGACCAAACAAGATCGTGCCTGATGAATAAAGCTTCGCCGTCTCTCTTTCCCTTCTCTTCCTCGTTTTTCTCATTCTGAGCAGCTAAAACAAGGCGGGGCATCGTCGCTTTAATGCTTAAACATGTGTCTCTATTTTTCTTGTTTTCCTTTCTTCGTTTATCCCGTTTTTTGCTAGAAATGGAAAAAGAGTGTTATTGCAGAATGTGGCAAAAGAAAAAGCCGAAGATAGAAGACGGGTGCAAACTAATTTCAGTTGTCCGGCCGACTTATTCCCTTATTACTAATAACTAAGAGACAAGGCAAGCGTACTGAATAACATATGAGAAAACACGAAGAAAAAGAAGGCTGTTTCGATTACCAGCCGGCCTTTTCTTTGCTATTTCTTTACCGATTCACGGCTACATTTTTGATACGCTTTCGAATGACGCATTAGAAATCGTTAAGTGAGCGTGAGGGGTCAAAGGAAAGGCTGAAATGCCCATTGAGGCCACGAAGAATTACATGGAAGCTTGGCAAATGTCTTGTTTAAAAACGCGGAAAGATTCAGAGTTCTATCAAAAGTTGGCTAGATTTTTGTAATATCAAATCTTGAGTTATAGAAATTAATGGCAGCGTTGAGAAAAAGGACGTTCTTTCACTACATAGACTCATGAAATTTCATCGAAACTGAAAAACAAATGTTTTCAAATCTCAATTCTTCAATATTCAATTCTTTAAATTCAATTATTCAACTAATTATCAATTTAAAGGCAATTCCGTAATTTCTTAAGAGAGGTGGCTCGAGCATCATGTTCGTGTGTTCTAAGAGCAGACAAATGAGTAAACTGACCTTCAAGTGCGAGGGGTGGGGGAGGGGAGAATTAGGGTGTCTAGAGGAATAGCGCCTAAGCTTGAGCTGACCATTTGTTAGGTGTTCCATAAGGACAAGTCTTCGTAACAAGAAACAATCAAAAGACGGCCCTCATATAGTTACCATATAAGTGCAACGCGTCGCGCGGGAAGGTCTTACAAGGGAACCTCGAATAGAAGTCCTTCTAGCTTTTTTTTTAAATTTGAGTACAGGTACTTTCGACTACGGAGAATTCAGTACACATAGTGGCTATCTGCGCGAACTTCTGGAAATCGAGATATTTCCAATTGAAAATCTGAAAACTCTCTGTAGTCGAAAGTACCTGTGGTCGAATTTTTCAAAAAAAAAATTAAAAGGATTTCTATTCGAGGTTCCCTTGTTAGATACTGACAATGTAATGCTACTATTTTGTGGATCTTGAAGTATAAAGTTACATTATTAGCTGAGTTATTCCTGTCATTGCAAAGGCGAATTGAGGTATTACGTCACTGAAGTACCCACCTACAGTCGAACCTCAGAGCTTGTTCTAGTATTTAGGCAAGAGATATCAATAAAGAATTAATAAAATGCCCAACCATATTCTAGAACCGCCCTTTTTGCAGAACCGGAAAAAGAGAAATAGAGCAACTTTTCAGAAATTGCTTTCCACAAAGTGGGAAACTTTAAATTTATAAGGAGAACCAATCAGTCCGGCCACGTAATGCATTTTGGATGGATTTGAAATGAGCATTAAAAATCTATAAGAATCTTGGCAATTACCATTCGAAATGAATGGAAATTCGAGAGCCATGTAAACAATATATCGTGCATTGCACTGACAACTATTCCATTCACCGTACCCGGTTCTAGCATACGAAATCGAATTCTAATACTCCATTAAATGACGACAGCTTGAACATCCTCTCAGATTCTTTTCGAGGAGGATACTCCAGCTTACTAATGGGAAGTTCTCAACCGACTAACTCACTTGAAACATACTTCTATTTGTCACAGTGGAAGACTCGCGGTTTTACGTGTCTAACACAGAATTATAAATAAGGGGAAAGGTGGCAAAAAGAAGCAGAAACTGGAGCCGCGTAGGAGATTAAGTGAATCGAGGAGGCGCCCAGAAGAGCCTCTACACAGAGTTCTGGACATCCAATCCGCGGTGTCTTATAACACATGCATTCCATTTTAATACATCATTAATGTGTTGAGAAACTGCAAAAACAGTGTCGAACAGAAACTTCAAAATTGGAAAGATTCAGCTGCAACACCTTCATGGTAACTCTTACAAATGTGCATTTAAGTTTTAGTAAGTTTATAAAAGTAGCGATTATGTCCAATAAATTTCTAATGATCCAAACATCCAATGAACGAATTCATAAACTATTGAAAAAGTTGTTGAAGAAAACAATATGAAAGTGATAGAAAATGTCATTCAAAAGTTGGTCTGTTTGGTTTCATCTTTCCCGTGCCTGAAAACACGATAACTAGATGAAATTATAGTTTCTTTTTCTTTCAATGCTAAAATATTCAACTCCATTCTCCACTTCGAACTGCAAAATTATAGGTAGTCACTTTTGATGTGAATACAAAATTTATTGTCAAATTATTTTTAGTACATTTTTTTAATCCATCATCGAAATATGGCCCATTCAGAGGGTAATACAACTCAAATAATTACATCCCCAAGACGACAACTCGCTGTACAATCGGCAAATTGCCGTGAGAAACAACAAGTAGATGTGTAGGACGGCTTGCTGCTGTCACTTGGCAAACTGATTTTTTGCACGACAACATGCAAAAATTCTCTGAGTTGACACAATGAAGAGACCAAAAGCGTTTTGGATTGAAATACAACAGCTTCATATTTAGAGATATTAAACAGGCTTTCCTGATTTTCCTTGATACGAAAAAGGCAATTTATTCGGTAAGAGCTGAGTTTTTTCTGACATTTTCCAAATCAGAGCCAATTTCTCGAACTATTATTTTACACATTCTTCTATTTCAATACTACACAATAATTGCACTCTGGGGGGGGGGGTGGAAGAGCATTTCCTAGTATGGAAGCTTGAAATGCTCGAGCTGAAGCTTAAATGTGAAAAAGAGATGAATGATGTATTATTTGAAAGATTGCGGAATAGATAAAGCTGATTTTCAGACAACGGTGCTTTAGTAGGAAATCTCAATAGAATGAGGTGAGACCCGGAGAATTGCTCTACTGCATATTTGTGTTTCACTTTTCCTAATGTCACCTAATCTGAAAAACGTGTCTAGGATGCGGCGAAAATTGTTGAAACCAAAAAACGCAATTGTTTTTCGTCAAGGCCTCAAAAAACAAATCAAGTGGGCTTGAGTAAAAGAGGTGGCGGTAGGAGGGAGGGGGGGAGGGTAGTTAATGGTGGGATTTGGCAACAAACACTAACTTTGAAGTTGGAGAGAATGAGAGGAAACTGGTAGAAAAAGGGGTGGAGAATTGGTGTCCAGATACACACACACACACACACACACACTCTCCACTCCAAAAACGACACTTTTCACCGACACGTCATGCCCAAAATAGGGGTTTGCACTATGCTAGCATTGACGCATCTGTGCCCTCTCAAACATAGAAGCCCGATGGTGCATTGCCACGTGTCGCCACTCGTCGTTTTCCATTCATTTTCTTGAATCTTTCGGGGGCTCAAAAGGCGCGTCGGGGAAAGAAAAGTGACGCCTTTTTGTCGGAACAGCGTCTCCTCTTCTCTCACTTATTCGCGTCTGTTTCCGCAGTCTGTGCCGATGCTTTTGTAGGAGATGGGGAAGTTTTGGGGGCTAACGGAAAGAGAAGAGGGCCTCCATTTTTGCTCATCCCTCATCTATCTGGACGGCGGACAACATAGACAAGCAAAGTCAGATGATGAGCTCATTTTTCTCTTTTCGACAGGAAAAGGAGACGACAGATGAATACACATACAGCGAAGGATGAATGATCTTGTTGTTATTCTGAAGAAAACGAAGAAACAGATCATTAAAAAGTATTATTAACGAGAATTATTAAATACTCGATAGCAAACCAAAACCTTCCCATATTCAAATGCCGACTTCGCTCGTCACGCGAATACCGTATTCTGAGAGAAAAAGCAATTCAGCATCTGAAGGGGAAATGAACTTTCAAGTGAATTAGTCATTGACAAGTTGATCTAATTATAAAATGAAACAGATGAAAACGAAAACGAGTAAAGAGGCTAAATAAATCATCAACTTCTTCTTTAATTGGAGCACTCAAAAAATGAGCTCTCTTATTTACCGAACAGTTGTCTTATTTATTTGTATTGTCTTTCTTTTTTCAGTATTCAATTTCCTCGGCTCAGTGATTGGAAGCTGTCGGAACATATTGAGATGGTCATACCAACTTCTGACGCTTCTTAAGCGGGAACTATGAAAGGTCATCCACTATTCCAGCTGCAATTTGAAAGAAACTAGTCAAATTAACTGTCACAAGAAGAGCAGATGAATAAAAAAAGAGAGAAAGAGAGAAAGTGAGAGAGAGAGAGAGGGAGAGAGAGAGAAACAGACAGAGAGAGAGAAAGAGTGCGTGTGCAATCCATCTTTCGATGGAGAAAATGGGGGGGGGGGGGGGCGGGCGGCAGGGAGGAAGAAAAAGGGTAGGCGGAGTTTGTGAATTCATGACATACATACCAATTAAATGACAGGGGGGGGGGGAGAGAGGGAAGAAGTGAATTTGTAGCTGAGAAAATAAAAATCAAAGAAATGGAGGGGGGGAGTGGAATCATTTCGAGTTTTGGACACTTCGTATATGGAAAAACTGACTGCCAAAATTCAATGAAGTTCTTAAAGAAAATGAAGAAGGAAGAATGATGTTGATATTCGAATGAAGGACATGAAGATTTCCAAAATCGAAAAGCAACTTTTCGAAGGAAACTCAATTTCTACGCCTTCAGAACACGAGTTGCTTCCGATTCTTTTCGTTCGTTGAAAGCGTGTCGAAAATTGAAAAGAACGTTCAAGTGTTCAACGTTGAACATCAAAGAGTGGTCATTAATTCGACATTTGTGTACTCGGAACATCTAGATGATCCCCGTGATCGTAATTCCTATAGCTATCCGCTCCGCCGTGCTGTATGATTGTCTTTAACGAATCATAGGGAGTAAAGATTGAAATTTCATTTAGAAAGTGTGAATTGACGTTTCTTTTGAAGGAGCACCCATAGGTTTGAATGTAGCGAAGCGACTACATTGTTATTTGAATCAGTGAAGTGAAAAAGTTGTCATAAACAGAAAACGAAGTCACAAGCGGAAATGATTTCTTAATTAACAATATGAAATCATTAAGAAGATTTCTGAAATTCTGACACTTATACACTACTGGAAAGTAACTTTCTATATTATATTTCGGTATAACATATAGTTCGCATTTCTTTTTTTTTCCTCTTTAGCGATCACGTTAGCTATAACCACAACGAAATTCTAAAGTTCGGAAGCTTTAGTCATTCTTTCGGGCTTTACCAGTGACACTAGTGACATTTACTCGCCCGAAACGCTTCACAAAGCAATCAACATCGATCACTTGGACCGAAAACAATGAAACGAAGAACTTCCTGCATGCAGTGTCTAGCAGTTAATCACAAGACTCAAGACAACTATTAAAACTGAGAAGGTAGCTTACATTTCTCATGCGGAACCGCGGCATAGAATCCAGAAATGAAAGATGTTTGCGGTTTCACAAAAACGATTTTGGCACTGCTATGAACCACCATCGCCCAAGATCGCATAGCATGGTTAGCTGTGATCCGCGCCCAAAAAGCGATTGACGGATCGACCAAGTAACTAAGTAAGTATTATAATTAATCACTGAAATAGCAATATTTATTTTTTTGGCCGTAACTGTTTTGCGATCACAGATAGAAACTTGAATACTTGAGCGCAACTGATGCTAGCAGACTGAGTGCAAATCAGTCGATATGCCTCGTCCGGAATCCAGAAGCGCTGTTATTCAGCTCCTAGTGCTCAATGCGATTGAGGTGTGGTCTTTCACTTGGTCACTCCGTCGCAAGACAACGATTTTGAAGAATAAATCAAAAGAAATTGCTGTCAGATGATGTGGGGCTTTAGGTTCATCTTGACAAGCCCCGAAGCGTTCTTATATGTCGGTTTCTTTCAGAAATAAGTACAGAATTCTTAGCTTGCGAAGCATAAGCAGAAGGAATCAGTGCATTTTCTATAGTTGCGATTGGGCCCAACTCGAGTTAACCATATTCTCTACCGGTATTTTAACTCGATTTATTTAGCACATTGTTAAATAAAATCAGATTCACGTTAGATTCCATACAGTGAAGGAAGCCACAAATAGTCTAGAGCCTACCTACCCGCCACAACGCTCTACGGGTTTGTCGAGCTTAAATACTAAAATTGAAGTAAGTTATTAATGAAAAAGGCCGTGGCTGACCATGGATGGTATGCCGCGTTATTTTTATAGCAATAGAACTTTTTGTGACAATTTTTAAATCTGTTTTAGGAACTTCATTTTCTTCTGAAAATCAGAAAACTGAAGACTGAAAATTGAGTAAATTGAGGGGGGGGAAGGTTCTGTTGAATAGAATGAGAAAACCCAAAAATAATTTTTTCAATATCTCATTCATGGCCACAATCTTAGAGGAATGTTTTTCCCTGTAGAAGACCTCGCTCATTATTTAACATTGAAATAATTGAAACAAAAGCGTGTATTATCGTGTATTTTCGACACCCATGCCGGAATACTACGATTTTCCTTGGGAAATAATGTGTATACTTCCCGTGCCATTTAATTAAAGGAAACCCGGAAAATGGTGGTTGAATAAAACTCTGTTTCATGAAGCCTCATTTAGAAACTTTGATATAATACATTACTGTGGCGGCCAATGAAATATCAACTTCTTGGGATATTTTCAGTTGAAAAACACACTCTTTGGCAGCTTGCCATAATGTCAAGAAACGCTTGGCTGTTTCGAAAAATGTTCTGTAAACCAGAGCAGGGCGAATTGGATTTTGGGAACTCGGAATCCGGAAAACAGAAAACGGAAAAACTTTTTTTCACGGAATCTGGAATCCGGAAAACGAAAAAAAATGTTTTCATGAAATCTGGAATCCGAAAAATGGAATGTAAAAAACGGCGGAATGCGGAATGCGAATGTGGAAAACGGAATTTTAACCATTAATGAGGGAATGAAATGATGTAAATGCGCTCTGTTCGCAAAAATTTTTGCGGGAGATCAAAAAAGTATACTTTTCACAACAATTGAGAATAAAGAATTAAAACGGAATAAAAACACCATATCGCGGAATCCGGAATGCGGAAAACGGCAAAAATATTTTTCACGGAATCTGGAATCCGGAAGACGGAATGAAAAAAAAGGCGGAATCCGGAATTCCGCCCTTCTCTGCTATAAACATAGATCTTTATTTTTGTAGTTTACCACTTTTTAGTGGGAACACCATCAACAGATGTATTGCTCTCCCAGGAGAACTGCCTCTAAATTCACCGAAAATCGCGCTGAAAACGGTTAAAGAGAGCTTTCCTGGGTAAGGTTCCCATTTGGGCAAAATTTCGGCCATCTCGTCTTCTTCTTCGTCTTGAATTCGTCTGACGCAGTGTGTTGACAACTTTTTCATTAGGTAAGTCGGATGCAAGACGAACTGGAAGACGAACGAAGATGGCCTTGTGTCTTCGTCTTTCGTGGAAGCCTTACTCTTTGGTGCGCTACTAATCTGCAAGTGGTAATCGCACGAAAACAGTTTTAAACTACAAAATTGTCGCTCTATTTCTGTGGAATGCACTGAGCAGCTTTCGAATTAATCACAAAATCTTCGGCGTTATGGCAAGTATCCAAAAACTGATGTTTTTCTCTAAAATTGTCCAATATTAATTAGATTAATTCATATATATATATATATAAGGCATAATAAAAACGGAAAAAAAGGAATAATATTTTTCACCGCAGGTCACAAAGTGGCTTGCTCATTAAGGATGAAACAGAAAATAAGTTTAATTATGAATTAAAATTATGTGAGTTTCCAAGTAAACAGGAATGAAAACCACCGTTGTTTAAATTGGATTTGATTCAGGAAACTGTTGGAGAGCTGCGAAGGGAACTAGATGGGAGACAATTGCGGACGGCGGTAGCATTTCTCCAAAAATAGAATGTTGAATACCTTTTGACCTGCTCCACTTCCTCATTACATTCTATTAAAAGAAGCTACCGTATTCCCAATTGTCTTTAATGTAACCATTTTTAAGATGGGTCCCATTCAGTAGCCTGTGACCGAAACATCCTACTGTTCCAGTTGCAGAACATTAGTTCAAGACTGAAATTGCTTTTTTTAATTTATTCCACAAAAATCGCAATTTCTCAGTTTTAATTTGTCAAACGAAAAAAGCGGTTTCCAATATTAAGTAATTTCAGAAACATTCCATCTAGAATCGAATAGCTTAAATCCGAATCGGATTCCGATTTGAGAAGCTGTCGCCAAGTTATAATCGCAATTCAGATCCGCGCAGCGCAAGGCCAACCGAGGCCGCCGAGGCCTTTCTTCAAAAGTGAAATTACTTCTCGGAAAAAAGTTGCAAATTTTAAATCTCAGCGAGTTCCGTGAATTTGTATGAATAGCCAACTAAGTGGCCGTGCCTAACAACGTCGGCATGCGATCTGCCGGCCCGGAAATTTAAGGAGCTCCAGCTCGACGCTCAGCTGGCCCATAGTTACAATTCAAAGTTTTCCTTTTAGAAATACTCCTATATCTACAATTTGCTTCCTATTCCAAGCAATTATTTCAATTATGAGTCGATCCGCGCACCCACAGCTGGAATATAAGTGCCTAAAAAGTGGGTAAAGTGAGAGACGAAATATTCGACAACGAGAAGCTTTATCTTGCCGAAAATTGCTTAAATTCTGCAATTTCTAATGCAAACTTGTGGCGTCGACGACGCGCCAGCTGCTATTGGAAAATTTCACTTCTAATTCTTTGAAATTGCGGTTTCTCAATATAACCGAATTTTCATTTATTATACTATAATTTCTCAATTCACATGCTTCGAATTTCCTCAAAGTGAACAACAACCTGTTGCTTTTGAATAATTGAAAATGACATTTGAAGAGAAAGAGGCTCACAGGAAAATCCTCTATGGAGGCCGGGGAAAACCAACGTATTCTGAATGAAGATAGAGCAGATCCAAACACATAAATCGAGGAACGAAGAAACAAGAAATCAAACTAGAACTTGAGGCACTCACATCTTCCATTTTCATTAGTCACTCTTGTAAGAGCACTAAAAGTGAAAGTGTCCATCCGGAAGCATGTTTGCTAAAAGGAAGCGGACCGATTTTTTTCTTCAATTCCTTTATTTTTTGCAAACTTATGGAAAGGGGGGCTTTCAGAATTAATAGGTTTCTGCAGTAACTGAATTGGAGAAATGCATCGATCATTTTTGAAGCCTATCATTTCATTTTTAATATCAAGAAAGTGAAGTCGTGGGGAAAATGATGGATTCGGTTGGCATTCTTATGCTGATGCATTCCCCATATAATTAAGTAGATTGACCCGTCGAAGACATTTCATGTTGAATGGAAGAAGAAATGTTCGCATCACTATCAATGGGAAACGATGCAGCACTCAAATCGAATCATTTAACACAAGGGAAACGTGTCAGTGAACTGAACAATTCTTTCTGAACTTTTGAGTAAGGGTTCCACGAAAGACGAAACAAGTCGATCGTCTTTCAGTTCGTCTTGCGTTCGTCTCACGTCATCAATTAAAATACATGTGAACCAACACAATCTCTGTCTATCTCTGCGTCAGATGACTTCTAGACGACGTCGCATCATCAGAACATAATTACTAAGCGTGAAATGTCTGCATTCAGTTAGATTAACGTGTGGCAAGACCAGCCATCTAGAAAATTCTCTTTTTTTTTAAGAATATTTCCGGATTTCGAGATATTTTCTCTGAAATGCATTTCTCAATCATTCCAGCTCACCAAGTACATTTAATACTGGCTTCAAAATCGATTTTCCAACCTTCTAATTATCAGTTTTCCATAAAATGAGGCCTCGACATTTCTTTTCAAGCATTCTAATGCATGCGACATTAGAATGCTTGGCATGTACATATTTTAGAGCAAGAAGAAGGGAATGAATTCAGCGCTTTTCAATATGAAAACGAGCATTGCGAACGGTTATTTCTGTAAACGTCTGCTCTAAAGTCGTTTATAAAATGAGAAATGAAAAATCTTTCAAGCAGAAACCATCTCTCATTTTGGTTTTTCAGTCATAACTTTTCTTACAGAAGAGCTAGGAACTTGAGGTCGACTGTGAAAGCGTTACAAAATTGACAATATTAAATCTTATGGATTAAACAAAATGTTGGTAATAATCAATAGAAACAGTTTCAAAATGATTGAAACTCAGTTGCAATTTAATCTCTAACTGGCAATTGACAGATGGCGCCGCGAGCTAGGTTTCAACTCTCATACAACGCGCTGAGCAGTTACACATCGATCGCTCCAACAATATCTTTAGGAGGTCGCTCCGGGTACTTGGGATACAGTAGAACCATACCCACAAAATCTACAAAACAGTTTTAACAACGATATAAACAGCAGAGTAGGGCGGAATTGGATATTGGGAACTCGGAATCCGGAATACGGGAAACGGAAACAAAACTTTTCACGGAATCTGGAATCCGGAAAATGGAAAAAATATTATTTCACGAAATCTGGAATCCGGAAAACGGAATGTAAAAAACGGCGGAATCCGGAATGCGGAATGCGGAAAACGGAATTTTAACCATTAATAAGAGAATCAAATGATGTAAATGCGCTCTGTTTGCAAAAAATTTTTGCAAATGTTCAAAAAAGTATACTTTTCACAACAATTGAGAATAAAGAATTAAAACGGAATAAAAACACCATATCGCGGAATCTGGAATCCGGAAAATGGAAATAAATTTTTTCACGGAATCTGGAATCCGGAAGACGGAATAAAAAGAACGGCGGAATCCGGAATTATGCCCCTCTCTGATAAACAGCCAACATTTTGCTGATGTAGCAATCTGAATGTCCGTATATCACATGTCAAAAATTAGCTTCATATGTGCAAAACTATAACTTTAATAGACATTGTTTTCCAATATTTCTAAAACATCCCAGAATGCTCCAGAAAGTTCTAGAACACCCCAGAGCATTCGAGATTTTTCAGCAATTTTTTTATATTGTTTAAGTAACTTTGAATATTACCTAATAATACTAATTAACATGATTAGAATATTTAATTAAAGACACGGAAGCGGTGTTTGCCTCCAGTTATGCCTAATTTAGATTCGGTAATTGTCTAATTAAGCTAGTGGCTTCCAATTTGAACCATTTTCAGTTGCCTGAAAGTGCAAGGTGTTAAATTCCTTTACGGAAAATACCCGCCGCCGAATGAAAGCGTAAGCCGTCTGGTTGAATGTGCAAAATCCCGAAAATCTCCAATCCACACATCATATAATAGTGGAAACAAGTCTAAGTTGATTTCGCCATCGACAGTTTCACAGCCAACCGATTTGACGTCCGGCTCAGCGACGGCTGGTTCTGGAGTATCTTGTTCTGAAACGTCCAGTTGCGAAACAGCTTCTGAAACTGTCGATGACGGCTATTTTCCATGAATAGAATACAAACACTGCGAAAACTTGCTTGGGACTTTGGATATGGCTAGGAGCCAATTAATGAATGCTGTCTGTTGAAGGTATGTACTTTTTCAATGCAAAGTGAAGAAAATAGGTGTAATGTGGAATACTGAAAGTATTGAGTCTGCAAGTATTAGATAAAGATCCCAGCCACAAAGATCTCCGAGGAGAGAATGGCGCAGTGGGCTGTTTCTTCAGTCACCACACCCTTGTTTCTCTAGAATATTTTTTGTTAGATCAAAATCACAAATTGCATGTCTCCACCTCAGCGGGATATAAAATAAAACGAAACAGGGATTTCCAATAACCTCGCAAAAGACTGGCCTGCAAAATTGACTCTTCACTTGTTGGTATGCCTGTCTTAAGGCTCAAGGCGACATTCTCATATTTTCAATACCAACAATTGACAATATTGATCGTGTGACAATAATAACAAAGAAGGAAGTGATGCCATATCTCGGCCTTCCCAACCGTGTGAAATTCACATGTAGAAATATTAAGTGACGGGGACTGAACCGCCGTTCTGTGTATGATATCGGGCACATAGTGTATGCACACAATGCATCAGACTTGACGAGGTCTCAATGAAGCCATTAGCATTGTATATGTATGCATGAAAACTATGTAATAAGAAAACGAAACACGATTAACACCACTTGAGTGAAGGAACGGAACTATTGGCCTACCCTGCTATTTTCATAGGACTCGGGTAATTTTGGGCACGACAGACAACACATTCGACAGGTTGGGGCACTAATGCAGCAAGTTTGGGCACATATGCAGCAAGTTTGGGCAAATATGCGCATGCATGGGGCGTAAAATGACAAATAATAGATACACGTGCCCTTTTTTTTTACGACTCTTGCTATTGTTTAAAGGCGCACTCTCCCGGTTGACTGTTGGATCTCACCCCGCAATGAAAGTACTGTTGTTTTTGTTCCCACACATCTCTTCGTATAGTATGAGGAAATTGTTTTTTCTATTGTCACTTTTTCTATTCTAATTTTTCTTATGTTTCGTAAATTTCTTTGTTATTCTAAATATTTCTTATGTGTTGGAATTTTTTTTGTTTACTTATATCCTTCACCTTTTTTATCTTATAATAATCATAAATGGTTTAATTACCCAAGTTTGAGGTTGCAATTGGCTAGATGGCTCCGAGTTGGATTCCAAAGATTACAACGAGAGTTTCGCAACTTTGCCATTGTACAGAAACTACTCTTCTAACGATTTGAAAAAGAAAAAATCCCACCAGATGAAATCTACTAAGCAGACTTTTTTGAACCACGCATTTAGAAATGCTTTGAAAACAGCTCTGTGAGTTATAAAGAAAGTGAAATCATCTCGAAACCCATTTTTATAGAAAAGAATTACGCCAGGGGAAGCTCGTGGTCGCTGATGGATCTAACAAAGGCTTCTTTATGCGACGCCAGGTTTAATCAAACTTATTTATTTTCATGCCTTTTAGATACCTTTTTCAGCGTCACTATGCGAAAAACGCTTCGAAACGAGGAAAAAGCGCGGCGCCTCTGAAGACATCGATGAAATTCACGAAAATGAAGAAGATATCATCTAAAGTAACTCGATCTCACACAATTGTTTTCTTCTTTTTTTGTTATTCCTGTAGTTTTTTCTTGTTGCTTTTTTTCCTTTAGATAAACATTTATCCATGAAAAGCAGAATAGTGATTGTTTCAAGAGGATACAAAAATCAATAACGGTTTCGTGGCAAAATAAAATAAATGGAAGACGCACACGTGCCCGGTGGAAGCGCACATGTGCACACCTATGGGGCTCGGTGCCCCAAACGTGACGGCACGCTTACCGCGTAGCACCGGCAACCGCGCCCCAACCTGAGGCACGTGTGCCAAAAATTACCTGAGGAATGACAACTCTAATAAAAGGATACTCTAAATAGAGAAGCAACTTCAATCACAACTTCAATAACATTTAGCTTCTGAACTATTTATTTTGGTATTACCCATATTCCGAGCGCGGCCAATTCCAAGCAGTGCCATATCTGAACTATTCCAGATGCAAAAAGTTACTCAATGGCGCGCAATTGCATCATGTTTTTTTTAAAATTTCATCTCTCAAACAGCTTAATTTTTTTAGTCTGATTTCGGTTTTTAGTAGTTTCTTTCATGAGGAAACAAAGCTGTTTGATCAAAATAAGATGAGATAAATGAGGATTATGCAATCGCGCACCATTGAACATGTTGTGGAAACCATTTAAAGATTTCTATCGAATTTTAGCACTACTAATTTTAGCATTAGTACTACCACTCAAAGAAATTTAAATTTAAATACACTTTTCCGTGAGTGCTAAAGCGAATAAATAAATGATGAATCATGGAGAAAAAAGTGAAAAGAAGAGCATGATTCAAGAATGCGATATGCTCGTTTTCTCTGCTTACGGAATTGTTAACGAGAACGATTCAGCTTGAAAACATCTTCAGAAGCTGTAAAAGAAGAAAAGCCGAGGGATAGTGTGTAAAAACACCAGAAGAACACATTCTGGAACTTTTAAAAAGAGTGTCTCAAATACCAGTTCTGTCAATCCCGGGGAGACCGCTATTTTCAATCTATCATTTGCTGTTTTCAAAGAAAAACAGCGTCAACCGTCAAAGGAACAGAGCAGGAATAAGATGAACAAGTGTGCAAATTATGAAACGTTGTGTGCAAAACGTTGAATCTGGGATTTCGCATTTCCTCCAATGTTTATGTTTTCAAGATGGGTGCTCTTCGACGAATTACCTTAGGCGCTTTTGCGCAAATGATAAGCAAGAATAAGGCAAATCGCACAGGGAACTGACACTTATGGGTACCAGGGTACCTATGGGGATGTCCTCAATTGCGCGAGCATGGTTACGAGATACGCTTTAGGTACGAGAAAATGTTTCCTCTCTGAACATGTTTGGTTGACTAGTTACCCTACAATTGTTCAGTTTCGTCAATGAGATTGGGCGAAGCTGTTTTTTCTTTCCCTTATCTGCCCATTTGGCAATTGGCCCGAAATTCCCCTGAGTACCAAGAGAGTTCTTGTTTTTCAAAAAAAAAAGCCCTTCATTTCGATCGTCCAACCGATTTATCGCAGTTTTTGTTTTTACACAACCGGTAATTTATATCTGAAAAATAAGACAAAAGCGAAAGAAGAATAGGATAACAGGAAGAATTCAAAATTGGGCAAATAAAGCAGCTCATTTACATAACTGTTGCAATGATATTTATGGAAACAGCCTAAGAAAGTAAAAAAAAAATCAAAGAATATATATGAAAGGCGCAAGCTTTCAATTCAGAAGATTCAGGACACGGTTCGGCACAGCGTCTCTTGAGACAACACATTTATTTGCCCTTCTTGTTGCTGAATTCGTTGCCAACTTTTTAATTTTCGGTTCTTTTGTCTAAGCTTCTGCTTAAAAGTTTTTTTTGTTTACAAAAAAAGCAACGTTACTCCGAAATTACAAAATGGTACAGAGTTTATTATCGTAAATCCACAGCAATTATTTGAATTAGCAATTGTTCTGTTTAATTTTCGAAATTCGAAGATTTTCCCTATCCCTCGCTTTTTTTCAATAATATTTATTTTCCTGCGAGCAACCTCTTCTAATACCAGGTAACATAAATCACTTTTAAACAGAGATACTTGAATAACGAAGTGGAGGGCTCTTCTGGAATACATCAAAACCGTCGTGGCTTTTATTGGGGCTAGTCATAGCCAAGTATCCAGAATGAGGTTAATTAATCGATTATAATCTTTAGCTACTTTCATCGCGCTTTTTGCTAAATTTTTGTTGAGGTTTTAGAAACTTTTATCACGATTAACCTTGCTGTTTTGTTCGTTGTTGCAGCGACTATTGTAGATCCGCGTCCACACAAGCGAATAACGGATCGACTATGCATGTAAGTAATTATTTTAAGCTCCAAAAGCAATTGATCCAAATCGGCAAATCGGCAGGCTCAAAAACTCATTTTTTACGCGAGCTTCATCTGTAATGTTTTTGACGTTTTTTCCTAATAATTGTGACCCGGTTTAACGACTTTCTGCATTTTTAAATAGTTGTTTTCCTTTGTGACGTTGTCAGAAATAATGCAATAACAATTAACTTCTGGGAAGGATCTAACCAAAATGGAAATTCCTAAACGGAAACAATAATCTTCGATAACATACGCGCCAGACAGTGTATACAAGACAAGTGGATTGTGCGTGCTCGAAAGGGCAATTTGTTCTGTCCACTTCGTTCTCAAATATTCACAGACATGTATCAACGATGGGCGTATGACGAGAAAACCGGGCATCGCCGGAAAATTGAATGATCTTATTCGGCTTAATGGATTTTTTCTTTAGAATTGTTTGATGTCTGGCTCCCTTCTTTAAAGGGCATTGAAAGCATCAATTGTCACGACATTAAGGGGAAAGATGTTATAGGAATTTAGAGTTATTGGAAGCCAAAAAGATCTGAACTTGCCAAAATAAGTGAAAACTTTTTAGAACTGACGAAAATGAAATTCTCATGTTCGGTAGAGCAATGTTGCATCTTTCAATATTTTTCGGTAACATTTCATATTTTTTGAAAACAACTTGACGTTTTCTGACCCTTACGGTATATTCTTAGTGTAAATTAGGTTTTCTAAGACAATTTCAGTTTTGCTTAAATATTTTTAAATTTCAGCTCAGAAGTTGAATTTCCCACTATAGTCCTCCCGGTTTTCAATTAGTGCTACGCTTTTTAATTTTATACTCAGCGATTCAATTATGACTGTTGCGCCATCGTTGCTCTTTCTCTCTACGGTCTTCCCCTGTGCTCACCCATATTTCTTCATGGGCGGCATTGCATTTTTCGTTGCGTATTACTTCGCGTAAAATATTTTATGCCATCAAACAAAAAATTGTGAAACTGAGTGTGCATGGGAGTGCTACGCTGCTTTTGGTGGTAGCGAAGAGAGCTCTCATATTCTCATCAAAGCACAATTTCTTTTTCGATCTATCCGTTTTTGAGGACCATTGACGGTTTTCGGAATTGCCAGACACATTTTCTTTTTCCTACGAGCTGCAGTTCAAAAATTGAAGTGGGCGTCTGTATATACTATGTGTGTGGGCGTGTGTGTAAGGGGGGGGGGTGGCGATGCACCGGCTTGAATAAATCGCTAATGGAAGGATCGCACTGGGTCGATATTTGTCATTGTTCACATGGATGCGGTAAATGATGTCATAATGATGGTCCTCTATTCACCTTTTGAAATTGACCAAAATTTAAATTATTAGGTGAGAAAATCGTGTTTTTAAGCTGAAATTTTCTGGGTGGCGTAGAAATATACATTTATACATTTTCCGGTCGGTCTCTCTTTTGTAAGGAATTAATTGCAGAAGCTATTCCAAATAAGAAGAAGCGAAATAACAAAACGATTATTCACCAAAAAAGTAACCTTCTGGTATAACTTGCATGCCAGTTTTTCTTTTTCATTTCATTTTGAGTTCTACAATTTGTTTGATTGAAATTTTAATTCTAAATGCAACACCAGCCAACCTTCTCGTTTTTTTTTAAGTTGTTTTCCCTGTTATTTCCATTTTTCTCATTGCTTATTGGAAACATTTTCGATAAGGGAAAAACTAAAAGAAAGAAGAAAAAAATAATTTTTGAGCATAAATTCACTAAATTTCAGAGCATATCGAAATTCTGGATGTTCCGGAAACAACAAAGGTACTTGAAAATGTGTAATTCTTTTTCGAACAAAAATGCCCGAATTTTTCATTTCCCTGAGACAATCCGGGCAAGCACTAGAGAAAAAAACTCAAAAATGAAGTTCGAGAGCGCTCACATTTTCAAACTTGGCTGGCATGTCGGGTCGGTGCTTCTCAAGTGTAACAATAACTGAGTAGAGAAAGCTGTTATTCGGAATGCTCTATGATCAACTACTTATTAGGAGAATCACAGCTACTGCAAATGCTTCTCTGAATTAAAAAATGTAGACATCAATCCTTTCTCTTAATTCTTCTGACACATAATTCAAAAAATGGGTTGCATAGCCGCCTTCTAATTTGCTCCAATTTGCTTCTAAAATCACCGGTTTTCGCTATTGCATCTTCGAGGTTATACTCTACGATATGGATAAAAGTTTCAAAAATGGTATGACGCAACTTCAGGAGCGTGTACCGAAGACAATACGGCAGAATTTTAAAAATCTTGAATTCCAAGAATTCAAGATTCCTTGTTCTCTTAAAAACGAGTTTTCATCTAATTTTCACTCTTTAAAATCGCATAAATTTCCAATAAAAGAATAGGTCTTAATTGCTTATTTGTTTTAAATAAAAATCGATTAGATTGCTTAGCAGCTATTGCTCATTCCGAGAGCAATTTTCTTCAAGAACATCTTGCCGATTGGCAGCGGAAACAAAACTTATGCAGGGTGCCCTGTCATTAAATTACCGCTGTTCGGCGGAAATTTGCCGTTTTAATAGCATCTTACCAGCAAATGTATCCCACGAAAATTTGTCATTTGCACGGCAAGTTGCCGTAACAAAAAGATAACAGCAGGAAACAAAAAGCGATTGAACTACAAAAGTGAAGCAATAGATTTGAAAATATCGTATTTAATTTTTGAACAGAAACTGAAGCCACTACAGCATCTATATTTAAATGAGCGAATTTTCAGCGCAATTTTCAGCCCAAGGGTATCATGCGTCCGGAGCTGCCCATGTCCACTCCAGAAAACATCAGAATATATGAAAAAAAAATAATTTTGATCGAGTTAATATATTTGAAAGAAATCGCTCGAGTAGAAAAGAAATTCGGTAAATCGCAGTTCGTAATAAATACAAAATGACATGAAATTGCTGAATCGCACTTCGAGAAGGCCGCATTGAGCTGGGTGGGCCTCTGAAAATGTTTAGGCACAAGTTTTAAAAGTATTTTTAAAATTGAGTTAAGCGCCGTATACATAATTAGAAAGAATTACGTAATCAACACAACAACTCATATTCCCTCATATATTCTGGCTCGGGTTTTCAAATCTAATTTCTTAATTTGTTTCCCCCGTTTACTTGCTTTTGCATTCTCGCTTTCTTCCGGAGAATGAACAAGTAACAAAGAGCGGTGAAGAAGCAGAAGATTTTCAGAATTTGAAATGAACACACGCTGTGAGTTGGAAAATGATGTGGCAAGAAGGAAACGGTCAAATAACGCAAGTTCGTGTAGAATGCATGAAAATAACGTACTCATGTAATGAAAGTTCTGTTTTCCATGTGGGGAAGGAATGGTCGAACTTACTCACCCGCCCCGCCCTACTCTAAAGTGTGCACTTGTCGCAGTTTTGCGTGAACATTTGTATCATTATTTAACCTCATTGTTCAACGGACAGAGGTTTATAGGGTGTTTTAATAGCATACGTTTTAATAAAGGATACTTAGTTACATAGCTGATCCGTTCTCCTCTCACATTGTTTGAGCGCGGATCAAGGTGCATCAGTGAATTTTAAAACACTTCTCCTTGAATCACATGAAAAATGTGGCTTTTGCTGGGAAACGGCGGACGATATTGGGGAAGAACCAACTCGCCAGTTGTTCTCAGCGCCTTTTTTCTCCGATGCTTCGTTGTAACATAGGTCTCGAAACGAATTGTGACTGTAGAAGCAACGTTACTCCAAAGTTTCTTAAAAATACGACGAAAGACGAAACAAGTCTGTCATTTTCGTGGAATCCTTTCGACTAGTCTTCCTTCGTTCGTCTTTCAGTTCGTCTTGCATTCGTCTTACGTCGTCAATTAGAATACATGTGTACCAACACAATGTCAATAAGACGGATTTTAGACGATGACGAAGACGAGACGAGACGGCCTTATTCCTTCGTGGAAGCTTTACTTTAAAATCTCTTTCGTGGCTGCTTCACCATTCAAAATTGCTGTAGTAGCAACCAGAGTTGGGCAGAATTCCGGATTCCGCATTCCGGATACCGCCGTTTTTTTCATTCCGTTTTCCGGATTCCGGATTCCGTGAAAAAATATTTTTTCCGTATTCCGGCTTCCGGATTCCGCGATATGGCTTTTTTATTCCGTTTTAATTCTTTATTCTCAATTGTTGTGAAATGTATACTTTTTTGAACTCCCGCAAAAATTTTTGCGAACAGAGCGCACTTACATCATTTTTTATTATACATATTCCCTTATTAATGGTTAAATTTCCGGATCCCGCATTCCGCATTCCGGATTCCGCCGTTTTTTTCATTCCGTTTTCCGAATTCCGGATTCCGTGAAAAAATATTTTTTCCGTATTCCGGATTCCGGATTCCATGAAAGAATTTTTTTTCCGGATTCCGGATTCCGTGAAAAAATATTTTTTCCGTATTCCGGATTCCGGATTCCGAGTTCCCAAAATCCTATTCCGCCCAACTCTGGTAGCAACCGTTACCTCCGCAAACACCGAAGCTACGACAAATGAACAGCTTGGATGAACGACCGAAGAGAAGGATTTTTTCATTAAAAAATTGTTTTTTAAAAATTGAGAAAAACTATTGCTGTTCACTGCTTTGATTTTATTAATATTCGATGAACGATAGATTCGAAATTAAGGCGCACCGTTAAAAAACGGCAAAGAGCCGCAAAAGCGGCAGCCACAAGTAACAACAGCGGTCTCGAAAAAGAACTCTGGTTCCCAGATTGCTAGCACTTGTGACGCCTCTCTGCAAAAGAGGACTACTCCCGGAAAATTTGAACAGGTCCCCAATAAGAAGTGTAGTGAAAAGAGAAATTTAACAGAAAGAGACGATCATGGTAATGATTCTGAATGAAAAGAAAAAACAGCGAGCGAAAAAAAAAGAATCAAAAGAAGATTCTCAACAAAGAAGGAAGACGAAAAAGATTACGAAGAGCCGGAGTACGAAGGATATGAGAAATCAGAATTCGGAAATAAAGGAAGAGGAGTAGAATGCGCTAAAGAATTACATGCACTTCTATCAGCATTTTAACGGTATCACATGTTTGCTGCCAGCTGCTGCCAAGTTAATATTTCTTCCATAACTTTGTTTGCATAGTACTAACGGAGAAGACAGAGGTTTCCAGCAGTCTCCCAATGAAACCGGAAGTTATTCAAAGGTGCTGATAATGAATATTTCTTTAGGGGGGGGGGGGTGGTTTAGTTAGGGGATGGAGCCATATAAAATGGCACAATATTTCAACAGACATTTGAAAAGTGTTTGATTCGAACATTCTTTAAACATTTGAAATTCCTGAAATCCGATTAGAGCTTCGGATGCATAACTCTTCCCCTGTTTCGTAAAATCCAAAACTGGAAGGGTTGTGAAAACGCAATTTTTGTGTGGTTCCCAAAAAGTTGAAAATCATCGATGCGGAAATCCTTGTTTCTTTTCTTTTTTCCGTTTCTTCTCAAAACTTGAAAGCGAGATGGAAAACTTTTGCATGGTACAAACATAATACAGGAAGAGAGCAGGACGCTCAGTTTTTTATCTGCACAGAGTTTTTAATAGTTGAGTTATCTGGTGTCGTAAAACAGGCCGTTTTCCTCATGATTACTTGAAGGAAACGTAAAATATCGTTGGCGGCTAAGCTACGCTGTATAGGAATTCCTTTCTGGCACACAACAACTGTGCATTTTTGATGGATTTCCTTGCAATCCTCACAACTTCTCACACAGCTCGTTGACCAGATGCTCAGAATTTGGCCGGTTTTGTGTAGCGCACCTGACTGGTGACGGCCCATCTCCGCGCAACTACTCACCATGCGTCAGTTGCTCTATCTACAGTTTTACGGCTGTTTAATGCCCATTCCTTCACTGAATTAGGTATATGATCACAAATTTTTACTAGACTATGAGCAGGTGTGACTGAAAGCACTGAAAAGCGCATCTGAAATTCTTTTTCAAGTCGTTTTTAAATACAACTGTGTCTCATCCGGCTTGAAACTTTGGGAAAAACAGCAAAAATCTTAAACGAACATTTTAGCTCTAGAAACAATCGTATTTTTTTGCATTTCAGAGTACTTGCGCTGAACCTTAAGGATGTACCCCATGAACTAAAAATCGATAAAATTCTTCCGGAGTAAATTGCCAAAGAGAAAATGGAGAAGCTATGAGCACAAATTTATTCGAATTTCCGATTTTCATCGGATGATTTTTTATTCTCGGCGTGGGTAGTCTCAATCTCCGCAAGCGAAATGAGCAGCGCATAATGACGTTTCACTTCGGAATCATCGATCGTTGTCGAAACTATTTTATTTCCGAGCTTGTAGAAAACTAGATAGGATATATCGATAAATCGAAATACGAGATCTTACTTCAGAGATCCGTTATAAATTCGACAAATTCTGATATCTTTTTCTATAGGCAGTTTTTGAACATTCATTTGAACATGGCCTACCCGTTGCCATAGACGCTTTCACCGATTGGCGGGGCAATGCGATGCGAATGAGTGGCCCTTCGAGGGCTCTAACCACACCTGGAATTTTACAGAGAGCAGGTTGGCGAGCATGAGACCGTCGAATCTCCGAATGCTATTTGAAAATAGTAGCTGGGAGTGCTAAAGTGAATAGTTTCATTTGTTAGAAAGCCTAAGATCGAGTTCAGATCGAGTCGTCAGATCGAGTCGTCAGATAAGATCGAGTCGTCAAGTCGAGACGATCGACCACATACATTCAGTACAACGCTTGCTCGAGGTTGGCCGCGAGTACCATATCCCGCTCACACTTGTCTTCATTGACTTCCACAAGGCATTTGACAGTGTGGAACCAAAAGCGATTTGGGAAAGCATTCGAGCACAAGGAGTAGAAACAGTCTATATTAACCTGCTCAAAGAGTGCTATACAAACTGCACAACCACCTTCACACCATTCCATAGACAAGTTGAGGTACCCATCACAAGAGGTGTACGCCAAGGTGATCCAATATCACCAAATCTCTTCTCAGCTTGTCTAGAGCTCGTTCTCGAAAAATTGTCTTGGAATCACCTTAAAGGACAAGACGACGACTACGCTCACGTGCCAGGAATAAGGATCAATGGCAGAAATCTCACCCATTTGAGATTCGCAGACGACATCATTCTTGTCGCAAACGACCCAAGAACTGCCAGCCAGATGATCCAAGAGTTCACAGAAAGGTGCAAAAAAGTAGGACTCCAAATCAATACTAACAAAACCAAAGTGTTGAGAAACACATACGCCACCACACATCCGGTGATCATCAGTAACAACGGAACCATCACAACAATCGAAGACGTGGACGAGTATGTCTACCTTGGCAGGCTACTCAACCCACGAAATGAGCTAGAACCTGAACTCCACAGAAGAAGACGGGCAGCCTGGGCCGCGTTCAACAACATCAAAAACACCACCGACGCTCTCACCTGTCCCCGAATCCGAGCTCAACTTTTCGACACCATCGTTCTTCCCGCGCTCACATATGGATCTGAAACGTGGACCCTTACACAGAATCTCGCTGAAAGACTCCGTGTGACGCATGCATCACTAGAAAGAAGATTAATTGGAATGACCCTCACGGAACAACGCCAACGAGACTTACACCGCGAAGACATCCGAAAAATCTCCCAAGTCACGGACCCACTCAAATACATCAAAAAGAAGAAATTAGGATGGGCCGGGCACATTATGGGAAGAAATGACGGAAGATGGACAAAACTGATACAAGAATGGATTCCTCGAGATCAAAAACGACCTGTCGGACGACCCCCCATGAGATGGTCCGACTCGCTACGTAAAGAAATCTCAATATACCGAGGAAATCGACTAACCACTTCATGGACAACCATTGCCCAAGACCGCAAGGCATGGTTAGCTGTGATCCGCGCTCACACAAGCGAATGACGGATCGACTAAGTAACTAAGTAAGTAAGTAGCAGGTTGGCGAGCATGAGACCGTCGAATCTCCGAATGCTATTTGAAAATAGTAGCTGGGAGTGCTAAAGTGAATAGTTTCATTTGTTAGAAAGCCTAAGATCGAGTTGAACATTCCAAATCCTCTTGAAATATGGATAAAAGAGGAGAGCAGCAAATCCGGATTTTTTTTAATCATTAAGCTTTTCGAATCTCCAGGAATAGCCCAACACCTTTTATCCAAATGGAGGTCGATGCTACACGGCTTCAACCTATTGTTTTTGGTGACATATAATAAAAATAATTCGAAGAAATAGAAACTATGACAAAAAAAACATTTTACATTAAATACGCCGGGTTTCGACCATCGTCAAAAGTGGTTTCTTAGAAATCCCGTTTCTCTATTTTAATAAATTACATAATTTTCGATTTTCTCCTGAAAACCGTTTTCCAATCCCATTTTCTGCTCCGAAAACGTTCCTGACCGGCCTGAAACCGCATCCTCCTTCCAGATTAGTAGCATGGATATAATATATAATATTTTCAGGCAATTTTCGTAGCATCGACACATTCCGCTGAATATTTAGCGGGAAAAATACAATAAGTATTATTATATGACGAAAAAAAGACAATCGATGGAAATTACAAATTCCAATTACATTTTTTAAGCTACTTAGTCTCAAAGCTTCCACGAAAGATGAAACAAGTCCGTCGTCTTTCGTGAAATCCTTTCGTCTCGTCTTCCTTCGTCTTTCAGTTCGTCTCAAAATGCATGTGTACCAACACAATGTCTATCTCTGCGTCAGACGAATTCTAAACGATGACGAAGACAAGACGAGGCGGTCTTAAGAGACAATGTCTGAGAGATTCGACCACCAGTAGTCACAGTTTGAAAAAGTTGTTTCAATTGGTCTAATTTTTTATATAATGGGTACATGAGATGCCCTAAGTACAAAACCGTATTCAGAATTAGGCTCCGCCCCCTTCGAGTTGAGATACGGTAGGGGTGTTTCGAAAACAATTTTTTTTTCCTTTTCGAGATAATTTCTTTCCTGGAATCGATAACCGGTCACTTATGAAGCATTTTTGTAGTGGAAAACATTTTTCTAGCTCTTTTCCTTCCGACCAAAAAATTGAATTTTCGGAAAAAAATGGTTTCATTTCCGTATTGTGCAAAAAAAATTTATTACGGCACATGACTTCTCATCAGAAATTTATATTCTGATGAGAAGTTTCAGTGTATGGGTTACAAGAATTTATAACTGGTTGGTCGCGGTTCAGCTGCCTTTTTTTCCAAAAAATGGGAAAAAGGTACAAAACAGTAGAAAAATGACAAAAATCGTGAAGAAATGACTGGAGGCAGCAGAACCGCGGCAAACCAGTTATGAATTCTTGTAACCCATACTCTGAAGTATAAAGTTCTGATGAGATCTCACTTCCCGTAATATATTTTTTTTGCACAATACGGAAATGAAACCATTTTTTTTCGAAAATTCAATTTTTTTGGTCGGAAGGAGAAAAGCTAGAAAAATGTTCTCAACTACAAAAATGCTTTATAAGTGACCGGTTATCGATTCCAGAAAAGAAATCGAAGTTATCTCAAAAAAGAAAAAAAATTTTTTTCGAAACACCCCTACCGTATCACAACTCGAAGGGGGCGGGGCCTAATTCTGAATACGGTTTTGTACTTAGGGCATCTCATGTACCCATTATATAAAAAATCAGACCAATTGAAACTACTTTTTCAAACTGTGACTATGGGCAGTTGAGCTGTGGTCGAATCTCTCAGACATTGTCTCTTAATTCGTCTTTCGTGGAAGCCTTACTTACTATCGTTAGTTAGTCTATCGGTTCTTTACCGTTTGAGTGCGGATCCCTGAACACTAGTATTTTCGGTTTTTGCCACGGTGGTCCGATGATTTCCATGTCGAATTCATTCTTCTTCTTCTTGCGAAGAATCCGACCTTCTTATCGGCGGCCTTCCACTTCTTTTTTCAATTCTTGCTTTCTTCAACGGTGACTATCTATGCATCTATTTTCGTTTTTGCTCATTGCATGCCCAGCCCATAGAGGTCTTCTTTTTATGAATTGTAGTGCATTTTTGAACTTTCATGGACATCTAATGTCTTCTAGATGAAAAACTTTTGGGCGTTGTTCCGTGAATGTCTGTCTTCTTTCTATAAGTGCGTGGGTCACTGTGAGACTCTTTCTGCTACTGATTTTGGGAAAGTCAAAACTTTCAGCATATTAGTTGTGTGGGATTTGGACTCTTGTTGTAGTACTACATAATAATGACTTTTCAAGTCAGTCCAAGACAGAAAACTAGTTCCAGGCATTCCGAGACATTTGGCGAAGTGGGGTCACGATGTGGGACGTCATGTTGATTGGTCTATTGTTCTCCAAGGCCCTCCCTGTGTCCTTTTTTGGAGATTAGAGTCGTTTTCAATGTTTTCCAGTTAGTAGTGACGAACTATATCGATTTGGATTTAATTAAGAATGACATTTCTAGAAGTGGTTGGAGGTGTGTTTTGGGTCATTATCTTGTTGAAGCATGTAACGAGTTCTTGGGGAGGCGGAAACATCGGATGTTATATAATCTGCTCGTACACAAAGCGATCGATGTTGCTTCCGGATGCGGTGAAGATTGCCACAGCCTAGTTGGAGTTTGATATTTTGGGTAGAATCTCGTGCCTACTTGTCGTCGCACGTAAGAAATTCCATCAGAACCGAGCAACATAAACTTGCTTTCATCACTCCAAAAAATTCATTCCCACTGACTTTGAGTCCAGTTTAGATGAACTGGCGCCAAGTCCACACGAGCTGCTTATTTGCGGTCAGAAATGCACGGCTTCTTCACAGGTCTTCTGCGAAATAGTACATCTTAATTGAGGTATCGGATCGTTCTGACGCTTGCCACAGGTGAGCCTAATTGAGGATTCCACGGCACTCAGCATTTAAAAAGTGTGAAAACCGTGGAACGATCGAAGTTGAACTGCTCAGCGAGTTGCCGGAGAGTTCGTCCCTGCTCGACCTTCCAGCTGGAAGATGTTAGCCTGTTATCGATTTTCGAGGGTTTGTAACAGAGTATGAATAATTTTGAATCTGTTTCTATTGATTATTACCTCATTTATACGTCTTTTTCCGGATGAAATTGCAATAAACCGTTTTTTTTAATTAAAAAAAAATGAGTTTTTTTAAAGAAATGTTTTTTTTTCGACAAGAGCTAAACATTATTATTTTTCTGGCTAATTTTGCAACGTTTTCACAGTGAACCTCAATATTCTAATCCTTCTCAAAGAAAAGTTTCGCTGAAACCGCTGAAAGGGATATGTCCGTGGCAGCCAGAGAAGGGCGGAATTCCGGATTCCGCCGTTTTTTTCATTCCGTTTTCCGGATTCCGGATTCCGCCGTTTTTTTCATTCCGTTTTCCGGATTCCGGATTCCGCCGTTTTTTTCATTCCGTATTCCGGATTCCAGATTCCGTGAAGAAAATTTTTATGTTTTCCGGATTCCGGATTCAGTGAAGATAATTTTTTTCCGTTTTCCGGATTCCGGATTCCGTGAAAATTTTTTTCCGTTTTCCGGATTCCGGATTCCGAGTTCCCAAAATCCAATTCCGCCCTACTCTGGTGGCAGCTAATGCATGCCAATTGGTAACTAAGAAACCGCAAAAATGAAATGTATTTCAAACAATAAACTTTAGAAAGTCTATTAGCTGCTTTGGGATTTCTCCATTTTTGATCCATCAGCAGAATTAATGCTTCTATTTCTCCGATGCTCCCATTTTTCAAATTCATAATTCAAATCTATAAAAGTATGTCGAGAAAAACTATGAGAACTGTAAAGAGTATTAAAAAATAAATATGAATATCTACTAAAGACACTTAAAAAAATAGAACTACACGCAAGAATGGATTCGTCGAGACAAAAAACGGCCTGTCGGACGACCCTCCATGAGATGATCGAGGAAATTAACTGACTACTTCATGGACAACAATCGCCCAGGACTGCAAGACATGACCGTTTCCTTCTTCATCTACCTAGGAAAATGCTTTTGTACAGTAAACGTTTATGAATACAGCCCTGGTTTGTCCGAGGCGAACGCATATCCTTATCTTGTTAGTACTTATAGTGAAGACCAGACGGTTTGCATTACTTTCCACACAAATACTGTATTTAATAGAACAACTGCTTTTTCTCTGAATTAATTTATAAAAAACACGGCTTTTCAAGTGAAATGAATCGCTGCATATTACTGGAAGAAATGAAATCATGCCTCTTTGAGTAAAGAGTAAACTGTAAGAGGGAATGCGTTTGGTGAAAATAAAATAAGCCGATACAATATTGAACGGGAGTGTTTAAAAAGGCAAAAAATACTTCGAAACTTTTAGAAATTAAAAGGAATTCCGTGTATTTTGCAAGTAAAAACAAGTTATTTTCTGCAATGGTAAAAAACGAATATTTAATTCTTGCATTTGAGTTGCCGCCTTTCCTCCAGTCAAAAATATCTAATTTTATTACGAAGATGCACTGTCAAATGTGGTAGCTGTTTTGTTTGTTCTTAGTAAAAGATTTCATTTCATTCTACGCTTTCATTTTTTAAACAAAATGTAGAGCAGACCTAATTACGAAATTACACACGTGGTAGCATTCTCGACCTTTCGATTTTGTCACAATTTCGAAGAGCCAGTCGATTATCATTGGGAGTGAGAAAATGTTAGACACAGCTGGGTGAAATTTAGCTATAACAGAGTGGAAAATAAAAATAAAATGGTTAGAAGTACTAAAACAGAGAAAAGCGATAAGGAAGAGAAGATAGTAGTTATAGGTTACAAAATGATGAAGAAAGGCTTTCTGATGTGTTGTCAAATGACTAGGCTTCGAAGAGAAAGAGGGTAGGCATGAAAGAAAGGAAAAAGCTTAAGTATCTACAAACATGATTTTGATGAAGAACAAGGCAAAATATTAGTTTAATATATTTTTATGAAGTTGGTCCACTACGATCACTGTTTTCCTGGCGCGGTAGAATACGATTCAGTAGATTTTGAGCAGACTGAGCTGCAGCCGAAAATCCTCGGGAGTAGTGCGAAGTTGGTGGAACAATCATTGAAGTAGTAGTAGTTGGCTGATAAGAACGACGCCGAGCGCTCAAATTTGGTGATGGTCTAGAAGAGGTCGGATCTTGGCCGTAAGCGCTGTTGTTTGGGGAGGAGGCTGGTTGAATTATGACACCGTCGGATCGAGTTGTGTATGAGCTCGATGACGGACGTTGGTGAAGGTGAGATGGTGATGGACTTCTACAAAAAATCTCTGATGATTCCTAATACAGATAAGATCCTGGTGTAATTACATGAATGCTGTTAAAAAATAGATTTAAACGGAGGTGAGATTATCAATCATGTGTGAATTTGGAATAATATAAGAAAAACGTTTCTTTACATTTGAATTCAACAACGAACCTCATGCGGGTATCTCTAGCTAGTGGACTGACAGCAATTGACTGTGACTTTTGTTTTACAATTGAAATTCCTGGTGTTGCCGCAGAAGTAGAAGCAGCAGGTGAAGATGTTCCAGAATTGGAAGCCGATGATGATGGAGATGAAGCTGTCATTCGTGGTGCACCTGAGAATGAGGACGGAGCGGCAGGAGCAGAAGCAACAGAATGAGAAGGGGGATGGTGATGATGGATTGATGATGCGGAACGAAGGGTAGACGAACGATTGGCCTAAAATTCGGGTACAATAGGGAATAAACAAAAAAGGGAAACGGTATGAAAGCGGACTATCTTCCGAAGCAGAAAAAGGTTTACCTCAATTTCATTCACACTTCTTCTGACCATTCCGTGGGATGACGTCGATGGTTCCTGCGATCCTTGAACTTCCTGAGAACTTTTCAAAGTTCCAGGTAAGTGCATCAAAATAGAACCGTCTTGACTAGACGCACTTCTCGGCATGAATGCTTGTTTCTGACTTGAACTTCCTGGAACAATATCGTTTGTTGCTCGTTTTCCAGATAATCGTCTTAAAAGCGCAGATGGTTTCCTAGCTTTCTTCTCTAGGGGAACGACACGTCTCTGTGGTCGCTTCGGTTTTTTACGAGCCATCTTTCCAACTGTCCGTCGTGCAGCGCCTTCACGAATGCCAGTAGAAGCGAGTGGGACAAGACGTAGAATCAGTTCGTTTCCATTCGAAAGAAGACGATGCATCAGTTGAGGGTGCGTTAGATTGTGAACTGGGTGACCATTAACATGAGTGATCATATCCTCTGGTTGGAGATTTGCTTCAAATGCAGGACTTCCTTCAACAACCGCCGTCACAATGTGCTCAATAGTGTAGTATTCCGAATGTTCACCAAGGTACACTCGAACTGATTTTAAAGTGAATCCGAAACCAAATGGTCCTTTTCGAATAGTGATAGTATTTGAAGGAATTATTGTAGAAGACGCGGCAGAGCTGTCTTGGGATGTTGACGGGTCATTATGCAAAGGAAGTGGGCGAGGGGAACCAATGTCATTCGAAGAAGAAGCTGAAGACACAGATGCTCCTCCTGGTGATAGCTGAGATCCAACTGAGGTGGCCGGTCCAGAAGGGTACATCTGCACATATAAATAAATTTTTAGCATACTTTTGAATCCGAAAAAAAATGGTAGTAGCTTTTCTAAATCGATATTTGTTAAACATTAATATTCGATTTAAATTGTAGTAAAATTTTTGAATATTTCGACACTTTTTTTAAGCACAACTAAGATAATATTTTTTTCAAATTTAGTAAAGTTTCACTCACCACATAACAAGTCTCTCTACTTTGTTCAACTGCTTGTTTAGATTGCGATGATGATATGGACGGAATGACAAGTTGCAGTTGAGAAGCTGATGTTTGTCCAGATCCTTGTCGGCGGAATCTGACAGTGTCGTCAGAACCACTACAGGATACAGCGGAGGTAATTGTTGAGTTTTTCGAATGATCCCCTTCTTGTTGTTCGTCAGCGGATCCTGCTCCACCACGTTCTCCTTCACATGATATTGAGAACTTTGGAAGAGGAGAATGAGATCCACGATCAGCACCTGAGGCCCGATATGGGGGCTGAAAACTCGGTAAAGTTGAAGCATCAATAGATGAATCTGTAGATGAAGCAGCCGTCGCAAAGCAAGTTCCCGATCCAGTTCCTGAGGATGACGTAGTGGATACATTATGCCGCTGAGCCGAAAAACGTCGTCGGAGATTAACAGCCTAGAAAACAGTAATAATATTTCTTGTTGCTTTATATAAAATTACCATGCTGGTACTATCGTCAACAACATTGAAGAAATCTGGTGGAGCTTGTCCTGTGGAATATGATCGCTCAGTCCTAGTTTCATGTCTCGAAGACATTGAAACCGAGTGAGATCGTTCTGCTTCTTTAGCAGCAGCGTTGGCTGTTGATAGAAGCTGAAAACGGATAAATTACAATTTTCCATCTGAAATGCACTATATTCATTACATGTGGTAGATGAGCTGGATCGATTGAAACGATAGAATGACGAGGGCTGGCAGTTGAAAAAGAGTGAAACATCATCGACGAAGCAGCTGATGATCCAAGCACTTCTTCTTCTCCACAACTTTCAGCTTCATGATTATAACGGTCCGTTCGTGCTGAAAAATAAAGGTAATTAATTAAAGAGCCAACGGGAGTTTTAGAGAAAAAATGGTATAACGTAAAAATTCTTTAGATACGTAATGATTGCTGCTTACTATCAAAATAGCTGGTGTCTTCTTCATTATCCAACTGTGGTACAAATTCCGCCTTTTGCCTCAATAGTGATGTAAAATCAAGAAGATTAAAGAAGGCATGAGCCATTAGTTGGGCAGCTCCATTAACAGTTCCAAGACGGTCGGCTGGATTTTTTTCAAGAAGACGTCGACAAAGATCCTCCGCTTCAGGTGGTAAAGCTTCTTCCTCTTCAGGATACTCGACATCCTCGCTGATCACCTGAAAAATGCAATGATAGTCTTAAGAATATTTCGTAAAACAGCACCTTCGAGAAAAGAGCTTCCGGAGTTTCACCAAAGAAAGGGACAATTCCAACCAGAAATTCATATAGAATTATTCCGAGAGCCCACCAATCAACTGGTTTTCCATATCCACTACGAAGAATTACTTCTGGAGCAATATACTCGGGAGTTCCACACAGCTGCTTATCTTGGAACTGGTGCGTTTCAGCAACTGATTCATAGCCCTCTGCCACAAGTGTAGTTCGATTCATTAAGCCGATTTTAGAGAGACCGAAATCGGTCAACTTTATGTGTCCCATTGCGGTAATGAGTAAACTGAAAGTCTAACAATATAACGCAATCCCACATTTACAAAACTTACTTGTCGGGCTTCAAGTCACGATGCACGATACCGTATGAATGGAGATATTCAATAGCAAGAACAGTTTCCGCTACATACAATCTAGACAACTCAACTGGAAGAGTTCCCGCTAATTTCAAAAGTGCGGCACAATCTCCTCCCTCTACATACTCCATCAGCATACAAAGATATTGTCTGGTCTCGAAAGATCCATAAAACGAAACAACAAACGGATTATCGGCCATTGTGAGAATATCGCGTTCAGCAAAAACTTGATCGACTTGGTTTCTTAACATCAAAGTCTGCTTATTCATCTTTTTCAGGGCAAATCGTTGACGAGTTTCCCGATGACGAACTAGATAAACAGCCCCGTATGCACCATTTGATACTAGCTAAAACATGAAATTAAGTAAATTTTTTGAAAATAAGACATACTCGAATAGTATCAAAGTCATCCTCACAAGGGGCTCGATTAGTTTCCTGCCATGCACTTCCCGCACCTTTGGATGCAGTCATTTCAGAAGAACCCGCACGACCTTCTTCAGAATTTTCAATGTGCTCACTTGTGTCAAGAAGTGTATCACGATCAAGACCGAGTTTGCCTATATGTTAGCAAATAATTTCCGAACAAATAATGCAAACATACCAATAATATATTGAGGTAAATCAGGAACTCTTGCCGTTCCACTACCCAATTGTTCTCGAACAACTCCTTCGGCTTCTTCCAAAAGATGATAAAACTCGTCAGGATCAAACTCCAAGCATTCCAGCAAACGCGCTGGCCGAGAAACGATCATCAATAACTTTTTAACAAGTTTCGACAGATATTCCAGTGACTCTGGCGAGGTTTTCATTTGAGCCTAAAAACAATGAATGATTTTCGCTTATTAATTTTATAGTAGCCACCTCATTCAAAGTTTCCTCAAGTCGTTGACTCATCTCGCAGAAATATGAACATGTGATCAAATCGTCCTTCGACTTTCCCAAACAATCTAAGGCAATCTCAACAATTTGATGATGAAGGAATCTAGTGGCACCGTCACCAATCAGACGAAGAAGGCTCCGATCCGCGTAGGATTCTGCTTCAAGAACCTGAAAAAAATTATTGATATGAAGCATATTTCCCTGAATTTCCCACTCAAAGTTTTAATTAAAGAAACAAGCTTCTATAGGCAAGTTTGTAGGCCATATGATAGCTTCCGAGGTGAAAAGAAATGATATAGGTTCACCTGCTCGCACACAAAAATAGCAATAATTATTTACACATTTTTTTGGAAGGTGAAAAAATAAAACAGAAGGTACAAGCGTGTTTTGATTCTACACCTGTCCGATATTTTATCTTTAGGTGATTTAAAAAATGATACCCCAGCCTTACATTTAAAAGTATTTAGACAACGTTCTGGTGAATGCTAACCATAGTTGGATAGTCGGATGAAATAAATGTGCAGAAAGCAGTTACGAAGGAAACTTTTCTTCTCTTTAACAAGAAGAAAGTTTACCAGAAAGAGGGAATAGTAGAATTGAATTAGAAGGTCTTTTGTGCGTTTTTTATAGGCTGTGCTATACTTCGTCAACCAAGAAATTGCAACAAACTAGGAAATGCGAGAAACTACAATATTTTGGAGACGCACCGTAGATCTTCGGCTTCTCATTACCGCTTCTTCGACACTGTCTTTTTCTTTCAATCCACTACTACTTCCAGACTGCTTAGCAACTAAATCATCCAAATTATCACCGTCATCTCGAACCGTTTGTTGCGAGATTCCACCGCTGAGTGGACCGTTTTCAGCTACAAAAGCATTTAAACGTTCCTCCATTTGAAGTTTGGCACGAGGAAATCTCTCTTTGTAAACGCTTGTTCGATTAACCATTTCTACATTATACTCGTTCAAGAACTTCATTGGACTTCTGAAAGACAACCACTTTTTAGATTTTTGATCAAACACAAAAACAGAATTGTGAGAACATACGTTAAACTGCGACTTCTTGGTCGATTCAAGAAGGAATTCTGAGCTCCAGCTTGTTGTGATGCCATGTCGTCGTAAGAATCATTGCTGTCGAACCGCGACGAATTCTGACGAATCGGCCCAGATATCCGCGTCTGGTCCAGCATTTCCCCAATTTGTTCCGACGATGAATATTGACTCTGCAATATTCTACATCGAAAAACTTGGTAAAACATGCCTTTGAAATAAGTTATTATAAATTAAAAACACTAAGGATATAAAAAAATAATCTCATATAATTTTAAAATGTATTTTACGAACTTCATTTGGAAGTCAAAAACGCTACAAAGAACAAAGGAAACATTTATGAAGAATTAACCGAGGAACACTTGTATAGTATGTTCAAACTCTAAATTATCTATACGTAAGGGAACTGAATTATTACTTATCATTCGTTACATTTCAGTTGGCTAGAGTATGAATTTTTTAGGTTGAGCTTGACATTTTTCGAAAAAATTTCTTGAATTGGATTTTGGGGAAAAAAAAACCTTGTCCGTAATAAATATTTACAGAAAAAGGACGACTATAATATAAGCCACAAAATTCAGGCCCTTACAACAAAAAACATTCCGATTTATGGAGTGTATGTTTAATACTCTATTTCCCCTTGTGTTTATTAACAGAAATACAATTTTCGTACTGGTCCAATTAAAGTATTTAAAAATAAAGATTTTATTTATTACAGATAATAATATTAGGTAAACATTTTCAACTTAAGTTATAGTACTTTGGACCAGTTTATATCACGTTTTGCAATGTTGTGGAAAACACAAGATCTCACCGACACGCCCGAATTGCTTCCAGTGCCTGGTGTGCCGTATCCGCTTGTTGATGGGAGAGAAGCGAGAGACCAACGACGCGTGTCTTGGACTGGAGCCATCAATGAACTGCCATTCCGATTCGAGTATGTTCTGCAAGAACTGAAAAAATGTATGCTACCAGTTCACGGTTAATCGTTATTTTCTGAGCCCTCCCCCCATAAGTTCAGATCAGTCCCCCATAAGTTCAGATCAGTCTCCCATAAGTTCAGATGCAGAGGGGAAGGGGTAGATTTCCTACCCTACAGGTGGGGGAAATATCATACGGGCATGGGGGGGGTGAAAGTAAACTTTAACCGAGACTCAGTTGAAGAAAATTAGGACAACAAAAAAACAATAAAATATGTCACAAGTCTTCGATTATTCGACCTGCGTGCTAGCGGGTATGTTTGTCGATATCGAAAAAATTGTTTACGATTTCAATTATTTTTGTGTGAAGGGGAGGAGTAGTTTGATGTCAGAAGTTTGGAATATTCCACGATATAACTCGTATTTTTAAAAATAATTCGGATTCGACAGAAACGTTTATAATGCAAGAATGATAAATTTAGAAAATACTCGGCATTCGACCTATTTTTCAGAAAAATCAGTGTAAATCTGTAAACGTATGTAGGTAAGACATCATAATTTCGAAGTTAGGGTCACAAGGGAGAAAGATGGTCATAAAAAGGAAATTTGAACATTGATCTTCAAAATCTTAAAATCCTTACGAAAATGTGTTTTTTAAACAAAACTTGCTGTCACCTGCCATCCAGACTCACAGTACCTTCTTGTTTGCAACTTAATGCACCTTGAACCGTCAAACAAGATTTTTGGTCAGGTAAATGTTTGAGTGGGTGGTTTTTGTGAAACAGGCAGGAAGCCGCCATATGTATCACAATGGGCCCCCGCTTTATTAGAAAATATAACTTTTCATAATGGATATGGAAATTGTCATGAATACAGGAAAACGTATATCATTTTTAAAATTTTATTTGGAAAAAAAACCATTTACGAAATACTAAAGAGGCGGATTAATTCTAAACTGAAAAATGCAGAATTTTCAGTGTTCATTCATCCACTATAATATCTACTTCTTACTAAGCAAATAGTTCTGTCTGTGTGTCTCTCTGTCTGTCCAGGACCTTTTTTTGAATAACTCAAAAGAACGTCGGCCGCCTACATTGATATTCGCGATGGAGTCATGGCCAATCGTGTGCTTCGCAACCAAATCTTTAGGATACTGGTGAACTATACATAAAAAATCTACATAACTGTCTTAACAGCGACAAACTGTCAAAAATTTGCTGATATAGCGATCTGGATGTCCGTGTATCACATGTCAAAAATCAGCTTCATATGCGTAAAACTACAACTTTAATAGACATTGTCTTCCAAAGATTTTAAAACATTCCAGAATTTAACTTGCCACCATAGTTCTTCCCGCGCTCACATACGGATCTGAAACCTGGACCGCTACACAGAGCCTCGCTGAAAGGATCCGTGTGACGCATGCATCACTAGAAAGAAGATTAATAGGAATAACCCTAACCGTGAAGACATCCGATTAATCTCCAAGTCCCGGATCGGACCAAGCGAATTACTAGCGAATAACGACTCGAATACGTAACTAAGTAAGTAACTAAGTGAAAAAAAAAGAAATTTAAATCGAGGCACCACAATTTTACCAGCGCCTTCTACCTTGTGCGAAACTGGTGCTTCCATACCTTTGGCGCACCGTGTATTCATCCACTAAAAAGCTCGTTTTTCTGATTTGAATCGCAAGATTTCTTCACTTTTTTCGTGACTGAAATATTTTTTTTTTAATCACTAGAAAGAAGATTGATTGGAATGCACGAAGAATGCGTTATGCGAAGAACTGACGGAAGATGGACAGAACTGATACAAGAATGGATTCTTCGAAATCAACAACGACCTGTCGGACGACCCCCCCCCCCTCATGAGATGGTCCGACTCACTACGAAAAAAAGTCTTAATATAACGAGGAAATCGACTGACTTCATGGACAACCATCGCTCAAGATCGTAAAGCATGGTGGATTCGCACCCACAAAAGCGACTAACGGATCGACTAGTAAGTAAGTAAGTGACTAAGTAAGTGACAAAGACATCATAAGCCAAGAGTATATCGATGTCGATAAGAAACCCATCAGATCACTGTTTTCCATTCACATCCCGCTCGCAAAACCGAAAAAATTAGCAAAATATTTATTTAAGAAAAAAGGAGTAATGATAAAAAATTACAGTTTTTAGAATTTTTATCAGTTTCGCGATATTCGTTCAAAGTGACATTATTATGACCAAAATCTTGTCCAGCTAGTCGATATCTAGTGGATGCTCAAGTCAGACTTATTCAGTTTCGTCTAACACAGATTAAATTATTGGAATTCAAAAAAATTAGATGTAAACCCTTCACCTCTCACATTTCAACGCGATGCAGCATACCAACTGATGCTTACTCAAGAAAATGAAGAGCTCGAGTGCTTAATGTGAAAATACAGAATTTGCAGACCACCCCCCCCTACACATTTTTAATTGAAAATGAAGAATTTTGAAAATACATTCTTTTCATATCATTCAAGAATCTGTTTAAAAATGATAACTACTAAGAAACAACGAATATATGTAAGCGTACCTTAATGTAATTGCTCCACTGTGAACGGAATTTCCGGAATTACTCGGTCCAGCATTTGTTGTCCCGAAATTGTGAGAGGAGGAAGTGGATCTTTGCGGTACACGTAAAGGAGACCGACATCTTTGCAAACTAACAGGAGAAGTAGAAGAATGCAGTGATGGACGACTAGCGTGAGATCGATTAGCTGAAGAAGTAGAAAAGGAAGAGAGAGCAGTAGTTGAAGACTTTGTCGGGGGGTGCAGTGAAGATGTTGATGTATTAAAACTGTTTGTGGAACTACTGGACATTTGTGGATCAGAATGCCCAAGAGATGATCGGATTCGGCATAAATTTGTCATTGAAGCGCTTGACCAGCCGGCGGATGCAGCGGCCTGACCATGTTCTGTTTCGAGCCCTGAAAAATTAAAATATAGCGTGGATAGAATAAAAAAAAAGAATCCAAATTTTAAAATTCAAAGCAATGAATATTGAAAATATGAAAATTGAAAGTAAAAGAGTACGTTTTAAAATAAAAATCTAGTGATTCATTTTCAATTAGACTTTAATTTTTTAAATGAAACATAGATAATTTAAACCTTTTCGCTTTCGGAATTTGCATTGAATGTACAAAATAAGATATGAGAAATGTACAAAATTCTAATTTCTATATTGGGCGTATTTTTATTGGTATGTTTTACTTTTCTCGTTGATCCCAATCTCACCATGAATAGCCATGGTACGCCGCCGATTTCTCTTCAAAAGTCTTTCGACATTGGTAACACTGTTACTATCAGATGAATCATTTCCTGCACCTCCTCCTTGCGGCCGATGAAATGATTTTCGAGGAGGTATCATCAAACTGCCACTTCCCTTCCAAACGAAACCTGATGCTGACGGAGAGGAAGCGAAGAGAGCGACTCCTGCTACTGGTGCACCAGTGTCGCTTTCGGAGTCTGAGTTCTGAAAACGAAACAATTGTTCTATTTGGAAAAAAACATATATAAAAAGGTTTCAAGTAAACTTCAAAGTGCGATATGATTTCAATTATCAATATATTTTTTCAATTTCCCTAACCGCAGCAGTGCCTCCTTATAACCCAGCGAAGCGTCGGCTGCTTCGTCAATTTTCGAAAACTTCAGAGCTTTTATTATTCCCTTCCCGAAAAAAATAAAATAGAGGTAAATATCCAAGGAAAACATTCAAAATATGTTTAGAATAAGAAGGATGAAATGTCATTATTTCGAGATAATATTCAATAATTATTATTCTAAATATCTGGAAAAGAGACTATTACCTTTTGTAAGTGTTGAAAAAATCTTATTGTCATCCTTTGTTACTTCTTTAAAAAACTAGATAGCACTCGGTATTTTTTCAGGATCTTCCGATGACAAATTTATCTGAGCGCAAAATCTCTTCATATACTGAATAAAAGTGTGGTTAATTGTTTTTTTTTTCAATGAACGCTGTATTTGTGTGAATCTTCGACGCGTTTTCAACAACTTGTTATTACAGGAGACCGTGTCCTACTGCATTGTTTCAATGTTGAAAAACGAAAGTGGGTGTGTTTCGCTGCTTCCAAGAAGCAAAATCATTGATTCAAAAATAAAATTGTAAACAGTAAGCTCTCGCTTCAAGAGTTAAGGCGGTGTGTGAAATAGCACTCCATCAATTACTCGACGTTGGATTATATTTTAAAAACCATACGAACTGGGGGAATGAAAAAGTGGCGTGAGAAAAAGACACCTCGCGGAAGCGGGGAAAGGGACCGAATGCTGGAACCAAAAAACAGAATGTGGGAATAGGCCGTGCGCCGCTTGCGGAAGCTGGACAAAATCTTGCCTTTCATGCAACTTATTTTTCGTCTATTTAATGAAATTCAAATTCTAAGATAAAACTACGATGTAGTTATACGTTTAAAACGTTTCATGATCTCACGCGCTATCCCTAATTAGTCGTGAGAAACTTCTAATAAGATCCGTTATCTGCTTTACAATTTTTTAGTAATCTCATAATATCATTTAAAAATACATCATTCGTTCGGATCATGACAAGCTATTATCGTCGTAAAAAAGTTCCGACATTTTTTCGAGTCGGGATTTGAATTTAGAGGCTCCGCCCATTCATCATCGTTGCAGCGCATTTACTATGCGCGATATATGGGCGGAGCCTCTAAATTCAAATCCCGATGTTCGCGGGCTCGAAAAAATGTCGGAACTTTTTTACGGCGATAATATTAGGATTCCGAGTTTTTGCGATAATGGCAATTTTTCTAATAATAAATGAAACGAGTAGCATGGGTTCTACTTCATACAACGCCCATTTTCCCACTGATATTTAGGTTTCCTATTCATCCACATTTCCCTAGAAAAAAGGAGCGGAGTGAAAGTGTAAAGCTTCGGCTCTGCATTTTTGAACCATTAAAATTTTTTTCTAGCCTAAATAGCCTAAATTGAGAAATACTCACATTCTTCTTGAGTTCTTCCTTAGGTATATTTATTATTTAGCTTTTTAGTTACGTTTATTCTTTAAAATATGACAGAATTTGTTTAGAAGTTATACATTTAGAAACTAGAAGTTGCTTTGGTGACTAGGATCATACGCTTGGAAGCCTTAACAATAGTAATTTTAAACCGCACAAGATTTTGGACGCTCCACTTAAAAAAAAAAATATTTTACCACTATACGCGTTTTGATATACAGTAAATATCACGAGGTCGTATGTACTTTTATTTAATGGACTGATGTCAGAGAACAGTGGTCTGATTTATAATTTAGACTTTGACTAACCGAGGAGCTTGTGAAACGAAAAAAGCATTTTAAGCGATTCAGAGTGATAAAAAATCTTCGTCGCGTAAATTCAAGATGTGTATCTATCTTCTTACTAACTGGTCAAAGTTCTTCTAATGAAACTGACATATTTTTCTTTTTCCCGCTTATTCCGCTTTTTTTTCTGTCAATTCAAGCTCGTTTGTAGAAAAGCAGAAAAAAATAGACGAGAAGAGAATCGCGAAGAAGAATTAAATTGGGGTTCAGAAAATAAAACAAATTTCTTGCTTGACTTGAATTCGGGAGCCATTTAACATTCGTACATAACAACTTTTTATCTGAGAAGACTCACAATACTGGTTCAAATCTAATTATATAAATTTAAATATTTAAATAAAAATAAAGAAAAAATATATATTGAATACATTTTTATTCGAGGACACTGCATACCATGTCTATTGTGCTTCAAACAATAGAACTTGCATCACAAGTATTTTAAACCGAAGATTAAAGCTATCTAACAAGAGGGGCCATGCAATGAGAAACGACGAGGCTATTTCAACCACATTGAATGGCCATAAACTATTTTAGAGGAGAAACAATAAGATAATGGGTGGCGCAATGGAGAGGAATGGGCTCCCAAAGCGCCCACGAATTCGATAAGGGTGTCAACGCATATTTAATTAGGAAAACGACGGCAACGGCATTTCCTTGGAAGGACCAATCAATTTGTGGAAGGGTGGGAGAGAGCGAGGATGCGAGTAGAAAATGTTTTCCGGTTTGACAGCTTTTTCTTTTTCTCAAAATGCCTAGGATTATAAACTTTTAAGATTCAAGAAAAGTTATGGGAAATTGTATCGGCCTTGCAAAAGAAAAAAAATAATAAAGAGTTGATAACCAGTGTTACAAAAATATGAATAAGTCACTCATTTTTGAATCAACGTTACGGTTTTATGATTATTACATTAATAACATTATCAATGGCTAACTATCGAAAATCCCATATTTCGTTTTCCAATCGGTAAAACGCAAACGAATTTTTAAGTCGTTATGGAGCCGGAAGAAAACACGGAAGTACACTTGGAAATTTTTTAAAGAACAAGTTAATGCGTTGAAAATTCATAGAGGAAATGAGATGAAGGGGACAAACTTTCAAAAAATGAATCATTCGCTGTTTTGATGCATGTTCTAACTAGTCAATGCAAACATAACTGTGTCTATCATGCATCAATTGAAATCGGGAAAAATTCATTCAAGTTTTGGTGCTAGAGAAACATAGGCAGTAAGATTGAAAACGGTTGAAGGAGCGGGTAGAACTTTAGCGGTACAGGAATGAGAAATTTTAAAAAATACCAGTTTTCCGTTCCATGTTCTAAAATTTTAGTGACCAGAAAGATAAGAACGTGCGTGGAAACGAGAAAAAAAACTTTGAGAGGCAAAAGGACTAAAATAATAAGAATGGTGACGAAATAGTGCAATTTATTGTTTCAATGAAATGTGCTTATTTTTTCTTACCTATGTATTAGGACACAACTTAGCGCTAGAGAAGCAAGATTGGTGAGAAGTGAACAAGATAATCGACTTTTGAATGACAAATTTTCTGCGCTTGTGGGTCAGCCAACACAAATATCGAATTTCACTTTTCCCAACGGATTCGACGTTTGTTTTTGAGCATGGGTAGTTTGCAAAAGTTTGAAATTATAAATTGAAATAATGTCAGATAGAAACATCGGAAGTTTGTGTAAAATAAGAAAGGGTACAAAAAGCGGAGTGAAATCTACTATTTTCATAAGAAAATGTAAGCCAATAATTCCATTAGAAAGCCGTATATTTTTTTTGCATTTTCCGTTTCAATTCATTAAGAGCATTTTTCATTTTGGTGATATTTCTGTTTCTTTAACAAGAAAGATTATTAAAATAAGAAAAATAATTTCAAAGTTCTTAAATTAGAGCAATCACATTACTTTTAATAAGAGTTTAATTATTTCATGAATAAGACGATAACTTTTACCGTTTTTAAGGCACATATAGGTAGATAGTTTTTAATATAATTTCAATTTTAAAAAATGTTGAACGAGGAAATTGCGAAATTTAAAGATGAATTTTGTTGGAAGACTTATTGAGATGGTGAAAAAGGCAATTCAACAAGGGAAAAAGGGAAATAACGGGAATAGCGCCAAGGAATCGTTGGCGTGTTTCTCGACTTTATTTTCTCATCGACCAGGAAGACAGACACTCGTGAGAACTCTTTTTCGCCTTTTTCTCACAAAATATCATCATTTATCTTCCCGATAGGTATTTGTGCAAATTCTCAAAAGTGTATTATTGATTTTCCTTAACTCTTAACAAGAGGATTGAAGATTCTACAAAAACTAAGGAGATGGATGAATTCGGGAATCGGAAACGAGAGGAAATTGGGTGAAGAATAAACTGTGCAACAGCTTTCAACATTAATGCCCGCTCATATTTCTCCCGCTTCCGATTTCCATATTCAACTTCTTTTTCCGTTTTCGTGGTATCTCATGGGTTCAGATTGAATCGTCAAAGCTTTTAAAGTGGTCCTAGTGATCCCTCAACTAAGACCACTTTAATGCCATTAGCTTTCCTTAAATAGGGCGCAAAAAGTGAATTGAAAATTGCTAATAGAACACAGTTTACAGTTGGCCATTTTCATATGCGAACACTGTTCAGCTATGTAAAGGTTTGATATTTTGAATCGACGTACAACCATTTGGTCTATACGTTACTGTAGTTTTAATTTGTTTATAAATTCATCAGATGTCTGATAAGTGTTGAAACAAGTAAAATTTTAACGAGCTTAGGAATAGATAGTCTAAAAAACTACAATTAAAATCATCCTTCTTTGATATCGGAGCTTACGTACATAAATGCATACATAATACAATTAATCAATTGCCGCTCACAAGAAAATGATGACGGGGCATATTTCGATTGATTCCGAATGAACATATTCTGGCTTCATTTGATGCAACAGTTTTAAATACATCAAAATTGTTAACTTTAACCATAACAAATTATTAATGAAATGAAGTACATATGAACGATCACGCGCTCTACGTAGTCCGTTAAAAGGAAAAAAAAAGTGAGGTATAAGCAGTTCTATTCGGATATGCTCACAACTAGAGAAAACGCTTCTAACGTTTTACAGGTAGATACGCAGGAAACAAAGTCGAGCTCCCGGTCATTTGTCAATAAAAATAAGTACTCTACACCGAAAACCCGTGCGAATTGCCGTTATTTGTGAAATTATTGTTGACGCGTTACTGAAAATTTTCAGAAAAGTTCCGTATCGCAATATCTTCTTCGATGCTTTAACTGACTAGGCATTGCCTTAACTTCAAAGTATGAAAATAAAAACATACAATACAGCACGGGAATGACTTGCGAGCTTGCATTTTTCTTAAAAGGAATGGGTGGATAGTGCTAACTAAAAAGTTTGATGACATCCTATAAAAAGTGGTATGAATTACTGTAACGATGTTTATAGTATTCGAAAATCAAAAAACGTATAATATAAATTTTTGCAAGTGCAATCTGAAACCTGGTGAAACCTGTTTGAAACTTTCTGAAACATTCTGGAAATATCTAGAGTCTTTTAAATTTTTATGGAAGTTTGCGGAATAATCTGAAAATTGTCTTCGGAAGCAAGGAAGGCATCAAGATGAGAGCGCCTGGCAACATAATGACTAGTATTGTCTTTAAAGATGTTGCTTAATCATTTTCGATTTTTTTATAGACAGTTCAGTTCTTAGTCACTGGCTACATGTTGCTTCATTGTTCGTTCTATTAATATAATTAATTGGCTTTCCGGAATACGGTTTACTCTTTTTTTCTCTCGTTCTATCTACAGCAGAAAAAGTGAACACCGGTAGAAACCCGTGGCGTTGGCGCCACTTTCCGCTGTTTTATTGTTCACTTTTCTATATCAGAAGAAAAGTATTTAAAGAGGTCAATGAGTCAGAATTAAATAAAACGTCTCGGTTAAAGCAATCAAATGAATCACGAAAGACGGAGGAAAGAGTGCTCAAATACATCAACAAAACTTACGTGATTTGTGCGGAAAGTAGGAGACATTGACATTGTCGGAGATATGGAGCGAATTGGTCGAGAAAGGACGGGTGAGAAGACGATCGGTGGAACATTGATACAGTCCGATGATGAGCGGTTGCTCTGAAACACAGGTTACTTCAGGAATTTGGCAATCTGACTTTTCATGTTTATTTAAAAGCATTATTAAAAATATAACACTCCTGATACTACATGGCTCCCATAATCACCTCATGACCATTTTTGCAATAAACTAGCACGAAAAAAGGCAAATTTACTTACATTTCTGAGCATTCTGTGCTTGAAATAAGCTTATACGAAGGTGTCTGTTCACCGAAGTAAATGAAAAAACAGAGAAAGAGCCGGTGGAGCAGGTGTCTCCCTAACCACTAATTAGTTTTCAGTTTCCTTTTTTTCGTAGAAAAATTTCAGCAAAAACCTCATATTTCGACGCTTGTTTTTAATAAGAGTGGAGGACTTTTGCGAATGTTTTTGCTTGCTATTTGATAATATAGAAGCACTTGAAATCTAAAGAGCTAACGTTTTTAGATTCGTGATGACCGCTATCAAGGCTCCTCATTTAACTCCTGGTTACAGTTTGATCATTCTCAAATAAGGATTCTACATAGAACACATTTCCTACTGATAAGGTTCTGATAATTCAGAAACATAGAATGCAGCAAAATTCGAGCAACCGAATTTCAGAAGGACTCGCTCTTATTCCATGTTCCTGAATATGCGTTTCTTACCTCTCTGGTTTTGAAGTAGAGCATTTCAGGTTTCTGAATTTTTCACAGAATGGAAGCATCAGGAAGAAGTGACTCACAACCTACGAAAGTTTGTACAATGGGTGGCCCAGGAAAGAAAGAACTGTACAGCAGTCCTTGTTTTTCGTTTCGGGACAGAAAGATGAAGATGGGCGGCGGCTTTCTTGTCTTTCATATATTACACTATCTGCTCTCCCCTTTTTAGTATTTCTCTTCCTTTTCCTTGTTTCAATATATTCTTCTTTTTTATTAGAAGTTCACTTGACTCGAATGTGTTCGATGATAAGGTGAACAACAAAATACAAATTGATCGATTTCAGAATATTATCATCGATAATAGCCGTTTTTCATTGATTCATTGGCACGCTTTCTTGATGCGCAGTTAAATTAATGCAATCCCATTTATTGCATACAGACACCCCCACCCTCTCCCATTCGTGATGTTATAGTCCAAAAATCGGGAAGTCCATGGTATAACCTCCCCCTCCCCCCCCCCACCAGTTCTAATCCACAACAAGAATCCTAGAATCCCTTCATTATACATAAATTTTCAAAATCCGACACCTTTAAACTGTGCCTCATTTAAATATAATTTGAAATCAGAAAAAATAACCAAAAAAATTAATTTAGGTATTTTCCGTCACCGAATGATGATAATCGCAGAGATAATTGAAAACTGTGCTCCGGGAACTCATTGTATTGGCCCATCCCCCAATGCTTAAAGCTTAACAAAACGAAAGGGTCCTCGGGAGCATAAAAATCAGAGTAAAAACTTTGTGGAGGTCGATTTTTTTAGGGGGGGGGGGATTTTTGGGTCTTCCGGTGAAGGGCTAATTAATCTGATGGGGGTGAATATTGGAGTATAGCAACCATAGTCTCCCAAAAAAAAGGGTGGGGGACGATTACTGGAATTTTTCATCTATTCATGGCGATGGGAGGCGGGAGTGATTATTGGAGCATACTGTTATACTTACAACTTTTTCAAGAAGCAATAGTGCATATACCTAGATTGAAACAATTCTCAAAATGCAAACCTACTCGTCGTGGTGACCGTAAAACGTACCAAAGCGCTCTTCGACCTTCTCGGACTAGGCTCATTCGGCGGCGTTTCGTTATCATCACTTGAATATTTCATGGTACTCCACATCGGTGACAACAGATTCTGATAGCTGGACGACATCGGAATGGTGATTGAACTGTTTGTATCTGACATTGTTGATGCGAAGCTTGTTCTACGGTCAGGTGGCGGAGACGAGAGAAACCGAGAGGAAACATTATTCCCGAAAAGGAAAGCACCGCTTCCGCGAAACTCTGGAAGGCTTTCATCGAGCTGTCCGCCAGGTACTTGAAGGTAGTGCATTCGTGGCTCATCATTCTCGCGAATGTCGCCTAAGGGACTCGGAGAAAGAAATGGAGGGCTTGGCGGATCAAGCGATATTCTGATATGGGAGAGTTGCTCGGAGAGCCGTTTGAGACGGGGCGATCTTTGCGGTGAAAGAGAGGTACGGTAGGTGTATGATGTCATCGGTTGCATACTAAATCGTCGATGTGGATGAAGCGATTTCGGTTTTCTGAAAATATAAAGGATACATGAGAATAGAATGAACATCATCAAACCCAAAAGAAGCATCGATAATTAAATATTCATTTTAAAAGAACCTTTTTTAATTTACAATTCATGGAAATTTCGTTGAAACCAAGTTATTTTTTTTATTTAAAAATATTTGTAGACGGCATGTATTTTCGAAAAGAATACAGAGTTGGTTTGTTATAACGCTCACACAGATTCGGATTGAAAAGTACGTTCCTTATAGCGGAAATTTTTAGAGTTAACAAATATAAAGATAGTTGAAGCGGTTAGTTTTCAAGACTTCGAAGCCATTCAGTCCTGAATTGCCTTGAGAATTAGAAAAAAACCGAGAAAAAGGACGCTTAAACTAATCTGTGAGTTTTCACTCTGTTGTCCTTACGCTTGAAATGAGCCCCGAATCGAGTATTTGAGCGAGACAGAGCACAAGGCTTTATTGCTTTTTTTGAGCAGCTTTCGCATGTTTCCCCTTCTCTAGAGCTACATCTACACATATTTCCATTTCGAATTGCAGCCGTGTCGTCGCAGTGGAAACATGGCTTCTTTTTTCGTCAAACCGAAACTCAATTTCCTGTTTTTTCATTCGAATGTTTTCGTTTCTATTGGAAGCGTTTGAAGTGAACGCCTTCAAGAGGATAGACTCTTTCTAAAAACTTCTTCAAATGCTCCCCTGTGATGTATATAACTTCAGAACTTCACTCTACGAAGCTGAATTCTTCGAAAACTTTAAAAATTTTTTCGCATTCCACTCTCTTATCACTGAGTTCTCGAACATAAGAATCGACTTTAGCTCTCGTAACGGCTGTTATTACACCATCTCCCCTTTTGAAACGAATTCCTTCGAGACCACCGAAGGCCATTCCCTAAACAATAAGATGCTCTACCAGAGAGAGAGAGAGAGAGAGTTCGCTTTTTAAAAGATGGTCTGGTCAATGTGGGGCCAGATCTTATCTTAAATTGCGCAGAACTTGTTGGTATCATACCTTTAATCCGCGTGGCACCGACCCGACTTCGGCCCAGCTCACATCCTTCTTCAATGTGGAAATTATAAAACGGTTCGAAAAACATTAGATTTCAGTGTATTTTGTAAGAAAACCTATAAACTGTAACGATACGCACCAAACGAGCATTGAACTATAATATAAGCTAGAATCCGAATAGTGGCCGAGCCGCTCGACGGCCGGCAAGGGCCACGAGAATGATTGAAAGCAGCCAACATTAGAATATAAAGAAGACAACATTGGGAATGTACAGAAAATTCGACGATTTTCTTATACTTTCCCAAATTGTTTCTCTTCCATATTGTGATGGTAGGCACTTTCAACACTCTCTTCCTAGTTTTTTATAATAATATCCTTACACTTTTACATTTTTGAACTAAAACTTTAAAAAACAAAATGAATTATTTGCCCAAAGGCTTCCACGAAAGACGAAGCAAGTCGGTCGTCTTTCGTGGAATTCTTTCGTCTCGCCTTCGTCCGTCTTTCAGTTCGTCTTGCGTTCGTCTTACGTCGTCAATCGTCAATTAAAATACATGTGTACCAACACAATGTCTATCTCTGCGTCAGACGAATTCTAGACGATGACGATAACGAGACGAGACGGTCTTATTTCGTTTTTCGTGGAAGCTTTATATTTGCAAAAAACCTCACAAAAATCGCTTAAAGTTCAAGAGTTCTCGTGTTTAAGACATTGCATTTTGCAATTTCATAATTTGCTCCGAAACGTTTAGTCGGTCTGTTTGAAAACAAATGTTAAGATTTCGAATACAGATTCTTATTTAGTTTTATTTTCGATGTTCCTTGTCCAAGTTTTTTTTTTGGAAATTTTATGGACAAAATTATTCCGTGGAAACCAGAAAATGTGTTTCGGAATAGGGGCCACCCGTTCTTGAAATCAAAAGAAAAATAAAAAAGAAAGTTTCAGTGAGGTATTTCAAGATACCCAATTTGAGTTACAGAACGTTTAGCATTTAGCGATTGTCGATTTCGGTGCGCCGATGAAATTTCAAAATTTTCGCAGTGATCTCGTGTTCAAGCTGATCGGCTAGGTCTTTTTCGATTTGCGATCTCTTTCAACTATTGTTTTGTTTCATTGCGCCTTTCTTCATTATCTCTCTCATTTCTGTAAATTTTCAGCGCTTATCAGATGGATTCTGTGCTATTAAACTTGTTTCTTTCACATGCGGACTCTTCTTTTCTATAAAGTGAACCAGTTGAATTTTATGTAAAACTAAAACCTCAGAAATCATCATCTTCAGATGGAATTTGGATAAAATCAATGAAACTAATGTGATCTATGTAGCTTTGAAAAAGTCTTTTTAATTAAATCACTTACTATGAACTTGAAGTTATCTGTAAATCATCAAAATCTGGAATTTACCATTCACTTCAAAACGAAAAAGTTACTATTATTATTATAAGTTATAATTCCCTTAAAATTGTTTGAAAAAATTCTTGAAACTCCTTTTGGAAAAAGAAATCAAGATTCTTAGATTCTTAATACTGCGCTGAAGTTAGGTCGTTCTGCAGCAGTTCATTCCACATTAAAATCGTGTCAAGTGATCATTTCTGTGATCAACTTCTCAAAATGTTTTTGACATGATATATACTAATACGGAGTGATGCATTCGCGAAACGTTCATCAGATGATCACTGATTCGTCGCCAAATTGGAATGAGACGACGAGGACGAACGAATAACAAGGAGAAATGGGAGGAAACGGTTGACGTGCCTATTCAAAAACATGTGTTTGGAAGATGAAGTTTCTCAAAATGCACCTGGCCATGTGAGGCTTCTGTGAGAGTAAACAGAGAGATGAAGAAGAAGAAGAAGGGAAGGCGTTTAAGCGCAAAAGAGCCGGCTTTTTAATGCGGAGTAAAACTGATAAATTTGAAGAACGGAAGGCAAACAAGCAATGGAAAGGTGCATCGGAAATTAAATTTTATGTAAGCACATTCTCCACAATTCATTGAGTTTTTCATAAAACGAAATTCAAGGGAAATAGCATGCTTCAAGGAATATCTTTATTGACAATAATGAAATATGATTGCAGATGACATCCGCAACAATGAGCCGATAAATGCAACCAAGTGTTGCTGAACTATTTTATACTGGCTGAAAAATACATAAAGCAGTTGCACAAAACATTTAACGGAGGGATTAGGCAATGCGCAAGCAGTGTACCACTTCTTGACATCTTAACATAACATAGCTTAACATAACACTCGCACCGAAATTTATGCGTTTTTGCTAATTAAGCGTTGAACGATTGAAATGAGTGAAAGTGAATGAAAAACAAATGATATTTTTCTCATTATAATAAATTAGAAATTGGAAATTATTCAGGTTGGTAATGCATATTAATGCGAATTAATGGAGCTACAGCAAGCGCAGAAAATGCACTTTTAAGCTGAAATGGAACATTCAAAATTCCATGTTCAAGAGTTTGGAGCACAAAATGACGAGAAATGACGAGAAATCATTGGTTTCCAGAATAACACTTTTAAGATAACTACTAGAGTAGAATATTCCAACGTACTGAAACTATCTCTTTCTTGAAACTACACATTTACACTTCTAAAATTCAATATTCAGTGCAACTTTATTCTGATATTACTTCAAAAAGTGATTAATGTGCCTAGAAAATCGGTAGACAGCTTCTTATAGTGATAGAACATGGCGGATTTGAACGGACTTTCAACAATTTCAGAATCAAAAAATGGTTGCCATATCTAGATAAGATCGGGGGTCCCATCCCGGTGATGGTCTCTCAACGTGCACACCTTGCATCTCCGCGGAATAAGTATTGAGCTCTGAGGAGCTGCTTACTAATGAGGTGATAATCCTTGCTTCCCTTTTATGGTGCAGATATTTAAAAAGGGATTTCTCCTGCCTGACCTGATCTTATTTTCTTACTTTTTAAATAGAGTCGTATTTATTATTAGGTTGAGATTTTTTTTAGAAGATTTAGCACAGGGCAATGAGGCGAAAGGGCTGAATTGCACTGCACATATTTTGGAGGGAAAATGAGTTTTTCGTAAAAGCTACAGTCTTTTCGTTTTCTGACATGTTTTGATTTTGTGAAAACCGAAAGATGACTCATAGACGAAGAAAATCAAATTGGACCAAAAGGTGCGTCAGCGTCAACACTTTCTATTTATACTACTTATGTATGTATATCAATCTTAGTCAATCGTCGAAAATCGGGAACAACTGAAAGAGTCGGGCACATCTGTATGGATAAACGGCCGGATTAGACGAGCATTTATCGACGAATTTCTCATGCAAGGATTATCTCTTATAATTATTTTTATTAGCTTTTTTCTTTAGTATCTGAACACACCCATTCTTAACTATTTCTGTAACACGTTTAGACAAAAGAATGAGACGGAGGCTTGATGAAAAAATGTATAATTGTAAAGAACGAGCAGTACGTGCAGCCGAAATCGAAACTGGCCAGTTCGGGGCGGTGTATAGACTTTCCCAATTTGAATATTGATGCTCAAGTATATATTTTTTTATCATGAAATTGTGCATTCACCAACTTGGAATCAAGCCGGAAGCAGTTAATTTGCTTCCCCCCCCCCCTTCCATTTTATTTATGTATATTATTCCAAATTGCATGTTGGATAGCTATTATCGGAAGAGAACGTCATAGCTGTTTCTTCAAATATTAAGTTTTATTCCAAAGAAAGCTGAGAGCATCTCAGAAATGGACGCGTTGATAGAAGTGATGCGATCATAGCAAAAATAATGAACAGGAAAACCGTTAATTTGACCTTTAAGAGAAGAAGAAGCGTGGATAACCACAGACATCTGCGAAAACATCGCAACGCTCTCGTGAATTTGATCAAAATCTAAAATCTATCGAATCTGTTAGCATTCAAACAATTCCAAGCCAAGCGATGCATAAACTTAACAATAAATTTGATGAAAACTAAGAGAAGAATGCTGAAATCTTTGAAAGAAATTGCTCCATTTCGAAGCGTCAGATGCTTTGTGCAGTGCTCATGCAGTGATTCACTGTAACAGAGTCAACAAATATTAATCCGTTCAGAAAGGTGCAGAATTATTGATTCGAGCACTCATAAACTGTTGAAAATAGTGATTTCCTTGATGTTTGATGTTTTAATTCAAACTTTTTCATTTCCTATAACTTTTTCAAGTATTCCATTAAACCTTTCTCTGCTTTGGAAAAAGTGGTTCGACCTTGACGTACTCAGTAAAACTCCACAAGCGCCGGTTAACCTATGGTGGAGTGACACATGCTGTCAACGAGCCTAGTCTAGGCTGCATAGGCCGAGTCTTCCGCAAGTCGAGTACAAGCTAGGAACAAGCAGCCTATGCATGTGCCAGATATATGGAGCTCAGCCGAGTAGCTTCAATGACTGCTAGCTTAAAAGGGAAGCCGTCGAGTCACAAAATATTTGGAAATATATTCGGAAATCTTCGAAAACTTAAACTTTAAAGAATAAAAACGATGGATCGTGTTTGCTTGACTGAATACCACAAGAATAACAACTGAAACCAAAAGTATGAAAAAACAAAAAAGAAAAACGTTGTGCGTTTTTATTTCCGCCCTCATCGAAAGTCACTCAGCAATCGGCTATTCTAAGCACATAAAACATAGAAAAATTGCCTGACAAGAGGCGCACGTGCAACGGATTTTTAGCGGGGATAAATTGCAATGGGCGAACGAATATCTTGTTAAAAAAAAAACTTCTTTTTATTTGAGCGCTTGTCAAGACTTCACTCACTTTTTTTTGGCACTTGTACTGCTTTTCTTTTGCATGATAGCTCCAAAATTGAGCATTCGATTCTGAAATGCAACGATAACAAAGAAGAGAATGCAGAATAAATAAGGGCGGCTGAAAATTGTGTTTTTATTGGAGTCTATATTAGAAATAAAGCATATCACAATGGATTATGCAACGCAGCCGAGCATCTTTGCGAAGCGTAGAGATTTGTGATGCTAATAAAATTATAAATAAAACGAAAACATTTCAGATTTCTCTTCTTGTCTGAATATTCACATATCCTAATCCTCCTTTTCATCAGCTCATCGCAGGATTTTCTTTTAAACATTTCCTTTTCTGATTTTCGGTTTTCAAAGATTACTGCCATCTATTGGTTCACTTTGAAAACTGGGTTTCGCTTGATTAACACAACATACAAACTTCAAATTTCTTATATGAAAATTATATTTTCCGTCTTGCAATCTGTTCTACTACGTATGGTGAATGTTGGGTAGTTGATAAGAGAAGTGGCTTACAGATGCCGCAAGAATATGTGTGCATTAATATTCCTTAATTACAGTCAATCATCAGAAATATGAATTATACATATACTTTCATATTAAGATATTAAGTCCACAACTTTGTTTAGAATCAAGAATTCTGAAGAATTCTGCAGTTTAAAGCGTGCCTCAGTTATCTTATATATTTTTAGCTACGTGCATGTAAATTTGACATTAATAACATGGGGCGCTCTCCATATTGCGCTATACTTAGTTCACTTCACTAGTTCAGTTCCCGTGCTTAGTTCACTATGGTCACCGAGGGCTTTATGAGCCACCCTTGAAAAGAAATACCGTCGCAAGAAACAAAAACTTTAGAATATCTAATCAAAATACGGCTTCAAAATGTTTAATACTCCGTTGGGTACCCTTTTGCATCGACCACGCTGCTTCAAGTTGAGCAAACTTCTGGTTTGCATTCGTGGCCCGAACACTTTGAAGTTGTCTCTCGAGCACCTCCCGTGTTCGATCGGATTTAAGTCTGGAGACTTGGCCACTCCAGATAATTATTAGGTTGGTCCATAAGTTTCTTTCGATTTTGGATGCTCAACTTTGAAAACTGATATCTGGTCAGTGAGATTGTTTTTCTTGGCGGATGTTTTTTGTTGGATAGAGTATTTCACGGACTTGCTTTTCACACTTTGCCTGATTCCTCCTTCTTGTCGTTCGCGGGCATGTCGCTTGTTTCCGTCCCTCACCATTTACACTTTCGAAATGTCATTTTATTTTTATTCATTTCTGGTTTAAAAATTCATGATATTCACAAGAAAATGAAAGAAATATATGAAGAAAAATCTCCTACAGCTCCTACGATCAAGCATTGAACCGATCGATTTGAAGCCAAGAATTTAGAATTGGAAGACGAAGATCGGTCCGGAAGTTGGATTTGGACATGTTGAAGAATACTATAGAAGCCGATCCGTTTCAAACCATCCATGAATTGTCAAAGGCCTTACGGGTTGACTATGCAACTGTAGTATGTGGATTGCAAACCCTTGGAAAAATCAAAAAATTTGGACGTTGGGTACCTCATGCCTTGAATCACTACGATATGGATCGCCGAGTGGGCATCGGCATGTTTCTTTACTTTTCTCACCGCACTCAAGCCTGGCTGAATGATCTAATCACTGGTGATGAAAAGTGGATATACTACTCTAACAAAATAAGGAAGGGCTAATGGGTGGACAAAGATGAGCAGCCGGTAGACGTCCCGAAACCCGAACTTCACGTGAAAAAGTGATACTGTGCGTTTGGTGGACCGTGCAAGGAATCGAGTATTGGGAATTGCTCAAAGAAGGCAAAAACAATAACAGTTGACGTCTACACTACACAGTTTCAAAAACTTAGACAAACAGTGAAGAAGAGCCGAGGAGAGAAAGCGAAAGTTTTCTTTCAAAACGACAATGCGCGCCCTCACGTTGCAAGGTTAACAAATGCTAAGCTCCTGTCGTATGGATGGATTGTCTTGCCCCATCCACCGTATTATACAGATCTCGCTGCTTCTGATTTTACGCTTTTCAGTCATCTCCAACGACATCTTGATGGCGAAATTTTCAAGACAAAGAAGGACATCGAAACTGAGTTGACTCAGTGCTTTGCCCCGCAGAATCCAGAGTTCTTTGATGATGGAATCCAGAAACTTCCGGGCGATGGCAAAGATCATCAATGCTAATGGTGAATAATTTCCTTAATTATATTTGCTTGGCGATGTAAAAATTTTTCAATAAAATTTTTTCCAAAATTGAAAGAAACTTATGCACCAACCTAATAACATTTAAACCAGCTTTCAACATGCTTCGAGGTGTGCTTTCGGTCGTTGTCTTGTTTAAAAACGAACTCTCTTCCAACTTTTGCTCTGGCCCATGGTCTCATCGTATTCTCCAAGGTATCTTCATACACAAATTGATTCATGATTCCATTGATACGTCTCAACGGGCTCATTGCAGTGTCTGAGAAGCTTCTCAACACCATCACCGAGCCGCCTCCATGTTTGGCTGTTGGGCACTTGTTTTTTGTGTCGTACCTGGCTCCAACTTTTTGCAGTTCTCCTGGGGGGGCAAGGTTCGTCCGTTAAAGTTTTTAAATTCATAAAAATGGACACTTCAAATGGCATTAAAAATTCGTTAAAAAATATTAGGTTGATGGAAAAGTTATGGCGTTTTTATGTTGTTTACTTTTGTGAAAGATTTTTGAATAAAATTTTTGGTTATCTGTGATCGTGTTATATATCATTTTAAAGAGCGTAATTCGCTCTATCTACTTGTCTTTTTGATTTTTCCTTGAAATAATTATGTCACTTTTTATAGCACTTCAAAAAAGCATGGATAAAAGGCAAATTCGAACGATTTTCTTGTTCCAGTTCAAACTAGGCCGAAACGCTGTCGAGACAACTCGCGATATCAACGATGCATTTGGCCAAGAAACCACTAATAAACGTACGGCACAATGGTGGTTTAAAAAATTCCGTAGCGGTGACGAGAGCCTCGAAGATGAAGAGTGTGCCGGCCGCCAGTCTGTGATTGATAACCATTCAATTGAGAGCCTTAATCGAAGCCGATCTTCTCAAGTCAACACGAGAAGTTGCCGAAGAACTCGACGTTTGCCAATCAACAGTCGTTGTTCATCTGAAGCAAATAGGCAGATCAAAAAAGCTCGACAAATGGGTGCCACACGAATCAAACGAAAATCAAAAAAATCGTCGTTTTGAGGTGTCATCCGCTCTTCTTTTGCGCAACAAAAATGAGCCGTTTCTTGACCGGATCGTAACTTGTGATGAAAAGTGGATCCTCTACGACAACCGACAACGTTCCGCGCAGTGGTTGGATCGTGATGAGGCTCTCAAACACTTTCCGAAGCCGAAAATCCACCAAAAAAGGATATGCTGACTGTTTGGTGGTCTGCAGCCGGCCTCATTCACCACATCTTCTTAAATTCGGGTGAAACAATTACAGCAGAGAAGTACTGCCAGCAAATTGACGAAATGCATCAGAAGTTACGACGTATGTGCCCGGCATTGATCAACAGAAAGGAACCAATTCTTATCCACGATAATGCTCGGCCACATGTTGCACAACCGACCCTGCAATAGCTGAACGAATTAGGCTATGAGACTCCGCCTCATCCACCATACTCACCGAACCTCTCGCCCACCGATTACCACTTTTTCAAGCTCCTCGACAACTTCCTTCGTGAGAAATGCTTCAAAAGCCAAGACGATGCCGAAAATGCCTTCAATGAGTTCGTCCCTTCCAGAAACCCGGACTTTTACGCTACCGGAATAAAGAAACTTGTTTCTCGTTGGCAAAAATGTATTGATTCTAATGGTTTTTATTTCGATTAATAAATTTGATTTTAAAAAAAGTTATGGTAATTTAAAGTTGAAGGTTCAAAAACGACATAACTTTTCCATCAACCTAATATATAAAAGTATGTTTTTTTTTTCAAAATTTCCCGGGCAAAACTATTATTTTTTGTTAATTCAGTAAAGCTTTTCATTTAAAAACATTCAACGACTTGTGTAATAAAAAATGACGGGAAAATCTGAAATCAGCAATTGCAGAAGTTTCCTCGGTCAATTGAAAAACAATATTTTGAGAAGAATTAATAATATTTGTTGCGGTTGTGGGCACGGTTATTCTTTATTCTTTGAGAAGAAGAAAAAAGGAATAACCGTGTCCATAACCACAACAACAGGATGAGATGGAAATGGATACTCTTTGTCAAGTCATGCAGCAGCAACAAGGACAAGCAGAACAACGCATAGAGTTCATGAGACAGCAAAAATTTCAATCCATGGAAGTTTTTAAAATTCTTAGTGCTAAGCCGACCGACAATATGGCTATCATAAAATCGCTTTACAATAGGACAATGCCATTCGTGTGTTATCCAGAGGAAGGAGAAACATTCGACAAATGGTATGGTATTATAGATATGAGGATGTGATCCAAATGGATGGTTCAAATCTGGATGATACAGAGAAGGCCAGATTCATCGTCTCGAAACTGGACAAAAGAGAAGCCGAGAAGTTCGTCAAATCTTGCCGAAGAGTGCGTCCGATATTACATTTGAAGAAACCATCAACATGCTGAAGGAACTCTTCAACGAAACCAAATCAGTGGCACGTCTTTGTTACGAGTTCTTGACAGTTAGTTTTGATGGAAATGACAGGAAAGATTATACAAGCGTCGTCAAACGTCTCTTCAATGTGGCACAATGGACTCTGATGACGGAAGATCAAGTTCAATGACTCATTTGGATTATTGGTCCTCATTTGAATCAACCAATCACTTGGACCTTTGTCTCCGTACACTTCGAGAATTTGAAAGAAATCCAGCTATCACATTGTCAGACTTGGCTGACCGTCTCGATCATGTAATTGCCCTCAAGGCGGATGCTGACTTCATCGGTGGCCCAATATCGGTGATAAATGCTATCAAAAAACGCGCATTGCCAATCAAGCCGTCAAATCAAAAGTAGGAAATTAGGTTACTCATGTTCAAGACCTGATTACAACCCGAAATTTTCTAAACCACCATCAGAATGTTACAAATGTTGTCAACTTCATTGGGCTCGGGATTGCAAGCTGTCGCAGCTAGGAAAAAGAAGCGCATTCAATCCAACATCCAGCTTTCTTCATTTCTCATACAAATGCGGAAACTCCGAATCGCATCTACACGAATCTTTTGGTCAATGGATGGCACACCAATCCGGATGCAAATGGACACTGGCGCTGAAGTTAAGCTATACTCAATGAAGAGGATTGGCGGAAGCTGAGAAATGCGAAGTTGTCACCTCCAACACTGAACCTCAGGACTGCAACAAACAAGCCGATCAACGTCAAAGATCAGTTCAAATGCAGCTTCATCCTGAATGGATCGGGAACCTGCCACGTCACCGAAACGGCAACAATATTTTAGTAGGGATACGGTTTTGTAGCCAGCTATTATAAGATTACTAATTAAATTCGTGAAATCTTAAGATTACTAGCAGATTTTGACTTTTGGGGAAGACCCAGATCAACTTTTGTAGCTAAGCTGCATATAAATCGAAAACTAGAAACCTGCTTTACATCACAAGAGATTGTTGCATTTCATGTATGACTTGTCCTTGATATATTCAGACATTTACAAACTTAAATTGCATCATTGTCACATGTTTACCAGCTATAGCTATGTAATTATTTAATGTTCTTTCATTTTGATTATTCTGACATTCGTATCTATTCCAGATGCCTATTAATTTTTGTGTTTTCCGACATTGAGAAGCTATATTTGACAAAGAAATTGCCAAATTATTCAAAGCCAACGTACCAAGATTAAAATGGATCTAACAATTAGCCTTTTGCTCTTCAAGAAAAACTTCAAATGTCGCGTATCGTAGTATCAATGGAGAAAGAGAAGACAAAAGGGGAAAATCCACTGAAGTCCACGTATGTGGGATGACTCTATTTGAGTAAGTGATATCGAAAAGAACTATCAGAAGGCGTTTTCAACCAAAACGGTCCATTTGGAAGACGTCCAGTAAAAAAAAACAATAATTAAATCAAAAAATAGAAAAGAGAGAGGGCGGAATGGTGTAAATCATTGTGCATTGGGAACGCCGGAAATGAAGAAACAAGTTTGGAGCTATAAAGGCATGTTTAACTTGTTCGTGACGCATGGTTTCAGATGGGTTCGACTTTTAATAAGAACCAGTTATGCTCTCAAGTACCAGAGGAAAACTGGTTGTGAGGAGGCATCACGTATCGCCCTAGAATTTAATCAGTTTGAAGGACTAAATATTCTGAAATATTTTCAACCCAATCGATCTCGTTAGTATAATAGCTGAAATCATGTTTTTCACGAAATTTTACGCGTGAGTTGTCAGGATTTTAGAAGAAGATCTGAAAAACTGTAAATTCTTAACAATTTACGAAACATTTGAAAAATGTAGAAAATTCTTTTACATTTGACCTCCCGTTTAACCGGATACCAACCGACCGCCCACAGCCATGTTGACTGCCGTGAAAAAGCCATATTTCGGTCATGATTGCTTTCTTAATTTCTTAAAAATCAAACAGAAAAATTTGAAAATATAAAAAAGCTGTAAATTTAACGTAAGAATATAAATAGCCTCTGCCTGAACAGGTGCCGCCTAGCTGATGACCTGTCAGCTAAAGCTGATGCCATCTGTTTCAGATGAAATTCGGTGAGAGACTTAATCTAGGTTGCAGCTTGCTTCTGGGATCATACAAGATCACACAAATGACTTTTGATTTCTTAACAATATGTGTACTTCAATTAAATGCACTTCAGTTGTCAGACGCTCCAGATTGTGACTTCTGAATTGTTATCCCACATATCTGATTTAACGTATTCAACATGTCGTTTCAGAAAGTTGTACAACACTTTAGGATGCTCTTTAAAAACACACACACACAGTGCTCTTCGAGATGAAAATAAAGATATTGAGTAGTTCGGTTGTTCACCTGACAAGGATCGAATTTTCTTTCCTACAAAAGTTGAAGCTCGTAAACAAACGGTGGCCTTCGTGCAAAATGAGTTTTGATATGAACACGTGAAATCTGTTTCACTGAAATGAATTTCAAGATCTTTTCAAGTTTTGGTGTCACAGCTTTCTGTGAATGCTTCATCTGAAAATGTTGCAGTGCGAGCGGCTGCAACTCTGCAAGGCAATAGTTCATATTAAAGTTGGCATAATTTTTTATTTGCTCCGGATCATTTAATCCTTCAGAAATCGCTCCCATCGTAATAGTAAATAAGCTTCTTCAAAAAAAATTGTTCGTTGAACGGCCTTTTTTATTCTTCATCAGTGCTCTGATGGCCTTTAACACGCTTCATTTAATCACTGTTGGAGGTCTTCATTTTGTGGTATATAGTTAGAAAATATTGCTTACTATGTATATGCATCACATGCGTTCCCATGACAGTCGACATCTATGTAGTCTCAATCAGAAAGTCACTTTGCCGTGCAAAAATATAGTAGAGAACTTGAAATTAACAGAACTCGGAAGTGAAAATGATGCTCGTTTGGGGTAGGCAAGCTTCAACGGAAAACGATAATATCGGCAGCACTGTATCCTGGAATCAATGCATCCAGATTTGTTATATGTCGTCGAGTTGTATTGTGAGTACACCTTCAGTCTCTGAAGTGAGAACCGTAATTTCGTATTTCATTTTCGACACCATCGTTCTTCCCGCGCTCACATACAGATCTGAAACCTGGACCTTTACACAGAACCTCGTTTAAAGGATCCGCGTAACGTATGTATCACTATGTAGAAAGAAGATTAATTGGAATGACCCTTACGGAGCAAAGCCAACTAGACTTACACCGCGAAGACGTTCGAAAAATCTCAAAAGTCACGGACCTACTTAAATACATCAAAACAAGAAAATTAGGATGGGCCAGGCACATTATGCGAAGAACTGACGGAAGATGGACGAAACTGATACAATAATGGATTTCTCGAGATCAAAAAGGGTCTGTCGGACGACCCCCCAAGAGATGGTCCGCGCTCACACAAGCGACTAACGGATCGACTAAGTAACTAAGTAAGTAAGTAACAGTTCAGTATGGCGGACAGAAGCCGAAACTGAGTCCATAGTGGCGTGGAAAGTGGATGGTCCGGAGGATAAATGCGTGGTTGGAGTCCATGTTCCAACATTAAACAACCGGAATTCGATGGTATTCATGGAGAACATCAATGTTTCTTTATTTTTTCGTATTTCAGGGAACTCTTTTTCTGGCCGAAGATTCGTTACCTTACCCCAAATACGTATACTACACTATTTACTCTGAAAATGAAATTGTGTATAGTGAAACTGCATTGTGTGTAATAGCAAGATGGTTAAAATACATGGAAATGATAAGATAGCTTTTGAACATCCTTTTTTAAATAAAGGACACGTGGGGTAAGTGGGTATTTTTGATAAATATTAGGTTGAACACAAGGTTATGTCGTTTTTTAACCTTCAACTTTAAATGACCATAACATTTTTTAAAATCAAATTTATTAATCGAAATAAAAACCATTAGAATCAATACATTTTTGCCAACGAGAAACAAGTTTTCTTATGCCGGTAGCGTAAAAGTCCGGGTTTCTGGAAGCGACGAACTCATTGAAGGCATTTTCGGCATCGTCTTGGCTTTTGAAGCATTTCTCGCGAAGGAAGTTGTCGAGGTGCTTGAAAAAGTGGTAATCGGTGGGCGAGAGGTCTGGTGAGTATGGTGGATGAGGCAGAGTCTCATAGCCTAATTCGTTCAGCTTTTGCAGGGTCGGTTGTCCAAGCATTATCGTGGAGAAGAATTGGTCCCTCTTTGTTGATCCATGCTGGGCACATACGTCGTAACTTCTGATGCATTTTGTCAATTTGCTGGCAGTATTTCTCTGCTGTAATTGTTTAATAGCTTGATAATATGCTTTCTTTGTATTCCAGATGGGGTTTCAATAGGCCGATCTGAAAATACTGGATTTCACATGAGGCTACATGCTCAGCATGTTCAGCTTTTTGGGGGTGGGGTCACATGCTCAGTTTTTTGCAGTTTTGCCCAAACGAGGCACAAACTGCTCGCTTATTTGACTTATTACCTATTTCGGGGCATAGCCTGCAAAAGCCACCATTTCATAGTCATTGCACGCCAAATTAGAGAGTTTTGACGTCGTCATGGTGCATTTAATATTGTTGATTTCAATTCTACGCTATGCAGTTTATTCATTCCCAAAATGAAGACTATAATAATATTTATTCTGCTTCCAATAATTGCTCATGTGGTACAAGCGTCTTGTCAGCACGATAACACCGAATAATTGTTTCAGGAATCGGTAACCAAAATGATGATTGTGTGGGGGAAGCCAATGAAGGTTGTTCCTCCTTCTCCAAGTGTCAAAACTACATTAAACTGGGAAGAATGTGTACAGGAATGTTTCAATCTCGATATATGCGTGGTGAGTTAATTACTGCAGCCCAACTGTTTTTCGAATAAAGATCCTTTCTTCAGCTCGCATACCAAAACGCAACCGGATGTATTTTGTTTGAATACAATAGTCTGGTTACCGTTCAAAAAACGGATGAATTGGAAGGGTCTGTTGTAGCATTCAAAGTTAATAGCACCGGAGATCAGTGTCCTGTGGGAAACGATGCTCCCACATTCAATAATCAGAGTGCTACGGTAAATCATAACGAAAAAGAGTTGATAAGTAGAAATTTTTGATAGCTAGAAGTGCTGAAACGGTTGTCATCATTTGCCTTCAGGGTTACATATTCGATGGCGGCAGAGCACTTTTTCCTACTAAAGTTTGGTATACCATAAGCTTAATTGGTTCCAATTGGGAAATATCTTACACTTGTAAGCTACACTCTTTGCAGTGAGCTGTCAATGATTTCACCGCCAATTTCAGGCATTGAGCAGTGCCCAACATCTTTCAATCGTCCTTTGAAGCTTCCTAATGGAAATGAGATATGCATTAAGGCAAGCACCCGTTACTTGAACATAGACATATAAAATACGGCATTTCAGATTATTATCTCAGATGAAAATGTTGGTGGATATCACAGTAAAAGTATGAGCAACTGCAAATCAGTCAATGCTACTCTGCCCACAATAAACTATTTAATTGAAAGCGAAATCTTTACAGGTATTTCACTTTTTCTGATATTCTATTATGCTCACTCAACTTAACAAGCAATAGTCTTCCAGATGTTATTAGAACCTTAGAACCACTTTTCGCTTTACCCACGTTCTCGGTTAGGATAGATGGGGTGAGAATAAAGGAATGCCAACCATATCCCAAATCAAAATCTTGTATGACACCTTCGGTGAGTGTATACATCATGTCATCCGAAATCGATCAGCTAGGGTTTCAGGGATTCCAATTCACAGATCCTCGTTTCCTTGGAAACTTTGATCAGTATAACTGGAAAACGAACGCTGGCGCAAAAGTCGAAAGCGACGATGACTGTCTTGTTCTTCTATATCCATTGACAGATAGCACAAACATTACGGTGGATGTCAAAAGGCAACTACTTCTTCGAATTGCCTTATAAAATCAATGCAATTTCAGTTGTACCACTAAAGGAGCACGGCAGGCCCTTGGAACGTTATGTGTGAAGGATTCGTGGACTTAATCGAAAATGGAACGCAAGTTACAAAATCCGAATATGTATTTTAACTTTGTTCCTTTTTTAACATATTTTCTTGTAAATTTACTTTGTCATTTCAAAAAGAATTGTTTAAGAGAATACCGAATTAAAATTCCAATGAGATACAACTCGGGAGGACTCGCAGGAATCAGATGGTAGGGTTCGGATGGGGAATTGATCTATGTGACGTAGTCTAAGAAACTAGACTGGCTCGAATATTGTTCGCAGGACCGGTGGATGCTTTAAAAATAACGGACTGGGTGAACTGTCGAGCTTGAGATGCATTCAGATGCACAAGAAACACAGTTTCAGAATTGGAAAAAGTCGTCAAGTGTATTCATTTATTTATTCAAATCATGCAACTCTCAACTCAACAATTTACACAGACAATCGAGCAATTACAGTACTTACTTACTTACTTAGATACTTAGACGCCCGTAGTCGGCTGGGAGTCATCCCAGCGGCGGGCACATGTTTTCCATAGGTTTCGGTCTTGGGCGGCTTGGGCCCAATGTTGTTCTGGAGTGTTGAGTGACTTGAACGCGTCACTGCAGCGTGTGGCGGGACGGCCGAGTGTTCTTTTCACGTCCCGTGGGTACCAGAAGGTTGATCTTGTTGTCCAACGATCGTCTTGTCTTCTTACAACATGCCCGGCCCAACGATGTTTTGCTCGTCGGATGTAGGTGACGGCATCTTGGATTCCAGATAGTTGTCGGAGGTCGGCGCTCCTGAGACCTTTGTCGAACTGTTCGTGGCGGTTGGTTGCCAGCAGAGTCCGTTCCAGTGCTCGTTGAGTCCGAATGATGAGCATGTCCGATGTTTTGTTATCTGCCCAGGTCTCGGCTCCGTAACAAAGTGCTGGTAGGACGGCTGTATCGAAGAGCTGTGAACGGATCTTCTTGTCGCTGACCAGATGTGCTGCTTCTTTGACGGTGTTCATCGCGGCCCACGCACATCTTCTTCTTCTGCCAATTTCTGTTTTCAGATCATTGTCCATGCTGATTCGGCGGCCAAGATATACGTAGTGGTCCATATCCGGTAGATCCGTGTCGTCCACTGTGATGGTAGTCTTGTCGGCCCACTTGTTTCGCATCATCTCCGTCTTCTTTCGGTTCATGCATAAACCAATTCTTTTACCGGCTTCGTTGAGGTTATCGACCATATCTTGGAGCTTGACTGCGCTGTGACTGAGGAGGACGATGTCGTCGGCAAATCGGAGATTGGAAAGCTTTCTGCCGTCGATCGCGACTCTTCTGTCTGTCCAGTCGAAGTCCAGCATTGCATGTTGGAGGGCAGACGTGAACAGTTTCGGGGAGATCGTGTCGCCTTGCCTGACTCCTTTCCCGATTGGGATCGTCAACTCCTTGTGGAACATCTTGATCTTGGTAGTCGTTCCGGCGTTGCACTGCTCGATCATGTTGATGTACTTGTGCTCGGCTTCGGCTTGGGCGATAGAGTTCCAGACTGCATTCAGTTCCACGCTGTCGAAGGCCTTGTTGTAATCGATGAAGCAGAGGAGGAGCGGTAACTTGTACTCTCTGGTCTTCTCGATGACTTGTGTGACAGTGTGAATGTGGTCTAGGCAGGCGAAGTTCTTCCGAAAACCGGCTTGCTCCACGGGTTGGAAGTCGTCTAGCTTTCGTTCCAGTCTGTTCAGTAGGATCTTAGTGAACAGCTTGTACGGTTGGGACAGCAGGGCGATTGGTCGGTAGTTCTTGATGTCTTCGCGATCGCCCTTCTTGAAGATCAGTACAGTTTTTGACAATTTCCACTGGTTGGGGATCATTTCTTGATCTAGATATCGGTTGAATCGATCCGCGAGCTTCCTCGTAATAGTCTCGCATTCACACTTGAGCACGTCCACGGAGATATTGTCTGGGCCGGGAGCCTTTTTCGGCTTCAGCTGGTGTATCGCATGACGGACTTCGGACAGTAGAATGGGTGCAACTGGTTGCTGCGTTGGCGTCGGGATCCGCGGGACAGGTATCGTTGACTGGTAGAGATCCGTGTAGAAGTCTTGGACTATCTTTTCGATCTTCGGGCGGGACGTCTGTTGGAATCCGGCGCTGTCTCGCATCACCGTCGTCGTGGATTTGAATTCGACGAGGTTCATCCGGCATCTCTTCAGGCTGGCTCTCTTCTCGGCTGTTGTCTTCAGCTGGTGGTCCTTGTATTTCTTCAGCGACTCCTTCATGGCGACTCGGCACACTTTGTTGATGATGTTCTTTTCGATCAGCGAAGATGTTGGGTTTTGGTGAACAGTGGATCGTTGTCTCAACAGTGCGCGAGTTGTGTCGTCGATTCTGGAGTTGGCTGTTGAGCTAGGCTTGACTGCAGCGGCGGCACAATGGGAGATTCCCCGGACGAGGTGTTCGTAGTCTTCGGTCACATCGGCGCTTTCTTTCCAAGTGTAGATCTGAGCTGCGGCTTCCATCAGATTCGGATCGTATTCCGGGAACTTGTTGGTGGCAGGCCGTTAGTTGTCCCTGCGTTTGATCTTGTCACGCAGGTTGACCTTGGCACGAAGAAGGCGATGGTCGGAGCCTGTGTTGAATGCCGATACAACGGCTACATCAAACAGGCTCCATAGTCGAATTGTCAGGATGTGGTCGAGTTCCGAATGTGTCGCTCCGTTTGGGCTGATCCATGTCCAGCGCGTGGCAGGTTTTTTCTCGAAGAGACTGTTGCCGTGGAATAGATTGCAGCCGTTGAGCAGATCGATCATGCGTTCTCCGTTTTCGTTGGTTTGACTAGATCCTTGACTACCGATGCGAGCCGACGTTTTTGATTGATCGTTGACAGTCGCGTTGAAATCTCCGCAGACGAACTTGTAGTATGCCCGCTCGCTCTTGATGATGTTCTCCAGTTGCGCGTAAAAGGCATCCTTGTCCTCGTCGTCGGCAGTTGATGTAGGTGCATAGACGTTGATGATGGACATTGTGGAGCTCTTGCTGGCCTTGATTCGTAAGACTGCGAGTCGTGCGCTTATTATTTGCGACGAGATCACTTGATGTTCGATCGATCGATGGACGATGAAGCCCACACCTCCTACGTTTTTCTTGTCGACTTTAGGTCCTAGGATATTAAGGTCGCCGTCGTTGGTTCTTCTGGTAATTTCCGCTTTGACTTTGGTTTCCTGGATAGCCAGCACGTCGTAGCGGATCTTCTTGCTGGCTTCCATTAATGTGACAAGATCGGCTTCTGAGTTGACGGTCCTGCAATTGTAGGTGCAGATCCGTAGACAGTGTTCATGTCTCGTCGGCCGATCCTTTTCTTTTCCGTGTGCACTCCAACTTTGGCGACAATTTTCGTCTGCAGGTCCCTTCAGGTTGCCGACCGCTCCAGTGCACTTTCCCTCCGTGTCGCCGATCCGGACCCTCTTTTTTGAGCATGTAGGAGCATATATGGGTACGTTTCTATAGGGTTGCTAGCCCGGAAGAGACGCCCTCCTGGTTTAGCCGACGTTGCCGTTGCCACTCCCATGCCGCGTGGAGGCACCAGGACAGGATTTATGGGAGGCAATTACAATTTTTGCAATTACAGTATTCCATAATATTCGAGCATGCACTGTACTTCAAATTTAAAAGAACTGAAGTAAAACTTATGTTTCTGGACTTTAGAAAGTGGAAAGAGTGGAGTGAATAAAATGAAGTGAAATAATCATGAGCGTTCCCGACAGAGTCGCGGGATAAGATGGTTGAGACGAAAACTCGGTGTAGTACTCCGACAAGCTTCCCCGAATATATTTTCAAGGATTATCATGCTCATATTGAAAAGGGCAGCTCTAAAATGGGAGACCATCAGGTACAGTCTTACGTCATCATATTTGGTCACCGTAGAGAATTAACGTAGTGCTCCCTACTTGTTTTAGTGATTTTTATAGTATATTTTGCTGTCATGTTCGATCCGAGTTTACTGTTTAAGTTTACTTGAAATAATTCAAATGAAGTTAAGTGAACCTTCACACTATTCCAAAGACCAGCTGAGGTCTCAATCACCAAACCTCTTCCCAGTTTATCTAGAGCTCTCTATGGCCAATTTTCCAGGAACATGCTGAAGGGACACGACTACGCTCACACGCCAGGAATACGGATCAATGGCCGGAATCTCACCCACTTGAGATCATGAAACCTTTTCTCAGCCAAGTTATTAAATAACCGCTGAATAAATTTAGGATCATGGAACTGAGAAGAGCAAAGATTCAGGAAGAGGACTCATTCGAAGAGTATGAAGCATCTTTTATAACTATATATAACAGAATCTGCTGAGCTTTCAGGCTACGGCGACTGGTGACGGGGCAAGCTGAGAAATGGATAAGGGCTCCGACAAATAAGATAATGTAATATGTAATTCTGGGAGAGATTTTCGAAAGAATTCACGTAGCGCCGACTGGGACGATGCTTCGCAAGTCAGATTTACCTATTTTAATAGTTCGCTGCATTTGTGTAACAAGCCGAATTCCAGTTCAAAGCGAAGACTTCAGATTTCATTTGATATATGCCGCAGTCTTAAAATCCAGCGATTTCTGTTGCAACGTGTTTTTGACAAACTGAGTGACATTGGAAAAGTGGAAGATACTGAATATCACATAATATAAGGGTTACATGGTCAGCGTTTGGGCAGTTTCGCCCAGACGAGGCAGAAACTCCCCGCAAATTTGGCATGTTACCTATCTCCGCCCACTACCTGCAAAATTCATAATTCATGATTTCTGCACGCCAAATTAGAGAGTTTTGACGTCGTCATGGTGCATTTAATATCGTTGATTTCAATGCTACGCTATTCAGCTTATTCATTCCCAAAATGAAGACTATAATAATATTTATTCTGCTTCCAATAATTGCTCATGTGGTACAAGCGTCTTGTCAGCACGATAACACCGAATAATTGTTTCAGGAATCGGTAACCAAAATGATGATTGTGTGGGGGAAGCCAATGAAGGTTGTTCCTCCTTCTCCACATGTCAAAACTACATTAAACTGGGAAGAATGTGTACAGGAATGTTTCAATCTCGATATATGCGTGGTGAGTGAATTACTGCGGCCCAACTGTTTTTCGAATAAAGATCCTTTCTTCAGCTCGCATACCAAAACGCAACCGGATGTATTTTGTTTGAATACAATAGTCTGGTTACTGTCCAAAAAACGGATGAATTGGAAGGGTCTGTTGTAGCATTCAAAGTTAATAGCACCGGAGATCAGTGTCCTGTGGGAAACGATGCTCCCACATTCAATAATCAGAGTGCTACGGTAAATCATAACGAAAAAGAGTTGATAAATGAGTAGAAATTCTTGAAAACCATTTCCGGAAAGTACGGTGAGAGGGGTAAAAATGATTCAACCGAGCTCCTGAATTTTCTGTTGAATCACCGTTGCGACATGTGGTCGAGCGTTGTCAAGGAGAAAAAAAACGCGACCGATTTTTCCTTTCATACTTTAAGCTACTATGGCCAATTTCTTGCAGTTAGGGTCTGCATGGTTGGTGAAAGTTCCCAGTGAGCCTTCCACACTCCACCAGATGCACACAAGTAAATTTTTCGTGTGTAACTCTCTTTTTGGCGTTGGATCTCCAGATTTCAGCCACTGACGATCATTATGAAAGTTGACATACAGTTTAATCATTTAATCAGTAATCAAATGGGAAAGTCGTGTTGTCGTTCTTTTTTGTGACAAAAGCGAAGCTGCGACATCTGCCAACAGAATCCAAATCGGCTGTTTCCAGGAGAATCCGAAATCGTGGAAGGTTCGATTGATGGTACTTTGAGTGTCTAAGTTTACTTGCAAGATACCTACCTGACTGACGGAGATCCTCTTTTACTACATAGTGCCAGTAGCTAGTCTTCATCAATATCCGTTATTTGGAGAATCTTTGAATTCCACCTTTCTACTCGTGAATTTTTGGAACCACCTAACTGATGTTACATGGATAACAGTTCAAGCACCCATCAATTTATTAATCCGATCAACAGCAAGCGGATGCTCTCGCGTTCATTCAGCTGAAGAGTTGTTTGTAGTAGCCATTTCTGTGAAAGTAGCCACAACGCAGCCCTCACATACTAGAAACTTCCCGAAGTTTTTAAAGATAAAAAGAAATAGTGGTACAATGATTTTGTCTCGATCTAATACAACAAATACAGAAACGGTTGTAATTATTTTCCTTCAGGGTTACATATTCGATGGCGGCAGAACACTTTTTCCTATTAAAGTTTGGTATACCATAAGCTTAATTGGTTCCAATTGGGAAATATCTTACACTTGTAAGCTACACTCTTTGCAGTGAGCTGTCAATGATTTCACCGCCAATTTCAGGCATTGAGCAGTGCCCAAAATCTTTCGATCGTCCTTTGAAGCTTCCTAATGGAAATGAGATATGCGTTAAGGCGAGCACCCCTTTCTTGAACAGATACATACAATAAAAGACGGAATTTCAGATGTTTGTATCGAATGAAAATGTTGGTGGATATCACAATACAAGTATAAACATCTGCAAATCAATCAATGCTACTCTGCCCACAATAAATTATCTAATTGAAAGCGAAACCTTTACAGGTATTTCACTTTTTCTGATATTCTATGATGCTCACTCAACTTCACAAGCAATAGTCTTTCAGATATTATTAGAACCTTAGAACCACTTTTCGCTTCACCCACGTTCTCGGTTAGGATAGATGGGGTGAGAACAAAGGAATGCCAGTCATCTCCCGAATCAGAAGCTTGCATGACACCATCGGTGAGTGTATACATCATGCCATCCGAAATCGTTCAGCTAGAGTTTCAGGGATTCCAATTCACAGATCCTCGTTTCCTCGAAAACTTTGATCAGTATAACTGGAAAACGAACGCTGGCGCAAGAGTCGAAAGCGACGATGACTGTCTTGTTCTTCTATATCCATTGACAGATAGCACAAACATTACGGTGGATGTCAAAAGGCAACTACTTCTTCGAATTGCCTTATAAAATCAATGCAATTTCAGTTGTACCACTAATGGAGCACTGCAGGCCCTTGGAATGCTCTGTGTGAAAGATGCATGGACTTAGTCTAACATGGAAAACAATATATTTTTTAGTTTTGTTCCTTTTTTTTTATGTTTTCTTGTAAATTTATTTTGTCATTTTAATCGGGGACATGAGAAGCCAAAATGCCTAATTAAAATCTTTGGTCCAAGTTTACTGTTCAAGTTTACTTGAAATAATGCATAAAAATTAATTTAAGTGAACCTTCACACTATTCCAAAGACCAGATGAGGTACTCATCACAAAGAGGTGTCCGCCAAGATGATCTCATATTACAAAGTCTCTTCCCAGTTTGTCTAGAGCTGTCTTCGACCAATTGTCCAGGAACAAGCCGAAAGGACACGACTACGCTCACACGCCAGGAATACGGATCAATGGCCGGAATATCACCCACTGTCTAGAGCTCAAAGCTAAACAATCCAAGAATTCACAGAAAGGTCTAAATATACATATAAGATTCCAAATAAATACGATCAAAACCAAAGTGTTCAGAAACACGTACGCCTCCATTACGGTGATCATGAGAAACAACACAACCGTCACACCGATGAACGAAGTGAATGAGTATGTCTAACTTGCAGACTACGCAACTCACGAAATGAATTCGGAACCAAAACTCCACAAAAGAAGACGTGCAACCTGGATACCGATCACCAAAGTATGGTTAGCAGTGATCCGCCCCCACAGAAGCGAATCGACTTCGACTAATCGACTAACAAGTGTCCTAAGTAAGTAAGTAAGAATTGGAGGAAATAAGTTCTGGAAAGAAGCAAAATAAGCAAAGAAAAAGATAGTCGACATGACTCCGGCCAAAGGGAATTCTAGAAAAGTGACACAGACGTACATATGGAGCAGACAAAAAAATAATATGCCGTGAAGGAGAACGTCCATCGAGTGTCGTGAAACGTAGTATTCAAGAAATTCAAAAAAAAAATTTAGAACGTAAACTCTAGAGTTGCTTGCTTACTGACAGAATCACGGTAGCTCCTCCTCAGAATTGATCTTCCCATTTTCTTCCTCTCCCTCATCAGAATTAATTAATTTTCATGAATGCGTTTTAGCAGTTCTGATATCGTTTAAGAGATTCTGATTTTTAGTGCAAATTAATTGTTAAATGCTCATATTTTCCATATCAAGTTTTTAGAACAGTTTCAGATGTTTCAAGGTCACTCAACACTATTGGGAATCACTGGTCGTTGGCTTCTTTTATTAAATTAAGCTGAATCTTTGTTTGAAAACAGAAAATATATGAATATAATTATTACTTCTTCGCGCGTAATGCTCCGGGTTAAAATCCCCCAAATCTGACTATTCCATGCCTGTGAATTATGTGAGTAATAGGCGATAAGAAATGAGTCGAAGAAGACCTCAGACAATTTTCAAAGAAATCCAAGTATTCTTTCAGATTATTATTCCTTTTTGCAACTATACCGTCCACATTATTTAGAAATATCGACCAACAAAAAGATTGAGTGACAGTCTCATCTTAAACCTTGATTCCATGCCATGCCTGTTAGGTGAAGAACACACTTAGGAATAGAAAATTGCGAAAATTCTAGTCGTTCGCTCGCTCTTATCCACTTTAATGCTAAGGAGAGACTTGAAAACTGTGTCGAATGACACGTCACCTTCTTCAGAGTATCCGAGAGCACATGACTGATAGCGGCAAAGCTCTCGAGAGCAAACAGCTTTCGGGAAGAGTCTTCTCTCTTTCACTATCTCTCCACACCAGTTTCCATCTGTTGCGTCTTGATTTCTCTGCGAGCTCTGCGGATTTTCATACAAATGCATACTACGTGGATCCATCGCCTTGTCGCTTGAGTCACTTTTGTTTTTTTGTCTGCAACACGAACACGACCCATCGTTCAAAGAGTGTTCAATCTCTTTTCAAATGGTTATTTTACGACAGTCAAATGTTCAATCAATGAGAATATTATTGGAAAGTAAAGCGGAAGAGGATGAAGTAAAGCACGAAAAAGTACCAAGCTTAACTCAAATTTGTTCCAGTTATACTGCTAAAAGAATTTTCCAGGTAGACCACTCTAGCCATACATCTTTAACGATAATCACTTTCAGAACAGAATCCGATGGCGTAAACTGGAAGATCTTAGATTCGAAATGAGCTATTTTTCCAATGACTTAAAAATTCCTAAACCAATTGAACGATCCCTTCGTGATGCGATGGAAAATGTTTTATCCGAAGCGGAACGGTGGAGTACGATTCGCATCTTTGTCGGTTTTGTTTTGCAAATATTCATTTTTTAGACGCGAAGCATTTGGAAATGTTTGTGGAGCCGGCGAAAAGCAAGCGTCGTGTGCTCCCAAAAAGCGAACTTCTTCGTACGTTTTACTCAAAATTAGTTTGGAAGCGTCACAGGTTAGAAAATACGAATTGGTCTGATAAAAATCAGTGCTTTTTGCAGCTGTGAAATTGACGATGCCGCAACATGCTCTCGTTTGATAGAAACCGAGTGCAATAACTGGCCACTCATGCAGTTTCAGTTTGCCTGTCTTTACGCGAAAACCGATTTGATTTACGATGACTGGAAGTTCGATCACTACAGATTGTCATGTTTCAGGTGCTTCCTGCATTCTCCCATCAAAAAAGAAAAGAGTTTTCAGAAAACAAATCAGTGATCATCCAGTGTATGATTTTTGGCTGACAATGATGTCTGCAACCAAAAAGGATCGTGAGTTCTTTGGAAGCTCCCGCCGTTTACCAAATCAGAAAGTTGCTCAATGCTTTCTTTTTGCGATTCGAAATGGATATTTGCAACTGGTCGAATATATATGGAATGAAATGACGGATAGAGATCGCGAGGCTCTTGGATTCATTGAGTGGAGAAACATGTGCTACAGAGCAAGAGACGGCGAGGCCATCAGCTTCATGTGTCATCATTTATGCGCAATGAATGCGGTTGGAACATGTCGAATTGCATGGGCGGCGTTTTTTGACAAGTTTCAGCATTTGATTCACGTAGGTTTTCAATGTATTGGAAACCGTGATTCTTGTGAATTCAGGACAAGAAAAAAGTGAACACGGAGAAGAATCAATGTAGAAGAAAATTTGAGTTTCTACTCAAGCACTGCTGTCCGATTCTTCGCTCTCGCTTGGTTAAACACGCTCATTTCAGGTGAGCCAAAATGTTTTATCGTATTCAGTTATTCAGGTCTTCAAAAGCCGCTCATTCTACAGATAAAAATGATTGTCAAAAGCATACTTACTTACTTACTTGGATAATTGGACGGCTGGGGATGTTCTCAGCGTCGGGCACACGTCTCTTTCCATTTGTTTCGGTCTTGTGCGGCTTGGAACTATTATAGTTGCCGTCGGGAGTATTGAATTTCTTCAGCGCATCAGACCATCTTGTTGCGGGACGGCCCAATGTTATTTTAACGTCCCTTGGATACCAGAAGGTGATTCGGTTGGTCCATCTGTCGTCTGGTCTTCGTACGACGTGGCCTGCCCAAAAGTACTTTGCGGTGGTTGTGTATTCCACTGCGTCTCGGATGCCGGATTTTTGCCGTAGATCAGTGCTTCTTAGATTCTGCTCACGTTGTTCTCTTCGATTAGTTCCCAATAATGATCTTTCTAAAGCTCGTTGAGTTCTTGTGAAAATCATAGAAGTAGTCTTGTTATCCGCCCATGTCTCAGATCCGTAGCAGAGCGCGGGGAGAACTGTCGAATCGAACAGTTCGGCTCTTATCTTCTTGCTGGATACGAGTTGAGTAGCTTCTTTGATACTGCCCATGGCAGCCCATGCTGAGCTTCTTCTTCGGCTTATTTCAGCTTTGAGATTGTTGTTCATGGATACCAGTCTTCCCAGATAGATTAATTTGTCGACATAAAAGTGGGATTCCTCCGACAGTGATGGGATTCGCTGTGTACAACTATTTCACTCGTCAAAAACTGGAAAATGTTAAATACAAGGCATATGAGCTCGAAATTGATAAACGTTTAACGCAACAAAATTTAACAATGCGTAAACTATTTTATACATATTTTGCTATAGATCCTCAGCAAAACTCTACAAGTCTCCCACGAGTTATAGCCAAACTTTGAAAGATCCCAAGTCTTTGCCAAGTTTCCCGCAAGTTTAGAGCAAACTTTAAATGCTCACAAGTATAGTCCAAATTTTCCACATGTATAGGCCAGTGTTCAACAATTCTAGCACAAGTTCACTACAAGTTTAGGACAAATTTTGGACTTGTGGGAGACTTGTGGAGTTTTGCTGTGTCGATTTGGTTGAATTACAATGAGCTGATATGAACATCATGATCGATAATGGTTGAAGTGGGCGAAAACTGGAAAAATATATTTGTTAAAAGAGTCTAAATTTCTATAATTGAAGTTCATAGCTTTGATTTTCAGACTCATTTGTGACGCATTCCGGTACAATGAACAAGAGACATTCTCACTCCTTCTCCGTTACATGAGCCCATCTGACATCGCATCAGCTCGTGAGCATATCGATCGAATATTCGACAGAAACAAAACCAAATCTGGAGACTATCTGAGAAGAACGCTGATGAGAAGGCAGCAAACGATTCAATAATGTGTGATATATTCAGTGAATATTTTGCTGTAATTAAAAACCGACTTCAGTTTACAAAATGTGTATTGGCCTTTCAACGAACATGATTTGTTTCTAACTTGCACCACAATATTTACGCCAATGGTGCTCATCTTTTTTATTTTATGAACACTTCAGAAACTAGACTGGCAGATAGAACAACAGGATCTTTTGAGCTTTAAAATCCATATATTTCTTCCTTTTACAATGGAACTTCACAATGAAAACTTCGTTACTCATTTCGATATATTCCTGAAAATAACAAACTGGTATTCTATTGGATTAATACATACAGGGTGGCTCTTAAGTATGGAGACTTTTGTTTTCGAGTCAAATTTGAAAATGGTTACCGGCAACTGGTAATACCAAGGCCTTTCTTCTCGAATTTTTGAACGGTTCGGCGACCGATTCCTAGCAATTCAGAGAGTGATGCAAGTGATAACTTATGCTTGAAATGTCTTCTTATATAGTTTACCTACTTTCGAAAACACCTCATGGCACCATACCAACGCCTCCTTTGATTTCTGCGTTTCCAGAATTCCGGTACCAGCTTTGTGCTCAGGTTAGATTCGTGGAGCCGTCTCCATTGCTTCTCGAACTATATGGGTAGACTCCTTGGTAGAATTGAGAACCGCACTTTATGACACTGGGAGCTGAAATTCCGCCTTGATATTGTTGGCCGACTTGGTCGAACAGTATGTTTCATGATTGGATCTTGACGAAGAGGCCGTTTCTTTGTCCTTCCCGGTCGTTGAGCATCACCATCTCGTACCGGATTTCTGGAAACGCTGAAATGATGAAAGGCTCTCCTTTTGTTGCTCATAATGAGGGGACTATATGTATAGAGATGTTGGAGGGAGGGGGGGGGGCTCAACTTGAATTATACCAAATGTATAATGAAGTACAAATTATTGAATTCTGCATGTTAATGTGATTAAATTGATGTTTCCGTGAAATATGGTTATATATCTGTCCGGTCATGCCATAGTCATCAGAATTGAGCAAAAGTACTGTAGTCCAACTTATCCTAAGTCAGAGAATCCTGGAGCACTTTTTGTGCTTTATTTCTCTTTAGGCCACGCGTCAGATTCTTTTGACCCAAGAAATCAACAAAGATACATTCTGGAAAACAATCAATCGTTGGAAACAGTTTGGATCAATTTTTATTATTGATTAGCCGAAAGAGGATCAGGAACTGAGAAGATTATAGGTAATCTACATCAAAATATGATTAAAATACCGTAAAACCTCTAATAGATTTGCACCCCTGTTTGATTTGCGCCGCTAATAGTATTGCCCCGCAGAGACAAGCTTGAACAATAGTATTGCACCCCCTAATTGATTTGCGCCCCTATTAGTATTGCCTCCCTAATTGTCTTGCCCCTTCGTGATGACACAAACTTTTTCAATCCACGTTTGAGGTTTGAGAACTGTTAACCGCCCATACGCCTTTCAATAGTGAAAAGAGAGCAAAATAATTTAGATTTGTTATTTTTTCCTTATTTCATTTTTTATTGTTTTTTCTTCTTTTTGTTTGATTATTTTCTATTTTTAAATGTTTTTTCTCGATCACGCATTTGACCTCCAGATGAATACGTCGAAAAAATTGTTGATTTTTGACTTGATGTTGAAAAACTGATGATCCAAAATAACTGTAACTACGTTAATTCCTATGATGAAACGGCGGATTATTTATATTTCTGAAATAGGTTGACTATCGACGAATTGGGAGCAAATCAGGTAGGTCGTTCAACAAAAAAAAAATGAATTGAGAAGAAGTCCAGGTCTCCCTAACTACATACAACTGGACATGACAAGCTTCATATCTCTGTCATGCTTACTGCTCGCTCGGACGGATTCAAGTGTCGTCCTTTAGTTTTGCTTTCGAAAAAATTTCCTATTGCATGGATTATTAAAAAGTTTGGTTCCTCGATAGAGCTCTCATGGTCAGAGAGAACATTTTTCAATGATGAGACCACAGAGCATCATATCGTTGCCACATTAACACGGATACCAAGAAAGTGATGAAAATCCTACTTGTTGATATGGCTGTGATCCCTGGGGGGACCACTAAATTCAGTCAGGTAGAAGACGTCGAATTTCTAGCATTCTAACAGGACTTCAATCATAAGCACCAGATGTGTATTGGAACAGTCCGTTTAAAAGTAAAATTCGTGAATCTGGAATGAGTGAATGAGAGTTGGATAATTCACGGAGTCAAGTCGTACACTGACTCAGGAAATATGCGTCCTTCTCCAATGGAAATTTATTTAATATGGATTTTGGACGCTTGTAAACAGCTACCAGAATTTTTGATCAAAAAATCTTTCACTGGATGTGGGCTGAAGAATGCTACAGGCGGATCTAAAGATTTCAAGATTTCAAGATTCATTGTTTTAAAGACGACGGCGAAATACCAGAGGGATTGGAACTGATGATACGAAAAAGAGAAGAAGCTGCCCAGTCATTGTCTTTTGGTTGATGAATTAGACACTTCCATTTGTATTATTTCATATTTTTTGTTTTTTTTTGCTTCGATTTTTTGTTCAAAATTGTGTTGTTTTTTGACTGGAACTCTTGCCGCTTTCTTACTGAAAGTTTTGCCATTTCTGACAGAAACTTTTTTGAAAATCGTAATAAATTCTTATTGTTTTGAGAAGTCCACAAGAAAAAACAACGAGAAAAATAGTTTTTGAACAATAGTATTGCACCCTTTATTGATTTGCGCCCTTAATAGTATTGCCTCGCGGAGACAAGCTTGAACAATAGTATTGCATGCAACACTATTTGAGTTTTTACGGTAGTTGCTGAGGCTCAAACGAGCGACCAACTCATTCATAATATCTTATCACTTTCATGAATCATGATTTTTGGAGGTTGGTAAAGATGGTAAAGCATCATTGGTTCTCGTGGAACCAGGTGTCAAGGAATACTATTCAAACAAGATTCTGATAAAATCAGTCCGTTTCCGTTTTCCATTTCACTTTGGAATTTTTGTCGACATTCCAAGAGGATGACGCCCTTAACACCAAGGCGAAACGAGTTCAACAGTGGTGAGAAGACCAATTTTCTGAATTTCATCTCTGCATCAGAATGGTCAGCCTCGAGCTCGGATCTAAGTCCGTTACATAATCGATGCTGGTAATATTACAGAATCGCCCCCCACACCTCTATCGCCCCCCATAACCGGAATCACCCCCCCCCACAGTTATGTTTTCGATTACTTTTGGATGTGGGGGGTGATTGTGTGTGGGGGACTATTCTGTGAGGTATAAATATCCGAATCGCCCCCCACCTCTTGATGTGGGGGGCGAAAAGGGAATAAAAAAGAATAAAAAGGGGGGGGGCGATTCCGGTTCATTCCTGTGGGGGGTAATACCGAGGTTTGTGGGGGGAAATGCAGTTATAATACCAGTTCCAGTCGATGCTTATTCAAAAATACTGAATAAGGTCGCCAATAACAATGGTGCGAGAATCGAGTAGACAAGCATAAAACGGCATCATCAATTCTTCATTAATAGTTGGCCATAACAAGTTTTACTATCTTTGGGGTAAGCTGCATATCACATGAATATTTTATGAAATACCGTATTCTGCTACCTCTAGAATCGTTCATCATGCTGGTTGAATGATCCTTTTTCATCGTTGGTTTTATTCTGATACAATTCGCGCTTCTATTTTTCTCTACATTTATTTTCGTTGTACTCACTGAACTACTTGATTGTAAATGTGAAATTTTAATCAATAACTCATAAATGAAGCTAATCGTGTTACCTCTATTTTCACAGAGTGCAAACTCCAAATGTCTTGGCAAAGAACTATTCACGTAGCCTTTAAGGGAATTAGAAGGCTCCCTATGTCAAAGGAGTTCTGTGATCACATTTAACTCATTCGTGTGAATGAGACAGCTAACTAGACCTAATATACGATCCCGGTGGTATTCCATTGACGGGTACGACGGTCGTCAATAGAATGCCTTTACACTGATCCTGAATTCAGGCACAATTCAATTTCAGCCCTCCCCTTCTCCCTACTGAATACCCCACCCCCTCAGATAGAGGAGTCATGAGGTCACTTCATTCGGAAGTATAATAGTTCGTCTTTTTGATTTTGGAATTGAATTTTCAAAATTTCTTTACTCCAATTTCCAATTTACTTCAATTCAAAAGACTACAAGTCCTTTCACTTTCCCGAGAGCTTCACTTCTGAAAAATTGTTTTCAGCGGAGTACGTCATAACAAAGGGGGGGGGGGGGTGATGCTTTTAAAATTGTCGGAGATTATTCTCAAGGATTTGAGTACGAAATACTGAAAGGGCATACCAATGCTGAGTGCCAGTTTTGAATTAAAGCTCCTCCTTTAACGGAATTCTCAGCGTAGTATCATGTTATTTCAATGTTATGCTGCTTGTGCTGCTTTTTAAGCCAGACTTCTTAGAGATCAGTCACAGATGAGAATCGAATGTTATTCAGAAGGTCGGTGTTTCAAATAGAGATTCGGTGCTTTCAATTATAAATGAAATCATTCTCAAACACAAAGTCCGGATTCCCTGTCACATTTCTTGCTTTCGCATTCTGAGCACGGTGGCCCTTCCAAGTATATTGGCTCGTTTAAGAAGTTTCCTCTGGAAACGAACAACTTGACACATGACAACCTGATTTTCTCTACAAACTCACTTTGGCCAATAATGACAAACAACACAAATCTTGGTGACTGATCTTCCTGTCTTCTTATGAATCTCTTTGAAGTCTGTCACCGCGCATCCAATTTGAAATGTATCAGCCCACACCATCTGATTACCTCAACGATTAATAGCCATTCCTTAATAAGCAGTTTTGAGGCACCTACCTGAGTAGCATGACCCACTCCACTTCCGAACAAAGCATTTGTGAATATATTGGAATCCCAATCGTTTTCCTGGAATTCTTTAATCCAAGATTCGGCAGCCATTGACCCAAATCTGTTGAAATCTCCAGGCCTTGTTGACCAATGCCAAAACAGATTTTCTCCGATGTCATGGATGCTGGAATGCGTGGATGGGTTTGCCTGAGCATATGCATTCGCTGATTTCTCCAAAGTGTTGTTCCAGATGAATTTTCGAATATTTGAGCCTGCAGGTCGCTTTGTGTGACGCTTTGTGACAAAGTTTCCCAGGGCCACTTGCGATCTAAACTTATTTTGCAAGAAATAGAAAGCAGAAAGATGTAAGAATCTGAACCTTATTTTATTGTGTTGCTCCACAATATCTTGCTTTCCTTGTTCACTGAAACTTGAATATACGCCGTTCAGTAGCTGAAAAGTTAACAGCGATAATAAAAATAAGTTCCTTGTGATGGACAAGAAATGAATTTTGGTGCAATGCATCTCGGTGGCCAATCATAAACTACGTGTCGAACGCATCTTTTATAGCTATGTATGGTGGAAGGTTTTCATTCTCTTATTGTTCTTTTTGACTCAGCTGTAAAACAAATGGCTTGTGAGCGTCATCATTGGGATCGGAACCGTTTTTCAGAATTATGAATGCATAAATTCATGAATTTATTGTTAAAGTAATATTATCCACCCGCCAGGACTTGAGCCTTCGTTTAAAGGCGCAACGAATTAACTGTCGCTATTTAACGCTATTTAACGCACTATCCCCTAACGAGACCCAAACAGAGACCCAAACAGATGAATAATATATACGGTGGCTTCGAATAACGGAGACAACTTCGAAATGTAACAACCCGTTAAGAAATAAAATCAAATCAGAATTGATTTGCAATCAAAAATTGATTGAATTATCAAAAATAATTATTTAATTCGGCCTCCTTTAGCGATGCTGAAATCCTGAAGACGATGGGAGAAGGCACTCCTCAGTGAGTTTGCATGTGTGAGTAGGCGCGCCGTTCTGCGGGAAGATGTTGTTGAAAGTGTGATTGGCTCAAGGGAAGGACGTGCTCTTCTAAGATCATATTTATATATGTTTTACTCATTATTTCTCCATTCCGCCCGTTTCTGGCATCGATGACAGCACGAAGACGACATGGATAGAATCTGTGCGCTTTCACAGACAAAGCTGTTTACTGTGGAGATTTAATTCAGTTCTCATAATCACACAGTTCTTTCCAAAAACTCTGAAAAAGCTGCCTGAAAAGGAAATAAGCCCAGCGGGATTTTCATCCCACGAGCGTCATGGTAATTGCCGATACTGGCATGTGTCTATTGGTTTTTGTGGAAAATGATGTCGAGATCAGTAAAAACAACGGCAGCGAAGAGATTCTGGACAACCGTCTTGTCCGATGCGCTTACTACAATGGACAACATTTAGTTTTAAAACAGAACGGAGCAATCCTTACCAAGGACTTCAAAAAAGATGAATGGCCTACTTCTTCGGGAATTGGAGAGTTTTTCAGAATAAGGTAAATGTAAATCCTCACCAAAATGTCGAATCATTGGAGAAGTGTTTGGTGAAGGAATCGGGCAATTTGCCCACGGACTACTTTCGTGCTGTAGTGGATGCATATCCATTTCATCTTGGTACTGTTATTAAACCCAAGGCGGTCGAATCTCACAATTTTGATTGGTAATTATTCTACATCGTTCCATTTTTTTTTTGAATTATTTCAACTGATATTAGACGCATTCCTATTCCTCATTTCCATCACTCTTCAATTCGTGAGCCATTTTCTCGCACTCTCACGGGCCATCATTATGCTTACTGTATCGATGTCAGCTTGTCTAATCTCTCACTTTTCTCTCACTCACCTTTTCCCCTTATTTTCTCTTCCTTTTTTCAGCACAGAAGAATCAGATGGGCAAAACATGGGCCATCACATAACTTTCATCGAAATGGAAATTAATGTTTGATGAAGACCGCAATGTGTAGGTAGATCTCGGCGATTTCTTTCAATGAATACAAATAGTGAGGCACGTCTGGAATAGGAATCCGACTAATACTTGTTTCTTTTAGATTTCATGCAGAGTCTTCTGAAAAATTATTATCCACAAGTAATCTTTCATGTGAAGTAGGAAAAGCTGTACGAAGCACTAGAAGAGTGTCAAATGGATGGGCGCTATCTTAGTTGGGGGGGGGGGGAGTCAATGGTTTTTCGACTTTTTTGGAGGTTTTAGTGTTCTTTTTTGTTCAATTATTTGTTGTTATTTTTTCTCGATTTCCAGAATTTTTGGCATTTTGTTTCATCTTTTTTAAAGCTTCTCATGATCACCGCTGCTTGTTTTTTCTACAGTGGGGAAATGCATAGAGGAAAGACAGGGAAGGAAGGGGGCGGAGGTCGAGCTACATTGTTAGTTATTTTTAAAATTAATATGACCGCAGCTGCGGCACTTACAGTAGCGGCCACTTAAATATCACCTTTTTGTTTTTCGGCTATAACTTTTTTTGAAGAAGAGCAATGAAGCCAATTGTGCATATTACCGGCGTATATAATGTACTCCCCGCGAAATTTCGTGATGTTTCATCAAAAAGAAATTTTTTTTTTCAGTTTTTTCAGTTTTTTCATTTTGCTAGTTTTTTATATACAGTACCGGCCAAAAAGATATTCGCAAACAGTTTTTCGAGCATAACTTTTCTGAAACTTCCCGGATCGTTTTGATATTTTGAGACACAATGTAAAACGGTATAAGAAGTTGATTCAACAACAAGAATAATCAAATTTTCAAAAATTTGAAAAAATATCGAAAAATTTATGAAAATGGCAAAAAACTGTGAAATGGAACTTTGACTTTTGAGATCTAGGAAAGACCGGTAAATGAAAAACTACAATAAAACATGACTAAAATAGTTTTAATACTTCGTTGGGTAGCCTTTGGCGCCTGACATCTTCTTGGCATCGAGTCGAGAAGGGTGTCGATAACAGACAGGGGGATGGCCTTCCAGACAGATTGGAGTTGATCGAATTTCTGATTGGCATTCGATGTACGGACCCCTCTAAGTTGTCTCTCGACATGCTCCCAGATGTGTTCGATCGGATTCAAGTCAAGAGAATGATTGGGAAAGTCCAGAAGATCCACGTGGCGGCGTCGGAACCAGTCCTTGATGTGCTTCGAGGTGTGTTTCGGGTCGTTATTCTGCTGAAAAACGAACGCCCGGCCCACATTAAACCGTGCCCAGGGTCTCATTGTGTTTTAAAAGATGTCTTCTTACACAAATCAATCCATGATGCCTGTAATTCTTCTCAGGAGGCTGATTGAAGTCCCCGAGAAACGTAGCGTAGCATGGGCCAGAGCTCATCTTCACTGGGGACGCCAGGATTGGGCTAATCACGTGTTCGGTGACGAATCCAAGTATAATCTGTTTGGTACTGACGGTATCAAATGGATTCGCCGTCCGGTTGAATGTCGGTTCAATCCCAGCTACCAGCTCCAAACCGAGGTGGTTTGGAGCTGTTTCTCTGGGACTTCAATCGGCCCCCTGAGAAGAATTACGGGCATCATGGATCGATTTGTGTAAGAAGACATCTTTTAAAACACAATGAGACCCTGGGCACGGTTTAATGTGGGCCGGGCGTTCGTTTTTCAGCAGAATAACGACCCGAAACACACCTCGAAGCACATCAAGGACTGGTTCCGACGCCGCCACGTGGATCTTCTGGACTTTCCCAATCATTCTCTTGACTTGAATCCGATCGAACACATCTGGGAGCATGTCGAGAGACAACTTAGAGGGGTCCGTACATCGAATGCCAATCAGAAATTCGATCAACTCCAATCTGTCTGGAAGGCCATCCCCCTGTCTGTTATCGACACCCTTCTCGACTCGATGCCAAGAAGATGTCAGGCGGTCATCGACGCCAAAGGCTACCCAACGAAGTATTAAAACTATTTTAGTCATGTTTTATTGTAGTTTTTCATTTACCGGTCTTTCCTAGATCTCAAAAGTCAAAGTTCCATTTCACAGTTTTTTGCCATTTTCATAAATTTTTCGATATTTTTTCAAATTTTTGAAAATTTGATTATTCTTGTTGTTGAATCAACTTCTTATACCGTTTTAAATTTTGTCTCAAAATATCAAAACGATCCGGGAAGTTTCAGAAAAGTTATGCTCGAAAAACTGTTTGCGAATATCTTTTTGGCCGGTACTGTACATACTTTTTTTCTGGGAGTGAAAACTTCAAGATTTTTTCAGATAACTTCTGAAATCTTTGTTTTTGTCATGGCTAAAGCTAAATGGTATTTTTTGGTCATTTTTGTGCTTATTTTTGTTTTCTGCCAATAAAATTGTTGTAAAAATTGCTAGTGTTACTCGAGTATGTCCAATAACATTTTCATAAAACCAAAACAATCCAAAAAAGTCGAAAAACCATCGCCCCCCCCCCCAACTAAGATAGCGGCAATGGTGCATGCCTCATTTCCATATTTCGAAAACCGACACGGAACCGGAATATCCGGAAAGACTGGATCTCAACATGAAAACACCGCGTCGTTGGCTTAAATGTATTACATGCTCTATTTTCAGGCGCATTTGCCAAGTCTCCTTTTCAATTTGAAAGAAGAGAGGATCCACCAATTGATGCAATAAACGTTTTTTTTTCAGATAAACATCAACACAAAAAAGGCAAAGCCTTTCTTGCTCCCAATTCTCGAATAAAACTTGAATGACAAAAATTCATTAGTTAAATTCATCAATTTGTGTCGCTAAAACACGACAAAACACACTCTACAATTAATTAATTACCCGTCCACAATTCGACAAAATCGGGGTGAAAAATATGGCTATTTGCTACACGGAATCGCATTCGTATCGGAAGTAAACTGGGCAAAAACGCAAATTGAAAAATCATTTTGGTCTTCTGGTTTTTTGTTTTGAAAAGAGGTGAAATACCCGACATTTGTGTCACTATTTGCACAACAAGAATGATAAAAACTGGAATCAAAAATTGAAAAAAAAATGAATACGAACAAACAAAGCTGGAATCAAGTGGACTCATTATTCACTTCTCTTAAATGTCCTCTTGTTGCTGAACTCAATGTCTCTTCTTCTTCTTCTTGCACTTCTTCTTCTTGGTCTTCGTCTTCCTCTTCTGCTTCCAGTTCTGACGGTATTTCTATCGTGACTCCATCTACCATGTCGTCCTTCGCTTCTTCTGATTCCATTTCATCGGCAACCACACTTTCTATTTCAATTCGTGTCGCTTCTTCGTATGTTGGAGGATTTTGCGCTTCAACATTATTCAGATCGTCAGCTGATGTATAGCTTGGAGGTGGAGTTGCAAGACGGTGTACTCTTCTTAAATTGGAAAATAGTCTTATTGTCTAATTGTCTAATAAGTGCGCAAAAAAAGTGAGCAATCCTGCGGAATTTGGCTGAAACCACAACAAGTGCTTAATTCCGAAAAAATCAAAATAGTCCTACGAAAGTTGGGTTCGATGGATGGTCTAGAATATAAAAATTGCCATTAATTTTCAGTTTTTATGAATATTTAATGAAAATTTTACAGAAGCGTAGGCCCTCTTGATGATAAAAAAACCAAAATTTCCTCTATTTTCAAAAATAAAAAAAAAGAAACAAACTCACGGTGTAGTACTCGACATGGAAACTCTTCCAGGAGCCACAATTAATGCTCGATCTCTAGGAACCCAAGACCCACCACACATATAATCATGCCTGCATCTGAAACATGTTGCAGACTCTGTTTTCAGATGTCAAATTTCGCGATATAAAGTTTACCCACCTGAAAGGTCTGCTGTTATTTGGATGGAATACTCTATACCAAGTCTCTTCAGCCATCGGATTCATAGCTGATCGTCGACGATGCGCTCCAACACAGAGAAGTCCAATGGTGATAATGCAGAATGACAGACCGGAGAGGGTCAGTCGGGAGTTTACTGATCCTCTTTTCCTGATGACTTCATCGCATTGAAGACTAGCCACTGTACCATCACAAATAGTGCATGCAGGCCCAGTAAAACCATCGTAGCAGGCGCATTTTCCGTCGAAGAAATGACCATTCACACATTTTTGAATTGTGCACGGACGACCGAAAAGGCACTCGCAAAGTCCTAAAAAAGAGCATCTCAATTTGGAATTTCCTTGTGCTAATCTGGTTTCTGGCGCTCATTTACAAAAAGCGAGACTTCGGCTCATCTTTGTTTCCTTCCGTCCAATGCAGAATAAACGTCGTGCATTTTTCAAAAGCAAAATTAGAAAAAGACGCTGATTTTCTGTATAGAAGAGATTCTCGAATGCCACATAAAACATCAGAATATTGACGACAAAAAATTGGAAAAATAGTGCGACTTGTTTCGTTGAGATCTTAAGTGCACTCGTGCTCTTTCTCTTTTATATATATTTTTTCAGAACACTTTATAATAAAGCTTCGAATGAGCAAAATGGAAGGAAAGTGACCATTCTTGTTGAGTAGTCATTTCCCATTAGATCTGACAGAACGAATCAAATTGACATGATCGACCATTCGCAGAGCCAAAGCCTGCGCTGATCGACCGTAACAGATCAAATTTTAGCTTGATCACTTGTTTGATTTTTCACACCCAACTAATTCAGGGTTTTATTTTGCAATCTTCCATGATTGATTCGGCTTTGGTATCTCGCTCGTTCAAAAAAAAACCGATAAAAGACATACCTGAAGTTTTGTTAACGATTTCTGAGTTGCATCTTAATATGCAGTGCTCTCCAACCCAATTAGAAGTGCATATGCATCGTCCCAGTGTATAGTTGAAGTGTCCGTTGTTCATACAAACAGGAATTTCACATTTGTCGCCGGTATACCATCGTGTGCAAACACATGATCCATCGGTTTCATTGGTGACGCCCCCATGTCGACACAGATCAAATCCGATGTTATCTTCTGAAATCGGCTTTTCGGGTCTTTATATTACATTTTCAGTAAGAAAATCGAGCAAATGTCAGAAAAAAATTAAATTTTTAGCGTCTTTTAAACATATTTCTAAGAGGTCACAACGTACCATTGGATGAATGACTCTTGTAAATCTCTTGCCAGTCCACTTGTGCTTGCCCCTTCATTGCATATTCTGCATGTACATCGTTCACGAGAATCCCGTTATTGGCCTGAACTTCCTCTTCATTGAATTTATTAATATTCGCCTTCACAGACTCACCAAATGCGGAGGCGTCGTTGGCATCAACGAAAGCAAATAGATGAGAGCAATAATGATGACAAGCATCAGAGGCCCAACCCACAAACGCGACGACGAATTCGATCTCATTATGTATGTCGAGTGCGGGAATCTGAAAAAAAAAGGTGTTCTGTCTAAAGCTTAAATTTCGAAGACTGGAATGACGCAGTAAACAGAATGGAACGTCTTAAAAGGACTAATAAATTATTCATAATGCGAGTGTGAATCTTTTTTTTTGTTTATTTTTCCGCAGCTCTTTTTTGAGCTGAAACTTTTAAAAATGTCACGGATTTCACGGAATTTCACGAAAAGATTTCAGATTCAATCAAACGCGTTTCAGACATACATACTTACTCTTCTGGGAATTTGAAAGATTACGGGCCATCTTTTAATTTTCTTCAATCATCTAGAATATTTTTTGAAAAAGATCGAAAGCTCTAGATCTCTATATCTAACAAGAAACCCTTCAAATTGTAGCAATGGACAAGCTGGAAACCGGAATTCACAGAACTCGCCGAGATCTACAATTTGTAATTGTTCTGAACAAATATTCTCAGTATTGAAGAAAGTTGCGGGCCAGCCGCTGTCTTTTCTCTCGACCGAAATCACAAGAATGGCTCCAGACTGGAACGTGGACGTGAAAAAAGAAACATTGAAAAAGTGTTTTGTACTGTTCAAAAAACGACGTGCCCTTTATTTCTACTTGAATTCATTCATGCTTTTTTAAAGAAACACGCTTAAAAGAGCTCAATCGGACATAATCTGCAGCTGATACTGATCGCATTTTCTCAAAAATCAAGTTTCAACGCCTACAGTCAGCTCTCGCCCAATCTTTAAACCTTTAACCATCGCATTATATTTAATCCGTCTTAAAGAAGAATCTTGTCGGAAAATTGATTAAAATTTTTTTATTAGGAATTTGAGGATTCATCAATAGCGCTCTGATATGATCAAACAAATTTCAGGCTCGAATGTTTTATATTCAGTTTCATAAATCAGATAAGAAGTCACACTTCTGAAAAATGAATAAGAGATCGTTTTAATGAAATTTTTAAATTTTCCTTTGGTAAAAGAAACAAACAGGCGTTACACATTTTGAAGGGAATCCGAGGTGAGAAAGACCCCATCTCCACTGTCTTATCAGCTGACATTTTGTTCTTATCAAGTTCAGTTAATCTGTGACGTAGAAAAAACGTGTTTCAAATTTTATTGCAGCTCTTGTGGCTCCAGAAAAGCTTACCTCGGGTAACGTCGCCGCGCGTCCAACGAGAGGAAAAATGTAGTTATGATGATGTTTTCGGCTGAGAGCTTGGTCAAACTCTGCAAAAAATACACAAGACTCGAAGAAAAGTTTGTTGGTGGTGGTGGTAGTGGTAAAAAGCGGTTTAGTGACGGGAAGGGGGGGGGGCCGGAGTTGGGGTGCCCGAGTGGAAACGTGGTGGGAGAAAAAAAGAAGAAGAAGAAGAAGAACAACAACGGGAAAGGCGAAGAAAAATGAGCTTGAACAGGGATCAAGGGAGCCGAAGAGAAGCCGAGAAAACGAGAGAACGAGTTAAAAATAAAGAGCAAACATCAGGAGAAAAGTCACATTGAGAGCAGTAATGGAAACTTGGTTTACTTTACTTGCTATTTGATAAAAGTATAGGTCACTCCTCTGCCGATCTTCTTTTTCTTCAATGCGAATAGAGCCTTTTCGGTTCTTTTCCATTCAAATAATCACGTATCTTTTGAAAAACTACTGAAAATGTGAATTAGTTTTGGGTGGGCGCAATGTGCTCACTATAAAACTTGCCTAGGCAAGATGCTTGCCCTGCGTTTGGGCATGATTGAGCCTGCTATGGGCATCACGCATTTCTGTCAGCTTAACAATCAACAAAGTTGTTTTTTGCGTTTATCTCAGAGAAATTAGAATAAATCAGATAAAGAAACTACAGGGGAAAAGCTTGTTCTCCGCGAAAGAATACGCGCAGCAGTTCGGCAACTGACGCTTAACCGGAGATGCCCAGCAGTTGAACGGAAATGGGCAGGTAATGAACGGAAATGAGTAGCTGGTAGGTCAGATGCCCGGCGTTTGGCAGTTTCAGAGCAGTTGATACTAACGGAACTGGGAGTGGCGTACACGCGGATTTCGTTGGTGACTTGTTTTTGTGTTTGTTGGTGCCAAAATGCAAATGATAGAAAAGTAAGGTACAACTAAAAGAAACAATACATGGAATTTGAGAGAAAAAAAACAGAGAAAAGTTGGAAATTTTTTCGGTTTAGGACTGAGTTCCAAATTGAATTTGGTTCGTGAGAAATGTATGTGCTTAGAGAAGACGAAAGAAACATACATAGCTAGAAATTAGATAAATTAAAAGAGCCCCAAAGGGAAAACGGAGACCATGTTTTAAATGAAAGCTGCGGTTATAAAGAATGCACTGACAGCCAACGTTTGTTTCTCATTTACAAAAAGACGCGCGATGAAGGAAAATCCCCCAGAAGAGACCTGTATTTCATCCGTGTATTATCATTCGCACACGTCGGAATGCGTCAGACAAATCTCAATACACGGATCATACTTGGGCAACAATCACAGGTCACAAGGTGTAGAGCGGTAGAGAATATCGAAATTCAAGGCAAAGGATAAGGATCAACATCTGATTAAGAATATTACGCAGGCAGGCCTTCCAGCATCCTCAGTGATCGTTGCGATGAGCCACGTTTTACCTACGGTTGAAGCTACAACGGCAGAATTCAGAAAATAAAAAATCGCACTTGTTACGGCGCTCATATTCCATTTTGCTTTTTATGTTTAATTTCAGATATTTTAGAAAGTGAGCAAAAACCACCAGCAGTGAACAATTTTGAATCATATTATTGGTTTTCAGAGGAAAATAAATCTCGAATGTGCACGCTCAAACCGACAGATACCTTCTCCTTGGCTGCTTCTCGAAAACTCAATAGATCGGCGCATAACTTCACAGAACTTCCAGAGATCCTCAATTTGCGGATTTTTCAAATCATTAAATTCAATTTTGATGAAAGTTATGCGCCGTCCCGTAGTCCGGTGACGGCTCCGGGTTGACCCGGATTCTAAGTCAAGTAGCTCAAAAGCCAAAAATAAAGTAATAAAGTAACAGACAGAAAGTATTTTTTGTAAAAGGTTTATCAACTATTTTAACGAAACGTTTCGAAGTTTGGTTCTCAAAAAAATGGTCAAAAATTAATTTTACAGGCACATCGGTCTAAGAAAACAAAGACTTTAAGAAGGATTACGAAAAAGTGACGGGCAAAGTTAAATTTGGAGCCAGTTGCTCCCGACACATGGCAAGCATGATCATTTTCAGAAAAAAGCCCCTTATTCGTGAGATTGGAGGAAGTGGATTGAAACATCTTCTGCCCATCCAGAATCACCATTTTGAACTACAACAACAAACTATACTATGTATATCTACCGCTGAACTGCTCTTACGTGGACATTTTTAAGCGTCACTATAGAGAGGACTGACATCCTACCATAATTATTTCACTCATACCCGCTAATCTTGAAATGATTTCTAATTTATGTGCTACGGTACTTGAAGCGCTTCGAAACCAATGGTCATTGAATAAATGCGAGCACAAAGGGAGCAAGGGTCAAAAAGAATTTCATTAAGAGTTCAGTTAGTAAGGCATTCCTCTTGAATTTCAATTTGAAGTTTCTATTAGGCTTTTTTTGCAGAAAATTTCCCAGGAAGCATTCAAAAGTTCGGGCCGGCATGCCCACTTCATGGGCGTCATACGCCCAGCGTTATAGCCTCTGGTCGATTCGCTGTTCATTTAAATTGATTTTTTTGTTTTTTACTTGTTCTTATACCCCTTTTATTGCCTTCCGGAGATCCTACCACGTTCTAATTCCAGTCCATTTTGAGCATTAAAAATTAAAAATAAAGAGGCTGAGCATTCGAAAAAGACAACGTTAACAAAAAATTGATAGCTGTAAGCAGTTATTTTCATTTTAAACAACCTGGATAGTTGTCATTATTGTGAAAATGAAAATAATTTCGTTAAAAACATTAGAACATATGGATAATTTCATTTTCTACAGGCAGTCGCCCACCACAATTCACTAACGCTCTATGGAACGCATCGTCACTGAACAAAGATGATGGAAACATAAAAAAATCAGTGCAAAACGGAAATAAAAATTTTATTAGGAACTGTGTCATTAAAAAATCGATACGGAGTGAACAAAGAACGAACATATTCTCCCGTGTGATAGATGGTTAGTTCGATGAAAAATCTGTTTTCAGATTCCAATTTTCATTGCCTCTGGATTCCTGCACCTCTTATTCACCATGTTTTCTTTTTGGAGACCGGCGAATCCTGCGTTCGCGGTAGTTTTCCAATATCGCCTTTTATTAGAGGCCACGACACGAAACGTGACGAAATGCAATAAAGGGCCTATTCATGTTATTTAAAAAAAATGTTTTGGCGGTTCGGCAATGCGGGGAAATAAAAGAAAATTATTTTAAAAAGTAAGCAATGTTTTCCTTTGCAGTTGAGAATTAAAAAATGGTATTTTGAATCTCAAGAATTGAGTCGCAAACTTGGTTTTGTGGTGACGTTGCTACGAATCTAACTATTAGCTATGTCTGGAAGTTCGAAGTAATAAAAAAAAAGAAAAAATGATGGAGCTTCTTTTTCTTCTTTTTCTTCTTCTTCTTCTTCGTTTTCTTCTTTTTCGTCTTCACAAATGGAAATGAGGCTTCTGGCAAAAACAAAAGTGAGAAAGCGAGAAGGATGGCTGAGAAGAAAAAAAGAAAGCACAGAGCACGAAGAGCTGGTGAGCACGTCCGCCAAACGCACGCACTCACAAGAAGAATAAATCGATAATGAGCTGACGAGAAGAAGCTGAATTCAATGATGCGAGTAAATCGAGGTCAGACGCAGACAATCCAAGAAGAGGCTAGGAGGAGAGAAGCGATAAAAACATTGCTCTTGCGTGTTCTGAAAAGTTCTCAAATAGAGGATAATTGGACGGATGCAAGGGTAAGACATGGTAAAAGACCAATTCTTTAATGAAATATTTATTTTCTTAAAATGCGCATTACGAAATAGAACAAGCAATCAGTAGTTACTAGTTAAACAAGTAGTTAAACTATTATAGAAAACCAAGAAGTTCCATCAAATTGTCACATTCTGGAAATAGGGAATTTCGATATTAGTATCAGTTAATATCTCAATGGAATATTGTCCTCCATCCAGGTACATTCCAGCAGTGCTCCAAGCTCGTCAGGTAGGGGAAGGAAGCATTACGTTGGACAATAGAGCAGTCATTCCATATAAAATATCTCAAATCTCAAATTTCTAGCTCCGTAGATTCACAAAAAATGATACATGAAAATGTATGAAAAATAGCTGAGAGCAAAATATCACCACTCGAAAGCCTTCCGTTCACACCACTAAACGGAACACCACCAATAAAATCGAAGATGTTTCAAAGTACGTTGAAATAGGATACCCTAACTTGAAAACGAGCTCGGGCTAGAACTTCAGCGAAGAAGACTTAGCAAGCTTATCAACATCAAAAACCCCAGAGATGCTCTCACTAATCTGTACAGAATCTTTAGCTTGATAGCCTCGCTATCTCTCACTGATGTATGCAAGTCTAGAGCACCTAGTGCAGTCAACAGACAAAGGCTAAAAATGGCTCGAACATCACTTGAAAGACGCCTAAATGCAATAACCCTCACAAAAAAAAGAAAAGAGATGACAGAAAAAGAAGACACTCAGAGAAAATATTCGTCGACTATCAAAAGTCCAAGATCCCCTAAAGTTCAAATTGCAACAAAAATAAGAAGGAATGTGACGCGAAGAACAAACGGACGATGGGCATAAAAAATGCAAGAATGGACCACTCGTGGAGTGAAAAGACTGGTTTTAAGGCATCCAGTAAAATGGTCCGATTTTATGAAAGCTGGGCTGATATTTCATAAGTTATCTGAACCCAAGTAAGGGTTCCTCTGACCGACCGAAGACCGATGAAGAACGATAAAGTGCATGGCTGTGCTCCGAGACAGGAATGCTTTCAAGCAGAAAGCCGCCTCCATGAGACCCGCCCACTGATGACGGTAAAAAAGGAGGAACAACGACTCAATTTATTATAAATGTATTTAATTGTTTTATGGTTTTACTTTATTGTTTTATATTTGTTAAATAACTAAAGGTTTAATTCCCTAAGTTTGAGGTACCGTCTAACACCACATAAAAGACACGAGCAACACCACTCAACCATCGTGTTTATTATCCATCGGACTTTCCAAAGAGGATCTCGCCAACTCAAGGATCATCTTTGTTCATTACAGAAAAACATTGTCAGCTGTGATAGTGATCAAACTTTAATCACAAGTTTTTAGCATCTAAAAGAACATAGAAGTACGAGCAGAGCTGGTCTTGCTCGACTGATTTCAAGCTTTGAACTTATTTAAGGACTACAACACGTCTATAAACTCTTAGTGTTGCGAAGATCGTCAGCTCTCGCATTTTTATTGAACTACGGTAGATCCAAGAGTGTGCGCACACACAGAGGTTGGCGCGCATTTCTAGATTGTTCGATTGTCATTCTTTTCCAAGTTTTTTTTAGGACCCGTAGCTTTGAGACTTAAGATCAACGAGCGGATACTCATTGTTATTTTTTATTATTTGTATCGCTATAATTTTTCTTATAATTATACTCCATCGTTTTCCCACATTTGCGTTTCGTTCCTTTATTTGTGATTAGATTAAATCTCTTCTCGCTTACTATTTTGTTTCATAAAATAATAATTACAGTCAGCAGATTTAACCAACCGAAACAATATTTGTTTGCAATATTGGAGAATTGTAACACTTAGTCTTACACTTCCTCACAATCCTGCGGCGAATCCATGAACCGATGGAAAGTGCTCTCTTCCAAGGAGGTCAGCAAAACCCACTTCCAGTTAGAATGCCAGCTGGTGTCAGTCACTTACTAAATGTTTCTAGGATAATGTTTCTCGGACATACGGGAACTCAGACACCTTCTCATTAGATCAGAAAATACACATTCGCGCGATTTCGGTGTGCGCTCAGAGTTGCATTGCCATCTGGACTCATAGACTGCGACAAGTTCAAGCCACTTCCAGAATGCAAATCGGTGTATCGTTTGGAAATTGAATCTGCAGGAAACTGATAGCTGAAACATAAATTAACCGTGCTTGAATTACTGTGTGTATTACGCTTCAACTCCCGTTGTATGCATGAAAAGGCAATGTGCAATGGATCCCAAATTGATGGTCACAAAGTGTCATTTTGCAAGTTGGCAATATATCCACTTGTGTATATTATTTTATTAATATGTTCTTTAATTATATTTTCAGTGTTGAGATCATTATTACATCACAGTATTCTCGGCAATTTAGAAGGAAGTCTACGGGCATCGTCGTTGAAGGTAAAGGGTAGGAGAGATAAAGAGAGAAGTCCGTGAGAGATTTCATTGAAAAGAACAGAGGAAACGCTGATAGTGTGATTTGATATGCATCAAAATCCTTTAAAACGGAATGCTCAGCTGCGTGATAATGTGGAATTGATCAGCAGCCGTGCTTCCCTTTGTCTCCATATGTGTGAGGTTCTTGTAAATCTGAAAACGGAACGTTTGGCGATTTTATTCTGCAGCTTCATCATTTCCAGATAAAAATTTTCAGTTTCCAGATTTCGAAAATCAAACTTCACGTGACTCGTTCAATTTCAATCAAAATGGTATGGAAAGTTGATGGTTCGAATTTGGTGTTCTTTTCCATATGTGCTGGTGCGCCTTTGCCGCGGTTCTCGGGACTCTCTACGAGTTAATGTAGTTTTTTTGAGATTCTGAGAATCCTCAGGTAAATCGAAAGAAATGGATGTTGTTGCAAACTCAATGGTTTGCAATTTGGATTCAATTTGGATAATGCGAACTGCAATAGTTTCTAATGTTGGCTCTGTTTGGCTCGCTTCTTAGAAAAAAAACAGTAATTTCCAGTTTTTGTTTTGCCTGGATTCCATCGCTAACACATACTTTATTCCCGTCCGACTGTGGGATCTCACTTGTTGGACGTCCCCATACCATGTTTCCATCTCCAATCAGATCATCGCCTGCAAAAGACCCTTCCTTATCAGTGATTTTCGGGGAATGTGCTAGTGAGACAACAACACAACCGGTGTACAATTTCCCGTGCTCTGTTTCATTCCATAAAAAATAAAATAAAATAAGACAGTCGTGCAATTCAAACCCACACAGCAAGCAAGATACCCAACTTACGTGTCACTCTTCGCAAATCAATCAGTTCATCCTCTAAAATTACTCTTCTTGAAACTGTTTTTTTTTTCATTTCTACTGTTTTCCTTTTTTTTTTTGATAATTTTAATAAGGTAACCATCTTTGATCGGTATTTAATGTCTTTCTCTGACGTCAATCACTAAATTTTAGCAAAAAACTGAAATATACTCACCCATGCTCCACATACTGAAAATGTTCTGCGCTGGCTTAAATTTCAAATTATTCATATCCATTAAAAATTTGGAATATGTCAACCCATTACATGGGGATGGCAATGGATAAGTCGCGCACATTCCGTCCATTTGGGTTGGATGGCAGACCTCTCCGGGCCACAGGCCGTTCTGAAATGTGTCAGAGTGATGAGAAAAGCCTCAAATGAGACTCCGGTGCCCGCCTACATCATCATTGCAAGTTGGCCAAGGGACCCCGATCCAGTGACCCACACAGGCGCACAATCCGTAGTTGGCTCCAGATATGCCGAGAATGGCTCGCACCTTTTTTCCCAGCGGTTTTCCAATGTTACACGTGCCTATAAAGCAACTTTTCATTGAATGGCGCACTGCCTCAACCATTTTTCCAACCGTCCTCAGCATTGATGTAGCCTCCAAGTATGACTTTTCTTGCAAGCGTAACTCCCATCGAGTGTGATATTATATTGAACTGTTTTGCTCCAGTATAATCCAAAACCGCTTCCACAAACTTCCTCAACCGATACACAGTAACGCAGTCGTGGTCTCTGAAATCGCAAACCATTCTTATCTCTTCTTTACTACTGTTCCAGGAGACATTCCACGATCAAAAATCACTATTTAGCACATTACTTTTACAGGACGAATACTGATATTTACTGATAACAGTTATCAACAGTGCCCTCGTATCAAATCAGCAAAATCACGGGTACCTCTCAACAGCTGCGGTTGTGTTTGTATCACCCCAGGACGTTCCATAGAGGTGTCCCAAACTGTATCCTTGACTCAAGAAATACTGTAAGAATAATACATATATTTTCAATATTTGCAAGCAACTGTCATTTTTCAAGTAAAAAGTTCGGCTATCAAAATATTATAGCATTATGAAGTTCACCTGCCAGCTCTGTCGCTATTTTGTATGGAAAACTCGGCTTCATGCCAATTAGAAACGACTGATTATTAAACAGAATCATAAGATGCCGGCCTAAACTTTAAGGTGGGAAGCAGAAACTGTTCTTACAATTAGTCGCTCAATTTCCTCGATAATTTCATTATCAAAACGTGCCTGAACGCTAGAAGTCCATCCGGTGGAAAAGTTGTTAGCAGTGAGAGCGGCGTCCGAGTTTCCATGAAAAAATATGACCGGGTCTTTGGAAGTGTCTAGCTGAAAGCTGCACAGTAGTCGTTTTATTAAGAATGATTGCTCATCTATCAAAGTGTTCTGGAAGTTAAATATGCTTCAAGTTTATTTTTTTTCCAGATAAGTGGCAACCTCATATCTCTGGAGCGCAACTACCTCAATTTCAGTCGAACCATAAGGAATGACAGTACTCTTTACAATTCTAGAATCACTTTTAATAATAGAATAGTGACCAGAGAATATCTTTTCTTGAGAGAAATAGAGATGGAAAGAGAGAGAGAGAGAGAGAGAGAGAGAGAGAGAGAGAGAGAGAGAGAGAGAGCCATAATTATAAAAGATCAAGAAGAGTTTTGAAATTATTCATACTTCAAAGAATGTTTTAAATCTTGAAAATTGAACTAAGCCAGCATATACTTGATTTTCGTTTAAAAAATAAGAGTGACTCAAAAACGAAGTAATTCGCTTCCGTTGATGTGAGCATGCGGAAAAGACAATTTTCAGATTTCCAGGTGCCAATGAGCAAATAATTTCAGCAAGCTTCCAATCATTCGTAAGCTCTTCACAAAATGAAAATAATCGTTTATAGAGAAGGGCATTTAAGAAATCGTGTGAGGAGCTGTGAGGTTATAAACGAAATCTGTTTTCATTTTACCTGATGACAAAAATGTAAAATTTATTTTATTTAGAACGGCAACTATTTGCTATGCATGACCTAATACTGAAAGGCCTTGCAAGACTAGCCAAGTGGCACAAATCACCTACTTGCTCCGTATCACTAGACATCCCTCCGAAACTTCCGGCTGTTCCTAGGTCGAGTCTGGCGTAATCATACTTCATGTATCCGTTCCTGTCAAGCCATGCATCGAAATGAGGACTGATTGGCCCATATTGTGGAATTTCTTGTGAAGATACACAAGTCGACACGGCGATCAGCAGTATTGAGGCAGTAGAGAGCATCTGAATCTAAAGGTCAGCGAAATGTTTTGTTACAAGAATTTGTGTTCTTTTATAAGAGAGAAGCTGAAGGCTCCGTAGAATGGACTCCGCCCTTTCTCTTTTAAAGTAAAACAAATTCATAAAGAAGAAGAAGAATGAACTTGAAAAGTGAAAGAAGGCTGACGTCAAGCCCCCCCCCTTTTTTCCACTGTCAACGTTGTCTACGAGGTGGTCTTCTGATGACGAAAACGAGAAGGCATTTTCAGATTTCTCGGTGAATGCGCACGGAAGTATTAGTCACAATGAATAGAGCATAAAAACAAAAAAAAATAAACACGAAATCCTTCTAATTGTTCCATTTTTATGATAAAGTTACTAACAATGGTTGCCTAATAATCTTATCAGTAACACCGTTTTGCGACAAGTCATTGCAGCGTGACCGTAGGAGGGCAAACAAAATCACTTGAAAAAGTGATGATAGTGGAGGAAGCAAAACTGAAGGTACAAACAGTAAAGGGTTTTTTTTTCTTAAATTTGAAAAGGGTACCTTTTCGGTTGTTCTTTTATTTGCTCAGTAAGCGATTTGCATTCAGGTGGCCTGATGACAAAGCAATTTCGGATGCCTGCCCTTCTTCTGTTTTCAGAAAAGGTCGTGCTTCCGGCTTTTTCCAATGAGGCCAACTAGCAAGCTTGCGTAGGAGTACCAACGTTCAATTGGGTCAAGTGAACGATTGTTTCCTTATCAAACTGCGAGTTGATCGGAATCTATGAATTGCGTATCGCTTTTTAGGATTCGTGAATACACCGTCTTTATTGGATAGACTGAAACGCCGACCTCTGAAGTCTTTTTTTTCGGGTTTGACACGTCAAAATTGTTTATCTTTCCAAAGAATATTGAGTAGAAATTGATCAGGGAATTGATATATTTGAACGAATTTTCTTAAAATTCTTAGAAAATTTTCCGCCCAGCGAACACTTCTTGGGTTTCCAGTGAACGAAGCCTTTGACCCGATTCGAAATAGAAACGGGTAGTGCGAGCAATCTGTTATGCTTGCGAATTGCACCTGAATATTCGTCATTTTTGCAGCAATGTTTAGCAGAACTGATTAGTTTAAAGGTCGACTTTTATTTTTTCTTCACCTGTCATTTGTTGAACTAAATTCTAGTTTCTACATGAACTGGAGCCAATCCGTAGAATAGAAGACGCACTTTTTATTCTCTTCTGCAGATTTGGAGGATAGTTTGACAGGGCACCGTGAGATGTGGGGTAGCGCCCAATATTCTCCGAGAACTGACAGTTCTAACCTTAACCAAAAAACTAACCAAACAACTCAAATATAAGAGCACCCAGTTAACGAAAAATCTGAAAATAATAAAGACTGAAAACTTCATAAAATTGTATTGAGCAAATGACTGGTCATATTATACTGTAAAGAGGCAGCGCGAACAGAAATTAATGGAGTGGACGACCATTTTTTTTTAATTCTTTGTGTTTACCTATTTATCTGTGTGCACTATTTCCATTTCTAAAGAATTTCTCAAAGAAATGAACATTTCTAAGGAAGAAAATGAACGTAACTCCAGGAGAAGCGAGAAGTGCAGTCTCGAGCCAATAGAAAAGGAAGTTGCGAAGCTTCGAAACACAAACAAGTTGAAGTGAGAAAAAAAAGCGAGAAGCGCGCCGGAGGCGCGCCAATCCAGTTGGTTATCGCGTAAAAGAGGTAATCGGTTGGGAAATGTGATCATTTTACATGGAATTCGTTCGAGAAATCGCCGCACTTACCATTGATTTCCACATTTATTTTCTTTTACGCTACCATGATAAGCTCCTTCCGCATTTGATTTAAATACACTTTTGATTTTCGATATTAGGGAAAATGCGGCGGTTATCAAGAATATGTTATATGAATGGACTCTCCACAATCAGCAGTTTCATCTGATTTCGATTTTGATACACTCATTGAAAATGCGTATTCATGATAAAACTATTATGAATCTGAGTTTCGGATTTGCTCCGATTGAAAGAACAAAGTGAATTCAAATATTCTTCAATAAATTAAATTAGAATACTGCAAACATTTACAAAATTGAAGATCGATTGGAATTGCTCCGTGATTTGCCAATCGCCCTTTTATACATAGTACCAAGTAATTGCAATACATAATTGCTACTTTTGATCGCTGTTTCTATTTTCTGAAATCCACACATCATTCTGCATATTTGAAAAGTTTACGAGCCTCACATCATCCGACTCCACCCACTACTCAATTAACATCTTCACCTTCAATTTTTCGGAATTTCGATTTGATCGACACTTTTGAAAAGTAGGCTTCTCGACTGCCAATCGGAGCAATCTGTTACACTTTGATAGCTCCGACTCCATTTGAAGTAGTGATCGTTAACATAGGATTCCTCCTCCCTTTCCTGAGAAAAGGAGATGTCTGTGGACGGAAGGAAATTCGCTTAAACGATGCAATCTAATGCAAAAATGCAAAACGCTTTTTTTTTGGAGAACCGGAAAAGGAAAATGCGGAGAAAAAGGAGACGAAGGAATCTGAAACATGCTCGAAATGTGTGTGATTTATAAATAAAATGCACACCAAAGCACAACGGAAAAAAGGAAAAGAACGAAGAGTTTGATAGTGACGGGAGCAGATATTGAAAACGATGAACACATGAAAGGGGGCTTTTCCCATATGTTTTTAGTTTGGAACACGATTCTTTTAAGCATGAGTCCGGAATCTTCTACAGAATATCCAGAGTCTGCTCCGACGCTATTCAGAAGAGATAGAAAACAGTGAGCCGTACCAAGACACCGATTCTAAAATTAAAAATTGCTCTAAAACTCGTTGCAGCTGGAAAAGCAAGTGTGCAACATCACTACCAAATTAATGTTTGTATTTGTCATGTCTAACAAAAAAAATCATTAAAAAACAAAGGTACACAAGTAGCGCTTTATTGGCTGAACTGTTCAAGTCATTTCGGTTATTTTTGTTGCAGAGTTCCGCATTTTGTACTTAGATGTTTTTAGGATGGAAAGACGTTCTCTGCGACAATTTCCTTTTTTTTGAAAATGTTGCTTCAAAGGTTTTCTGTCATGTATTTTAAGATATTTTAAATCGCATTTATTGTAGTAATACTTTTCAAACCTTGGAAGCTTAGAAGCTTTGAAATGGGCAAACGACTTGAACATTTCTGTGAATAGCGCGTATAGTAATACTCACGCACAGTTTAATTAAAATAGTAATGCATGCTCATTTAATAGTACTTGGATACTTAATTATTTGGATACTTGGACACCCGGTAGTCGGCTGGGGATGTTCTCAGCGCGACGTTTCTTTCCATTCGTTTCGGTCCTGTGCGGCTTGGGACCAGTTGCCGTCGGGAGTATTGAAATTCTTCAGTGCATCGGACCATCTTGTTGCGGGACGGCAAAATGTTCTTTCAACGATACCAGAAGGTGATCCGGTTTGTCCATCTATCGTCTTGTCTTCATACGACGTGGCCTGCCCATCGGTACTTGGCGGTGGCTGCGTATTCCACAGCGTCTCGGATGCCGGATGCCGGATTCTCTTGAACACTGAGATTTAATAGTATCCGGGCTAATTTCGTGGAAAAAGTAGAAATACCGAGTACCGAGTGATACCGAAGGATCTAGATCACCATGAGAATTCAATTTTATGAATGCAATACCTTCTGCCCTTTTATATCACAATTTCCTAGAATTTCAGACAGGAAAGATACGCGAAACGAGTTAATCTTAAAATATAATTTGAATCTATAAAAGGAAAAAAACCGTCCCAAAGAAATAAGTAAACAGTATTCGAGGAATCCGCCTCTTTGCATGTAATAAAAGAACCCTTTCCAGAAATGTTTACTTGAAAATGACCGTAATCTAATCAGATTGTCTGTATTTGTGATATCAGTGACACTTATGACGTATACAAGTAAACATCAGACACATTTCGGAGGGTGACGAATCTTAATCGAATGACTACTTTGAAAGATCATCATAACTCAGATCTTGCTCGAACGGTGTAGTATGTAGTCTATGTAGCTTGGCTTCAATTTAGTACAAAGCGGAGTCTTGTACTAGCAGCGCAGTGATGCTTTCACAAGACTTCCAGCTTGAAAAATGTTTTAAATTTAAAGAAGCCGAAGCACTTTAACCAAATATCAAAGTGATCGTTTCTCTCCACATTTACCGGAAAATGGTTTACCACAGGTGAAATGCGCGTGGTCAATTGACGAGTGCGGTTGTTGCAGTGCCCAACTATCCAGCTTGCTGCTTCTTAGCTCAATGGCGAATCTCGCTGGAACTGCTCGAAATATCTTCTAAAATACCCCGCACTGCACGTGGATAAAAGTTTTTCTCTTTTTTTCAAGTTGGCGTCATTTCCGAATTAAACTGCTTTAAAATACATTGATTTATGGACGAGGTTAATGTACAACATGCATCCGGCTAGGCCATCATACATAGATCTTCCCCTTTCCAATATTTGGTAATAATGTTTTACGAATGGTTTATTTTCCTTTTTTTTGCGTTTTTTTCTAGCTTTTTGAATTTTTTTTTCTGATTGCACGAATTTCGAAAACATCATAGCTTATCAGCGATTTCTCTAAGCAATCATCATCATTTCACAAATAGTCCGTTCAAAAGATATGTTCTTGGACTCTTTCTCAACTCTTTTTTCTTGCCGGTGCTTCCTTCGCCCCTCCTGATCATCCATCTGCCGGCGGTCAGCTGTCTATCAATGCGTTGACAATAAACTGATCTGGTGCCCGGCTTTCACACAAAATGGCATCGACCACATTTGCTCTTTCTCTATTTATTTATATTCTTTTCACTGTCAACTTAGTGGTTCCGTTTTGCTATCCAAAAATTCCCTCATTGAATTTGCAACCTGCACAGGTGGTTTCTCGTTGAGCCTCAATCGAAAAGCGCGTTAATTTCAGTACAATGGCTCATGGTTTGTCATTGCTCGGAAGCCGTCGGCGTCTCGTTATTTTCTACCAAAAAATATTGATTCAAGCATGATCCGTTTGATCTTGAACGATGATAATAATTCATTATCAGTATCGGAATACCATACTGTGTGAGCTTTCATTGAAACAATCACCAAGTCTTGCGTTGAACGATTGAATTGGTTTTCTAGTGATAATAAATGCGACTCTCTAACTGGAAGTATGACAAAACATAAAGGAGGATATATGCTGGAAGCTAATCAAACAGTTGGGAACAACTATGTTGAGAAAAGTAAGTTGTTATTTGTGAAGATACGGTAGCCGATAATTATTGGCTAAAAATATATTAAATGACGTTATTATCCATCCGCGAGCACGTGAGCCTTCGTTTAAAGGCGCAACGAATAAACTGTTTGAGTCTCGTTAGGGGATAGCGCGTTAAACTGTGAGAAAGCGCACACACTATCCGCTATCCCCTAACGAGAACCAAACAGTTAATTCGTTGCGCCTCTAAACAAAGGCTCACTTCCTCGCGGATGGATAATACGTTTCACCGATTTCTGTTAAATTTTGCAGTATTTTTCCGTCCAATTTATCACGGATATTCGGGAGAGCAGAACGAAGAAATGAATATGGTACTATATGGATGCCTCGATGGAAATGACAATGGTTTCTGAAAAAATTGATCCATCTTTCGGCTGAACAATTGCAATGTTACAGGCGGCTGCAAAATTGGGGATGAACTTGTTCTGATTATGAGTAACTCTCGCCATCCGCAGACTTTACAACTCTACAAATCTGCACAAGTGATTGAAGACGAGGCTTGCATCGACATTTTACATTTTACAGCGCTGGACACTTACTGTGAAAATTTGAGACTTGGAATATTAATAGGAAGATATCAGATTTTCAGCTAAATGCGGTGATGAAATGGTAGACGAGGACCAAAAACTGAGACATGCAAAGATAGATGAAGACAATGAATTCGTTGATGTCGAATGCAGAGTGGAAAATATTCGACCAGCCAAGAATAACATTCAATCGTTTTTTGTGAGCATTCAATTTGGATAGATCACTTATAAAAGCTCCAAGTCAAACTCCATTTTCAGAAAGAGCCACGTGTACTTACCGTAGTCGCATACATTGATGCAAGTTTATCGGGAGAGCAAATTGCTCATATCAGTTGTCGATACAACTCAGAAACAACTGCAGAGTGCGAATGGATTCGGTATGCTTGACAGGTTTTTAAATTGGAGAATAATTAGTTCTCAGACAAGACACCTGCTTCAAAACTAACTTGACGCAGACACTAAGCCCGAATCAAATTCAAATATCGTCATCGATTCTCAAAATAAACGGAAGCATTTTGCCAATTGACTGTAAGCTTCAACGCGCCTTTGGTGTTTTTTCAAACGTTTCTTTTAAGGGTCCGGATTCGTTCTTTGGGAAAATGGAGATGAATATATATCGATGCATTGCGGACTTGTGGATGATGATGGAGCATGTGATTCTGTGAGAGTTTACGTATGGTCAGATGAAGATCATATGGATCAACCGACAATCAATAAAATTTATCGAGAGCTGCAGAAAGTTTGCGTCGATCCCACAGATCTCATTTTCCTGAATACTTTCCGTAACAAATGTCGAAAGGTATGAACATATTAATTTTTGGTTTCAGATGAGTGTCTTATGCCTTCCCCAACCCCGAGTCTTCTTCACTGCCAATCACCGAACGGCTGGAGTCCAATTACACTATCCATGCTTCAAGGAGTCTGGTATATCGCGGCGGATTTGAATGCTGACCCAAAACTGTTTTTGCAATCCACTGTTATAAACATGAAGAGGATTCAGAATAGTTCCAATCTGGAACTCATATATTACGCTCAAAAAGAAAGTGATGGACGATGCATGGGACCTGGAAATGGAACTGTCAAATTAACGGACAAAGGAGAGCTCCATGTGCATATTGAGTATTCATACTCGTTCGTACCAGGCTACAAGAGCTCAATTAAATGTTGGTGCTTGAATTTTTGAATAAACGAGACGAAACTAGTTATTATATTATATTTAGAATGTTTTCAGTCAAATTCCAAATTCTTTACCTGGACAACCAGCGTGCTGTGCTCTACTGGTGTTTCCGTCGTTCTCCAAGTGGCACGTGTACACAGCATGATGTCACTTTCATGATCCGCTCTCGTCACTTCTCGCACAATGATCTTTCGATGATTTTGCCATACCTTGATAAGGTGTGCATTGATCGGAAGGATTTAAGATGGTTCGATTTACATTGTGAGTTTTGATGTTGCGTGTTAATCTTCAACACATTTGTGCAGCTCAATGTGGAACTGAAATTTCATCGTCAACAATTCTACGAAGAGATTTGATTACTCTTACGCATTATCATGTACTGGATATTTTGACGAATGTTCAAGAACCCAAGTGTTTATACAATGAGATCAGAGGTGTTCGAGCTGATCTATACTCGGCAGGTGTAACAACTCTGGAAAAAATCAATAAAGAATTTTCAGTTGGAACGAGCCGGAACATGGTTTTTAATGTCCCGAATGGATGAAATGAGCATGGACACGTACGCCATGGTCGGCCGTATTTTTGCAGTCACCAATTCTACCGCCGTTCTCCGACTTCTTCAATCGGCGTCTGATTTCTAATTGTCGCGCGTTGTCTGTTCAACGTTCTATATTTCAGCGCCCTGCCCGGAGAGCCACGCGAGTGTTTCACTCGGGTGTTCACAATTCGAGAACGAGCAAACGAAAAAAGCACTGACTATTGGTACGAGTTGCATTTCGAATCGACGACAAAAAACTCGACATTCAGTTAGTTTCTTCCATTTTCGTTTTCCGAGACACTTTTGATTGACAGCCTTCGAATGAAGACAACATGCTTTTTCTGTTTTTTTTTCAGTGATTTTTCGCTTTTTATTCTACAATCGACACGTCGGAGTCATCTATTCATGCTTAAGAAATAAGCCCGATGGAAGGTAACTTTTTCTTAGAATTATAGACACCGTCTTCGATTTTCCCTCAGCGTGCTCAATGTTTAATATGTCGAGGTGAAGTTGAGGAGTAGCCTACGTTTCGACACGCTACAAATCTCATTATTCTAATTAGGTTAATATGAAATGGTGTAGCGGAAATATAGGAAAATTGGAAGTGTGAAGAAGGGAATGGTAGAGGTTGGGATACGCAGAAAGAGAAAGACATAAACTTCAATGTTAGAAACGGAAAAAAATAATCAAGAAGAATTTGAAATTGTCGAAAGATTATGCAGAGCAACCCGAACACATTATGACAAGAAGCTCGGAGTAATGCTCTTTTAGAAATCCACTGTCTAACTAATGAACGTCAGTTTACTATGAATATGGTGTTTTCTGAAAAAAAAAGAAGCAGAACTAATATGATTTCTACAAAATAACTTGTGAGATTCAAGGCAAGAAACATTTAATAGACGAATTCATTCTGAATGACGTTATTCTGCTTCTAAATTCTTCTGTTGGCCGGGTTCTCCGAACAACTGGGTCCATGGAACCCCTTTTTGCAGCTGAATATCTCTCAAAACCACTGCATACTTGATAAATCAAAAAGAGAAAGAAAAAATTGCCGTCGAATTTCGAAGAGAGCAAACATCGTTCATGCGTTTTCAGATGCGACGAAAAGGCAATCTATGTAATTTCCCGTCACGAATCGATTGATCACGCTGAGCTGACTGTACTCGAAAAAGTGGCGAAATCCGTTTGTGTTGAGCCGATTTTACTATATCACGTCGCGGCCCATGGTGAGCATTCAGCTGTAGAAAAATGTTTATTATAGAAGTGTTATAATGAAAAGGTATCGATTCAAGATTCCAATTTAGATTCTTAAAGAACTATTTCTTTTGAATCGAAAAGAAAGAATTTACGTTAGGAAAACAAGAAAAAAATGAAAGAAAAAAGAGCGAATCGAATTATCACGATTTCGAAGGCACTTTCTCGAAATTGAGGAGATCCTATAACCCGTTTGATGCTTTCTTTATCTTGCAGACGAATGCATTTTTGAGCACAGTCGTCTCAAACCACCCGCATGTAGTTCGATCGACAGCTTGGCCAGTAATGCAGAATGGGTCGACTTGAGTCTGAAACAGATTGAGGTTAGCTGTTCTTTCAGTGCGCCCTGCTGCGTCGCGCTCATCGCAAAATGTGAAGGAAGAGGGAAAGACCGGAGAGAAATAATTTAGTTGTCAGCTTCACTTTGACATATAAGTTCCGTTTGGGACGAGTCTCTTGAGTACAGAGAAACAGCTGCATTTGGAGAAGCGGAAAAGCGCACTTTTTGTGATCGGAAATTTGCATGCGAATCGGGGAGAGAGCACCTTTTGGAACTCCGATGCAAATGGCGAACAACAAAGAAGAAGATTCGAAGAGAGCAACAAATTGAAGGTTAAACACCGTTAGAACACGACGGATGAAACTCTTCTAATGGGCCTATTCCCGTTGCACTTTTCTTATATCATTTTTTTTGCATTTTCAACTCGTTTTCCTTATATTTTTCCGGATCGTTTTCCAGATATTCAGAATCTGTCGAAAATGCAAACAAAGAACGATACATTTTTTAGATGTTTGCAGGGGCCTTCCCCCGTATCCGCTAATTTGCGCACGTGGGTCTCACCAAGACTCCATCGATAACCAATGACGAGAAATGAAAAAAAGGGAGCAAAAAAAATGTGTTTATGACTGATCCTGAATGAAGAAGACTGCTCAAAAACGCAGCATCTAAGCAACAAATAAAACTTGAATAGGACTATAATGAGCGGAAGCTCGGAACGCCGTTCTCTGAAATGGCTTATGATTTCTCTATAACTCTAATTCTCTCTCTTTCTCTTTCTCTTTCTCTAAAGGACATGCCTTTTTATTTTATTTTTAGAAATTCATAATAAGAAAATTACATTTCAAGTGAACAAGGCTACTAGATCAGAAGACTTCATAAAAATGGTTTTATTCGCTTCAGGTCACTTGCCAGGGAGAGGGGCCCTTCAATTACTTATAGTAGCCCACATATCTATATGGATTTTACTACTGTAATATATAATACCTAAAATATAGTATACATTTTATTGTTTATAAAATCGTTTGCAGGCATCCTACGGTCGACTACTGTATCAGGTGGTTGCCAGCTCCAGCAGCCGAATTCCTGCATTTGCCCTCAGATTCGACGGAGAGCATTTTCAAAAAATCACTGAGCAGTACGTGTAAATCCCTCTCATTCTTCATTCTTTTTATCCGGCCACACGCGATTCTTAGGCACGCAAATGCTCTCCGCTTCTTTTTATTTGCTTCTTCTGGCTTCACATAATTCATTTTTCGAGAGCCCTTTTTGAAGAGCAAATTAGGTTCTCTTTGGTTCCTTTTTTCCTCTTTCCACCCCCCCCCCTTCTCCTTTTTTCTCACATCACAGAGAGGATCCTTTTTTGTGATCGTCGGGCGACTTGAAAGAGCAAAAACGCCTTCCATCTCATCAGACAGGCCGAGCACACTTGGAGAGCGCTCGCTGCTCAAAAACAGCAAATGAATTCACAAGTCAGTGAATAGAGGAGATGCGCTCCATTGAGCAAGCGGAAAACCGAGAGGGGACAGAAATCGAGAAGAGCGGCCAAAATGAATTCTATGAAATTTAAAACAGATCTGGCCACATATCGAGCACCACGCACATTAGCACAACTCTATGATTTTTTAATCGTTCCAGTTACAGACATCAAAAAATAACAAACACGGGAAGATGAAAGAAAGGAAAGGAGCCATTTGAAATCTTGAGCATTTTGAATAAGCAGAGTTTGTGTTTCGCACGCGGTCAAAATACGAATGCTATAGTTCATGAGCCATGTCTCCTTTGCTTTTAAAGCGAACTTCATGAAAATATTAGAAGGAAACACTTACATATGTACCTTGCTAGCACAATTCCGTTTCCAGACTATCAGGATGCCTGTCTTCTCCAGTTTCTCGAATTCGATTCTCTCTCCGCAATCGAAATTTGATATATCTTCCGTCGGGTGACGGTCTTGTGGCACTTATACACCCAGCCGGTGTTCACTCGGATCTTCTGCTCAGAGAGGCTCAAATGTCAGGAGTGCTGCCATGTCTGGTATCAACCGCAATTCCGGAAACACAAAATTGCTCACAGCTGATTGCTCCGGCATGTAAACTTCCGAATGAAGAATTGACTGATACGGAACAGGTACTTTACATCCGTCAAATCCATGAAAACTGACTGTTGAATTTCAGCTGAACGGAGATTGGTTTTTATACTCTTCTGATCCGATGTTTGTTTTAAACAGTAGATGCACTTTCAAAGACGGAGATGATGACTACAGTCACTCCTTCGAATGTTTTTCTGAATCTTGGGTCGGAGAGTGTGAGCGTCCAACACGGGGAACCCTTCATATCAACATCTTCAATTCCACGTTTCACACAAGTTTTCAAGACGACGTAGCTCCAATCCGGACTCCAGAAGCAGAAATTTTTACATCGGGAAGAATATCGATGACTGACGAACGTCTATTATTGATAAAAGAAGGTCACCTCGTTGGTAGAGCGTACTCGTTGTGGTTGCGAAAGGCTGATCTTGGGCTGGCCGAAAAAGTGAGACAGGACGTTCAGTCGTTTTGTGTTTGGCCAGTTGAATCACAAATCCGACATACCGCCATGCTGTGCTAACACAGATGACAGTAGTAATTGAAGGCAACTACCTAAAAATCAAAATCACTGAAATTATTTCTTTATATGTGAGCCAACGAATTTTAAAGAATTTCTAGTTATAAGCGTGTATGTATCACAAAAAATAAAATGACACTTACCATAACCGTGGCGGCTCCCACTGTAAGGGGGACCACTACAAGCAGCAATGTGAGTAATGAAGTCTTCGTCGTTCCCTCTCGTTCCATCAATCCTGGTGGCGGTGGTGGGATTCCATCGTCGGGCCGATCCATTCGATGAAACACCAGTGGAGCATCGTGATGACCAGGTGGCTCGGCAGGCGATATCGGATCCTCTTGACGACTGGAATCGAAAGAAGATAAGGCAGGCAATGGTGCAAGCCCGGAAGAAGAAGAAGAAGAAGAAGAAGAAGAAGAGGACGACGAGGAAGATGATGAAGATGAAGAAGTGGGCGTTTTTCTGAAGACACACAAACCAGATAAACAGCATGCGGATTACCGGCCGCTTCAAACACTCGTGAGACACAGATTTCAGGAAAAGTGGCTTTTTCGTATCAAACCAGTTCGTGCATTTAATTCGTGCTGTAAGAACACCTTCGATTGGGAAAAGAGAGTTGGATGGAAGTAAAAAAGGAAATCGCCGATTAAATTAAGAAATTGGATAACAATATATTCCGATTTCAGTCATTAATCAATGCAATAGAAATCCTTTAATCCGATGATTTCCAGGGAAACAGTGATTTTACTAAATGACACTTTCCGTATTCTTTCATTATTTCATGGTAAACGACTGAAAGTGAGCACATATGTATAGATTGTTAATCTCAGAAAAAATGATGATTGATACTAAAAAATTTCCAGCTCTAGAAATTCTGATCGACTATAAAAGCACAGAAACTACAATTATTCTCCAAATTTAATATCACTTTCTGAGTTCCCTGAGCCTATTTCACTTCACGATTCCTCCTCTCTTTTCGCGTTATTTTTAGTATTCAATTGTTCGCTGTCACGTTGTCGATTTCGCCAAAACTTGCTCAGCTTTTGATGTTTCATTGCAAAAATATCGTCTCACTCTCCTTCCTCTACTATTTCATTTTCATTCGATTTGCGAGGAGAAGCACGCCACTTTTAAAAGAGTTTCATCTCTCTGTGCTTTCTGACGAGCCGTCGCCTTGTTGGCAGCATTGAATCAAACGAGGAGCAGAACGAGAAAAAGGAGAGAAGAGATGCGATAATTTAATTCGGAGTGCAGAAACAAGTGCTAGTGGCTCTCTTCCTCTGTGCGAATGTGTTAGGGCATGCCACGTCATTCTTATTATGCACTGACCTTGTATGGGTTCTTAGAAATGCGAACGTGTTGCAGAATGGTTGGTCGCATGCGCACAGATCTGTCCACTTCTCGTCCTCGTTTCTGAAAATTTTTGATCTTTAAAAACTGCTTAGAGAGGAGCGATGTGAGGATGAAAACCTCGAACTTCTGCCATAGTTCACCTCCATCTCCGACATATTATAAAAGGACGCCCAACTGTTAAAACTTAAGCCTAATACTATCGAAGTCCACCCATGCCAATAGTTTTAGTATTTGAGCAGCAAGACCATTTTGCTTTTGTGCTCCTTCAATTTCAGTTTAGTGTTTTCTTAAGCTTTAGTGATACTATCAGATGCGCATAATTCGCTGTGCTCAAAAAAAGAAGTTGTTCTATTATTTCTATTTTCCAATTCTTTTCCCAATAAATTCTATAAATTCTCCTCGAGCCGCATTTTTGTTGTGTGGAGAGCACCGTCAAAAACGAAAAAAGCGTGTCCTTCGTTCTATTTTTCTGCTTCTCGAAATATACATGGATAGAGATATGTGCATGCGCTTCTACTCTGACTATACTGACTGGCGGATGCATGTATATTTGTGAGAAAGGGAAGTCAAACACTTGTACGAGATGAAGTGTCTAGTCAGTCAATGCTTTACTTGTCGACGTGGTGGGTCGAGATTTCTGACAAATGATCCGTGAAATGAAGTAAGACGTCCGTCCGTGGTCGGAAAAAAAATGGTTGTGCGTGTGTTCTTTTTAAGGTTCCGTCGTTCAATCCATTTTTTGACAGATGAACAGCGTCCGACAGGACAGACGTCATTGCTCCAGGATGTGTCACTCTCTTGATGAATGAATTCGATTGGTTGTCGAACTGCGTGAGATGCACGGCAAATCGCATCTTCATCGTTTACTAATCTTGTGCTCTAAGATATTCCGAATGAAAGATCAGAATTCACAAATATTGCAAACAGATGGTGGATGGAGCATGGTTCATCATTTAGCTGGCTCTAAAACTTCGGGACGACGTTTATCCGGATATCCGTTTCACTTCCTATGTTCAAAACGCTTTGCCCAAACGTTTAACTTTTTTGGAAGGGTCCCTGTGACTGATTATCAAAAATTCACAAGTACTCATGGACTTTCTTTTTTCCATTGCCTTGAGTAGCATACTAAATGCATTAGGCTCTCTTGCCCACTGCTTCAAGTCATCTTCTTCCTTCTCGCCGCCCGTGTTTGTGTGCATCGTGAGCTCAAAGACATCACGTTGAGTTTCGAGTAATATGAGACGACGCAAAAGAGCAGAAGAAACGCCACAAGAATAGAGTCTCCTATTTTTCATTCGCCACCAGATCTCCGTGGTGGAATCAACACAAACATAGGTGTTTCTGGAAGCGATAAGGTAAAAATACATAGTTTCAAGCTTTTGGAGTGGCAATTAGCATGCCACATGAAGGAGCCAAAGTCTGATATTAATGCTCAAAACTGCTCATAAAAAGTAATGGGCTCACTAGCTCAGTGAGCAGTTTTGAATGAGCATTTGGTGGTAATTGAATGCTCCAATCCGCTCAGGTGCCCTCTAGTATGCGTCCGTGAGAATCGGTTTAGACATCTGGATAATGGCAAAGGCATTTAGACTCTCCCACTCTTTGCTTGTTCTTTAAATAATGCGATCACCGCGTTTTAATTCGCTCGTTTCGTGTTTCGCGACGAAAGAGCTAATGACCACGGATCTGCCAATAAGAGCGAATGGAGAATCGAAATAGATGAGTGTGGGTGAGCACCATCACTATTTATAGCTGCATGTCTTCTTGACAAGTTATGCTCTCTCGATCGGCGAACTTCTCGCACCGATTCGAAGCAATTTTGTGTGTAAATCCACGTATTCAGTCGTCTAAATGCAAATGGGTTCAAAGAATGTATATATTTATAAGGCAAATCTTTTTTGACAAAACTCAATTTCTCTGGGACATTTATTTTTTTATTTCATTCCCGGCAAAACCCTGCCTATTCAACTTTGAACTTTGAAAACACTCTCTCCCAGCGTCAGTGGAATCTAATGTTGGACAAAGTGTTAACAAAAGCAGGTGAAATTAAACCTCACCTGGTTTTTCCTGGATAAGACACATAAAAATCGTTGCAGCGCAAAGTCTTGACACTTTTTTTAGGTAAAACTGGTTGGCAAATGCTCTGAGCAGTTTTTTTCCAGATTCGAGAATGCTCTGCTTTCAATTTGTATCTACCCCGCGGCTATTCAAAATGAAGTGAAAGCGAAAAAAAACTGAAAAGATGGGGCTCAGAATAATTAATCATGGATCCATTTCTCCTTTATTTATCTGAATTTCTTCGGAATAAAAACCCGTATATCGCTATCTGAAAAGTGAGCTACGGTGGGAAAACTGAATTAATGAGCATTTGTTCGACAGGGCTCACACTGTGAATTGTGAATAATCAAATTTTGCAATAAAAAAACAACAAAAAATGAAACACTCACTTATGGCATCCCAACGTGTTCGTTCCGCATGTTCGTATCACTTGATTACTGTCTCTGAGAATTCCAACTAAGCATACGGTGCCATCACAGGATCCATAAGGGACGCAATGATCGTCAGTACAGTAGCATTTGACCGAATTCGCAGCGTCAGGAACTATTAAAAAAATGAAGAGGAGTTGTATGTGATACCGCCATCGTTGTCGTCCCGGCCTCATTCTATGACATGACAACGGGGGGTGAGAAGGGCGTAGCGCTATCTGAAACTGTTCATGTTAAAGCTGCCGCAAAGCACTGAAAAATCACACATCACGGGTATGATCAAAGATTTTTAACACAATGTAAAAAAAAAACATTAGTTTTAAATATCTAGAAAGTCGCATCTTTTTCATAATATTTTGTTTTATGAAACCTTATATAATATACTGAAACAAAGGTATTTCAATGTGCTGAAATCCTTCCAAATCTCAGTAGTTTTGCGATGGAAAAATCACGAAAATATTGAAGTTCTGATTGTAGTTGTTGAATCTTCGCAACTAGAATTCTAGATTTTGAATTTTTTAGAACGGAATACGGGAAAAGAGAGCAGAGAGGTGCAGATAACACAAAAACACAAAACAAGAGAGGAAGAATGTTAAAGGCACAACAAAGGCGAGAAAAAAGAAAAAAACGCAGCGAAAAAAACTCGGTGGGTGTGGTTTTGTCTGGCATCTGTGTCCTTCTGCGCTTCTCCATCTCTCGATATATCCGAGGCGGCAGGTCCCGTCGTCCGAAAGACTCACTCATCGATTCTGACGGGCAAAGTCGGAAGGAACGAAGCGCCGCCCATTTCTCCCGGGAGCCGCCGATAAGCCACGCCCACATTTATTTTGGAAAGTCGAGCAGATTTTCCATGGTCTTAAGGTATCAGGCATCTTTATTTTTGGAAGACTAGCGATGATGAAAGACGAAATTGAAGAATCTCGGGACGGGATTCTGCAAGAGAGAAAGGAGGGGGGACAGCGCGTGTGAAAGGCATAATAAGATAGATTTTGAATGCATCATCATCATCATCGCCGTCATCACCATCACACCAGAGGCACGTCGATTCAATTCTCCTCTTCCTCTCACTTTGTCGCCATTTCCTTCTTTTCTTCTTCAACTAAAAGGAAGTGGCGAAGTGAGAGCCAGTTAGATTGTTTATACATAAAACTCTATTGAATTTTGATTTCAGTTCTAATAGTGCTTGCTTTTTCCAAATTAACAGCGGTGAGTTGTGCTCCAAGCAGTTGTCTTCTTAATTTGGAATTCTTCACTTTCATTTTTAATAAACAATTATTTTTCATATTGCAAAATCAAATGATCAGAACTGAATCAGAGGCTTTAGCTTATTTTTTAACTTTAAAAGAATTATAAGAAGTTATTGATTTCGTCTTATCAGGCAGTTCACATGGAGCACAAACTTCTTCACCTTTCTCCTGTCTCATAATTGTGTAAGCCTAAAGGCTTCAAAGAAAACTGAAAAACCTCAATTTTTCTCGACGATTTAAAGACTTTACCCTTTTTCAAAAACGTTATAAATCTTTTGCCAAAGAGCACCACATGTCACAAATGATGAACTCCCAACTAAGCACCCCTTTTATCGAACAACGCCATTTATTATTCTTGCCCATCTCGTCCTTCCAAAACAACGACGTGAAATCAGAGGGTTTCGTTTTTGCCACCATTTCTTCATCGATGTCGCTCCATTCATTCTTATGGAGACTACAGCTGACAGCAATTCCAGCATACCGGAATGAAAAGTCCAACATACACAAGTCTCGCCAGAAGTCGTCAAACCGAAACTACCGTACTTACTTAAATACTGCAGTAAGAGTAGTTTTCTGTTTTTCTGCGACTCATTTTCTAGCGTTCATTGTGGAAATTGGAAAAAATATCCTATACATAAGGGCTAAATTTAAACTAAGTCAGCCGTATTTTATTCTCAATGGCCATTTCAAGTAAATTATTGTTTCAAAGATTCGGATATTTTTCGTGCGCGCTCTCACATTTCGCTCTTATTCAGCAGATTAAAGCAGTCATTTCAGCGCAGCGAGGATGAGAACAAAAGAAAAACAACAACGAGATGCAGTGATACATATTCGTTTTCAGAAGCTAGCAGGCTGGAAGGGCGGTAAACAACAACAATGAACAAAATAGGGCTGCAATAAGTATAGTAATTCATTAGCGTTTTTTTTTCAGATTCCTCGTAACAAATATCCGGCAGAGAACGGGGTTTTAGATCTCACAGATCTTAGAATTTCACAAAACAGCCACAAGGGGAATCAGTAATACTGTAAACGCAGTGTCATCAAATCTACTATTGCTTCAAAAATCGAATTCATAAACTGCATACCTTTTATTCATAATTGAGAGTCGTTCACGTTCTTTTGACGATTTTCAGCTACATGAAGCTTAGATTTAAGAGAGCTAGATATTCATACTCCCGTCCAACGGAATGAATTTCCAATATGGGTCTATAAATTTGAATTTCCAGAAAGCCATACTAAGCATTCTTTTCTATACGCATTAAAAAGCCCATTTAAAGACAAAAATGTAGCAAAAATAAGTGGGCTCTAATTGAGCAACAACAGAACAATGTTGACGCATTCATTGTGAGCACAGTACTCAAACCGATAATACGTTTTCTCTCATTCTCTCATCTTGCAAAGATGGTTCACAGGACACAGAGCCTCCATTTTTTCAAAGTGTGCTGTATGCAAAGCAATTAGTATTTCATATTCGTATTATGTTTAAAAGAAAACGGTACGATCTGAAAAATTGAAGAGAATAGAAGAAGCGAAAACTATGAAATACGATAAACAGTATTCTAAAAACAGCAACAACGCATTATTTAGAGAAGCCTGGCTTTACAGAGCCTATAATTAGTTTTCCGTTTCCTACTTTCATTTTCTTTCTTCTTGAAAGTTTTTTTTCTACTTAGGCCTATATTAGAAGGTGGCAAAGAGTTGAGAAACGAGGGCGAAAAGAAGAGGCCCCTTCAATTGTCGTCAAAAAAACGATGGAAAGTAAGTGAGGCGGAGAACGAAGAAGAAAGAGCACGGAGCAACGGAAGCGAAACAGCTTACGGAAAGGGAAGAAGTTGAGCATTTGACGAAGGCAATTAGAAACCACCGGCAGAAGATGATGAAGAGCCAAAACGAAGTGGAGTATGAATCGACAGGAAACCCTTCATTATGTTTTGTTTTCCAGAATGGATGAACTGTTCGCAGAAAAGATTTCTAGACACAACAATACATACAAATGTAGAGTAGAGACCAATGGATTATCAATGGTTATTTGGATTTTTCATTTGAAAACCTTCAATTTTGGGGTTTTTCATAATGCCAATAATTTTTGGATAAACTTTGCATAAAGAACACTTCAAAGTTGTGGTTAACAACTTTTTGCAACGGACGACGACCTACAAAATTATGCTTTTTCAGTTCAGCTTCGGCGATTTTAAAGGGAGCTCTCTTGTGACAACTGTAAAACTGTAGGCTGTGGTCGTCGGAAAAAGTTGTCAGCCACAAAAATGAAATTCTATTTTTGTAGAATTCACTCAGCACTTTTGGAAAATGTCAAAGTTGGCGATTTTCTACTGAAAAAAACTGAAAAAAAACCTCATTTTGATAATTCATTGGTGTCAACAGCAAACTAGAATATTGTGAGCTTCTCCATATGTATTTTTTCTTATTTTTAGAGCAATTTTTCCCAAGATTAGGAAAAATAGCAAATAGAATTCTTCAGCTTCCTCGGAGCGTTTTCTAACTGAATTTCAAAGTTCATGGTTTCCGAAATGCCATGTGACAATATTGAAGGCCGGAAAGGGAAGAAGTTTATTCCAAAAAAACTTTTAAAAAAAAACTACGGAAATCTACTATATTTTTCATGGCATCATTCGGTTTTTTTTTTCGGATAAACGAATATGGAAAATAAAATTTCAAGTTTACATATCAAATAAAAGCAAGTCTCGAGTGTTGTTCGCTTTCTGACTTCTTCTGCTTCACATCAGCTCACTAGTAGTGCGTAACTGAATTTGGGATTTCACGACTCGGCACATTTCTCATTGCATGGGAATGTGGAGAATTGGAAAATAATCAGCTTCTCGAGGAGAAAAGATATAAAGCAAACAAGGGATAGTATACAGGGTGGGGAATAAATATAGCGTCGCATTTCAAAAGATTTTTTTCTGAAAATCAATCAAAATGTTTAACAAAAATTATAGCATTAACAGTATCTTCCTCTTTTCGCTTTGATGACTGTCTGAAGTCTCTTCGGCTAAAAGTCGACGATGGCACCGAGGTAGTCAACGTCTAAATTGTCCCATGCAGCTGTCAGAGTGATCTTCAGTGCTCCCAAATCTCAAATTTTCTGTATCTGTGCTCCCAAATCCCAAATAATTTTTCGTGGATACTTGTTATGTCAAATATCCCCACACAGCAAAATCCATTGAATTGAGGTCTGGGCTCGAAACTGGTCATTTATCCTTTGTGATAAAATCGGGGAAATTGGCTCCGCACCACTGCTGAGTGAGTTTTGCGGAGTGAGCCGGCATTCCGTCCTGCTGGTATGTCCAATCGCCACTCACGAACAGTGTGTCGTTTCGAAGCATTTCGAGAAATTTTTCGAAAAATGTTTCCGAAAAATACTCGAAAAATTTCCGAAAAATTCTCGAGAAATTTTTCTCGTTGATTTCTCGAAAAATTCTCGAAAAATTTTCGAAAAATTCTCGAAAAATTTTCGAAAAACGCATTTTTCGAAACGACACACTGCTCACGAAGTGAGATTTGGACCACGGCAACACGTCTACCTCAAGAATCTTCTCGATATTGTATTCCCTGTTGGAGCCAAAGTTAACGTTGACTACCTCCTTGCCGTCGTCGACTTATACCCGAAGAGGCTATATTTATTTTCCACCCTGTATAAAGAAAAGCGGATGTTCTGAATATCATTTGAATAGAAATCGCAGAGAAACAGGCACAGAAATAGCAAAAAAATATGAAATATGTATAACCAATCTGCAACATTTTCCTTCAACATTTCATTCGCATCTGAAGTTTTACCCAGAAGTTCAGATTTGAAACGTCAGGTCTTCAAATGGCCAGTTGCGCATATTTTGATTTAAAAAATTAAAAATAATTTAATTTTTTAATTTAAAGAAAACTTCAGTTGACTAATCTTAGGTTTTGTCCGTGTTAAAGACAGTTGACTGAAAATCGACGCTTTCAATTGTGGATATTCCAAAATAAAAGAATGACGCTAAAAAAGGAAAGCTGAGCCATCCTGTCGTAAACGGAACAACACACGAAGAGGCTTTGGAAAGGATGAAAAATTCAATGATTAATCAAAACGAAAAAAAGAAAAGAGGCCGACCGCAAAAATGAATTATGTGATCACCAAAGATCTTAAATCAGAGGAAAAAAGAACCGCGAAACATGCACTACGAGTTAATAGTGCTCATTGAGCATCTGGGAACGAAATTAATGAATGCAGCGAACAGTTCGAAGCTCCTATATTCATCTTTTTGCTTAACCGAGGCTATAAATCCAAATTGGCAATATATTTTTAATTCAGAAAATAACTAAAAATTTTCTTTTCTCTATTACCAGACGAATGTTCCCGTTACGGTTGCAATGGTTATGATAAGAATATCGCTCTGTGCAAGGCTTCTCCGATGCTCTGCGTTTGACGAATAATTTTCGATAGCTCGCTGACCGAATAGCTGAGTTGCAATCGGCCTTTCTCGCGCAATGTAACAAAAATGGCCGACAGCCGGCGTTTTTTCTGAAATTCTAATATTTTAAAAATGATGAATCCTGCCTTTGCGAGGCGCTCTTATTTTTTTTCTTCCCATCTTTCCTTCAAAAATGAGCATGTGCTTTTTGATTGTATTTTGGTCGGTGTTTTGGTCGGTGTATTTTGGTCGGCGTATTTCTCTGTTCAATTATTATTTTCTAATTGTTTTTCGATTGTTGAAATTGTCATTTTCATGGCGGCCGGCAGCCTCCGCGGTCGGTTAGCATGCTGTTGGCTGTCAGTCGTGGAAATAATATGCTCGCGTATTCATTCTCTCATCATAATTCTTAATTCTTTGTCTCTAGAAAAGTGATTCGTTTCCAATTTTCACGAGCGTAATATTCTGAGAATTGACTGCAAACATTGTTAGAATGGTTCCATCAGCTCCATATAGAGAACACTGGAAATACAGAGCTCAGTATTTCCAGTGTTCTCTACATTGTGCTCAATCATCAAAAAAAAAAGTAAGAAAAATAATAATTTGGAGTGACGATGCGTATTCCCTTTTGAATTGTAGCATCTCGGAACATCACAAAAATTATTTAGACATTCAACCTTCCACGTTTCGAGATAAATCAATGTGTTTCATCAGCGTTAAGCCAAATTTTCAAAAAAAAACCAGTTTATATAAGTGACTTCAAATGAAAATGTGCAATGGAGGTAGTGCATCTCTTTGATTCCTTCTCGAACTTCTTTTCAATACTCGATATTTTGTTTCTATTAGAGGTAATCCGTTGATGATCCACGGTTGCTTTAGCAGTTTATCAGCTTTTGTACGTCTAGTAAATCTCAGATGTTGGCACAAGAAATCAATGAACTCTTTGGGAGCCTCTTTGCAGAGAACTGAAAGAATTGAGAAATTGTTGATTTTAGCGCATCTGAAGATAAAGCTTACGAATTTCCGTCCAATTGTTTCTCGGCTCTTTTGGCTCAAATAGCAGTTTGTTTGCATCTGGCATCATTCTCCAGTTGGGCCAATTTTCTTGGTTTGGAGTTCCCAGCACTCCGAATATTATGGATATTTGTTCTAATTCGCTTCTACCCTGGAAACCCGAAAAATGAATGGGCCTACACGTGAGTTGCTCACCGGAAACATAGGCTTCCCCCTGATGAGCTCTGCTAAAATGCACCCGATTGCCCAGATATCCACATCAGGCGTGTACTTCCTTGAACCGAAAAGCAATTCCGGTGCACGATACCATCGAGTTGCCACCTAAGACAGTCGCATATTTGTTTGCTCTTTCTGTGCTCTTTTTCGTGTGATTTATCAACGGGAATCCGTTAATCGGAAGAGGAAGCCACTAGTCGTGTGCCTTCCCCATCACATCCATCAATCTTGCTCAAACTGATTTCATTGAAAAAAAGGAGGACGCAGATGTTTGAAGAAGAGAGAAATAATGCATGTATTAGCTGACAAAAAAAGAAGGAGTGACACGGGTAACAGGTGCATCGCTCCGAGTCTTGTTCACGAAGAAAAATGGATCAAAAAGAAAATAAATCTTTTTCAATTTTTAAAGAATAAAATTGACCAACTGGGGATTTCCGTTCCAAAAAAGGCCATGTGCAATTAATTTTGAAAGAATGGAGAACTATTATAGTCGAAATCCACTAATAGAAGATCACATACTAATACGATTAATAAAGAGTCGACGTAATACAATCAGCAAGGTAAAAGGACTGACAATTGAAAACTGAAAATTGTTGATCCCGTCTATTTTGGGAATTTCATTTGTTCATTCAAATCTTTAAAAAATCTATAAAAGTGTGTGACCTTCTATCATTTCTAAACATATGTATATAAAATATATATGTATAACGGCCCTGGACGCGTTTTTTTTTAATTTTTGGGGTCTCATTCAATAATACCCCCATGAGCCCAACGCGCCCCAGTTTAAGCATTTTGTACTAAATGTCCATTCTACTACTGTTTCATAAGGCTTCCACGAAAAACGAAACAAGTCGGTCGTCTTTCGTGGAATCCTTTCGTCTCGTCTTCTTTCGTCTTTCAGTTCGTCTTGCGTTCGTCTTACGTTGTCAATTAAAATACATGTGTAGTACCAACACAATGTCTATCTCTACGTCAGACGAATTCTAGACGATGAAGAAGACGAGACGATACTGTTTTATTTCTTCTTCCGTGGAAGCCTTAAACGTGAACATTGTTATTGGGGACTGGAATTACACGAAAGACGAAGGCTCTGCTTGATTAATACCAAATAATAACTCACATTCACATCGTACTCATGATCTTGGTCCTTTTTCAAATAAAAGCATGCTTGGCCGAAATCAGCTATCTTTATGATATTTCTTGAAGTGACCAGAATGTTTTCAGGTTTAATATCCCGATGCATGATGTCCTTTGAATGAATATATGCGATTCCAGCCAAAATTTGGGTATAGAACCATCTAAAAGTTCACAGTTTCCTAATAGAGTTTTAAAAATATCATAATATAAAAATATAGTGGTCACCTGTTGAAATCTTCCGTTTTTGGCCTTGTTTGGTCACTTATGATGTCACTTAATGTGTATGGAACTTCTTCCGTTACTATCGACATCAAATCTCCGGAAGGGAAACAATCAATAAACTTTAAAACCTGTAAATACTCTGAATAACCTCCACTATTTTCTTTTTCTCTGGAGTTACACACATTCCGATGATTCAGACACCGAAGGCAACTGATTTCTCGAGCTAAACTAATTTTGCACAAACTGGAAACCATAATTCGTTTTATTGCTACCCGCCTCGATGTCTGAAAAATATTACTTTAGCGTCGAATAACCTTTTGTTAGAAAAGGGCAAACGTTGGGACTGACAAGCGTGTCTCGGGCAATGACAACAAGTCCGAAAGCGCCGCGTCCGGCGACTTGAATGGTCTCATACCGGCAGGCAGACGATGGCATAAAACAAGAGTGAATGAGTTGACAATGGAGCGGATGGCATTAGATTGAATGCAGAATGATTCGGTGCATTGTGGATAAGAATAAATGCGGAAATAAGCAACACCGAGAGAACGAGGAGGGCACTCGATAAATGTCTTGGAAGAAGCGAGCGAGACGAAGGCAATGTGGTTGTCATGGAGACAAGAGCGAGCAGTCGGAAAGAGAATGTGTGAAACCTGTTTAGTGAAATGCGCGTTATTCTTAAAAAATGCATTCAAAATGAAAAAAACATTAAATATTTATATCTCTGTTCATTTTCAAGTAAATATGCTGAAAGCTGCATTGTTATATTCAGCAATTGATTGGATAAATAAGGAAATAGCGATTGGTACAAAAAGGAATTTGAAAAAAAGGAATTAAAAAGACAGATTATTGTGAAAATAATACTTATTCGCAATATTTTTCAAACATTATTTTTAAGTGTTGGAACTCTTTAATCTCGCCAAACCTTTCATTTTCTGTTTCATCGTAGAAATCGATAATTAATAAAATGTGTGTATTAAATAGAGGCTCCTTATTTTTTCTTCTGAATTTTCAGAATTAAACTGGATTAAAAGAACAAAATTGTATTAATCGTAAATTTTTTTACACGTTTCTTCGAATGTTTAAATATATCAATTTGCGTCATTTATTTTATTTTTTTTCGTTTCTTCTGATAAAAATATATCGTGCATAGCAAATGCGCTGATGAAATGGGCGGAGCCTCTAAATTCAAATGCCGATTTTCGCGGGCTCGAAAAACTGTCGGAACTTTTTTACGGCGATAATATATACGCTGATTGTTTCTAAGCGCTAAATAGTGCTCCTTTAAAGAAAACTTGTTACAGTGCATCAAACGGTAATTGAATTTGTTTGTCATCGATCAAATATTTCGCATAAATCGAATATTATACATTTCATAGGAATCTGTATACTTTGTCGATATATTGTCGCAGTTTGTCGACAAAAATTGTTTTTATTTTTTTTGCTGCCGATTGTTTCAGAATACATCGACTTGCATCTATGTTTTTAGAGATGTTCGGTGTTGAAATACACTGTTCTGATTTAATTTTAATTTGAGACATTTCACGCCGATGAATAATTAAATTTAAGAATAACAGCTACGATGCTCTGAAATTGCGCATCGGAACTTGTTTATCTATGTCTGTGTTGCTGTCACTTGTCGATAAACCAAGAATAAGTACTCGTTTTTTTTCTTCGTGCAGCTCGGAGAAGTCGCATCACGTAATCTGCAATTTTATAAGCATGCTTCATCCGTTTTCTACGCATTTCTTAAACTATTCGCATCTGTTAAAACAAAATTTTGACATGCACTATTCCGGAGGACAGCAGAAAAGGAGGAAGGGGGTTCTATAGATATTGACTGCTTGCAGATGCACCTTTCTGTTGTTACAGGATCCTGGAAAGTGGTATCTTCATAATATTTTAGCCCCCGGGGTTTTTTTGTTGCTTAAAATCGAATGGCGCTTACAGATTTTTGATATCTCTTTCCGTTCTCCGGATAGACCCCAATCAGAAGGGTGTCCTATAAACATTGACAGCACTGTAGTTTAATTGTTTTTTTTTTCAGATTCTTGTTTTGACTGATTATACCATAATTTGAGTTCCTGAAAGCTTGAAACAGTCTGCGTTTATTTGAGACGCAGAATTAAAGCAAATGTTTATTTTCAGCTCGAGGGCAAATGTACAATTGAAGTTTCACATCCCTAAATTATTTACTTCCTTCTTCCGTATCCAGGGTATCCGAATCCCCCGTTGAATCCACCTCCGAAAGCATCTTGTGCATAGTAACAAGCTGCTCCGTTGGCAGGTTGCAGATTGGTCACATAGCTCAGAATTTCGCATTTGAAAGCGAATTCTCCCACTTGGAACAGGTTGACTGCATCGCAATCGAACTGACGGCACGCTTCTTTGCATTGCTCAATATCCTGAAATTGCGTTACGGAAAGGGGTATGGTCAGTTTAGAGTTGTCTGAGGAAAACTTGGCATTCCCCCCCCCTCCTGTCTTCCGTTCTCCCCCCATTCTCTTTAACTCACTTGCACATTGTCAATATCGTACACTTTTCCACCTTTGCACTCCATCTTTTGCTGGAGCAGATATGCACGTGCTCCGACATATTGTGCATATGGAAGAACTAAAACAATGGAAATAAATCATAATGTTTTTCAGAAAGCACAGTTAGTAGTTGAAAATCAACAAAGTTCACAAATGCCAAGAAACCGAACAGTTGGAGAGAAGTGATGTTTCTGTGTTGTGTGCAAACGAACGAACAAGAAAAATGACTATAAATGTGAGAACACAGTTTCCGGCAATTTGTGAACTCACAGCTATGACACGCACCGGCCATGTCGAGCACCAAAAGGCTGAGCAGGAGAACAGCAGGAATACTAGAAGGCATCTTGAAATGAACGAAAGCAGTAGAACGGTCGATCTAAATGAATAAATATCTGAGTCGGAAGGCCGGCAAGTGAATGAAAAGGAACATGAAAATATGGAAATGTCAACATGAGAATTGAGACAGGAATAAAAGGACAGTATCGGGTGAAGTGGAAGAGCTGGACGAAGAGCACCAGTTTGCCCACCAATCATTGTGAACCCGACACTTGCTTTTCGTAAAGAAGCAGGTGTGAACATAAACTAGGATGCAAGTCAATTGAATGGATGCACTTTCAGAAGGTTTACAGAATTGTTTCTAATTTTAGCGAATTGCCACATAGCTTATATTGGGCCACAATGGACAGGGTTAAACGCTGAAAAACTATGGTAAAGTTAAAAAAGAAGAATGATCCATATACTCTACCGCGAACTTGCGCATCTCACGTTCAACGATTATAGGATGCCCCACGACCAATTCTTTCCACAGATTTCTGAATTTACCACGATTTTAAGGCTACTTTTAGGCTACTTTGCTAATTTTTTATTAATTTGTAATGCTGCAATTCATTGCTTGTAATCTTTTTGATGAAGAAGTGATATGCAGCATTTGTCGTTTTCAAAATACTCGTATGGAAATCTGTCATATTTGAAAAAATCGAACGTCGCATTGCTCCTCACAAGCATCTCGACTTCTACTGACACTTACTTTGTAACTGTTATTGGAACTGAAACCGGCTCACAACACAATGAAGAGTTCGAAATAAGTGATGTCAAATAGAAGAATTACAGAGAAACAATGACGAGCGGTGGTGTTCCGTCTCTCTGTCGACCAGCAACGGTTTATATGTGGCATGGCATGTAATCCGGTTCATACGCCATCGAGAAATATTATTCTGATTCTCCATTTCAATTTTTCAACGATTTTCCCTTCTGAATCTCCCTCATTCACTCACTATACGGTTTCTGGACTATTGTCGGTTAGTATGAGCGTTAGTGATCGCCGAAAAATGGCAAGTGCTCACCAGATGATTTCAAAGTTTAAAGAAGTGAAGTAATGCAAACAGTGAGAACGGAATAGGAACGGGAAAATAGAAAATGTGAAACTAAAATGAAATTCATGTCATAATTCGTGAGCAAACGACTTGCTCTTTTATAGTGTACCAGTTAAAAGGAAATGTAGCAAACAAGCCGGTACAGTAACCAACATGCTATTGTTCGGAGCTGACGACATTAGATCAAATGTATTTGAACAGCATGTTATGTTCGAATTTTTCTGGAGACGACGCGACCGCAACAGTGTCTCTGTGTCTGCTCTCACAGTTTAGATCATAAAATCTATTGAATTGGGTGCATTTTCAATTGACGAATGATGACGTGATTGTCAAACGCGTTGACTTTCGTTTACTTGTTGTATGGCTTTATAAACATTTTTCAAGCATCTGTGATGCTGAAATTCTTGAATTAAACTTCGGAATTTTAAAGTAGCAATATACCACACCCCAATCAAACCTCTAACGTGATTTCTCAGAAAATCGAAATGAAATTATTCAATTTTGAAGATTAGGCTCGAAATCCGTGGATCCAAGTTCTTCAATCGATGATAAGATTATCTGCGATCTGGGATGGTCCGAGCCTGGCCTAGCAGGCCACTTGCCGAAATATAACAAACATCTCTAATTATAGATCTTCGTGAATTGTAAGCATTGAAACAGATCGAATATAGTTCAGACGGTTAAATGTTGGTGTAGGAGCGATAAAGTTGCTGTTTGTGGGCTTCTAGACCTAGACTTAAACCCTGCTCCATTAATGCAATTCAATCTTGCTCTTATCCTCTGATAAATATGATTTTAAAAAGTTGTAGCATGGAATCCAAATATCTTTTTGTTTTCCGTTCCAACGTGGCATTTGAGGACTAGTCTCCTTTCTATGGAAACAGTCTTCTTCTAGCGGCCACCCTTTCCACCATGGTTTATTCGTTTCTCCACAGAACCAGTTTCCAGTCTTCGAAACAACTCAGCGAACTCTGTTTTGCGATGGAATGTGTTGTGCTCCCCATGTTATTTTTATTTATTTTATTTTTTTGTCTTCTACCCTACCACAATTATGACTAATTTCGAACCTAACGGTGAGTATTGAGACTGAACTTCATTCTTAGAAATCATGTGCACGTGCTTCTTTGAAATGGAGTTGAACATTGATTCTTCTCTTTCATGGCATTTAATCTTCAAATACCTTCGCGAAATTGCATATTACTCTGTGATTCTCGGCAAATGTAGGCGGCACCTTGGTCTGTTAGCAAGTTTAGCGCCTAATTAAATAAAATGTGAACACCAACTTTCAATTTTTCCACAAGTTTTGCGAACGCTAAGAATTTCTCACAAAATAATCAGGCTAATTCCAGGTTTTGTTGAAATACATTCACGTGAAGAATCAAAACCACAACAGGTGAAAAAAACATCGTTGATTCGTCGACTTTTTTTCAACCAATGTGTATCATTTTCTGGGCATTAGGACATTACCGTTGTGTTTATTTTTGTCATTACACTCGTCCCTTTCCGCGTTCAGCTGTTTGATCTGAGCGCCTCCCATTGTCGCATTCCTTACATGTTTACATTGCGCACATTCTTCCACGTTTTTGTCGAAAAAATTTGAGACGTACCAAAGTACGTATTCTCGAGAATAAACGCCAATGGTGCCGCTCGTATCTTCGCAATACATGACAGGAATAAGCAGTCGACGCGCCATCGCTAAAAAAGATAATCACATTTTATTCTTTGGAACGTTTTTTCATTCTCTGATGACAGAGAATCACCTCATTTACAACACTGTTTTGAAAAAAAGTGAGAAATCAGTCAATTATTGGAGCACTACAAAGTGCTCAGTGCTCAATATTTTTTTTTACATTTTAAATGAATTTTTAGTGGATATGTCGATTTCATTATTCATTTCTTATTTTTCATGGCATTTTCACACTTTTAAAAAGTCAGTGGATGTCGATTTCTTTAAAAAAAAAGTTTTTTTTAAGAATTTTGGTATTATAAAAATAACGCTCAGTAAATGACAAAGTTAGACAAAAATTTGAAGCCTCTGACCAACCTCGAAGTGTTTGTAAATGTACAGAAAATCAAATTTTTCCGTGGCATCTTTATTAGTGGCACTTTACCATCCCAAGGAATCAAAGAAAAAGAAGTTGGAATTGTGAGCACAGATTCTTCAAAAATTCTTCAAAAAAAATGAATAAACGATATTACGAAGAGTGGAAAGGTGAATCACAGATATGAGAAACTAATAATTGAAAGTGTCCTTCACCAATTTCTCTTTCTTCTCATCAGATAATTCGAACGTTCGAAGCTGTTTCATGAAGTCGTTCGCTTCAACGAATACAGAATTCACATTGCTAGCGTTAATACTGTTGGTGTAGAAAGACGAATGGCATCTGAAGCAAGTAATACACATTGAAAAGAATCATAATTTTTACACTTACGCTTCGAAAATCGGAAATTGAACTTTCCTAAAGCGACCTCGCCAAATATCTCTTTCCAAAAGGACGGGTAGAGCTTAACCTTCAGCTGGCAATCCGCGATAAAATCTTAAAACGATTATATTGCGTAAATATTAAAAAAATAAAAATAACCTTGAATTGCAAGCGAAACACTACACCAAATGACCACACAGGCAAGTCGATATTCTCCAACTTTAATGAATGGCTTTGCGAGAATCAGAAGAGTCTCCGGAGAATGGCTAAAGGTTTTCCGAAATAATGAAATCTGAAACAACTTCTAAATAAATTGTAACATGAGCATTGCAATAAATTTTTACTTTGCCAGGGCGTTCATCAATTCATTTTCCATCTCCAGGATTTCTTTTGTTCCATTCAAAAAAGGTTGGTTTAATAATTCTGAAGAGTAAAGAATATTAAATAAAGAACTTTTCATATGGACATTGCGTTATTAAAAGCAAGATCATCATCAGAAAATAAGCTTAATGAAGTTACGCGTATACGCCGATTGATTTATGATGATAAAATTTAGTTAAATTTTATTCATTTTTTTCTTTAACTTCTTATGAATCACTTTCAGATTATCGGAAAGTTCAAAGAGGAAAAATCCGGAAACGCCTACGCGATGAAAGATCAAGAAAAGAGAAACTTCGGGGGCAATAATAATTGTCACTTTTAGTTAAAAAATAGAATTGCTGAAATACTGAAATATTAAATTATTAAATTATGTATAAATTGTTACATTGTTGTTATTTGATTTGTTAATTCTTTTATAATGTCATTCTTTTGTTCTCCATTCTTTTTGCCAGCACCTTCGTGAAGATTTAGGTGTGACCACTCTCTCTTTTTCCTTCAGATCTTTCAATTTGTGGCACCTTCACCCTGGAAGTTTCTCTTTCTCTTTTTGTGACCTCCCTTTCTCTTCCTCACTGATACCAAGCACAATCACTTTTGCTCCAGTAGAACTAGGCGCACGCGACGCGACACGCAAACGCTTTGGGCTAGAGTTGAACGGGATGAGAATGACGCGTCTATGAGCATAGACGCAGAGGAAGATGAGCAACTGCCAACATCGCATTCTTCCTCTATTCCCTTGTTGTTATTTTCCGTTGCACTCACTCGTATTAGTTGTTCTTTTCCCTTTTGTAGAAAAGAGCACTGAAACTAAGGCTTCCGCGAAAGACGAATTCAAGGCGAAAAAGAAGACGAGACGACCGAAATTTCGTGCCAGCTTTTCTCGTGTCATTTTTTTTGCTCTACCATTTTCATTTTAATTTATTGATACGATATTTTATATTTTCTCCGGAGTCTTCTGATTCTCGCAAAGCTGTTCGCTTTACTTTACTCACTTAGTTACTTACTAACTATTAGTATGGTATTTTATGTAATTTTTTAGAATGAACTGGCGTCAAGTTCCTCGAATTCGAAAATTTCACGAGAAGGAGACGGTCGAAAGCCTTTTGAAATGATATTTTTAACATGTCTATAGAACAAAAGAAAAATCCTGGAGATGGAAAATGTATTGATAAACGCATTGGGCAAGTACAATAAGAAAGATACCTTATATGAGGTTGGTGTATAGATTTATTGTAATGCAAATGTTACAGTTTATTTAGAAGCTTCTCGAGAGTGATGAGGATGCTTCTGAGCCTCTTGTCAATGAGTGTTTGGATACGTTCTGTGAGGTAAGTGGTGTTTATAACAATTAAATCAGTATTTCAGTAGTAAAGACAGTTTACGCTGCCATTCGGCAACGAGTTTTTTTGCATAAAGGAATTTAACATCTAGCAATCTAGCAATGGAAATTTCGCGGCTATGCCGCTGTTCTTGAATTATCTGGAACATTCTGTAATGTCTTATAAACTAAAAAAGTTGTTTTTTTGCTCTTATGATGCTGATTTTTACATATAATATACGGACATCCCAATTGATATATTTATAAGCAACATTTTCCCTGTTTTTATCGTTGTTCAGACAGTTTTGTAGATTTTGTGTGTATAGTTCTACAGTATCCCAAGTACCCAGAGCGACCTCCTAAAGATATGATTGCAAAGCGCTCGAGTGGTCATGACTCCTTCCCGCATATCAAAATAAGAGGCCCACGTTCTTTTGAGTTATTCAGAAAACACGGCCTGGACAGACAGACGGATCCACTCGTTTAATAATAAGTAGATTTCAGAAAACAGTTAACCGTTCTCCGGAGACTCTTCCGATTCTCGCAAAGCCATTCATTAAAGTTGGAGAATATCGACGTGCCTGTCATTTGTCAGTCTGTCTGTAAGTCTGTAGAATTTGTCCTGTCATGTCATTTGGTGTAGTGTTTCGCTTGCAATTCAAGGTAATTTTTATTTTTTTAATATTTACGCAATGTATTCGTTTTAAGATTTTATCGCGGATCGCAAGCTGAAGGTTAAGCTCTACCCGCCCTTTGGAAAGAGATATTTGGCGAGGTCGCTTTCACTTGATATGGAAGTTCAATTTCCGATTTTCGAAGCGTATTCAATTGCTAGTTTCCACTCTTCGTAATATCGTTTATTCATTGTTTTGAAGAATTTTTGAAGAATCTGTGCTCACAATTCCAACTTCTTTTTCTTAAATTCTGTGGGATGGTAAAGTGCCTCTAATAAAGATACCACGGAAAATTTTGATTTTCAGTACATATACAAACTCTTTGAGGTCTAGGTTGGTCAGAGACTTCAGATTTTTGTCTAACTTTGTCATTTATTAAGCATCTTTTTAAAAAATTTTTTTTCAAGAAATCGACATCCACTGACTTTTTAAAAGTGTGAAAATGTCATGAAAAATAAGAAATGAAGAATGAAATCGACATCTCAACAAAAAATTTATTTAAAATGTAAAAAAAAATATTGAGCACTGAGCACTTTGTAGTGCTCCAATAATTGACTGATTTCTCACTTTTTTTTCAAAACAGTGTTGTAAATGAGGTGATTCTCTGTCATCAGAGAATGAAAAAACGTTCCAAAGAGTAAAATGTCGAAAATGGTATTATAATTCGTCAATCCTATACTACTCATTACTCTTTTTAACGCTGGCGGACGACTGCTTGATACTACGATGAAAGTAAGCGATTGGATAAAAACGCTGGAATTCCCCGGAAAAACAAGAGAAAACAAGAGGCATACTAGGTCTATTTCAATTCGCCTAATAAGCCGAGCGGCACACACAGAACGCGGAAATTGTGAGATATCTGGAGATCTGCTGTGTTTGGCCATGATGTTTTGTCCTTGGAAAAACATTTGTACTCCTTTTCAAACAGAACAAATAAGGTCATCTGGAGACTGCGTGGAGGATCTTTTTCGATGGAGAAAAACACCAGTTTTTGAAGTCAGCAATTGTTTGATTCGAACAATATGTATAATACACTACTATACATATTACAGTAATCTTTCTAGACTTGACAGCTTTTTGTTTTGCAGGTGAAAACTATTTTCGGACTTTTGAAGGCAAGGTTTGTCTAATCCGTTTTGCAGCCAAATTCTCGTGCTTCAATAAAGATTTGCAATTATCGTGCGATTTCTAGCTAATCTACTGCAAATAGCAGAGTGTTTTCAGCCCAATGCGCTTTAAGAAATGAAAAACATTTTTAATATTTCGTTCTGACTTGAAAATGTTTTAGCCATTGACGTTATTTCAATATAGGCATCGTTGGCTCCAGATTCCAGATTCCATATTCAATTTCTGAAGTTTGCAATGCTCGATTTGTGGAGTACTCATGTTCAAGATAAACCGTAACCATAGTATTTGAAATGAGCTTTCAGATGTTTTTTTAAGCGAAAAAGATAACAATTTAGAAAAGTATATGTATAATGGATTGTTGCTCGAAAGAGCTTTGCACGAACCTCTCTCGTATATTGCGCAAGATTTGAGTAAAGTTTGTAGAGGAACCGCCTATTCCCAAACCTGTCTCAAATCTGCGTAAATCTTGAGCTACACTTTTGATTCATTGTTTTCATTGTCATGTCGCGAAAACAGGAAATGTTCACGCAGAATTCGAAAGGATTCCGCGTGATTCTTGCACAGAATTCACGCATAATTTGCGCAAACTTCTTGCAAAACTTGGCAAATGAATCCGATTTGTCTCAATATGCCACTTTGAAGACTGAAATCCTGCTTTCTGCATTGTATTTTTAATTTTTTTTTTGTTCACTTTTACACTTGTCCACTTTTTAGCAGAATGGCCATTCTTTAACCTCCCATCAAAACATTGTTCAATCAACCCATAGACTGAGATAGAGCGAGCGGTTATCATCTATCTCTCAGCGCACACAATCATCAGTCGATTGCTTTTCCATGAAACATGTGTCGAAATAAAATGTTTGAATCTATCCTATCTCTCCAATTCCACAGGCTTCCCAATGCCCCAATGCCGTCACAGTCTGTCTTTCAACGTGGCTTGGCTGCCTCTGTTCGCGCACTCTTATAGTCAGCAGTACGAAGTGTCTAGAAAACAGAAAACCAAAGAAAACAGCATCAGTAGTGGAAAAAGGAGAGAGAGAGAGAGAGAGAGAGAGAGAGAGAGAGAGTGGGAGTAGCATGAAGATGAAGAAGAAGGAAGGCATGTTATAGTAGAATCGAGCCTCTTCGCCTACATGTCTGCGCCTCGTCGGCGTCCCGGTTGGCCCATAACTCCTCTCGGACGTGCCTTTATTGCGACGCTCACTCTTCGACAACTCTCTCTCTCTCTCTCTTTCTCTCTCTCTTTCCGTCTCTCTCTCTCTTTCTCTCTCTCTTTCCGTCTCTCTCTCTCTCTCTTTCACTCGTTCTCTCTTTCTCTCTTTCTCTCTTTCTCGATTTCTCTCTCTAACTCTTTCTCTCTCTCTCACTCTTTCTCTCTCTTTCTTTCTCTCTCTTTCTTTCTCTCTCTCACTGTTTCTCTCTTTCTCTCTCTCTCTTTCTCTCTCTCTCTCTCTCTCTCTCTCTTTCTCTCTCTCTCTCTCTCAATCTTCCATTTCAATCCATTCCGTTTTCGTCGTCTGCTTTTTCTCTTGTTTTCTGCTCCAGACACTTCAATAATTTCCATTTCCATATTTCCAATTGCTTCTGTTCACTTTTCCTTCTCCAGAACTTCTTGAGTATTCAAAAAGTTTCATACGCTTTGATTCATCAAGTCTAGATGAAAGGTCGCTCCTTTTCATCTATTAAGCACAAAGATAAGTTCATGAACCCCCCCCCCCCCGTCCCCCCGAGGTTGCTCTCATTCTTTGCTCTTTTCCTCCCTCTGGCCCTTCTCTTTTTGCTGTTTCTGCTATCGCCTCCTTTTTCTGTTTGTTGGCTCTACTCTTCTGTTTTTATTGGTTTTCTTTTTTCTCCCTCTTTTCTCTTTTACAAAAGTTGCCCGTAAACTTCACAAAAAACATTTCAACAGCAGCAAAAAGAAGGAAACGATTGTGGAAAATCATCGTTATACAGGAAAATCGCTTTTCGCAGGCAGTGTGTGTGAACCAACAGCAAATTTCTTTATTCATATTGAGGAATTCCAGTGTTCTGTTTTAAGAAAACAGAGTCTGAAACCTGTTTTATTATAAGAAACTTTACATTTTTCGAGCTTAGACTACCGATTTCTACTTATTTCCTTTTACTTCAGCCAATTTATGGCAAATGGATATCATTTCTTTCATGAATAATATACGCCGTTTATAAAATATATTAGAATATCGAAAAACTCTGAAAAATCAAAAAAAAATCCAGGTGAATATCGATAATATATTCTAACGAGCATTCGAACAAGCGAGTTTGATTCAAAGTGTTGCTAAATGTCCAGAGCTTTGCAGGAGAGTGTTAAAAGACAGAATCAGTTTTCAGCTTGAATCCGAAACATTATATCTAATGTCTAAATGTCGAAATATTCAATATTAGTAAGAAGTCATTCTTGTTGTTTGAGAGACATTAATGGAGCAAGTGAGCAAATACTCCAAAATAACTTTTGACGTGTGAAACAATGCCTCGAGATGATGTTATTTTGAACTATCGAATTTCGGTTTCACTAGCCGACATCTCGAACACTGGTGAGCAATTTCTAACAATTTTCAGCTCGACGGATTCGCCATTCTAGCTCTAAAATAGTGCTCACTAGCATTAAATAATTTAAAATATACGATTCCGGACGTCTCGAGGAAAGTATAACACACATTCACGTTCAGAACAGAACGCTCACAGCAGAATGTTAGTGATCAACGAGAAATATGTTTGGATGTGTGTGTCTGTCAGTGGCCTTTCTTTTAAAACAAATACAAACCGCATTTGTGATGGTGCTCGCGCTAATCTTTGAGGAGGTCCTTCCTGTTGGAATGTGCACATTTGAACCGGCTTATCTCTCATTCGTCTAGCTGCAATTTTGATAGAATCAGCCTATGGAAAATTCCAAAGCTTAAATAAAAGAAACGAAGCCATAGTCATTAAGTTCTCTTCTTCTTCATCTTCATCTTCTTCTTCTTCCAATACCTTCCTTATCCTCTCCTTAATCACCTGTTTTTGCAGGCCGTCTCTTTTTCTCTTCTTCTTCTTGCGTCATGCAGACGCCAACCTCCTGTTAACTTGATCTATTTTTTCCTGCAGATTATCGAAAAAAGTGCATTTTCATTTCCTTACGACGGTCCTTATCTCCTTATCAAGTTCATTCTATTCCCATTTTCCTCACTTTATGTGATCTTATTCAGTGGAGCAGCAACTTTTCTCAACCAAAGAAGTTCGCCTAGGAATCTGTTGTTGATTAACACATATCTAGCCAAAATACAATGATTGCCCCATCCCCCCTTAAATTTCCGGCTCCTCTTGCTCTAGTCGCTTTCTAAACCAATTTCCGCCTCGAACGTGGGTAATTAAACCAATTTATTAATAGAAAAAGTAAAGAACTGATGATAAAATAGGTTATAAAATCAAATAAAAGAGGGAATCACAGGATAACAATTGAAGATTGATGATGACAAAAGCGCACATCTTGACCCTGCTCTGCGGAGGCGAGGAGGACAGTTTAGATGCGCAAAGAATGCAATAATAATAATAATAAACCATCGGCTCGTCAGAACACCTTGCTCTTTGCAAAAGTTTCTGTAAGATAACGGATAAACCTGCATCTCTAGCTAAGGAGAACACCGATAAGACAGGAATCCTTTTCTTACACTCCGTGGAGAAAATGGCAGTTTCTCAAATACCACCTTCACATTCAAGCATCTGGAAAATAGAAATTAGTGGCCTTTTACTAAAGGCTTCCTTCATATAAAGCTCCAAACTCCTCCATCTTCATTCAGTTTTCTATTTTCTCATTCAAAGATTCTTGATCCAAAAGTGTCTCCCTAGCCCAGTATTTCGCTCCGTCCAAAAATCGTCGGCTAGAATATAGAATGTGCAAAACCCTTGCCTATGTGGCCCGCACATGGTGGTTTTGAAAAAAAATGTCTATTGGCGAGCAGTCCAGTGCCAAAGTAGAGTTGAACTATGTACCCTATCTGTTGAAAATCGTGCAGATAATTGATTTTAAATTCAAGCACTTCTCAATGTCCTTTTTTTCTGAGTTCTGCCTAAATCATGTTTAACGTTAATCTTGAAGACTTACAAGCCACCTTCATTCTTTACTCTTAACCTCATTGTTTCTGGTGATTTCGGTGTGTGTTTTTCACGAGTCACAGATGCCTGTAAAATAATTTTCTTGAACTCGAAACTCTGAATATTTGTCAAGAATCGGTTTATTTTTGTTCTAGTTTGCAACTCCTTTTTCATTCTCCTCCATCTCCTCGTCCTCCTCCCCTTTTTGCATGTTTCTGCTATTTTCCAGTTTTGCCAGCCAGCCAGCAGATATTCGTGTCGGCTCGCTCGATAGCGAGCGGCAAAAAAAAACTCTATTCGCATCGTCATTCCTACTAATATGTGTGGATATGTATATATATATGTTATATATGTATATATATATATATATATAATGTGACAAATTGGATGAGTGAATGAGCAAATGAATGCTCTTTTTCCGCTGCTCTCAACGCCGTTAGTTCTTTTCGTCTTCATTTTCGATCACCTAAAATGAAGGTGTTCAAAAGCGAAGAATGCGAAAAGGACACAATAGCCTCCGAAGCAGCCCACCAAACTGCGAGGAATGCGGAAAAGAGTGTGTTAGAAGAGAAGTAGAAGCCGCGAACCGACCACGCCCTTTTGACAATAGGGCACTTGTTTCTCAGTCAACCTGCGCTTCCTTCGCACATTCATCTCTCGGCGTCTTCCAACCTCATACTCTAAATACCTCTAAATACTTATCCTCACTTTCACACATTTCCCATTTTAATTAATTCCCCTTTCACACCATTTAAAATTGCAGTGCATCGTGAAAGTTAGAATTCAATTAAAGACGAAGAAGAAGAAGGCGTTCTGGCCATGTGAAATGGCACCACAATGAGCGGCCGCATCAGCAATCGAGGTGTCGTCGTAGGCGTGCGAGACGCGGCCGGTGGTAGCGGATCCAGCGATGACAAAGACAATCCGAATGAGCTTGACGCTCTTTATACAGATAGTCAGGTGAGCCAGCTACAGTACACACCGCTCACTACCTGAAAAGTTGTTGTTCGACCGGGAATGTGGCTCTCGAATTTGGAAATGTGTATGAGAGAGAGAGAGAGAGAGAGAGAGACAAAGACAGGCTCGTGTCTTCCCAAATTTTACAATAGTATACGCGAAGAGCATTATTTATGGTAATATAAAGAAAATGGTTTTATAGTTTTCGAAATTCCTTGCACACAAAGTTGTGAATCGTTTTGAAAACCATCGAAAATCAAATAAATGAAAAAAGACCTCGCTCAGAGTGTCCAGTGTCTTTGAGCTCAGCAATCGTCGGTCGAGCCACCCACCACCTCCTTACCGCTGGATACCTTTATAATTTTAATGTCTTCCTGCACGCTGCACTTCCTTTTAAAGATGTGCCCAAATGGTAGTTCTAATTTAAGCTTTAGATTTACCGTTCCCGCCCCTTTTTTGCATATTAGTTATTCCTTAAAGAAGAGCAACTGCTAGAAACTCTCAATTTTCATTTTTAAGTTTTGGCTGAGCTCCACAGAAGTGCCTAATGTTTACAATGTTTACGATGGTATCAAGCTGAGCACAATAATCAATGAAAATTATAAAATATATTAATCTAATGGTGCCGCGATCTGTTAATGTTGTTGCTCAACAAAATTAGATTTCAATTGCTTCCTGGCGGCATAATTCTTATTTTAAGAAGTGAGCTCTGGAATAGTGTTAGCTTATTTCTATAAGATAATTGGTCTTCGTCTTCTGTCCCTTATCAATACCGATTGGATTGCGAAGCATTTTTTCATTATAGAAAACTGAAATGAAACAAGCTGCGGTATCCCTCGCTATCGTCTCCTCTCCACTCCCATCAACCTCATGAAAAGCTGAATTCTGGGCTCCGCCACCTGTCGTTTTCATATGAAATGTATATTGGCGAGTAATAAATTCTCTTGGGAATAGGGTGCACTTTACACAGTGGCGCTTAAAAAACAAACTCAAAGGAATATTCTTTTTTATAAGGAGTCAAGACAACTTTTGACCATTGATCAGATCAGATCACTTTTCATCAAGTCAACGGCACTTCGTCTAGCCTTATCTCGTTCACTGTTTGAACGTACCTTTTCTCAGTCTCTCTATCTCCATCATTGTCAATATCCAGGAGAAGACTAACTCTGCAAAAATTTTAGTTATTACTGTCAAAGCGTCTTGCATGATAAAATAGATTTATTCCAGTATACAGTTCTTCTTTGGCTGAAAGTTATTGACAAAATACATTTCTGTTTTTGCTCAGAATAAGTTCTTACAATTACTAATCAGAAATTTCCGTAAAATAAAAAATTTACTGTCAGTTTTTGTAAAAGAAAAGTAGCAACTGGTGTTGTCCATCCCTTTTAATCTTTTCCGCCTTTCTCTGCTGGCATAGTGTCGTTAAGTCGACTTAAAAGTGTAAGCTCCCGAACAACGAATTCGAAATATGATCAACTTTCAACTTTTTAGAACAGTTCGGCACCGAACCCATCACCGATCCTACTCGAAAGCCTTGAAATGAGATGCAAAAGGTGAGGAAAATGAAACGCGCGGCTGAAACGAAACGAACGTCATCTTGTTCTCTCCAGATTCCGCTTGAACCTCTCAATGAAACACCGAATACGGTGGGCTGTCTTCATGCTGACCTGGCTGCAGCTGGGTAGTGTCATGAATTGCGTCGACGTCTTCTCTTTCTCAATGGTATTTATGGAGAAAAATGCGACAGTGGCCGCAGAAGCAGGTCTCAAAGATGTGAGTTTTGGCTTCTCTTGCAGACGACTGCGTCGCAAGATCAGCAAAGGAAAGATGGTGAGATCGGGGAAAGTCTTCTAACACAAGGACTTCAGCCCGGGACTGATTCAAACCATCCAACTGTTGCGTATTGTGGTTTTCGCCGTTTTCAGATTATAGATTTCAGACAAGGTTAATGGATTCTATTGGATTTCAAAACGCTTATGAAATAAACATTGACAATAACTAATTTTCAGATATATATATACAGCTTGGAAGAAAAATCCAGCTTAATCTCAGCAATGGCCATAGGCTCACTCATCGGAATGTACCCACAGAACACGTTGATGCAAAAATACGGTCCGCGAGTTGTGCTGACGTCGGCTAGTTTACTCTGTGCCATCGTAACGGCCTTTATGCCATGGGCTCTTGACAACAACTACCACGTGGCACTCGTATTTCGGATACTGCAAGGGATCCTCTACTCTGCTGATTTCGGAGTAGTCGGATACGTGTGTTCGAGGTGGTCACCTATTCAAGAAGTAGGAATGTCATTAGCTGCTCTAAGTGGGTTCACCGCAGCTAGGGCTGTTATTCAATTACCGCTGGCTGGATGGGTAAACATTTTGAAAAGAAATCTGGAAAACTTTTAAGCTCCGAAATGTTTCAGACAACATCACACGTTGGATGGAGACCTATTTATTACATTTTATCAATTATTCTTTTTATCTCAACAATTATTTGGTTTCTGTTTTACCGCGACGATCCAGAAGATCATTGCCTGATGACTCATTCGGAGCTTCAGCACATTGGTGGAGGAACAAAAACGGATAAAACCAAAAAGACTCCGTATCGAGAAGTTCTCACCGAAAAGTCAGTTTGGGCAGTGTGGTTTGCCGGGTTTGCCGACATATTTGCCAGTTTTGTCTTTCTCGTTTATGGTGCACAATATTATCAATACCTTGGAATGGATATTCAGGTATTAATATCAGTTGATTGCTTAAAATGTCAATGTTCCATTTGTCAGGCAAATGCTTGGCTGAATTCTATGAAAGGATACTTGTTCATCGGTGTCCGAGTGTTTGCCGGTGTCGCCTCTGATCGCATTCGTTTTCTGGCGGAAAAATCTAAACTGCGGTTATTCAACACGATCTCATTGCAAGTGCCCGCCCTTTTTCTCTTGCTCGTAGTACTATTGCCACGTGAGCACCCATATCTGCACGTCATTTGCATCACATTCTATCAGGCATCATTCGGGTTTAACTGTGGAGGGTTCTACAAGGGAGCTGCCTTGATATCAAGGTAATCGTTTGCATCGATTGGGAAACAAGGAGAACACAGGCTTACAGGCAATTCTCCTACTTCGTCATCGGGTATATTCAACTGTTCAAATCGTTGGCAACTCTGCTCGAGCCCGTTCTCTTCTCTCTTCTTGTTTTACCGGGAAGTGCCGATGGTAAGCTTACACCTTCTCCACCTTAAAGCGTTCGAGTTCACCATTTTCAGCTGAACTCTCGTGGACCAGTTACTTTTTAATCCACGCTTTGACACTTACCGTAGCCAACGCGGTCTACGTACTTCTCGCGCGTTCAGAACCAGCCGACTTCGTGGTTAACGCCGATTTAGAGCTCAGCAAGCCTCAGCTTCCTTGCGAAACTACCATTAATTAATTATTTAATAAATTATTCATATCAGTGCCAGTATTTTTGAATTAAACACCTTACTAGAAAGTAGAACAATTCGGTGTTCTCTACAACATAGATCTCGAAGAATGTGAATGAATCCAATATTTGACTTTGATTGAAAGTTCCAAAAATTTATTGAATTAACGCTGAGTAGAAATAATTCCATTTAAAACAAGGAAGAATTTGGAGCAAATCAACAAGATAAATGCAATTCTGGAATTATCTGAAACACATTGAACGACGATAATGAGCCTATTCAAATTGTGTTATGTTGATATTTCTCGTGTTTTAAGCCGTTTTCTTTTCTTACTTTGGTGGGTTAATCGAAAATTAAAGTTTCATCACTTTCGCGTTGTTTGCGAGGGCCTACTCATAATTGCAGACGCGGTCTTTAAGAAATCCACATGTAAAAACAAGAGTAATATTACTCTTCCAAGATTTTTCCGTACACTAACTGCTTGATAGGCACCAACTTGATTACCGAAGGATCAGACCATCGCATTGCCGCTACCGTGTTTGACGGTCGGTTAATAATATTTCGGAATAATTCAGGTTCTAATAGGACGTAAGAAATTCCATCAAACCCGAAAGTCACGTTTTTTCACTTTCTGGGAGCCCTCTTCAAGTTCAATTGAGGTGCGTTCGCCGCCCGAAAATTCGTTCAGAAATGAACGAATTTTCCAAGCAACACAACTTGGTTTAAGCGACATCGGATCGTTTAAGCAATATCCATGGGTGATTTGTCAATTTTGACCATTCCACCACAAACATTTTCTAATCGTAGAACAATCTCCCAGATCCTACTTTAGGTTTCGAACCGTGTCGTCGACTTCATTCCATGAAGATGTCAGGTTGAAGATGTCATCGATGGTAAAAGCTTTACAACAAAGTATTAATACACCTATTTTATTTCTATTCGGTCGTTCCATCGCGTGTTAATATCAAGCGGGGTCAAATTCCAATAAACGGGTAATTGCGAAAAATAGTGAATTTCGAATAAACGTTTTTTTGAACAAGCTCTCCAATTAAAAAAGTTTGAACGGGTACATGTTTATGACAGATTTTAGCATCCTTGTATAGAAAACCGTAAGTTTCTATCTCATTTCTTAAAAAAGCCAACCACAATGCGATATTTCAATCGGCTCTATTATACCTACAGGATGGGGAATAAATATGGCGCCTCATTCAAGGCGGTGTATTAACTTAAAATCGAATGATTTTTTTCTGAAAATCAATCAAAATGTTTATTAAGCAACAACAGAAAATATAGCGTTAACAGTTTTCGAGACTTCCTCCTAGCGTCGCATTTCAAAAGATTTATTTCTGAAAATCAATCAAAATGTTTAACAAAAATTATAGCATTAACAGTATCTTCCTTCTTTCGATTTGATGACTGTCTGAAGTCTCTTCGGCTAAAAGTCGACGATGGCACCGAGGTAGTCAACGTCTAAATTGTCCCATGCACCTGTCAGAGCTATCTTCAGGGCTCACAAATTCGGATAATTTTCACCGGACGTTTCTCCTCTTGTCCTTCAAAGTTCTTAGCTCTCTGAACCGAATTAGAGTTCGATTCGCCCCTGATTTTTCGACGCCTAGCTTCTGAACGATCTATGAAGAAGTAATTCCCCTCCTTGCACATTCAAAAATGGCAGATCGGAAGCCACCATTACCTTCAAAATTAATATTATCTATCCGCGAGTACGTGATTTTTCGTTTAGAGGCGGTATTTGAGTCTCGTTATGGGATAGCGCGTTTTAACGCGCTAATTTAAAAATTGTAAGAAAGAGCACACACTGCGTTTGTGATTTCTTTTCGAAAATTGAAGCAAATATTGGAATTTTTTCTATATTTTGCTTCGAAAATCATGTTCTTTTTAATTAATTTTTATTGTCAAATTTCTTAAACTGTTTATTAAACGGAATAAAACACAAACGCAGTGTGTGCGCTTTCTTACAATTTTTAAATTGGCGCGTTAAAACGCGCTATCCCCTAACCAGACCCAAACACCGCCTCTAAACGAAAAATCACGTACTCGCGGATAGATAATATAATTAGCTAAAATTTTCGAAAATAACTAAAGACAAAATACTGAATTAAAAAATAATACTGTTTGCGACACAAACCGTTTTCCAGGCGCCTGAGCTTACGCAAAATTGCGGCGCTATATTTATTCCCACCCTGTAGAGTTTACATTTTCCAATATGTCATCTTATTCAAAGCACACAGACGCGTCGACTCGACTTTCGACGAAATTGGAGTCGACTACCAAATAAAAGTGGTCGACCAAAGTCGACTGTAATTCGACTCTCAGTCGACTAAAATCGACTCGACTTCAAAATTGCAAGCGCGCTTTATTGCACGGTTTTTGGAGGGAAATAGAAAATTAAATTTCCACACATTTATTGTTAAATGAGTGTTTTTCGTTAATTTTTAATTTGAATTTACTTTTTTGATGAATAATTTGACACATTATTGTTGTTTTATTTTTTTGAGAATGTATTTTCCTGTTTGTTTTACATCAAAAAAAATTTTCGCTTGAATTTCCGCTAAACGCTTATTTTATGCGTCTATATATGTCGTAGCATTTTTTTTTCGTTATTGTAGAAACAATTTTTTGCAGCAGAGATGCAAAACACACGAACAACTTCGATGGCTTGGAATTTTTTCGAGAAATCACCAGATGGATCTCAAGTGAAATGCATCAAGTGCAAAAATAACAACTACATACACATTCTGTTGCTCTACGTCAACCATGATAGCCCATATCGAGAAACATCACAGAGAAGACGCAATTTCAGACGGAAATCATCAGTTATAAGGCGATGCTGCATTCTTCTTGTCCTTGTGTTATTTCGTATCCATTGCAATTCTGGCTCACACAAAAACAGATTTCAAAAACTGTCAAAACTTACCTGTCATATTTTATGCTCGCCTCAGTCTTCTGCGCAGGTCGAACGGCACTTCAGGTTATTATACTATCAATGAAAGTAAAGACGTCGTTATTTCAGCCGTTGCGGGGAAATTGTGAGCTCATCGAGAAGAAATAGATAATAGAATTTCAATAGAATTTCTTCGAAAACAATGAACGACATGCTCCTGAGTGCAGCTCTTGTCGAACTGAAGTAGGTTTTCAATTAATGCTCGAGTTTTCACAAAAAAAAATGCAGAAAACAAAAAGACGACAGCTGTGATACTGACAATGATGACGAATCATCAAGTGACGAGGATAGAGAGAATGAAATCCCACCGGAAGATACCGATGATTTATCGAATAAAATCAATGCTTCAGCAGTCTCCAATAATGAAAAGAGCATTTAAATCCCGATGAACTCATGAAAATTTTCAATATACTGAACTTCTGCTGTTTTTTTAATGTTTTTTAAATTATTAATTGTTTTGTTGTTTCCGATGGAAGTTTTTAACTGGTTAACGAATAAACTTCTTTAATTTTCAAAACCATCACTCCATTCCGTTCATTTTGAAAGCTTTTCTTGCATTCACAATGTTGCAATTCCGAAAAATGTTTTAAATTTGAATCTCCTCTAAAAAGCAGTCCAATAGAGCGGATTTGCAACTTGAAGCGTGGTCGACTTAAGTCGACTTTAGTCGACTTCGAATCGACTCTCATAGTCAGTCGACTTGACTTTAGTCGACTTTAAGTCGAAGTCGGCTCGATTTTTTCGACTTTCGTCGACTCGATTCATCATCGACGCTTTACGTTAGTCAAAAGTACAACTCAGGTGGCAATTGTAGCATTAGGCCAAGTCTAAATGCTGGGCATCTTTCATTCTGAAATTGAAGAGTGAGTAGAATGATTTGCTGCTTTACCCGTTTTTTACCCGTTTTTCGTTGTGATCAGCTTATTTTAGTGAACGGCAACAAATGAGTTGTGAAAGCTTGCAGCTTCCGAAAAATCCGATTATCCAATTATTGTTTCTTTAAAATCAAGAACAGAACTATAATTCTCGATTCCATCAAAGATAATTCTTACCATCTAACCCCAGAAGCTCTGTTAGCACCAATTGCTGTCAGACTACGGAACCACTTTCCTTAAAAACACGACCAGACTATTTTCATCGAAGGTAGCGTGATCTCAGAAATCCAGCATGAGTTATCTATCCTAATTGGCTCCAGCAAATTCATTGTCAGCGCCTAGCGAATTGCACGTTATTATTTCAAAGGCAAGTGGTTTCCATTCGTCTACTTCAAAAAAAATGTTTAGAAAAGTGTGGTCCTCCAAATTCTCCAAATGCGATATTCAACGACCAGGATTATAGTAATAATCGATATTTTTCAATTCGCTAGTGAAACTCGAAATTTGACATGGATTACGTTTGAAGAACTAACAGCCTTCTTTAAATAAACGTGAACTTGATACGAAACTCGTAAGTTGTTTAGATTGACGTATTGAAAGGAAGAACTTCATAAAATACGTGCAAAAGCGGCTATGTGGTTCCGACGACAGATAATAGTAGAATCTTCGCGATTTCAATACGAAAATTCAGTGAGCGTCAATCTGTTGGAATTTATGAAATTCAAACATCATCTCTTCTCATCGCATTTCAAATAAGATAAAATGCGCGACACCGAGCGGGAAATTTACGGGAATCCAATTTTGGGACTACCGCTAAAGCGGGGTTAAGAGCGAGCCATAATTTTTCCCTGGACTCTGCCGTTATAGAATCTTTTTATGAACTACTAGCAGATGTTTCGCAACCTGAGCGACATAGCATCTCGAGTACTCCGAGATGCTTCGCTACAAGACGAAACGTCACGGCTGCGAAAATTTTGAGATACCGCGAACCACTCTTTGCGGAAATAAACGGGAATGACTTCCCGGCTACCCATCTGGCGTAATCAAAGGAAGTGTGAGAGCATCTGCGTCTCCTTAAAAATTATTCTCCATTCAAATATATTTCTTACTTATTTAGTTACTTACCCAGTGTTTTTCGTACCCTATTTAATATAAATTTTGCGAATGCCTTGTAGAGTACTGATAGAAGACAGATTGGCCTATAATTCTCCAAATTTTCTCTGTCTCTTTTTTTGAAGATCAGTGTAGAGTTAGAGTTTTTCCATTTCAATGGAACTTTTCCGTTTCCTAAAAACTTCGAGAATCGTCGTTTCGAGAATAAATTGAGGGCTGTTCGCACTTCTTCTGGGAGGAACGGTGGTGTTGATGGGGGTATTGGTTGATGTGGGAAGTTGAAGAAAAAATTGAAGTTGAAAAAAATTAAAGTTTTAAAAATTGAAGTTGAAGTTGCTGCTGAATAGTTTCGAGTAAAACTTCTGGATCTCCTATTCCATCTTTGTCGTAGAAGTGATTATTTCGCTGGAGACTTGAAATATGGTATTTGAGATTTGTGTTCTGTATTGTCTTTCGCTTGCTTCCTAAGATTCGTTCGTTGATTAATGGCATTAAGTAGGCGGTTTCTGGTGAATGCTTCGTGGTATTTTTGACAACTTCTTAGTAGAATTAGGTAACATTCAAGGTTATTTAAACAATTGCAGAAAAATTCGGAGTGTTCTGGAGTGTTCTAGAACATTCCAGAATGTTTTAGAAACTTTGGAAAACAATGTATATTAAATTGTAGTTTTGCAAATAAGAAGCTGATTTTTTGTGATGTGATGCACAGCCATCCAGACAATATCAGCAAAATTGTAACTGTGTTCGTCATTGTTAATACAGTTTTGTAGATTTTGGGTGTATACTTCTACAGTATCCCAAGAACCCAGAGACCTTCTCAAAATAAGTTTGCGAAGCGTTCGTGTGGCCATAACTGTATCCCGCATATCAAAGTAGGAGGCCCACGTTATTTTGAGTTATTCAAAAAAACGTTCAGGACAGATAGACGGAAACACAGACGGAACTATTCGCTTAATATTAAGTATGGTCTGCTAAGCTAAAACTAGTGCTATCGGGTCACAGAGAGTATTGGGCGCTACCTCTGAGCCGATATGACACGTATATCCATTAGATAACTGAGACTCTGCCGGGGTGCCGATCTCCTCCGGATATGTAGAAGATAATCACATGTTGATCTTCTACATACGCCACGCAGAGGCTGAATAACTATATTGCCCTTCAAAAGTATAGACACCCCCTCGATTTCGGCTGCTCTAGATTTTCTGGGCGAAATGAATAAAATGGGCTAATGCTATTAATAAAACCCACAGGTAAAAAATTTCTATCGGATCCGATGTTCGGCACTTGATCTAGAGCACATAAATCAAAAATCGGAGCCGTCAAAAGTATAGACAGTTTTGAGAATAAGTCAAATAAATCAACAATTTTTATTATAAAATAACAATTATTACAATCAGTAGTTAATACAGTTACCTTTAGATGCAATTAGGTCAAAAACTCGTTAAGGCATACTATCCACAAGCTTCTGAAAGCGTTAAGAGCTGATATTGTTCCATTCCCTTTCGATAAACGACGACGATACAACGAAACGACGACGACGGTTTATGAATTGTACCAAATTGGCCTGAAGTACTTGTTGATAAGCCACGACATTCATCCGATTTGAAAAGAAGACCAAGAGAAACTTCCTCATTGCGGTGAAAGCTCCCCACACCATGACCGAGCTTCGCTTCGAAAAGATTCTTGGCTCTTTCCTCAAGTCTCTCCAGTAGTGATTCCAACCATTAGGGCCATCGAAGTTGAAATTCTTCTCATCAGAGAAGAAGGTGATCTGAAATCAATTTTGTCCGCTTTTCATTATTAAATATGGCTTTGCATCTCCCAATTCGTAGACATTCTGTTGCGAGCGAAATGGAGTCTCTTCGCTTTGTACTCGGGTTTCAGTCTTGGTGCGACTTTATGGCTTCATGGACCATGTGTCCAGAAGAGTGAATGGATCGGAGAACAGTGTTTTTCGACACCGAAAGCCGAAGATCAGTCTTTATTCCTTGGTGGAGTTGGGCACAATGCGTTTAATGGCGAGGTGTTCGCGACTTGACAATTTCTTTGATCTTCAGGAACGTGGAGCAGGACCAGAAGTTGGATTGCAAACATAGATGGAGACAGTTTTGAGATTCTTTCCTAGCTAACGAGCGATCGAAGATCTCGATATTCCTATAACGATCAGAACATCGATTTAAGCTCGTTCGGCGGCGGATAAGTGAGAACCATTTGATACATTGGAAGAAAAAATAATAATGGAACAAAAATAAAGAAAAAACGTTGATTTTTATACCCATTTTCGGCCACCAGAGTAACAATACCAAAAACTGTCTATACTTTTGACGGCTCCGATTTTTGATTTATCTGCGGGGACTTCAATCAGCCTCCTGAGAAGAATTACAGGCATCATGGATTGATTTGTGTAAGAAGACATCTTTTAAAACACAATGAGACCCTGGGCACGGTTTAATGTGGGCCGGGCGTTCGTTTTTCAGCAGAATAACGACCCGAAACACACCTCGAAGCACATCAAGGACTGGTTCCGACGCCGCCACGTGGATCTTCTGGACTTTCCCAATCATTCTCTTGACTTGAATCCGATCGAACACATCTGGGAGCATGTCGAGAGACAACTTAGAGGAGTCCGTACATCGAATGCCAATCAGAAATTCGATCAACTCCAATCTGTCTGGAAGGCCATCCCCCTGTCTGTTATCGACACCCTTCTCGACTCGATGCCAAGAAGATGTCAGGCGGTCATCGACGCCAAAGGCTACCCAACGAAGTATTAAAACTATTTTAGTCATGTTTTATTGTTATTTTTCATTTACCGGTCTTTCCTAGATCTCAAAAGTCAAAGTTCCATTTCACAGTTTTTTGCCATTTTCATAAATTTTTCGATATTTTTTCAAATTTTTGAAAATTTGATTATTCTTGTTGTTGAATCAACTTCTTATACCGTTTTAAATTTTTTCTCAAAATATCAAAACGATCCGGGAAGTTTCAGAAAAGTTATGCTCGAAAAACTGTTTGCGAATACCTTTTTGGCCGATACTGTATGTACTTAGTTATTAGGTTGGTGCATAAGTTTCTTTCAATTTTGGAAAATTTTTTATTGAAAATTGTTTACATCGCCAATCAAATATACAGGGTGCGCCAAAAGTTTGGTAACACATTCAAAGTGATGTAACTTTCGCAAAACGACTCGTATCAACATGAAAATTTAACAATAGTTTATTGAATACTTTCTAATAATGATATTATCAAAGTTGCTAGATGCGGTTACTTTTGTTCCTCACAAAATCCATGAGTCTCTTCGGGAATGCCTCTACCGTGACACGGAGGTATTCTGGTGATAGTTTGGCCCATTCCACTTCCAAACTTTTCTTCAAGGACTCCAAATTGCGATGAGAACGTGCTTGGACTCTTGATTGAAGAATTCCCCATACCGAATAATCGAACGGATTGAGATCTGGGGATGAGGCTGGCCATTTAGAACTAGCTATGAAACGCGGAAAATTGGCTGAACACCAGGCCTGGACGATCTTTGCTTTGTGAGCCGGGGCCGAATCGTGTTGAAATGTCCAAAACTGGTTTCCAAAATGGGATTTTGTCCTTGGAAGCACATGCTTCTTCAAAATTTCCCCCAAATAATATTTTTTGTTGATTTTCACTTCAGGATCCACAAAAATGAGCGGCAGAAGTAATGGCTCCAAAAATCATTACTTTCTGTGGATGGGAAGCTCTGTTGATGGCTCAACCGTGTAGAGCGTGCTCTACTCTATGATTCTGGGAGTTGAATTCGGCTTCGATAGTGAACAATTTTTCGGCAGTGAGCAGAATACTCAAATTTTCATTTGGCGCGTGCCAGCAAGGAGAGCTTTGCATTTCTTCATCCGGGCCATCTTGTTCCTTTCCGATAGAATCGCAGCTTTTCGAACACGATATGGGGACATCGGGAGCTCTCTTTTTACAATTCTTCTGATCGAATAATGACTGATTCTGAGCTCTGTGCTCAACTTTCGCATGCTTCGGTGGGGATTTCGACGAATTCGCTCTCTGACGACCTTGATTTTTTCCGGAGTGATCGAAGTGCGGGGTCTTCCGCTTTTTGGACGGTCATTGAGTGTGTTCAACTCCTCACAACGTTTAATGGTTCTCCAAGCCGTTGTGCGTTAGATTCCAAGAGCCTTTCCGATGCTACTTGGGTTCATTCCCCTCTTGGTCATCTCGACGATGGTACCTCGATGGACAGAAACAGCCACCATACTTGTGAAAAAAACATAGAGACTTGAAAATATGGAAATATAGTAATAAAGACATGCTGAAAATAATAAAAATAAATTCAGTGCACGAAAAGTGCGCCCGCGCCCGCCAGCTTGCGCGAAACATGTGTTACCATACTTTTGGCGCACCCTGTAATTAATGAAAGTATTCACCATTAGCATAGATAGTCTTCTGCCATCGCCCCGGAAGTTTCTGGATTCCATCATCAAAGAACTCTGGCTTCTGCGGTGCAAAGTACTGAGTCATCTCAGTTTCGATGTCCTTCTTTGTCTAAAATGTTTTACCATCAAGATGTCGTTGGAGATGGCTGAAAAACCAAAAATCAGAAGCAGCGATATCTGGAGAATACGGTGGATGAGGCAAGACAATCCATCCATACGACAGGAGCTTAGAATTTGTTAACCTTGCAACGCGAGGGCGCGCATTGTCGTTTTGAAAGAAAACTTTCGCTTTCTCTCCTCAGCTCTTCTTCACTGCTTGTCTAAGTTTTTGCAACTGTGTAGTGTAGTCGTCAACAGTTATTGTTTCGCCTTCTTTGAACAATTCCCAATACTCGATTCATTGCACAATCCACCAAACGCACAGTATCACCTTTTTCTCGTGAAGTTCGGGGTTCGGGACGTCTACCGGCTGCTCATCTTTGTCCACCCACTAGCCCTTCCGTATTTGGTTAGAGTAGTACATCCACTTTTCATCACCAGTGATTAGATCATTTAGCCAGTCTTGAGTGCAGTGAGAAGAGTAAAGAAACATACCGATGTCCACTCGGCAATCTTTATCGTAGTCCTTCAAGGCATGAGGTACCCAACGTCCAAATTTTTTGATTTTTCCAAGGGTTTGCAATCCACGTACTACAGTTGCTTCGCCAACCCCTAAGGTCTTTGACAATTCATGTGTAAAATATTATTTTTATCAAATTAATTTAAATTTTTTCCGAAAATGTGAATTTTTCGCACAATAGGAGTTCTTCTCCAAAAAATTGAGGGCCTCGTAAATCGACACATTAAAGGCGCACGGACTTTCTCGGTGACGGTATCCGACACCACCTTGCATTTTAACTGAACATAGCACTGAACTACGATGCATTTTTTTCAATTAAAATGCTATCGTGAATAAGATTAAAGTGGCATTTTTTGCATAAAAATGCATCATGGATAACCCCATTAGAACACAATTGAGATTTTAAAAAATCAAAATTTTTTTTACAGTAAAGATCATTCCTGGACGTCTTCTAAAAACCGTCGAGAAACATGTTAATAAAAATATCTTTTCCGGAATATATCATATATTTTAAAACGGAGAATGGCTATCTGTCTACTTAAAACGTAACAAATTCTTCATAACCTTTCCGACATTTTTCGGAATAAAAAATTAACCGGAAAGTTCAAAAACGACTAGATTTTAGAATTACACGTGCATTTTCATATAAAAATATCCATTTTGGAAAACACCGAAAAGTCTGAAATAGCAATTTCTACTTTTTTCTGTTGCTGTAGGGCTTTATTTTATTTTCCTAATTGTTTTGAATGCTCACATTTCTTTCTATAAATCGAGGTTACAATTCATAAAGCTATCATTACATTAGAATCGTATAATATTCCATATTTGATGACAATTCCATCTGTATCCATCAATAACCTGCTCATCTGGTGACACATTTGTAATCATTCCCCTTTGTACGGACCACTGTAAGTGACCTGGATGATGATGACTTCAGAATTGATGATAATTCCTAAGATTGGGCGGGGTCTATCCGTCTAGAAATGGTATAAAAGGACCAGTAGGAGAGCACAGGAAATCAGTCTGATTAGCTTTCACCACTTCTGAATGTTCTCGACTTCTGTCTTCCTATTCCCATTCTCTTTCTATCTGTTGTCAGTGGTTCATACCACTGGACACCTTCGTCTGGAATTTACTGCCTCCAATCAGATGTTCCTACAATTGGACACTGCTCACGGATCTCAAGGCATTGTTTTGGATATGGGAAGCACGCGAACTGTTAGTTTTCATCCGAAAATTGATCAAGAGACCCTGGAATTGGATATTGCAAGGCGTGGAAGTGCCCCATCGAAGCAGATTTTCCAAATGAATATGTCTAATGGAAGCAAATTGACGACGTTGGTATTCTCGGACACTGTTCTTCTGGTTTTGTCCGTTTTTGAATGCGATGCTGGATACATTGGAGAGCATTGCGATCAGACCGCCGTTAATCTTCCTTCTTCCACGAATTCTACCTCTATTCTGACGTCTACTACTATTCCTATTGCTTCTGAATCATCGAGATTTTCTTATTCGGAACTAGCTACCACACAACCATCATTCGCTTTTCAGAAGTAAGTTGCTTTTCAAAATTCTCTTTTTGAAAATACAAAGCTATTTTCAGATCCACAATTTTCAGATCACGGTTCGCGAGCAACACTCTTCCAATCGGAATCGTCGTCATCGTCATCGTTCTCATCCTCTCCACCACTGTCTTCATCATCTACAGACGACGTCAACAACATAAATGTCCAGAATCTCCAGTTCGAGACACTAAGAAATACTCAGTTACCAGGGATAACTCGCCGACGAGCCAGCGGTACACTCCGAATCCGAATACGTTTTTGGATGTTTGAATTATTATATTTTAAATAATGAACCGGTCTTATATGTCAACTTGTCGATTATTTAATAGTTTTTTCATTAATAAAATTCATTAATTCGAAAATGAAAATAATTTTTGTTAATTGAAAATAATTTTTGTTAAAAGGTTGCAATTGTAAAATGGAACTCATAATTTCTTTTCGCAAGAAACTCCAGAATATCCGTTATCACAGACACAAATGTAAGCTCCCGCAGAAATGAAATCATATTCCACGTGCCCATGTCCCAAGCAATCAGGGATTTGTCCGGTTGGTCCTAAATGTAAAATACGAGGAAATTTGCATATCTGTCTGTGTGTCTGTGCGTGCCTACCTCTCATCTACGGATGTTGGTCTCTATTGCAATAGTAATTCCCGTGTGCATCAATATTTGTACAGTTTGGGTTAATCTGCCCAACTCCTGGCCTACATTGGAAAGATCGGATTACGATGAATTCTCCGGATACAAACTGGATGTCATACTTTGATTCGGCCCCGGAAACGCAATTGGACGCGTTTTTCGGTGCAGAATCACAAAAGAACGGAACAATTGGGTAGTGTGGAAAGCTGCCCTCATCAGCAAAAATATAGTCGATTGGAATCGTTTGAGAGGAATCGTACTTGGCACTGACAGCTCCAGCCCATAAGACCGCATAGCCCTGAAAACTGGTCTGTGGACCTTGCCGTAAACGTTGAACTTATTATTAAGCGAATAGTTCTGTCTGTCCGTGACTCTATCCAAGACGTTTCATTGAATAACTCAAAAGATCGTGGGTCTTTTACTTTGATATTCGGGATGGAGTCATGACCACCCGAGCGCGATTTTAATAAAAGTGTGGTGTTAAAATCTTTAATGGTGATTAGCTGAAAAACGGTGAAATGTAAATGAGCGCTATCTTCCTTCGATGTTCTATTTCATGCGTGTGCCAAAATAAACCGACAGGACCTCTTGCGCAACTAAACTGCGATACCGTTTTTTTTTATTTTACAAGATCATTTCAAACCTGACATACAGACCATGAGCAATTTTATATGCTCAATGGGCAACAAAATCTACTTATTATTAAGCGAATAGTTCTGTCTGTCCGTGACTCTGTCCAAGACGTTTCATTGAATAACTCAAAAGATCGTGGGTCTTTTACTTTGATATTCGGGATGGAGTCATGACCACCCGAGCGCTTCACATTCATTTATTTAGGAGGTTGTAGGGTAGTTGGGATACGGCACGGGATGTTAATCTTATTTGGTTTTTGACGTTCTGCTAACAAATTGTTTTACTAACAAGTGGAAAAATAGAACGTCTACAATTATTTCTAAACGAAAGCCAGTGGAAGCCAGTGGAAGTCGCGGCGTAGCCGCGAACTTTCCGCTGGTATACAGTTAACAAAAAAAATCGTATTTTTATACCTTACAACCAGTGGAAATTTCGCGGCTATTCTGCTGTTCTAGAATTATCTGGAACATTCTGGAATGTCTTATAAACTAAAAATGTTGTTTTTTTGCTCTTATGAAGCTGATTATTACATATAATATACGGACATCCCAATTGATATATAAGCAAAATGTTGACTGTTTTACAGCATTGCACTATATTTTCATCTGTTATCAACCACCGGTTCACAGGAAAATGATCGTTGGAAAGGAAAATTCTGAAAATTAGTGCGCTCGGAATTTTATACATCGTGGAGACACTCGATTTCTAAAATATTATCCCCGTCCGAAAGGGTAACTGTTGCGACCACTGACTGTGGCGGGATGAGCGTTTAGTTATTAAAATATCGCGCTAATTTTAATATTTTGGAGAGCATTTTTCGCCGCGCGAAGACAGCGATAAATTTCAAACTAAATTCGCAGCGAGATTTTTTAAACCGTTTATCTATAATACTTATTATTAAGCGAATAGTTCCGTCTGTGTTTCCGGCAGCCTGTCCAGGATTTTTTTTTTGAATAACTCAAAAGAACGAGGGCGTTTTCCTTTGATATGACAAAATTGCTCGGAAACTATTACACAGTCAAATTTGCAGAGCATAGAGTCGTTTGAGAGATGTAATTCGTATCGAATCGAGCAGCTTATGGTGTTAAAAAGATCTCCAATCAAGAATCGAAACGGCAAATCGGCAGTTTCATTTCGTAAATAATTTGATTCTTCAAATTGACTTCAGTGATATTTTTCTTTTTCCTGAAACTAAAGGATCATAGCTTGCTCCGCTCCATTGGTCTCGCTATTTCTTACAGTACTGCTTCGCACAGATTCCTCGATTGGAAAAGCGCACAGAGTTTCAGTACTGATATGTTTCCGAGACTCCTAGTTTTTCATATTGTCTCGTCTTTTACAATACCCATCGGTTTTTCAAGACTTCAAGTGAAAATTTGGACAAAGACGAAAGAAATCAGAAAATTTGAAATTAGTTTTTAATATGTTTTACGCTAACGTAAATAGCCGACACTATTTGGGAGAATGCAAACACGCCCTACCGAACTTGCAGGAAAAAAAGCGGGGGTTTAAATTATTAAAATTATCCAATCGTTTTTCTTTGTTTTTCAATGAGTTTTCTTCTAGAAAACATATTTTAATTTTAAAAAAGGCGCTATGGTAGTTGGTGGGAGTTAATGGTTTTTAGTCATTTTTGGAGCTTTATTCTTGATTTTTTTTCTGAAAATGTTATTAGATATAAGTTATGATTAACTAAATAATAAGTGAAAAAAAATCCTTAAAAAATCCAAAAAAATTGCAAAAATTGCTCATCGTTGAAGCGCGCCACGCGTGAAAAAAACAACTTACAGATATTTTACCAATAGCAACAAACATTTTCAAAAAAAATTAAGAAAATAGCTCTAAAAATGACTAAAAACCATTGACCACCAGAGTTGGGCGGAATAGGATTTTGGGAACTCGGAATCCGGAATCCGGAATACGGAATAAATATTTTTTCACGGAATCCGGAATCCGGAATACGGAAAAATTATTCTTTAACGGAATCCGGAATTCGGAATACGGAAAAAATATTTTTTCACGGAATCCGGAATCCGGAAAACGGAATGAAAAAAACGGCGGAATCCGGAAAGCGGAATGCGGAATCCGGAATTTTAACCATTAATAAGGGAATATTTATAATAAAAAATGATGTAAGTGCGCTCTGTTCGCAAAAATTTTTGCGGGGGTTCAAAAAAGTATACATTTCACAACAATTGAGAATAAAAAATTAAAACGGAATAAAAAAGCCATATCGCGGAATCCGGAATCCGGAATACGGAAAAAAAATTTTTCACGGAATCCGGAATCCGGAATACGGAAAAAATATTCTTTCACGGAATCCGGAATCCGGAATACGGAAAAAATATTTTTTCACGGAATCCGGAATCCGGAAAACGGAATGAAAAAAACGGCGGAATCCGGAATGCGGAATCCGGAATCCGGAATTCCGCCCAACTCTGTTGACCACCCTCAACTACCATAGCGCCTAAAACCCGAAAAAAAATTAAAAGTAATCAAAATTAATCGGAATTTTCATCTAAATCAATTTCAATTTCGTAATTGTCTGGATAAAGTGTAAAATAAGAATTCGGAGAACATTTGCATTGCTTGTTACTCAAAATACACGAAAACATCCAAAAGTTCATTGAAGGTTCTCTACCTGTGCACAAATAGAACAGCGTCCAATTTTTCTTTTTGGGATCAAAATAGAATTGGAAGCGTTGATAGTCTGTCCTCCACTATAATACGTTTTTCTAAAAATAATTTATTCAATAATTAAGCAGTGAGAAATTGAACCTTGTGCAAATGATAATCACAAAAAATTTTATAAGGAAAAGCAATCTTCCAATGGCTCTACGAAAAATCACTATTTATATTTCCGAAAAAGAGGATCTAAATTATGTTCTAATCGAGCCGCGAAAAATTCTCGTATCATGATTGTTCATGCATTTGAAAAATTCTTAAAATGCATAATAATACGTATTCTTTCCATATTAACTCGAATTTTCATAGTTTCTTTTTAAATCTGGCTTTTCTGTGACTAAAACGTTTCATTTCCGATCCAAATGAACATTTTCATAATTTAAATCGCCTTTTTTTGCAAGTTCGGTAGGGCGCGTTTGCATTCTCCCAAATAGTGTCGGCTATTTACGTTAGCGTATATGTTTTTCACCGTTCTCTCTTTAATTTCTCCAATTTATACAACTTTATTTCAGATTAGTAGGGGAATTACCTTTATTGGAGTAAACTAGAAGACGCAGAACATTTCAAGCAAATTCAAATCCGTCCGTATAGCAAACAAACATGTAGAAGTGAATCTAAGAAGGTATTTGTGACCGAAAAGAAATCGTTAAAATTGAAACGAACGTTTTCATAATTGTGCAGACTGACGGTAAGATTTTTTTTAGTATTTTCTCTAAATGTAACTAATTTTATTAGTTAATATATCCTAATAATACTTTCAAATAAAGTTTTACATTTTCCAATATGCCATCTTAGTCAAAAGTACAATTCAAGTATCTAATGAGTTGCGAAAGCTCGCTTTCTTTCGAATTCTCGAATACGCAGAAAGGAAATACAAGATTTGAGTGATTGTGATTATAACAATATGGGTTTGCGGCGACCATAAAATGATAAATTCGTTTTCATTTTTCAAAATTATTTCACATTCGCTCAATAAGAAACTCATATTTACAGAGTATTTCTTTACTTCCTGTTTTCAATCGCTTTTAACACCGATATGCATCGTTCAGTGCCGTAGAAGTGAAACGTATGTTCTTAAAAATTTATTAGCGTCTTTAGTCACAAGCTTTTAAAACCGATCTTGACTTATAATTTAAGAGACAACTTTTCCCCACAGAACGTACGTTGTGACATTTTCAGAAATTCTGCTAGAAGTATTTTCCTCCGCATCGCCATCAATGCGAATTACATCGAAAAGACAGATAAAAGCAGAAAGATCAACTAGCAACTGCTGACTCATATTGCCAAGAATCGATTATTGATTATTCGTGATCCGGAAACAAAATGCAACATAACACTACCGTTAACACAACTTGCTGTCAGACCACGAATCCACTTCCCTCAGAAAGTGCGACCAGCCTTCTTTAAATAAACGTGAACTTTGATACGAAACAAGTACGTTGCTTAGATTGACGTATTGAAAGGAAGAACTTCATAAAATACGTTTTATGCAAAAGCGGCTATGTGGTTCCGACGACAGATAATAGTAGAATCCTCGCGATATCAATACAAAAATGCGGTGAGCGTCAATCTGTTGAAATTTATGAAATCCGAACATCATCTCTTCTCATCGCATTTCAAATAAGATAAAATGCGCGACACCTGGCGGGAAATTTACGGGAATCCAATTTTGTGACTACCGCGAAAGCGGGGTTAAGAGCGAGCCATAATTTTTCCCTGGACTCTGCCGTTGTAGAATCTTTTTAAGAACTACTAGCAGATGTTTTGAAACCTGAGCGACATAAGCATCTCGAGTGTTCCGAGATGCTTCGCTACAAGACGAAACGTCAAGGCTGCGAAAATTTTGAGATACCACGAACCACTCTTTCCGGAAATAAACGGGAATGACTTCCCGGCAACACATTTGACGTAGTTAAAGGAATTGTGAGAGCATCTGCGTTTCCTTCAAAATTATTCTCCATTCAAATATATTTCGTACTTATTTGTTACTTACCTAGTGTTTTTCGTACTCTATTTAATAGAAATTTTGCGAATGCCTTGTAGAGTACTGATAGAAGACAGATTGGCCTATAATTCTCCAAATTTTCTCTCTCTCTCTCTCCTTTTTCGAAGACCAGAGTAGTGTTAGAGTTTTTCCATTTCAATGGAACTTTTTCGTTTTCTAAAAACTTCGAGAATCTTCGTGCTATCAGGTTGATGGCATTATCATGACAGCTCTTGAGGAAGTCTGTCCTCAGGTAATTTTTGGCACATGTGCCCCATGTTGGGGCGCGGTTGCCGGTGCTACGCGGTAAGCTTTTTCAACGTGAACGCTTACTGCGTAGCACCGGCAACCGCGCCCCAACCTGGGGCACATGTGCCAAAAATTACCTGAGTCGTGATTTTGTGATCGCCTGCTGTCTTCCCGTTTGGAAATAAATTGACGGCTGTTCGCACTTCTTCTGGAAGGAATGGTGGTGTTGATGGTGGTGTTTCCGTTCTGATGGGGGTATTGGTTGATGTGGAAGAAGATAAGTTTCTGCTGAATAGTTTCGAGTAGAACTTTTGGATCTTCTGTTCCATCTTTTTCTTAGAAATGATTTTTTCGCCCCTCGCTGGAGACTTGAGACGTGGTATTTGAGATTTGTATTCTGTATTGTGTCTCGCTACCTTCTTAAGACTCCTTCGTTGATTAACTGCATTAAGTAGGCGGTTTCTGGCGAATGCTTCGTGATCTTTTTGACAGCTTCTTAGTATAATTAGGTAACATTCAAGGTTATTCAAACAATTGCAGAAAAATTCGGAGTGTTCTGGAGTGTTCTAGAACTTTCCAGAATGTTCTAGAAACTTTGGAAAGCATTATCTATTAAATTGTAGTTTTGCACATAAGGAACTGATTTTTTAAATTTGATACACAGCCATCCAGATTGCAATATAAGCCAAATTTTGACTGTTTTTATCGTTATTAAGACAGTTTTGTAGATTTTGTGTGTATAGTTCTACAGTATGACAAGTACCCAGCTTCCTTCTCACGATATGCTTGCGAAGCTCTCGAGAATCCATAACTCCATCCCGCGTATCAAAATAGGAGGCCCGTGTTCTTTTGAGTTATTCAAAAACAAAGTTCAGGACAGATAGACGGAAACACAGACGGAACTATTCGCTTAATATGAAGTAGATGGCCTGCTAAGCTAAAGCTAGAGCTATCGGGTCACAGAGAGTATTGAGCGTTACCTCCGACCCGACATGACACGTATATCCATTAGCCAACTGAGACTTTGTCGTGGTGCCGATCTTCTCCGGATATGTAGAAGAGAAACAGATGTTGATCTTCTACGCCAAGGAGAGGCTGAGTAACTATTACTTACTTACTTAGTTTCTTAGTCGATCCGTCAATCGTTTGTGTGGGCGCGGATAACAGCTAACCATGCCATACTATCTTGAACGATTGTGGTCCATAAAGTAGTCAGCCGGTTTCCTCGGTATGTTGAGACCTCTTTTCGTAGTGACTCGGACCATCTGATTGGGGGTCGTCCGACAGGACGACACATCTGACGTAGTTAAAGGAAGTGTGAGAGCAGCATCTGCGTTTCCTTCAAAATTTTTCTCCGTTCAAAGATATCGCAAAGACCCTATTTAAAGAGAATATATTACAGTATGAATACGCGATCACTGTCATCAATCTTTGTATTGGTGTACACAACTTCTTCAGATTTCCATACAAAGTTTTCGAATGTCGAGGAGGTGCATATATCATTGCATATGCAATCATGATTCTTCTGTTGGGCTATCCAGTTGTATACCTCGAGCTCGTTCTCGGCCAGTTTCATCGGTGCTCTTCTGCGATTTTCGTAAGACGATGTGTTCCTCTTCTGCAAGGTTTTGGATGCTTGGCAATAATTTCTGCTATAACAACTCTCTATAATTATCAGTATGACGTGATTCGTGTTGTGAAATTCGCGATTTCTCTTGCGAAGTATCAATCGGAAAATATCCATTGGTCGACCTGCGGCCACAGGTGGAATACAGATGGTTAACGAGTAGCGTCATTTCTCGTTATAAAAATTTTCAATTTCAGATTGCTACGAGTTCTACAGTAAACAATGTGCAGATCTTAAAAAAGGTTACATACTGTTTCAGAACAAATGTGTGAATGAAACAATGGTGCAGTTTGATGAAGTCGAGTCTGCTGAATTCCAATTTAAGCGGTATAAGGAAATTTGGGAAATTCTATAAACTATATGGCCATTTCAGACGTGTCATCGAGAACATTGGTTTAGGTCATTCTGAATTTTCAAGGCTCGATACCGAATTGTCCTATTTGTTGTTTATTATGTGGATTATAGCGGTCATATTTCAACTTCGTGTTGGCAATACCTTCACTTCCTTCATCTATGTGAAGAACTCAACAGATTCAATATTCAATCAATAATTTGTGATTTAGGTTCCTTGTGTATTTATATTCCTTATATGCCCATTCTTTTTCATTCGATCATTGCATCTTGAAGGAGCAATGGAAGGAATTCGCGAAATGTTCAATGTCGAATGGTCAGAGCTATTGTACAATAAAATATGGATAGATGCACTCGATATGGTCATTCGATCGTTGCACATCGGAATTGGTGGCCATACTGGAATAGCTTCAATGGCCAAACCCACGAAAAACACGTTTCAAGTTAGTGATAATTCGTTCAGAAAAATTAAATAATTTTCTGTCGTAGGTTGCCACACTTGCAATCATTATGGATACGGCTTTGAGTCTCATGTTCACTGCAACATTGTATTGTATTCTCGGGTATATAAGAGTTACAACTGGAAAACTTTCAGTGTACGATATCAAACTTCTTCCGTCGGGTCTGTCTTAAATGCAAAACCTAATTTTTCAGTCTCATTGTTTGCTTATAGGCACCCTCTTTGCTCATTCCATATATCCCGTTCTGCTCCACGAAGTTACCCATAATGCCTGGCTTTTGGCATTTCTCTACTATCTTTGTATAGCTGTTACCGGCTGGAATTCGTGCGCAAGTTAGTTTCGCTTCGTACGCGTTCCGGTAGTTTCGAAATTTCAGTTATTTTGAAAACGATCGCAATCACTCTGGCCGATATATTCAATATATCTATGAAAAGCGTTAATTTTGACGTACTTTTCGCATTATTAGCTGCTTTTACATCATTTTCTGGGCTCATTTTTTTCTTTGAGGTTTCCCAGAATATTGTAGTTCAATTTTTTGTCTTTATTACAGGGAGGGCAATTCTACCTTCCAATGATGCGGAGTATCCAGCAAATTACCGTAGGAGCTTATATCACCGTTCTAATGATAGTTGTTATCGAATTTTATGGATTGAAAACTGTTTACGAAGATATACACATTCTAATGGGGCGCCCATCCAAAGACCAATGGAGTGGTCTCTATGCATGGTCTTTTTGGGAATGGAGATGGAGAATGGTTCCCGCTTTCTCTATGATTTATTTAATATATAATATTTACCATCCTTATCCTAAGGAAGACAATGACCTGATGTACTATAATATTTATAATGTATCTCTTATTTACCTGAAACGTAATTTCAATCTTTTTATTTCAGATTATTTATTCTACGTTGCTCTTTTTAATTATCGGGTATTTAATTGCTTCTACCTACTATTCGTATCTAAAAATGCTGCATCACTTTGAGGATAACGAAAGAACTGTAAAATTTAGAGCTAAAGATTAATCCTCCAATTATTCTTCCAGAAACGTTTTCGATTCAAGTGTCTCATCTCCCTCCAACGTCATTTGCGTTCCTGGAAATGGATTGAGGATACAGTGTATGCAAATGACAAGAAATTGATCGACGTACTATTATAAGTGTACAATTCTTTTCTCAACTTTTTTTGTCTCAGGAAGACTTACCAGACAGTGAACCTGGAGATTCGGAAGGATTTTGGAATCGAGAATATTTAAACTTTTTTGATAGCTTTGATGAGATAAGCAATGTAAAGAAAGCAAAGAGAGAAGGAGAGAAACAAATTTCAAAAATCAAAAATTCAATTAATGAACAAGATTAAACAAAATTCCACTATTTTACTGATTTTTTAACAACATTTTATAGAATCCAATAAATTATTTTGCGAGGAGAAAATTATATATTCTTAATACGAAATATCCATTTTTAATTAACCGATGTCTTCAATAAACATTGGAAAAAATCATATTTTTCTACTCAAAAAATTAGCTCTAACCATTGATTCGTACCTCAATTTCCATTGTGACTGGAAACTTGACTATTCGTTACTTCATTGAAAAAATAAATAAAATTTCTTCATTGAATCATTATTTACGTGATTTATGCATTTTCTCCCAGATGGCTTGGCATTTGAACAATTTTCACCGATTACCGACTTCAGTCGAACATTCATCCCCTGGCATAGCTTTTTTCGATATCGCTGGGCGAAGTTGTCTCGGATCCTCTGCTGCATAAATTCAATATCACTTTAAAAAAATAACATATTCCATGAATTAATTCTTTTTTGTTGTTTCCTCATTTTTTTCCGAACGCAAAAAAAACATTTCAAAACTCTGCAGTTTTTTAACGAAACAATTTAAGAATATTATGATTTATTAGGGATTGAGTGTGTTGATGGTGCTAATATATGTAGATATGGCTGGGACAGGCCCGGGATTAAAATGTACGTGGCGGAAATAACACTTCCTGGAATGAAGGCGCAGAAAATGTTAGCGAAGCAAACATTTTTTCCGTTATCCATTCCGTTATTCCGTTATCAAGTGAGATCCTAGGACAATGTGTTCTACATTTGAGAATTAAAGTCTCGGCCCTTGCTTACTTCGTATAGAAAATGGCATTGAATCATATGGGATACGGTGCTGTCTTAGTTGGGGGGGGGTCAATGGTTTTTAGCCATTTTTGGAGGTTTTTGCTTTTTTTTTCCGAAAATGTTTGTTGCTATTGTTAAAATATTTGTAAGTTGTTTTTTTCACGCGTGGCGCTCACTCGTGACGCTAAAACTACGATGCAACGATGGGCAATTTTTGCTATATTTTTTCGCTTATTAGTTAATCATAGATATGAATAGGACCGCAGCTGATGCACTTCTCTACTTGAAATCGTTTACAGTTTTAAATAGATGGCCCGGTGTCGCGAGAATGTCGTCTGAAGACTTTGCAAGCATTGGGTTTCGACCATCAGACAGTGAATCATTCTTTCAAATATTATGATGAAGCGAAATTTTACAAGATATGGGCCGGAATCGCCAAGAAATATCCAGTCACCTAGTCATTTTCATTTTTGTGCGTATTTTTGTTGTCTGCCAATAAAATTGTTCAAAAAATTGCTAGTGTTATTCGAGTATATCTAATAACATTTCAAGAAAAAAAATTCCTCCTGCAATGACTAAAAACCATTGACCCCCCCCCCCAACTAAGATAGCGCCGGGGATACCACCTGTTTCCGTAGAACATCTCTGCAAAAATCTATAAACCATATGTTAACAATAACGCATCAGAAAAGAAAACTGTAAACATCAACACTCATCAGAGAAGAGTTCCAACCAATCTGAACTTTTTTCCAAAATTCTATCTGTCATTTCATAAGAGTCCAATGGCGACCCCTGCTTCAAAATTTAAGAATGGAGGCCGTAATGCGCTGAAATAATCCGTTAATAATCTGTCCGGCAGCCTGTCCAGGATTTTTTTGAATAACTTAAAAGAACGAGGGCGTTTTCCTTTGCTATGGCAAAATTGCTCGGAAACTATTACACAGTCAAATTTGCAGAGCATAGAGTCTTTTGAGAGATGTATTTAATTCGTATCGAATCGAGCAGCTTATGGTGTTAAGAAGATCTCCAATCAAGAATCGAAACGGCAAATCGGCAGTTTCATTTCGTAAATAATTTGATGCTTCGAATTAACTTCAGTGATATTTTTCATTTTCCTGAAAATAAAGGATCATAGCTTCCGTCTTTCCTTTAGTCTCGGTATTTCATACAGTACTGCTTCCGACAGATTCCTCGATTGGAAAAGTATACTGGTTTTCAGTACTGACATGTTTCCGAGACTCCTAGTTTTTCATATTGTCTCGTCTTTTACAATACCCATCGGTTTTTCAAGACTTCAAGTGAAAATTTGGACAAAGACGAAGGAAATCAGAAAATTTGAAATTAGTTTTTAATATGTTTTTCACCGTTCTCTCTTTTAATTTCTCCAATTTATACAACTTTATTTCAGATTAGTAGGGGAATTACCTTTATGGGAGTAAACAACTGCTAAACTAGAAGACGCAGAACATTTCAAGCAAATTCAAATCCGTCCGTATAGCAAACAAACATGTAGAAGTGAATCTAAGAAGGTATTTGTGACCGAAAAGAAATCGTTAAAATTGAAACGAACGTTTTCATAATTGTGCAGACTGACGGTAAGATTTTTTTTAGTATTTTCTCTAAATGTAACTAATTTTATTAGTTAATATATCCTAATAATACTTTCAAATAAAGTTTTACATTTTCCAATATGCCATCTTAGTGAAAAGTTCAATTCAAGTATCAAATGAGTTGCGAAAGCTCGCTTTCTTTCGAATTCTCGAATACGCAGAAAGGAAATACAAGATTTTAGTGATTGTGATTATAACAATATGGGTTCGCGGAGACCATAAAATGATAAATTCGTTTTCATTTTTCAAAATTATTTCACATTCGCTCAATAAGAAACTCATATTTACAGAGTATTTCTTTACTTCCTGTTATCGATCGCTTTTAACACCGATATGCATCGTTCAGTGCCGTAGAAGTGAAACGTATGTTCTTAAAAATGTATCAGCGTCTTTAGTCACAAGCTTTTGAAACCGATCTTGACTTATAATTTAAGAGACAACTTTTCCCCATAGAACGTACGTTGTGACATTTTCAGAAATTCTGCTAGAAGTATTTTCCTCCACTTCGTCATCAATGCGAATTACATCGAAAAGACAGATAAAAGCAAAAAGATCAACTAGCAACTGCTGACTCATATTGCCAAGAATCGATTATTGATTATTCGTGATCCGGAAACAAAAGGCAACTTAACACTACCGTTAGCACCAATTGCTGTCAGACCACGAATCCACTTCCCTCAGAAAGTGCGACCAGCCTTCTTTAAATAAACGTGAACTTTGATACGAAACACGTAAGTTGTTTGGATTGACGTATTGAAAGGAAGAACTTCATAAAATACGTGCAAAAGCGGCTATGTGGTTCCGACTAGAGTAACGTGTCGACACGAAATTCGACAAAATTTCGGTCGAACTTCGATTCGACACAGTCGACAAAAAGTCGAGCCGCTCGACAAAAAATCGAACAGTGGTCGACTTTTGTCGACACGAACATTTGATGTCGAAAGTCGACAAAAAAGTCGACTGTCGACTGTCGACACTCAAAAAAGTCGACTGTCGAAAGTCGACAAAAGTCGACACTCAAAAAAGTCGACTGTCGAAAGTCGACAAAAAAGTCGACAAAAATGTCGACAAAAAAGTCGACTGTCGACTGTCGACACTAAAAAAAGTCGACTATCGAAAGTCGACTGTCGACACTCAAAAAAGTCGACAAAAAGTGTGCATTTGTACGTCTCCGTGTTTGCGTAATTTGCAACATAATTCACGACAATTCCAATTTTTTAATGGTTTTTGTTTTTTTTCTCGTGTTTTTTTCCACTTTTGACTTATTCTGTGAAGTTTTTAATGATGATATACATTTTTGGAAAAATAACAAAATTTTCGACATGGTGTATTCACACCAAATACCAAATATATTTTTATCCCGCGATAATGTTTTTTTTGCCTTTTGCTATGAATATTATAAATAAAATTTACAGCTGTTGCGGAAAAATTTTCGCTTCTTCGCGTCGCAATCGTCTGACATCGACGACGATGAGCAATATTCTCCTTCATTTGGCATTAGTAACACTAAAGTGAGTTAGAGTTGGCTTGAATATACTAATTAGACTAATTCAGAGAAAATCCGAAAGACGACGATGAACTATCGAATTCAGAGGATGACGTAGAAGAAGATAGTTTGGTGGGGGAACTTCGACCTCGGAAAAGCCGAAGTGCTTCGACTTGAATCTTTCATCCGATTTCTGTCATTTCTGGGCCACATGTTTTTATTTTTTTATTCGAATTGTTTTAATTTTAATTTGTTAATTTTAATTGTTTTAACATTTCGTTTTAATTTTGATTTGTTAATTTTAATTGTTTCAACTTTTTGCTTTAATTTTAATTTGTTAATTTGAATTGTTTAACTTTTATTTTTTAATTTTAATTTGTTAATTTTAACTTTTTTATAAAATTTTAATTTGTTAATTTGTTAATTGTTAATTTGAATTTGCCTTTAATTTCTTTTTTTTTTAATAAATGCGTGAGTGTAATTCAAAACTTGAAACAACTAGCAAATTTCTTGGGGAAGGAAACACAAAAAACCGTAGAAAAAAATGGGAAATGTCGTGAATTTTGTTGCACAGTACGTAAACACAGCGACGTTAAAGTGCACACTTTTTGTCGACAAAAAGTCGACTTTTGTCGACTTTTTCTCGAAAAAAGTCGACAGTCGACAGTCGACTTTTGTCGACTTTCGGCAGTCGACTTTTTTTGAGTGTCGGCTTTTGTCGACTTTCGACAGTCGACTTTTTTTGAGTGTCGACTTTTGTCGACTTTCGACAGTCGACTTTTTTGAGTGTCGACAGTCGACAGTCGACTTTTTTGTCGACTTTCGACATCAAATGTTCGTGTCGACAAAAGTCGGCCACTGTTCGATTTTTTGTCGAGCGCCTCGACTTTTTGTCGACTGTGTCGACATCGAATTGTTCGACTTTTTTCGACTTTGTCGACTGACTGATGTGTCGACACGTTACTCTAGTTCCGACGACAGATAATAGTAGAATCCTCGCGATATCAATACAAAAATGCGGTGAGCGTCAATCCGTTGAAATTTATGAAATCCGAACATCATCTCTTCTCATCGCATTTCAAATAAGATAAAATGCGCGACACCGGGCGGGAAATTTACGGGAATCCAATTTTGTGACTACCGCGAAAGCGGGGTTAAGAGCGAGCCATAATTTTTCCCTGGACTCTGCCGTTGTAGAATCTTTTTAAGAACTACTAGCAGATGTTTGGCAACCTGAGCGACATTAGCATCTCGAGTTCTCCGAGATGCTTCGCTACAAGACGAAACGTCAAGGCTGCGAAAATTTTGAGATACCGTGAACCACTCTGTGGAAATTCACGGGAATGACTTCCCGGCAACTTATTTGACGTAATCAAAGAAGTGTGAGAGCATCTGCGTTTCCTTAAAAATTATTCTCCATTCAAATATATTTCTTACTTAGTTACTTACCCAGTGTTTTTCGTACTCTATTTAATAGAAATTTTGCGAATGCTTTGTAGAGTACAGATAGAAGACAGATTGGCCTATAATTCTCCAAATTTTCTCTCTCTCTCCTTTTTTGAAGACCAGAGTAGTGTTAGAGTTTTTCCATTTCAATAAAACTTTTCCGTTTTCTAAAAACTTCGAGAATCGTCGTGCTATCAGGTTGATGTCATTATCATGACAGCTCTTGAGGAAGTCTGTCGTGATTTAGTTATCACCTGCTGCCTTCCCGTTTATGCCGACTTGAGACATGGTATTTGAGATTTGTATTCTGTATTATGTCTCGCTACCTTCTTAAGAATCTTTCTTTGATTAACGGCCTTAAGGAGGCGGTTTCTGGCGAATGCTTCGTGATCTTTTTGACAGCTTCTTAGTATAATTAGGTAACATACAAGGTTATTTAAAAAATTGCAGAAAAATTCGGAGTGTTCTTGAGTGTTCTACGACTTTCCAGAATGTTTTAATAACTTTGGAAAACATTATCTATTATTAGGTTGGTCCATAAGTTTCTTTCGATTTTGGATATTCAACTTTGAATATTGATATCTGGTCAGTGGGATTGTTTTTCTTGGCGGATGTTTTTTGTTGGATAGAGTATTTCACGGACTTGCTTTCCACACTTTGCCTGATTCCTCCTTTTTGGCGTTCGCGAGCATGCCGCTTGCTTTCGTCCCTCACCATCTACAAATTCGAAATGTCATTTTATTTTTATTCATTTCTGGTTTAAAAATTCATGATATTCACAAGAAAATGAAAGAAATATATGAAGAAAAATCTCCTACTGCCCCTACCATCAAGCATTGGATTGATCGATTTGAAGCCAAAAATTTAGAATTGGAAGACGAAGATCGGTCCGGAAGTTGGATTTGGACATATTGAAGAATACTATTGAAGCCGATCCGTTTCAAACCACCCGTGAATTGTCAAAGGCCTTTGGGGGTTGACTATGCAACTGTAATATGTGGATTGCAAACCCTTGGAAAACTCGAAAAATTTGGACGTTGGGTACCTCATGCCTTGAAGGACTACGATAAAGATTGCCGAGTGGACATCGGTATGTTTCTTTACTCTTCTCACTGCACTCAAGACTGGCTGAATGATCTAATCACTGGTGATGAAAAGTGGATGTACTACTCTAACCAAATACGGAAGGGCGAGTGGGTGGACAAAGATGAGCAGCCGGTAGACGTCCCGAACCCCGAACTTCACGTGAGAAAAATGATGCTGTGCGTTTGGTAGTCCGTGAAAGAAATCGAGTATTGGTAATTGCTCTAAGAAGGCAAAACTATAACAGTTGACGTCAACACTACATCACTACAACGTGTTCATCATTGTTTATACAGTTTTATAGATTTTGGGTGTATAGTTCTACAGTATCCCAAGTACCCAGCGACCTTCTCAAAATATGCTTGCGAAGCGCTCGAGAATCCATAATTCTATACCGCGTATCAAAGTAAGAGGCCCACGTTCTTTTGAGATATTCAAAAAAAGTCCTGGACAGACAGACGGAAACACAGAAGGAACTATTCGCTTAATATAAAGTAGATGGCCTGCTAAGCTAAAACTAGAGCTTTCGGGTCACAGAGTATTGAGCGTTAGCTCCGATATGTATGTAGAAGAGAATCTGATTTTGATCTTCTACGCCACGAAGAGGCTGAGTAACTATTACTTACTTACTTAGTTTCTTAGTCGATCCGTCAATCGTTTGTGTGGGCGCGGATAACAGCTAACCATGCCATACGATTTTGAACGATGGTGGTCCATAAAGTACTTATAAGGTTCTCTCGGTATATTGAGACTTCTTTTCGTAATGACTCGGACCATTTGATTGGGGTCGTCCGACAGGACGACACATCTGACGTAGGTAAAGGAAGTGTGAAAGCAGCATCTGCGTTTCCTTCAAAATTTTTCTCCATTCAAAGATATCGCAAAGACCCAATTTAATGAGAATATATTACAGTATGAATACGCGATCACTGTCATCAATCTTTGTATTGGTGTACACAACTTCTTCAAATTCCCATCCAAAGTTTTAAAATATCGAGGAGGTGCATATATCATTGCATATGCAATCATGATTCTTCTGTTGGGCCATCCAGTTGTATACCTCGAGCTCATTCTCGGCCAGTTTCATCGGTGCTCTTCTGCGATTTTCATCAGACGATGTGTTCCTCTTCTGCAAGGTTTTGGATGCTTGGCAATAATTTCTGCTCTAGCAACAATCTATTATCATCAGTATGAAGTGATTTGTCTTTTGAAATTTGTGTTATCTTTTGCTAAGTATCAATCGGAAAATATCCATTGGTCGACCTGCGGCCACAGGTGGAATACAGATGGTTAACGAGAAGCGTCATTTCTCGTTTTAAAAATTTTCAATTTCAGACTGCTACCAGTTCTACAGTAAACAATGTGCAGATCTTAAAAAAGGTCACATACTGTTTCAGAACAAATGTGTGAATGAAACAATGCTGCAGTTTGATGAAGTCGAGTCTGCTGAAGTCCAATATATGCGGTATAAGAAAATTTGGGAAATTCTCTAATCTCTATGGCCAATTCAGACTTGTCATCGAGAACATTGGTTCCAGTCATTCTCAGTTTTCAACGCTCGATACCGAATTGACCTATTTGTTGTTTATTATGTGGATTATAGCGGTCATATTTCAACTTCGTGTTGGCAATACCTTCACTTCCTTCATCTATGTGAAGAACTCAACAGATTCAATATTCAATCAATAATTTGTGATTTAGGTTCCTTGTGTATTTATATTCCTTATATGCCCATTCTTTTTCATTCGATCATTGCATCTTGAAGGAGCAATGGAAGGAATTCGCGAAATGTTCAATGTCGAATGGTCAGAGCTATTGTACAATAAAATATGGATAGATGCACTCGATATGGTCATTCGATCGTTGCACATCGGAATTGGTGGCCATACTGTACTTGCTTCAATGGCCAAACCCACGAAAAACACGTTTCAAGTTAGTGATAATTCGTTCAGAAAAATTAAATAATTTTCTGTCGTAGGTTGCCACACTTGCAATCATTATGGATACTGCTTTGAGTCTCATGGCCACTGCAACATTGTATTGTATTCTTGGGTTCATACGAGTTACAACTGGAAAGTTCTCAGTGTACGATATCCAATTTGTTCCGTCTGGTCTGTCTTAAATGCCAAACCTAATTTTTCAGTCACATTGTTTGCTTATAGGCGACCTCTTTGCTCATTCCATATATCCCGTTCTGCTCCATGAAATTGCCCATAATGCATGGATTTTGGCATTTCTCTTCTACCTTTGTATAACTGTTACCGGAGGGAATTCGTGCGCAAGTTAGTTTCGCTTCGTACGCGTTCCGGTAGTTTCGAAATTTCAGTTATTTTGAAAACGATCGCAATCACTCTGGCCGATATATTCAATATATCTATGAAAAGCGTTAATTTTGACGTACTTTTCGCATTATTAGCTGCTTTTACATCATTTTCTGGGCTCATTTTTTTCTTTGAGGTTTCCCAGAATATTGTAATTCAATTCTTTGTCTTTATTACAGGGAGGGAAATTCTACCTTACACTTATGCGGAGTATCCAGCGAATTACCGTAGGAGCTTTTATCACCGTTCTAATGATAGTTGTTATCGAATTTTATGGATTGAAAACTGTTTACGAAGACATGTACATTCTAATGGGGCGCCCATCCAGAGACCAATGGAGTCGTCTCTATGCATGGTCTTTTTGGGAATGGAGATGGAGAATGGTTCCTGCTGTCTCTATGATTTATTTTATGTATGTTTTTAAACGTCCTTATACTAGCGCAGAAAATGACCTGATGTACGATTATGCTTATGATGTAAATCTTATTTACCTGAAACATAATTTCAAACTTTTTATTTCAGATTATTTATTATACGTTGCTCTTTTTAATTATCGGTTATTTAATTGCTTCTACCTACTATTCGTATCTAAAAATGCTGCATCACTTTGAGGATAACGAAAGAACTGTACAATTTAGAGCTAAAGATTAATCCTCCAATTATTCTTCCAGAAACGTTTTCGATTCAAGTGTCTCATCTCCCTCCAACGTCATTTACGTTCCTGGAAATGGATTGAGGATACAGTGTATGCAAATGACAAAAAATTAATCGACGTACTATTATAAGTATACAATTATTTTCTCAACTTTTTTGTTTCAGGAAGTCTTACCAGACAGTGAACCTGGAGATTCGGAAGGATTTTGGAATCGAGAATATTTAAATTTCTTTGATAGCTTTGATGAGATAAGTAATGTAAAGAAAGCAGAGAGCGAAGGAGAGAAGTCTTCGTTGTCTTCGTTGTCTTCCGATGTCTTCAATAAACGCTAGAAAAAATCATATTTTTCTACTCAAAAAATTAGCTCTAACCATTGATTCGTACCACAATATCCAGTTGTGACTGGAAACTTGACTATTCGTTGGTTGCCTGCCTGAAAAATAATTTCATATTTCTTCTTTAAATCATTATTTACGTGAGTTATTCACTTTCACCCAGATGCTTTAGCTTTCGCATTTGAGCAAATTTCACCGATTACTATTACCGACCATAGCCGAACATTCTTCCACAAGGATAGCTTTTTTTCGAAAAACGCCAGCCGAAGCGCTAAAAAAATGGGCAAAGCAAAGTTTTCCCACGTTTTCAAAATCTAGTTTTTCTTATTGATAAGAAGTGCGGAATGACAAATAAAGTATAACAGTCAAAATTAAAATTATCTTCTTTCGCAGCATAAAAATTTACATAGAAATCACCTTATTCTATATTTATTGAAATCTGACAATAGCAAGGAGCATAAACAGGGATGAAAGCGATTAAATGTTTCACAAAATCTGATTTGGTAAATAATCGAAGTGCAAGTTATGATCATAATTAAGAATGTTTAAATAGAGATTTCAACTGAGATCCGAAGACAATGAGTTCTACATGTGAGAGTTGATGTCTCGGCCTCCGTTTACTTCGTATATAGAATGTCATTGAATAATAGGGGATACTACCTGCTTCTGTAGAACATCTCTGCAAAAATCTATAAACCTTACTTTGATAACAACGCATCAGAAAAAAGAAAGCTGTAAACATCAACACTCATCAGGGAAGAGTTCCAACCAATCTGAACTTTTTCCAAAATTCTATCTGTCATTTCATAAGAGTCCAATGGCGGCCCCTGTTTCAAAATTTAAAAATGGAGGCCATAATGCGCTGAAATAATCCGTCATCCACATTGTTTCCATCACATTCCTCCGTTTTTTTAATGTTTCAAAACGGCATTTCTTAATTATTAGTGATATTACATGGTTTTTGAAGTTTCTGAAAGCTTATTTTCTGTTGTTTTTGATACGAAGCAGGTCACGTTGCGTTAACTGAATGTCGATGCAATAAATCAAATTTTTATACAGACATGTTTGTATCACTCAGCTAAGTTAAGCTCAGCTGGATATCTTTTTCAGGGCTCAAAAACTGCTACAGAAGAGTAGAACTGTGCTTTAAAAAACTTGCAATGTAGTTGTTCTCCTTTAAAAGTAAGGATTCTTTATATTAATTTCACTAATATTTTTGCTGAAAATTTAGATAGCACTTTTTTTCAACGAACATGTGATATGAGATTTCCGGATTATTAAATGTCTTTCTTCATTACTCACAAAACATACTTGCAAAACAAAAAGAAACTAAGAAACTCCATTGTGTGTACTCCATTGTGCATACAAACGACGACTATTTCCTGTCGATGTACAGTGCGAGTGAGTATTCTATTATAGAAGTATCAATTGATTTTATTGCAAATCAAACCAATTTTAACGAGTGAACCGGGCTGATCTTTATAACGAAGAGCACTCTTACAGTAATTAGGCATGTTCCAAGCTACGAGTCACAAAAACCTCTCATAACCCGTTTGCCAATCATGCTTCCTAGTATGTTTGGTTTTATTGCTCGAGAGAAGCAATGTCTTCTGGACTCCTATCTAATTCTATCGAAGTATCATGTGGAGCTGAAAGTATTCGTAATTTTTTGAATTTTTTCGAAACAAAATTTATTCAAAGAAAACGATATTCAATGTTCGTTATATTCACCATTAGTATTTATGACTTCTTGCCAACGTGATGGAAGTTGAGCGATTCCAACTTAGAACCGAAAAAGTCGTACTATCACTTCTCGACATCCTTTCTATCTGCCCGCCAAAGTGATTCTACAGGGAACTAAAAATATGAAAATTAGTTTTAGCCAAGTCTGGTGAATACGGGGGGGGGGGGGTGGCGCAAGGCCGGGAGTCCGAGCGTCTGGAGCTTCTGGCAGACCGTCAAAAGCGGATTACGGTCTTGCGTTGTCATGTAGCATCAGTAAGTGTTTGTGCGATATAATCGATGCGCTTGAACCACTGTTTCCATTTGAGTGCAGTATAGACCCGCGTTGACAGTGACGCCATCTGGACGAAGCTTTCGAAAGATTACGCCTTCACTGTCTCTCCAAATCGATAGCATCACTTTTTTCTCGTAATGTTCTCCTTTAAAGTTCTTTTTGGTGGTTTCGTCGGACGGGACCCATCGTCTTTTTCTAGTATGATTGATAAATAACAAATTATGAAATTATGAAGATGTTTCGCTCAACCTAATAGTTACAGAGTGCGCCATAATTATTGACCCGAAGTTTGAGTAAGCTCTGATATATGCACAGCTCGCAGATTCAAATTTTCCTTTCATTTTTGTATTTCCTTCATGCATTTTTTGTTTCCTGCCTAAGTTTCAAACCATAGTATTACGTTTGAAGGTAATGGGGGCATCATCTCCTTATCGTACTATTATCATCGAACTGTTCCAGCAAGGCTACGGTATTCCGGAGATGGCAAAACGGCTCAAAGTGCTTCGCAAGTTGGTTCAACGAGCTGTCCATCGCTTCTTCATACCGACAAAGATCGTCGGAGAACTGGCCGTCGAGTAGCTTGCTACTGAATTTAGAAGGAGCAATACGTCGATTAGAAGAGTTTTCACGGAAAGATTGGGCCTTACACCATACAATATCACGAAGGTCGCCTTCCTGACCGAGCGCAACAAGCGGCTAAGACTCAAGAAAGCTCGACACCTCCTTCGCTGCACGCGGTGGGGGTATGTGAAATCGGAACAAAATGAGAATAGAACTCGTAGGAAATCGGAACTTGATGAAAATAAAAAAGTTAAAAAAGAAAACTGTATTGAATTGGAACTGATAGGGGATTAGAACTGTTTTAAAGTAAAACCGCATGGAAGCGGAACTGTATGGAATTGGAACTCTGTTCAATGGAGCGCGTTTGCTCTACAAGAGTATTTTTAGTTGATTTAACGCTGAGAAAAATACTCCTGTAAAACAAAGCGCTCCATTGAACAGAGTTCTAATTTCATACAGTTCCGCTTCCATGCGGTTTTACTTTAAAACAGTTCTAATCCCCTATCAGTTTCAATTCAATACAGTTTTCTTTTTTAACATTTTTATTTTCATCAAGTTCCGATTTCCTACGAGTTATATTCTCATTTTGTTCCGATTTCACATACCCCCCACGCGGTCCGAACACTTGAGGACACAGTTTACGGAAGAAAAGTCTTCACCGTCGAAGCCAACAAGAACATTAAAAATAATCGAATCTTTGCCAAAGATATTCAGACCGCCTGTCAGCAAGGAAAAATCCTAAACTAAACCTCTCATCCCGCCTCAGTAATGGTATTTGTTCACCTCAAATGAAAAACTCCGCTGATTTGGATCTTGTAGCCAAAATCAACAAGGATCAAGCGTCAAGCGTATCATGGAGAATGAAGTGCTTCTTTGGTCCAAATCACATTTCGCAAATCAACGTTGATTGTTCCAACAAGACGGAGCACCAGCTCATCGTGCCAAGGACACTGTGGTGCCGACTAGTGGTGCCGACTCAATTTCCCCAGATTTAAATCCCATTGATTATTGAGTATGGTGATATTTGATCCAGAAGGTTCCCATTAAAAGTTATTAAAATTTGACTTATCTGAAAGCCGCACTCGACAAGGCCTGGGAAGACAACTACCTCCGTGCAGTCGTTGATTCTTACCCAAAGAAACTGGCCGCTGTCATCAAAGCGAAAGGAGGCCCATTTGAGAATTGTTGATTTATAATGAATTTTCCGCGTTTGAAATAACACATTTTAAAATATATAGATTTTTTATAAAGTTTCAAAAAAGTTATACCGGTTTGAATCCGGGTCCATATTTATGGCGCACCCTGTAGAGAGAAAACTAATCAACTTTTCGCAACAGTAGTCAGTCTCATTTTTCCTGAACTCTCAAATATAATCCCAACTTCTTATTAAGTGAATAGTTCCGTCTGCGCGCTCGTCTGTCTGTCCAGGACTTTTTTTTGGACAACTCCAAAGAACGCTGATAGAGCAATTTGGATGTCCGTGTATCACATGTAAAAATCAGCTTCATATGTGCAAAGCTACGACTTTAATAGACCCCAGTGGAAAGTTCACGTCTACGTCACCACTTCCATTTACTAATAGCGAACTGTATTAAAATAGCCATTAAAACATTTTTTTTTCAGAAAAAAATGTCGCTTCGTTCAAACTGAGCCAAGAGAAATCGACCAGCGAATAACCCATAAGAATGCCTCGACCAAAAACCAAAGAATTGGATCTACACAAATTCTGTTAATTTTTTAAAGGATACTTATGATTTTTTGCATTATTTCATCAATAAATAGAATTATCTAACTAACTTCAGTCATTCCATACAGTTAAAGGAAACATTTTCCGAATAATAATTAGCAAGAAAACTTAAATCTAACGATTCTGATTCTTCTTCGAAGATTCTAGGGTATCTGGATTCAACTATACATCTCTATTTTGGCCATAATTAACGAAAAATCTTCAATTCAGGCTTAAACAAGTGTAAATAGGTTTTTAGAATTTCAATTGAGATCCGAGGACAATGAGTTCTACATTTGAGAATTGTGAGAGCGAACGTTTCCTAAGATAAATTACATGCCGAATATGCTTACCTTAAATATTCGACATTTGAAACCTGATTGTTTTTTTAATGTAGAAAAATGCACAAGCATTAATAATGAAATACATGAAACAATTCTAAATTCTTTCTAAATTATGGAGATAACCATTGGCGGGTCGGTCAGGACATTGAATTTTGTCAGCCAGGGCAGCCCTTTATTAAAAAGGGAAATTCAGCGTCGATTGTTTCGGAGCATTCGTCAAGGATTAATGAAAAACCTTCTTTACTTCCATATTCGCTTTCGAAAAAACCCAAAACTGATGCATTGAATGCTCCGAAGCGCTAGTTGTGTATGGATTATGAAGTCTGTACAGCTTTGACTAGAGTGAATTATCTTATTTAGCCCGTAATACCTACCAGTATCAACGCCGATAGAAGTGCTTCAATGAGCGCAGATTCCGTTAAAAATTCGCTTCCACAATACCGTTTTGTTACAGAAGACAGAAAAGGAAGAACTGATAAATTCTTAAGAGAAAACGGCGGTTGGTTTCTCCCGCTAACAACCGATGCCGCGCAACCAGAAACAGTTTAGCATATAAAAATTACCAATTTTTGCAATCCACGTTTCCTTCTAAATGAGCTCAACTAGTACCACTCTTTCCTTTTTTCGGAATCCACCAAAATTTATTTTAAAATAGGGAGCTATAATCCAGATCATACCTTTAGGAAAAATAAGAGAATGGGTTCATTATAGTTTACAGCACATGATTATCATTGGACAAAACATCATTCTTGCATAGCAATCGTGACGTAATGAACAATGCTTAAACAACATAATACAACGGAACAGATTGATAATAGAGATCTGGAGTAATCTTAAGGAATACCACGGCCGCTATTTCTTCCTGCTGACATTACAGAATGCTGATCGGAGTACTGGTGAATACAAAATGTCCAAAATAAAACGATGTTGAAAAATTATTTCGTCTTTCGAAAAACGAGCAGGAGAAGTAGGTTGAACTGAAAGTTGCAAAGGAGATGCTAGGGCAGAAACCAACGTTCAGCGCTCTAAGAAAGCGAAACAGGTCTTCCAGGTATAAATATGGTTGTTACAGGGAGAAAATAGTGAAAAGGTCAGCTTTATAGAATGGCAATAAATCAATATGAAACCGTACTTAGTTTCCAGGCTCCACATTTCCCTCCTGTTCTTCCGCTTCAGCTGCAACGTCCGAAGTCCACAGAGTGAGATTGTCACGTAGAAGTTGCATAATCAAGGTAGAGTCCTTGTAAGAGTCCTCGTTCAGAGTATCGAGCTCAGCAATAGCATCATCGAAAGCTTGCTTGGCGAGCAGGCAAGCTTGGTCTGGAGTGTTCAAGATCTCATAATAGAAGACAGAGAAGTTGAGTGCAAGGCCAAGACGGATTGGATGTGTTGGTTGCATCTTATCTTTGGCAATATCGAGGGCTTCCTAAGGAGGGAATTATTATTAACGGATAAAATTTTATTATGACTACCTGATATGCTTTCTGAGACTTCTCAACAACGGCGACACGATCGTCAGAGGCAACCTCAGCCAGGTATCTGTAGTAATCTCCCTTCATTTTGAGATAAAAGACCTTGGATTCGGCAGCTCCGGCCTTAACAATAAGGAACTCATCGAGAAGTTTAAGCACATCTTGGCAAATATCGTTAAGTTCTTGCTCTACCTGAAACGTTTTATATTTGAGAATTTCTAATAAAATGAAACTCGACTTCTTTGATTTCCTAAATAAAAAAAAACGTGTTAATATTTCAATTATTAAATACAAAATATTATCTGAAAAACTGTGAGATAATGACAAACCAGATTATTTTAGAAATTTTGGGAAAAAATACCTTGATGCGGTACTCTTTAGCGAGTTGCTGCTTCTTCTCGGAACCTTCAGTCTTCTGTTCAATAGAAGAGATAACTCTCCAAGAGGAACGACGAGCTCCTACGACATTTTTGTAAGCGACAGAGAGCAGGTTACGCTCCTCATTGGTCAGTTCTTGTCCTTGCTCAGTGACCTCAAAACCATTTTTTTTTCAACAATTGTATAAAGCAAATCAAACCTTCTTCATGGCAGCAGCCATGTCGTCATATCTCTCAGCCTGCTCGGCGAGCTTTGCGCGTTGAACCAATTCTTCTACGGTCTCGGTCATTTCGAAGAGCAAGTTTTCTGCAAAACTATTCAAGTAGGAATGAAAATAATGTTAAACTCGAACACGGAAACCCAAATAAGTAAAGCAATGTGCACCAAAACAATAGAAGCAATCCGCTTGACATTTGAAAGTGAAGAAAAATCGATAAACAGCAGTGCGTGCCCAATGAGTGAGAGCGTGCCGCGTCCGTCGCATGACAACAACTAAAGTGGGCATCACACTTACCCAACTTTTGTCTGCCTTTCTCTCTCTCACACACACACGCTCTCTGCTTATAAGAGACATTGCCTACACAGGAATTTCAGATTATGAAGAATGTTGATAAGAATACAAAGTGTGTAGGCCGGACGAAGACAGCAGACAACGAAGAACAGCGAGCACTAGTCACAAGCGTGTTACACAATATTGGACTGAGTTTTTGAGGAAAGCTGTCCCGTAACACTCACCTTCAATAGTTTAGAGAACCGATTATTTCATAAACTCGCGAATAAAATAAAATATTTTAGGCCAACACCCAATAAAATGTCAAAATATATTGAACAATTAAATTTCTTCTAGGAAAAAAACTCATAATTGATAAATAATTAACGAAAAAATCGATAGAAAAATCCGGTTCATGACGAATTAGGTAAAGACTATTTGAATTCTGGAAACAATCGTAAAAATAAGGAAAACGCGCCGATTCGAATGCGCTTTTTCGCGGGGGCAGGGAGGTCGTTGTGAGATATATTTCTGCGAAAACAACATGCGCCTTTAACCATCGGCGCCTTTGTGACTAGTCGAAAGACAATTTAAGCACAGAGCGATGATAATCTAGCGAAAGTTTATCATTGCGTGTCGACACCGTCGCTCGAAATAATATCAGCCTGTCAGTGAATTTAATTAAAAATGACAAGTTAACCAAAGAAACAAAAAAGAATGGAAATATCATCTATTCGAGGAAACACTCAAAAACCAGGAAAAAGAAATGAGTATAAAATTGAAGGAACGGACATAATTTTCCCGTTATTACCGTTTCCAATGAAAACGAAAACTACCTCTTAAACTTGTCATGGGTGTATTTAATATAAAGCTCCAAAAACATAGGTTAAATAAATACCATTATATGCGTTTACGTTTCTGGATACTTTTACGTAGGAAAATATCTATTAAAAACAGAACTAAAGTTAAGTCGATGCTGTTGTATTAAGAGGATGAAAGGTCAGATAATATTTGGCAAGTCACGGTAAAGCAAGATTTGCTTACCGATTGTCAGCTGCAAGGGAAGTACCCGCTTTGTGAAGTTATTTTCTGTTTTTTGTTGTAATTCGTCCATTGTCACAGCGACATGTCAAATTCTGCTTCAATTAGCACGTTGTCATATTTTTTCCGAAAATTCTTTGAAATGAATTCATCCTTTCTCTGAAGTCTTCAATCCAATCCAATTCTCAATGTTCGGCTTGAATTTATTGCGCCGTTATATTGTTTTCTGGATCTTGAGATTTAGATTTTTTCATTGAAATTTTGTAGAGAATCAAACTCTTGATGAAGCATAGTTTCTCGAAATTATTCTGGTCATATTTTGTATTTTGTTCTTTTTTGCAGTTCTTGCCTAGGTAATATATTTCCAGATATTTTGTCTGAACGTGATCCCCCGTCCGCGTCAAAAATTATTGGAATACTATAGTGAACCCGGTTGACATCTTGAGTTTGCGGCGGCTTAAATCCTAGAAATTGTTTGGATTGGTTTAAATTTTTGCACGAAACTATTAAAGGCTCTTCAGGTACAGCAAAGAATTCAAATAAATGAACTTTGCGTTTTTAAAAAGCTCTTTAAGTGTTCTTTAAATACTTAAAATTTTTGGAGCTTCGGTTGTCGGCAAGTTTTTAGAAAAACTTTGAATGCTCTGTTCAACTTTAGAAAAAAGGGTGTATATTCCTTAAAAGTTGGTGGAATTTCGTAACAAAAAAAAACAAAACCATCAGCATAATCTTATAGTTTTCATTTTGTCAAAATAACGACAAACACACGAATGAGTGGAAAATCTGTTAAAACTTGTATAATATCAGTAAGTTATACAAAGGCTTTTCAATTTAATCGTAGTTATCTTCTAGGTTGTATGAAGTGGTATTACAGCAAATCAATGGAATAAATTGGTAATTACCTATATCTCATAGAACTTATTGGCGTTCAAAGAAAAATGCAGTAGAAACAGTCTAATTTGATTGTCTATGAGAATATCAACGTTTTTATCAGACAAGTGCACTCGAAACTTTGTGAAAATGTGATAAAAATAAGAAATAATGAGAATGGATTTTAGATAATTAATTTATTGGAAAGATTATTCCGCTTTTTTTATTTCTCATTTTATCGAAAAAATTCCTCCCCCCCCCCCGCCCCCAGCATATTAGATCTCATTAAAACAGATAAGATTAATATTCATTCATTTTCTGTTCAAAGGAGATCGTAAAATTTATGTAAAAATTAATTAGGTAATTAGAAGTATGTTACTGACATATTTTGGTGCATGGAACTTGTTTTCATCATTATCAGAGATGGAACGCGAGTCGTGAGCAGTTGGACAGGACAGCTGGTAGTGATGCCGCATGCTCACGCGTTGAAAAAAATTTATTCTGAATAGTCGCACTGCAATAGTCAGCTCCAAAAACATCACTTCTACGAATGTAACAAGTAGATTCAATTAAATGTTTCATTTAAATGTTAAGCTCAATCGAAGATTTTCCTTTTTTTTTGTGAGGCATGTTCGAGAAAAGCCTGCATGAATGAAATCTGCAATGTGGAGTAATCAGTCATTCAAACTGGACTTCACAAAAAGCTCTTCACTATGCAACCAAATGGGTTATTTCAGGAAAAGAGCCGGAAATCACAGTTAAAATTGTGAAACTACTTCAACCGGCTTAAAATACAGGAAAAATAGTCACCACCTTATGTCATCATTTTCGTTCAAGTCTTCAAATTTTCAGATCGTTTGTTTTCCGTGAAAACGAATAACGTTTTCGAAGGCTGTAAAATTCAAATTTAATTAATGGAATCAATAGTATTACTGCATATATACGGTCTACCAGACGGTTTGCACTGCCATTCAGTAGCGAGTTTTTTACATAAAGGAATTTACCTTGCACCTTGAGGCCACTGTAAATTACTATAATTCGAAGCCACGAGTTTAATTAGACAATGACCGAATCTAAATTAGTCTTAATTGTGGGTACGAATCGCGCGTGTGTCTTTATTTAATTATTCTAATCATGTTAATTAGTATTATTAGGTAATATTCAAGGTTATTTTAATAATATAAACAATTGTAGAAAAATCTGGAATGTTCTGGGATGTTCTAGAACTTTCTAGAATTCTAGAATTCTAGAATTCTAGCATTCTATTCTATAATTCTGGAATGCTATAGAAACATTGGAAAACAATGTTTATTAAAGTTGTAGTTTTGCGAAGCGCAAAGGTGTCTATAATTCCATCCCGCACATCAAAGGCCTACGTTCTTTTGCGTTATTCAAAAGAATGTCTTGGACAGACGGAAACACAGACGGAACTGTTCTCTTAATAATTAGTAGATCTCGGCGGTAAGGCATCCACGAACCACGAAGGAGTTATGCAGCATCTAACTCGTTTCTTACGATTTTGGAAAATTAAGAAAATTTTTCGTTTTAACGAGTTGTTTTTTCAAAATCTTATTTTAAATTTCCTTTTTGTTTTATACCTTTTCGTCTAAAAAATGAAAATGAATAAAATAAATTTTAATAAAAACCTAGGAAGAGCGCGCGGCAAATTGAGAGTGACACATTTAAACAGAACAGGCGTAAATATAAACAATAAAGGTAGAAATATACATGTTGATGTATGAGCCATGGTTTTAAATGTCTGGAAGCTTTTTTCCACGTATCATCAAAGAAATATCACAAAAACGAAAGAATTATAAATATTTCGGAAAAAATGTATACACAGGCTAAAAATTAAGCTAATATGCTAAATTGAACCAATTTTTATATTTTATAGGAGATGAATGCTAAAAGAAGTTTGCGTGGTATAAAAGAGCCTGCTGATCACCGAAGAGCGTGTTGCTTTTTTATTTTGTTTATAGAAATTTTTAAAAATGCGAACGATGCTGTTCTTTGAAAAAAAAACTGGAAAAATCGCCGGAAAGGCGAAAAACGAGTTGCCCCCAACAAATACCAGCTTCCAGAATTTTTATTGCTTCATTTGCTTCATTTCATTGAAAATAGCCGATTTATATCATTGACAGCTGATAAAAAAACGAAATATGTTACAAAGAGCAAGTTATTTAAGTGAGTTCTATGAGTGCTCCAATTCAATTGTTAAATAGAATATAATTTTAATGAAAAACACTTAGAAAACTGAGCATGCTAGTTTCTCAGAGGGAGGGATTTTCAAGGAGCAATGGATTATAGCAAGAATCAACTACAATCAGCTGTGTTTGAAATTCATTAATGTGACAAGTAAGGCGACAGGAAATTATAAAGCAATGTATGTAATTTTAGAAATAATATGAGGGACTGAATGTTCAAATCTATTAGGTTGAGCGAAAAGTCTTAGTAATTTTTTGAATTTTTTCCGGAATAAAATTTATTCAAAGACAACGAGATTCAATGTGTGATGTATTCGCTGTCATGTAGCATCAGCATGTTGTAAGTTTTTGGGCGATGTAATCGATGAGCCTGAACCACTTTTTCCATTTGAGTACAGTATAAATCCGCTATGTTTGTTATGTTCTCCTTTCATGTCTGTTTTTCAGTTTTTAGAAGATTTTTTGTGACTCTTCGGCAAACTGCATTTACGACCTTGGAGATACTCGTGCAATAAAACACCTCTGAGAGTATGGAGATCAGCAAGCAAATTCTCGCTCATTTTGAGCGCTACCTGCAAGTTTGCCAGGTGTGTTAAGCATGCCTAATAAGCACTAAAAATTAAAAAAAACCAAATCAAAAAAAATTAATTTAACACTGAGCAATGACTAAAAAAAAAATTACGAAGACTTTTCGCTCAACCTAATATTTCGAATGCGATATATGATGCATACGGTTTTAAAGAAAACTCTCGCAGGGAATAAAAAAAGAAAAAAAATTTTCTCTCTACTTGTTTATACTGAGAATTTTCTCGCATCACCTCCTAGTGAATTAAAGATCTCTTTGGCAACCATGCAGTGTAACATGCTGCCCCTAAAATTTCGAATTCGCAAAAACCGAATAATTAAAAATATGGCTCCAATAAATTCATTGTGGATGGGGATAATAGAATAATACTAGAATAATAGCGTCTTGTGAATTGCGAAGGCCTGAGGTGGCATCTTATTAAGAATCATTTTGGCGGTTTCGTGCCAGAAAAATAATCAGAAGCTGGGCACAAAAAAGCGCGCAACTGTAAGCTAGCTTTTACCTCTTTAATAAAAAAATCTTCATTTAAACTAGCATTAAAGCTTAAAAACTTCACATTAATTAATCCATTATTTTTGCCATCGCTTGTTCAAAACATTTCTGTAATGTAAAAACGCTGCCGGAGCTTATGAAGTGTTAAAATTCAGTGCTTTACTTTTTTAAGTTTCTTGAATTAGAATTTTTCAAACAATTGCCATATTTAAATTTTAGAAAGTGAATTTTCCGTAAGAAGGTGTTGGAAGTAACAACAATTTCGTTTCGATTTTTGATTTTTTCTTTTCTGCATATTTTGGAATTTAGCTATTTTGAAGGATATTTTGAACATTTTCTCTTTTTTTCAAATCTTTAAATGCGCAACGGTCTCGCCGCGAAAAACAGAAATTGTGAAGCAAATATGCGTTCATTTCGAGCGCAGCATAACGTCGCTCTGATGCCAGCGATGCCAGCGAAACCAATTTAAGAAATTAAGAACTAACAAGCTAATGCTTCTTGGATGCTTCGTAATACAAAAGTTGGAGATGCAGTTGTACTACAGGTGCGGATTTCTGGTACTTCCGTAAAATTCAAAGTCACCCTCCTCCGATTTCAGTTCGGTTTCTATGCAAATGTGAAGGGATGCATTGAAGCATTGGAAATAAACTACAAACACTCCATATTTTCTGTTATTTGCTACCATTGCCTGAAAAACTACGTGCATGTAGTTTGTAAAAAAGAGAGAATTGCGAGTACACTGCGGCACAATTCAGATTGGGTGCTGAATGTAATATGACGCATGAAAGTAACATTTTCCGTTTCCCGCTTTGTTGTATTATATAAAAAAAAAACTAAGGAACTGGCAATAGGAGCGAATAGGGACAGGAATATAAACATCTGCTTTGGTTATTGTTCATTTTTTTTAATGTTTTAGGCGCTTTCTCTTGCATCACCGAATTTTTTATTTTTATTTTGTGATAAACTGAAATTAGAATACTGGCTCTATCAAAAAAAAAATGGAAAATTCGAGGAATTGAAACAATTTGCTTTCCTTTCTTCTATTGAAAAGGAATCAATAAAAGCATTTTTTCGAAAGTGTTACGAAGAGAAACTGGCACAATGGGAACGAAAAGTTTAGTGCAATTTTAGTAGAAAATCTTTCGAAGCATTTCTGATTGTAAAGGCGTCTCCAGCAAAAAGGACACGTTATATACCAGCGTGTGTCTTTCCCGCTCATTGCTGTACTATGTCAAACCCGAAAAGCTGATGTTGGCTCGGGCGGATGACAGAAGCCTAATACGAAGTATGAATGAAAATGGGCGAAGGCGCAAAAGTTATTATACATTTTAAAAAAGTGGGTAAGCAACATGGCAAGCATAATTCTATTAAAGATGAAAAGAGGCATCAAAATTCGATATATCGGAACAGGCGTATTCACCGTTGTCGATTCCATTTTCTATTACAGAGATTTCTTTTCATAGCTGTTTTTTCCTGATAACACCAAGTGCATTGTGTGGCCGTCATTTGATTTCCGTCAAGTGGTAGTCATAGAAACGCTCAAGCATTCTATCCTCGCAGCTCTTTGTCCACGCTTCTTGTTCTTCGCCGCTTCCTACTTCTGTATTGGGTGACCACGCTCAAGTGTCTGAATACTTAAAGCAGCATAGAATTACAATTTTAAAGGTGGTAACTGAGCGGCACTCCAGTATGTAAAAAGCGTCATTCTAATGGAAAACAGTTAAAGCCAAATGTTTTCAGCCAGAAGTTCTGAGATCTAACGGAAATCAAGGACACCAATTCTGAAAAACGTGTAAGTTTCAAGTTTTCTAACGCCATTGATTTGATGAGAAAAGGAAATCTTAGAGCTAAATTGGGAGTTGAGCTTATTTCCGAGCACACTGTGCTATTCGTACTACATCCACCTCCAAAACAAACTCTCCAGATGTGACAACTTTCACTATTCCTCAATAAGTTAGATAATGAAACGGAATTCGAATTTTTGGCGGATAACTTCTAAAAATCCGATTAACGCAACTGCCAAGGTTAACTGCTCGCTGTGTGCCAATCAATAGCAGTCTTAATAGTATGTGAAACAGATTAGCAATCCGGTCCAGTAGGAAATCTAAGAACAAAGAGCAAATAGTGAACAAGTGTGAAAACTTATAAGAGAAATCATAAGTATTAGATGGAGTGCAGGGTTTCCGAAAATCTTAGCGCATTGACTTCAGTTTTCTTTGCTTCATAATCATTGACTGTATTTTCATAAATTGCAGTAGTTCTTCGGAAATCTTGATTCTCGTAAATTCAATTTCTGAAATTTTGCATTGCGTTGAAATACAGTCTATTATTTTCCTGGATAAATGCCTTAAATTGCTGTTTCGTGCATTCAAGGTCGGGATATCGATGCGATTTGCTGAAGATTTCGTACTTCAGTTTTAAGATATTCTTATTCGGCTTTCTTCTCAAAAGTCGATGACCATGGAAATGATGCAACATTTAGAGAAGAAGTGTTGTAAAAACGTGGTCTCAAAGTTTTCGAAAGGATATTTAGAGTACCAATTAGTAATGAAAATAAGAGCAGCAGGCACCGAGTCCCCTGGCGTTGAATGCTCAAAGAGCGCATTCAAACATGTTTTAAAAGAAAACCAAGCTTTTCAAGTTCCAGTTATCCTATCAGTTTGGCTAAAAATTTCGGTGGAATTTGCCTCTTGACGCGTGCTGCTTGTTGAAATATTATATTTTGCATGCTAACCGGAATTCTTTTTGCACACCCACCTGAAGTTATGAGAAACACGTAATAAACCAATAGTGTTTAACTCTTTCTCTCTCTCTCTTTCTCTCTCCGCCGAGTTTTGTGAAACTCAAGAGAAAGTCGTTTCTCCGAGAATCACTGACATCACCTTCGGAATTTCCGCTTTCTGCGGGCTTCCGGCTTTTCTCTTCGGTGACCCCTAATCACGCCCATTGTGCTTCGCTTGTTTTCTGTCGGTCAAACAACGATCAGCGTTTTCTCATTTCTCTTTTGAAATTTCGCGAATATTTCAGTACGATTGCGCCAATCTCAACAGTCAATATGAGTTTGTCTCTGTCCGTTTCCCAATCTCTATTACCCCTGCTTCCTCATTACTATTGGTGAGGAATGAAAGGCGCGTGCTCCTACCAGTTGGCATGGCTCCCGCCTCCTTCGAGTGTATGTTTGCAGTCTTTTCGCTATCACAGAAACAGAAAAGAGAAAGCCAATCTTAATTCGAACGAGTGTTTGAGTGGCTCCCGTTGAGCACAGTCGCAAGGTTCCACTTTATTTGCGTCTCTCTCGTCTCGCCACTTTTTTCATTTTCTTCCTGGCTTCGCTTTCTTCCAAATATGTAATTCCTTGTTCTCGAGTTTCATGTTGTTCCTCCCTCGATTTGTTCTCTTTCCATTAGTCTTGCTCTGCCTGCATCGTTGCACATCTCCATTACTACCCCACACCCCTGCCAACACCTCTACTACTATTTCTTCTAGCCGCCATTCATTTTTTGACTAACGGAAAAATGAGAAGAAGTAAGTAAAAAAATGTTCCAAAATAACAGAAAATGACACTTTTGTACGCTTTGTACACCTGCGCTTGTTGACCTATTTTTTAAGTAGACATATTCAATCGAAGACTGTTGAACGATGTGTTCATATTTCAAAGGTTTGGCTATTTCCGTTCCAACTCCTTTTGAACTGCCACAGTCCAATCTCTAATAAGATAATCTGCAGAAAAATTGAAAAGTTTCTTTGAATATTAAATTTCTTAACGCCCATAACATATGAAGCTTCCTCGGTCATTCAATTTTAGATCTCCGTTTGAGGCAAAACGTTTTCAGAGAAAACCGCCCTCTTTGTCATTTAAAGATTTCCATGTTAGTGACAACTTTTTGATGTCTCCAGATGCCTTTTTATTAGGAGTCCGCATTTTCCTAATGATTGACGAAGATGCTTTCGGCTGCTCAGTCCTTCGACTCAAACTTTCGATGGGCAAATTGCCTTTTCGAGTCGCCAGATGGTTTGCTCTACTTTCGACTGCCAGCCGCCTCATGAGTTGAAGAAAAACAATTTTTTTTAATCGCCATCAAAGTGCAGAATTCTTTTAACTTCCAATTTCGAATCACCTCCATCTAAGACGCCGTCGCATTCGTCTACTTTTTCATTCATTCCTCGTCCGTATTTCGTTCAATTTCCTGCAATTTTCTTTATTTGCTTTCCATTATTTACGAGGCAAAGTGTATTTACATGAGCACATGGGTACGGAATGGAGCAAAATAAATTGTTGCTAATTTTGAAGTGGGAGATGTTTTCCGTCTCTCCGTTTCCCGCGTGCAGTATTAAAAAATTATTTTAATGAATCATGCTTGGCTTCTCTACCCGTTACGGGTACCAATCATTAAATAGTTAGTGTGACTTCAGCTGGATTTCAACTTGTCAACTAATCTAATTATGTTGCGTGAAGAATAGAAGACTCTTGAAACTCGATCTGCACTTTCATCGTACCATCCTTCAGAATCCATGACAATCACGGACGAGTCAACGAGCCGGACGGCTGATCAGTCTTCGCCGCCCACTACATCATCTCCATCACTATTCCAGAGGATTTGCTGTTGCTGCAGTACGGGTCTCAAAGAGCCACCAGTGCAACTTATTAGAAGTAAGAGAAGATTGATAAATGAAAAGAAACGGAAATCCCAAGTTGCAAGGTTCCAATAATAAATTGTCGCTTGTTTCTGTCAGATTACTGTAATTCCCACAGTGCCTCGTAAAGTCACATAGGACAAAATAAGATGTAAAGCTTAACCAAACCCGAATAAGCTGCGTATATGTGCACATTTAAAGACAAACTGAACCTTTTCTCGGACGCCCAATGATTTATTGATTGAATAGCAAAATTCCAACAATGTGTTCACGATGAATTATTAAAATCTACGCGAGCACATGTGTGGGAATTTTTCAGATTTACAGTTTTAAAAGCATTTCTATTATAAAAACTTCGCTGTAAATAAAGACGTACATCTGAGGAAAACGAAATTTGGTGGAATGCTTCACCAATTCAGCGATTTTATTCGGAAAAAAAACTCAAGAATTATCACTAAAATTTTATCGTAAAAGAGTGCTTAAGAAGAAAAGAGAAATTGGTTATAAATATCTGGTGGGCAGGCTGGTGCGCCTTCACCGTGGTTCTGAAGGCTGCGCCGCTTGAACTATTTTGCTGGAAATCCCGGTAGAAATAATAAAATTAATGTCCATTGTGCAAATGTATTTTTTCTGCATCACCAGCTTGTTTCTGGCAGCTAGCGGCACAGGCTTCAACTCGAATATGCGGATAAATAAATAAATAATTAGCCGAATAAAGAAATAATTCTCCACTTCATTTATTGACAAATTTCCAATATTGACTGAGCTATCACCAAATGAAGTCTAGCGCGACGAAGAGCGCTGAACAAGACGTTGACTCTTCTCTACTGTAGTAATGTAATGATACGGATGAGACCTCCCTGCCAAAGCTATAAGATATGCACTGATCTCAAATGTTTTAACAATAGGAGTAACTATGTGTGGTGCGAGACATCCATATTGAGTTATTCAAAACAACATTCGATGATTTTCAGGCGGATCACTAACATACCAGCAAGGAGCTTCCGTAACATCTGCTCCAGAAGTGGCACGGCCGCAAGATTCCAATAATGTCATTTCCACAGCAAAGAAATCGGTGGACGATGATCTAGATAAACCTGAAACTTCTGAAAAGTTGCCGCAAAAGAGTAGTGGACCTGACGCAGAAAGTATAAATATGAACGACTTACTTATGGAAGACGTCTTGAAAACAACAGAAGAGGATCGGACAGAAGCAGTTGAGGAAGACATCGTGTCAATATCAACTAACGTTGTGCAAGAAATTGATGAAAACGAGTTGAAGAAAGCACTGAAGAAAGCCGGAAATGAATCGAATAAAGCACCCACGTTAAAGGGAAGATCTGGAATTTCAAAGGAAATACCTTCAGAGTCTGAATATTCGGATGCTGAAGCAGACGCTGACAATAGGAAAATGTCAGTCATAGAATTTATCAAAAGTGAAGCAAAATCTGAAACTTCTGCCACGTTGCCGTCGCCACCGCTTCCAAAGTCGACAGAACCGCCAGTGGAAAAACGAAATGAAACAGAAAATGAGAAATTATCAGAAGCCACGCAGTCGGAGATTTCTGATTCTGAAGGTAAGCCATCTAGGCATGCTTCAGCAAATTAATGAGTTCGTTTCATAATTTCTTGGCCTTTCTGTGAATCTCCTTATGATTACTCTATTTAATTTTCAGACGGAGGCGATTCTGATGTCGGGAAAAGCATAAACGTTCTGGGAATGTCATCGAAAACCACAGCTCGTGCTGAGAAAGCGGCTGACATTGAAGAGATAAAAGTTCGAGAATTTAAGGAGTTGAGCTTCGATGAATTTTACAAAGGATCCACAGCCGACGAGGATGAAGACATCATAATGGACACAGAAGAAGATGCACCTCCACCCCTTCCACTTTCTCCACCTCCAAAACAGTATGGCCAGTTTGAAGGTTCTCCAATTGCACCTCCGCGTTCGCCTATAAAATCCATGATGTATGCCAATGCAGATGATTCTGATTCGGATTCAAATGACGAAGAAAGTGTCGACGATCACCCCATTGCTTCCAATGGACTTGTTCGTATGCATCCAGTTAATTTTGCTCCACATAAAGAAGATGTTCAATCCGTCTCATCCTTTTCATCGATATCTACTGCTTCTGATCAATATGAGAAAGAGAATGAGGAAGATAATACAACAATTGGTGTAACAAGAATTTCTGTTAAAAGCAACGGACGAGCCGAAGTAAGTAATTATAATGGATCTATTCATGCAATTGAAAAACCGAATTTTGCTAACCACGGCTGAATACATTTTTAAGAAAAGCATTTTTTGTGTTTTATTGCATTCGCGAATAGCAAAAATGCGGTTTATATTATTATATGAACAAATCCATAAATCATGCGACACACATAACCTCGTCATTTTTAGATTCATTCCCCAAATGGTCCAGTACGTATAAATCTGGAGACAGAACGTAATGAGGTTACCGACGACGATTTTTCAGAGAAGCTCATCTGAATGGGAGACCATACATTTTCATGACCAAAGTATTTGTGCCTAGTGCGCTTTCTAGTTTCGAATATGTTTTCCATTTAAAATAAAAATAAAATGTCGCTCGGTGTCTAAAAAGTTTTCTGATACACTGCGACACACTGCGATACAAAAACATAGATTTTTGATTTTTCCTATTTGATTTTTGATGAAAATTTTCATAAAAAGTCTGCATTGAAATTGATTTTTGGTATATTTTCTAGCATCGGTTTGCCAAGAAATAAAACAATTTCAAAAATGCTATTTTCACGATTTTATCAAAGGTACTGATGCTCAGGAAAGAAAAAAACTCAGCAACAAAGGTTCTCGTGCATTCGATGCCACTGAAGCGAATATAAATTTGGAATAATAGAATTCAAATTATTTATTAAACGGAACGTATTTGTATCGGCATTCCCCCAAAAAACAGGTGAAAAGTATTGCGCTGTCTATTATACAACGTGCGGCATGATTGAAGTATCCTTCGTTTTTGACGACGTTGAAGTTTTGCGAGATTTGGAGAAGAAGGCAATACAAAAAGCAACGCCTAAAACTCTCAGAATTCTGTATCGAGACTCCACGCGCGCGAAAGAGATCAGAAGAAAAATGCCTTTTTTCACATTAGATAATCGAGGGGAGTCTATAAGTCCAACTCATTTTTTCAAGACAACATCTTCAGCCTCAGTTCTCAACACTCTCTCTTTGCTTCTGATACGGTTGATTCAGAAGTCCGTAAGTACTCCTCGTCTGCCAAAAGGCACCGAAAAATCAGATCAACCGATGAACATTCAATTGCAGATCTGTCGCTATTAACATCCGACTTCTCGAAGAAACAAAATTGGCACATTTCGACCTCACCGAATTCTCCGAAATAAAACGAGTAATTTGAAATAAACTCAGCAAATCGGGACTGCAGAGTATGAGTGCACTAGCATCAAAAGACTGAGTATAAAGCGTGTTGCAAGAGGCATATCGGAATATAAATCGTACATTCTTTGCCACAAATCTCCAACACCCGGCGAGAGAGAATCACTTCAATGAGCAAGATTTAAAAGGAAAAAGTAGGTACTAGTGCTCCGCTCAAAACTGTTCAACATCCATCATGAATCCTGGCACACTTAGTGTTAAACAAAATTTAAATTCAATGACCATTCTCCCTAAAAGAAGTCCGCTATGCAGTAAATTCGTTCACTAACGGGAAAGCGTTGAATGCAGAGATAACGAAACCACAGCAGATTTCTAGCCATATAACTGAAAAACCTCGAAAATGACGCAAATCTTCAAAAAATGAGACAGAGAGAGAGAAAAAGAGAGAGAGAGAGAGTTTGGAGAACTATAGGCCAATCTGTCTTCTGCCCATATTTTACAAAAAAGTCGCAAAATGTGAGCTGAACAGAATAAGCGGATTTCGTCGATCGTTCTCAGCTATTAGACACATCCACTTAATTCAATGGCTACTCGAAGTGGCTCCTGAATATCGATTTTTCATAAAGCAATCACTATGGTTTTCGAAGGTGTCATAGAGTCTATCTTAATTATTAAGAATACAACTGATCCGCTGCCCATAATACGCTTCAGCGATTTCGAGTCAATCGCTCTCCAAACTCCCACTTACGGCCCAGAAGTTGGGACTTTCACAAGCATTTTATCAGAAATAGTCCGAGTGCCCCACGCATCTCTTGAAAGAAGACTGCTCTAGGTAACACTCACGGAACAACGTCAAAAACTACGCTACAATTCGTGAAAAGAAGAAAACTATAAAGGACTGCGCATGTTTTGCACAAAAACGACCTGTTGGAAGACAGTCAATGAGATGGACGGATTATTTGAGAAAATAAGTATCAATCCGAGCATTTTTTGTTTCCTGTCTAAGTTTCAAACCATAGTATTAGGTTGATTCATATGTCCTGACGGATTTTCAGTTTGAAAAGTTTATTGTATAACTGATCGAAACGTTATCAGCTAAATTATACATATATACTGGTTGTTTATCAATTTATGTTAATCAGATTCCGTTGGAGATGACTGAAAAGACGATAATCAGAGTGTGGGGAAGTCCGGGCTATACATACAGTGGGTGTGCAAAACAGGCCAGCCATATCTTGCGAGTTCAGCTTTCGTCTTCCTTGCAACTTGCGGTTTGAAAAGGATCGGTTTCCACTTCGGAGCGTAACATATCCAAATCCAACTTCATTGGTCTACCGGTACGGACATCATCATCCAATGAAAAATCGCCATTTTCGAATCGATGGAACCAACGTCTAATGTTACTTTTAGGGAGTGCATCCTTGTCATAAACTTTCGTCATTCGACGGTTAATGTTTGATCCTTCCCCGAATCGCTTTGACTAACTTTGAAGTGATGTAAGTCCCGGGGCGTCCGTTTCTTTGTCGATCAGTTTTATCCCCAGTTATCTCATAACGATTGATCGCCACAAGACAGTAAATTTCCCAATTCCGAGTGCTGAACGGATCTTACTAGTTGTCTTGCCTTGCTTTTGCAGACCGATAATTGAAAAAAGGTCCATAGAAGGACCCGCCATTACTCCAAAAACAGATAGAAACAGGAAACTTTGCAAATCGACCAATAACAGCTTTTCTCTAGTATCGCCTCCTGCGGGGTCCGCGATAGCTTTAGTTTTTCTGTGATTCTTCATTACTTGATCTTAATCCGATGGTTCCTTTCCTTATGTTTCCTTCAACTATGTACTTGCACCCCCCTAATTGACTTGCGCTCCTGATAGTATTACCCCGCAGAGACAAGCTTGAACAATAGTGTCATATGAAGCTTCGTCAATAAATAGACAAGAAAATGTAGAAAAAAAAATAAATAGACAAGAAAATGTAGAAAAATCTGCCAACTGAATATAAAAAGACAAATCCGAAAATCAAACTACCGTTATTCACGTGACAATCTCCACGTGTGTCATTTTTTTCTTTTATAAAATCAATTGCCAGCGAAATTCAAAGTTACCTCTTCTTGCTCTTCTTCTCCAACCAGTTCCGGATATTTTCCTTCATTTTTATACAAACATCGATAACCTTCTGGTTAGGTTTCGTCGTTTAATTTTCAATACAAAAAATGATGTTTTTCAGAGAAATTAGAAAAAAAATAAATACGAAATGAGTTCCAAAATTGGCTTTTTATTGATATATGGATTACTATCAAGCATTTTATCCGCTGAGGAAACTGGTAAGATATGTATTATCGGATCGCGAGTACGTGGTTTGTCGTATAGTGGCGGTGTTTGGGTCTCGTTAGGGGATAGCGCGTTTTAACGCGCCAATTTAAAATTTGTAAGGAAGCGCACACGCTGCGTATGTGATTTATTCAGTTTAATAATCAGTTTAAGACATTTGACAATAAAAATTAATTTAAAAAAAAACATGATTTTCGAAGCAAAATATAAATAGAAAAAATTCCTAAATATATTCGCCTCAATTTTCGAAAAGAAATCACAAACGCAGTGTGTGCGCTTCTTTACAAATTTTAAATTGGCGCTTTAAAACGCACTATCCTTTAACGAGACCCAAACACCGCCTCTATACGACAAACCACGTACTCGCGATCCGATAATATGTTTCATTCATTCACCATCTCTCTCTGTCCCTCTCTTACTTTTTCTCTATATATCTGTCTCTCTCACTCTGTCTCTCTCACTCTGTCTCTCTGTCTCTCTCTGTCTCTCATTCAAAAATAAAAAAGGTAAAACATTCTTTTTTGATAACTCATTGTAATCGGACAATCGACTGACTTTCCCGCGTGTTTAAAAGGCAAACTTTTCGTATTTTTTTGCATCAAGGTCTGAAAATACCCGAGCAGTCATGTAATACAGAAAACAAAAAGCTCTGCGAAACAAAACGCAAAGAAAGCAAAAAGTATGAAAACCGTCTTATTATGCGAAATTTAAAAAAATCACCAAAATCACTAACATATTTCAGGAAATCTCGAAAGAGGTGGCAATGGAATTGATGCAGCGCTGAATACAATGGAGCTTGATGCTAAAGCAGCGGGACAATTCCGAAGCATTCTAAACCTTGATATGGAGTTTTCTAAGCACCAGGCTCAACTAAAAGGAGCTCAGTCCGCAGTTATCTCGCTGATTCATTACTTTAATGGCATTAAAGTAATGCATAGTCATGCCAACAGTCATGCCAACAGTCATAGCCAGGGCCTGCTCATGACGTTGCCCATCGATGAAAGAGATGCGCCACTAATTACATTGACGACAGCAGTTTTAATTGGTATTGCACTTATTTTCATTGTATTGATTATCGTTCTCATGATATATGGAGTAACTAAAAGAGGAAGACTCAAATACAAAAGTATTTATCTCCGCTACTTAAAGCCAGAAATTTTCGGGGAGCGATGGAGGTATTCAGTGAGTTTTTCCGCCCACCGTGACAGGTTAGATGAATATAATGAATTCAGGCTTTCACGGATAATCAAGACGGTGAGAACCTCCTATTGAACGCTGCTCGTTTATCGGATGAAGTGAATTTGGTAAAAGCATTGAAGAGCGGAGCATACGTCAATGCTTACAATAGTAAGGAACATTGTTTTAGAACTACCGTTTGCTTAATCTTATTTTGTGACTTGAATGAGCATTTTTTTCCGATCTTCTGAGCTAGGAAATCAGAAAATGAATATTGACGTCCATTTTATTGGGCAGGCCCAATTCCTAATTTCGTGTGAAATTATCTCATTGATCAAGAACTTTTAAGACAAACGTTGAATATTGAAAACTATACCAAACCAAGAACCATAACTTGCTAATAATAGCCATTCAATAGCATTGAAACTTTTGTGCATTTTCAAGTTTCAGAGTCCGGAAATACTGCTCTCCACGTGACGACACAAAATGGAGATCCCGCGATGGTGGAACATCTCATTTTATATGGAGCAAATAGGTCATTGCTAAATGTCAAGAACAAAACTGTCGAGGAATTGATACCATTATTTTATCGATACTTTATTACGGACCAGCGGAAAGTTGGCGGCTACGCCGCCCGCGACTTCCACTGGCTTCTACTAGCTTTCGTTTAGAAATAACTGTACTCGTTCTGTTTTTCCACTTGTTAGTAAAACAATTTATTAGCAGATCGTCATAAACCAAATAAAATTTACATCCCGTGCCGTATCCCAACTACCCTATAACCTTTTAGATATATGAATGTGAAGCGCTCGGGTGGTCATGACTCCATCCCGAAAATCAAAGTAAAAGACCCACGATCTTTTGAGTTATTCAAAGAAACGTCTTGGACAGAGTCACATACAGACAGAACTATTCGCTTAATAATATGTAGATTTTTTGTTCAAAAAAATGTTCAAAAACGTTGGAAAACAATGTCTATTAAAATAGTAGTTTTAATGCTTTTGATATCATTAAAAGTACAATTGTGAGCTGATTTTTATATGTGATATACGGACATTCAGATTGATATATCAGCAAAATTTTGGCTGTTTTTATCGTTGTTTAGTGTGTCGTGTCAATTCAACAATCGATCAATTTTGATTCGATTTGTTGAACGGGCAAATAGATTTGAATCGATTCGATTCGAATTGGATAGATACTTGAATCGAATCGAATCGAATTGAATCGAATCAAAAAAATAGTGCAAATGCGCTCTACCGACTAATGACTTCGGCGGCGGTTTGAAATCGTATTTTTATCGCTTTCCTTCAGATTGCGTTTTTTAAAGCAATTATGAGTTCTTTACACTTTTCTACGATTATTCACGTTTTGTTTTCGTTTTCACTAAAAAAACAGTTAAAAATACGATTTTAAGCCGCTCTACCGAACAAGGCCAAAGGCATTGTTCGGTAGAGCGCATTTGCACTATTTTTGTTGATTCGATTTTATCGAATCGAATCGAACTGAATCGATTCGATTTTTATTCAATCGCGATTCGAATCAAGTTGAATCGATTGAATCGATTCAAAAATTGTCGGTCCAATTCGATTCAATCGATCAATTCCAAAATCGACACGACACACTATCGTTGTTAAGACAGTTTTGTAGATTTTGGGTGTACGGTTCTACAGTATCCCTAGTACCCTGCGACCTCCTAAATAAATGAATGTGAAGCGCTCGCGTGGTCAAGACTCCATCACGAATATCAAAGTAAAAGACCCACATCTTTTGAGTTATTCAATGAAACGTCTTGGACAGAGTCACAGACAGACAGAACTATTCGCTTAATAATAAGTAGATTTTTCCCGTATTATACAATAATTTTATCAGCAACAACTCAGTTTCCATTCCATTCCATTCCAAGGTTTTTACCTTTATTTAAATTCCCGCGTAATATGCCCGAAGCATGTGCGCAAATGCAAAACTTTTTTTCGCTATATTCTGTTGTTTTTTCCGAATATTCTTCTCAACTGATGGATTCTGACGGAAAAATCGTTGAAGATCTCAAAAACATTCGTGAGTATTATAGATTGTAACTCTTATACAAACTATTTGTTTCGTTTGTAGGTGACATTATTATGGTTATTACCGCAGTGATGAGAAAGAGAAAGGAGTTGAAAATGCGAGAAATTCGAAGAGGAGAAAAGATAATGAAGAAGAACTTCAAGAATGAAAAGTTAGACAGTTTCAAGAAACATTGCTTGCGGTTTTACAATATTCCAGAAGCTGTAAAGGTGTGGAAGTTGTGTGATGAACAAGAACTTCAATTTTCAGACTGAACTTTTTGTTCCACTTTCCTTGCTACGCAAACTAGTAGATTTGTAAAATCGAATGACCCTCTTCACAACTGGAAACTAGATCTATTTAAACAAACAGTAGCATTTTTGCAATACGTTACTAGTGGTAACAGTTAGCCCCTGTTGGAAAATAATCGATTATAACTTTGCAGGCCAATCGATAGGCTGCATTCCCAGAAGATCTGGAATCGCTACGGCAACAGTTTCTACAATCGCTAAACGTGTCTCTGCAACTATCAATTCAAACTTTGATACCATTAGAGTTCCATCAAGCCCAGAAGACAGGCGCTCTATTGAAGATAGTTTTGTGGGTAACGAACTTATACGATGCATGGGAACACTCGATGGAAAGCATATCCGAGTGAAAGCTCCACGAAATTCGGGCACACTTTTTTTCAACTATAAAATGTTCTTTAGTTTTTCTCTTCTGACCTTAGTTGATGCCAATCTGAAATTCCGGTTTTTGAATATTGGTAATTTTAAACAAGGTGATCGTTCAGAAAACTAGTGTTGCAGGAAGTCCTGGTAGTGTGTCTGATGCATCGATTTATGAAAATTGCAAGTTAAAGGAGATTCTCCAAAAAAAGGAAAATCTACCGAAGCCGATCTTCCTTACGAACAAAATTATTATGCCATCGTTTGTGGTTGGAGATGGAATTTTTCCATTAGATTCTACACTATTAAAACCTTACGGCCGAGCACCATTGAGTAGCGACCAAATTTTGTTTAACCGTATTTTCTCGAAAACACGAGTGAAAGTGGAACATGCATTCGGTGTGTTGAGCGGTCGATTCAGGATCCTTCTGACCCAAATCGAGTTGAATTATGAATGCCTTCACAACGATTTAATTTCAGAACATGACCACCCGCCCACAATCATTTTCGAAACATCCTCTCACCCGCATAAAGATGCCAAAGAGCAAAGAGATGCACTTATGAAGTTCCTGCTGAAGTAGATTTATAATTTTCAATTGAACATTTTATTATTAAAATTAAATTGGACAATAAATGAATTACACCTAAATTTTAGCGCAAAAAATAATCACCCGAGTTGAATGAATCATCAATTTCCAAGTGAGGGGATGGGGGTTTGAAACTTTACAAATTGTTTTCTTTTTTTGAGTATTTACGACAGATAGAAGCGATTTCTCCCTGAAGTTGAAGTTGAGAAGTCGTATCGATCGATTTCAACGTTTCAACAAGTAGATTTGTGACCGACACGAACTTCTCAGTCTTGGCTTTACTTCGTTCGCCGATTTTCTTCAAAATTTCTGTGGATGTCTTCAAAAAATTCTTCTCCATTATCTTTTCTCCTCTTCGAATTTCTCGCATTTTCAACTCCTTTCTCTTTCTCATCACTGCGGTAATAACCATAATAATGTCATCTACAAACAAAACAAATAGTTTGTATCAGAGTTAAAATCTACTCACGAATGTTTTCGAGATCTTCAACGATTTCTCCGTGAGAATCCATAATTTGAGGAAGAATATTCTAAAAAAACAGCCGAATATAGCGAAAAAACAGTTTAAAAACTTGAAAAAATTGCGTTAAAAAAGAGCCGTAAATCGTGCGACGGTGGGTGGTTTCGAAGGGAAGAGGCAAACTACGGTAACACTTGTTGCGACAGTTTCCGTAAAATCTAGAAAAAAAAATGGCAGCTTTGGACAGCGTTTTTTCCAGGAAATTTCTCCTGGAAATCAACTTTTAACGCGGTATAAAAGTATATTAGAGTTTTTACGGTATATGTGTCATATAAAGCTTCATCAACAAATAGACAAGAAAATGTAGTTCTGCCAACTGATTCAGTCAGTTGAACTGAATATAAAAAGACAAAACTGGAAAACAAACTCCCGTTATTCAATTATTCACGTGACAATCTCCACGTTTTTCATTCTGCAATTGTTTTTTTCTTTTATAAAATCAATAGCCGGCGAAATTCAAAGTTACCTCTTCTTGCTCTTCTTCTCCAACCAGTTCCGGATATTTTCCTTCATTTTTATACAAACATCGATAACCTTCTGGTTAGGTTTCCTCGTTTAACTTTCACTACAAAAAATGATGTTTTTCAGAGAAATTAGAAGAAAAAAATAAATGCGAAATGAGTTCCAAAATTGGATTTTTATTGATATGTGGATTACTATCAAGCATTTTATCCGCTGAGGAAACTGGTAAGATATGTATGTTTCATTCATTCACCATCTCTCTCTGTCCCTCTCTTACTTTTTATCTGTCTGTCTGTCTGCCTGTCTGTCTCTATCTTGCTCTCTGTCACTAATTTTAAACCGTTCTGAATAGTTCGACAAACCCATGCTTTGTTTTCAGCTAAATCCAATCTTAAACTGATATCCGAAGAATTTCGAATCCTCTCCCGCGTCATCAATGCAATTTCACTTCAAGCCTCGATCATTAGAAATGAAATAGAGGACCGAGCCTTCATTGCTGAAATATTGCAAATCGATAATGATACGCTCAATAGCATAGTGAGCGTTCACTTTGACAATGCTGTTTTTTCAGAAATTGAACGCATGTCTCGAGAAAAAGAAATCATTGACTTCAGCAAATATAAACAAGCTCGTAATGTCACGATAAAAATATTGGAAGCATTTTTATTTCTCAATAAGACTGATGAAATATTGGCAACAATGAGAGATTCAACCAATCTTGTTGCTACGAATTCTGGGAAATTTTGGAAAAAAGTCGCCAAAAATAACAGATGCTATCATTTAGATACTGTCAAATTCCGGAAGTTTACGACTCAACTCATGCAAGATGCGGAATCGCGTAATGGAGATGGTAAAAAAACGATAGCAATTCTCAGCGGGTTTTATCATCAGTTTCAAATATTTCGGGATTGTTTGAAAAATATATCCACACTTCAGGATGCAATTAATAATAAATTGAAAAAATGCGAGAAGCGTAAAATTTTCAAACACGTAGCGAAATACATCCAGCTGATTTTATATCACCAACAGAATTTCCACGGATTTGACTATGTTTATGGCCACATTATAAACATATTAAAATTGGCAGAAGGACTCTTGAACGTCGCATCTAACAGCGAAACTGAAATTAACGCAATGACGGAATCGGCTATGGACAAAATATTGCTATCAGTCGGAGCATTGAAGCAGCAAAATGAAAATCACTCAAGAGCCACCTTGATATACACTCCAGGCTTCGAAAATGTTAACGATATGTTAAGAGTTTTTGATGACTTGAAATCTCCGTGGTTTCTACGGAAAGTTGCAAGAAATGAAACTGCGAAGCATCTTGAAAGAGCTCTTCAATCTTATAAACACATTGCGGAAAGCTTGATCAGTTTGCAGGTGTCTTGGAGAGAATTTGTTAACAAAACTCGGGCTATCGTCGCAAATAAGTCGGTTAGTGATGGAGTACGCGGAATTGCGATGATCAAGAAATTCCAATATTTCTATCCGGATTACTTCAACCTTCTTAAAAACTCCAAAGAACAAGTTCCACGTTGCATGGAGCTCTTAAATGCTAACCTGATGAGGACACTTCTCAAATTCGTAGAACTACAAAAGCCCGGGGAAGCAGTATGCGATTCTATTGAGAATATTAATAAAAGTGTTTTTATTATGAACAGTTACCTATTGGAAACAGGAGATGAAAAAACGAATCTGCTGTCTTACATCGGCAATGCAACCGATCGAATAGACGATGTTTTAAAAGAAGGCGCGAGTTCGACGAATGCGATTTCGCTGGAGAACTCCATTTATGAGAAACTAAATGAAACTGGAGTTATTTTCAAAATGATCGAAGAAGTCACCGTGTTGTTATCAAACCTGCAAAACTTGAAAGAGCATTTGAAAAAGGAGCCTGAGAAATTGAGTTTACAAACTTTTGAGTTTAGGAAATTAGATGAATTCCTAAAGTGTTTTCAGTAAGTTTATCAAGTGTACAGAGCGGGCGTAATCAATGAGTAAAGCAAATGAGCATTTTGTAAAAAGTTGGCTCATTTAGACTAACAACTCCATTTAAAATAGAAGAGTAGTTCTAACTTCTCAGCAAACAACTTTGCCAGTTTCCAAGTGCCTTAATTGCGAAATTGCGCAGTTTCTAAGTGACTCTGAAGTATTGTAAATCCATTATTTACAGAAACAATGTTGATGTATGGAAAATGTATCAGATTCTGAAGACCTACGTCGGCATCCTCGACTTCCCGTCTGCCGACACCTTGAATAAAACGAACGAATACCTGAAAGATCTTGCAGTCGTTAGTTTTAAGCAAATCGACTATTTTCCCAGTTGTAATAATCCTTTTGTTCATTTCAGTTTCAACATAAATTGGCGGCAATTGAAGAAATTCTAAAATATGACCAGTTGAATCAAACGATAAGTGATACTTCATCTTCAGTTTTAGCTTTCAATTCTTCAATAACTAAAATTGTGGGAACGTCCGTAAAAGTTTTGGAGGATTTGGATGAGCTGCGAAATCATCGTCAACAGCTTATGGAGTTCAAAGCATTCAAAGGATTCGCCTACAGATGTTTACGCGATTCGAATCTCCTCCAGTGGGCAAACCCCGAAAAAAGACTTCACAAAATGATAAAATATGCGGATGAAGTGAATTCGCTGGCGACAAATATCCGTAATAAGACGCTGATAGAGATGTGCCAAGTCTTCGAAGTAGCTGCAAGAATTGAAGGGATTCTGGAATCGCCGCAACAACTCTACCGCTTAATTGGTGAGAATCGACAATTCTTATAATTTTTATGGCCACATTCAAAAATAAAAACACTAACATTTTTTTGATGACTCATTGTAATCGGACAATCGACTGACTTTCTAGAGTGTTAAAAAGGCAAACTTTTCGTATTTTTTTGGCATCAATGTCTGAAAATGCCCCGAGCAGTCGTGTAATACAGGAAACAAAAAGCTCTGCAAAACAAAACGCAAAGAAACCAAAAAGTATGAAAACCGTCTTATCATGCGAATTTTAAAGAATCACCAAAATCACTAACAAATTTCAGGAAATCTCGAAAGAGGTGGCAATAGAATTGATGCTAAAGCAGCAGGACAATTCCGAAGCATTCTAAACCTTGATATGGAGTTTTCTAAGCACCAGGCTCAACTAAAAGGAGCTCAGTCCGCAGTTATCTCGCTGATTCATTACTTTAATGGCATTAAAGTAATGAATAGTCATGCCAACAGTCATGCCAACAGTCATAGCCAGGGCCTGCTCATGACGTTGCCCATCGATGAAAGAGATGCGCCACTAATTACATTGACGACAGCAGTTTTAATTGGTATTGCACTTATTTTCATTGTATTGATTATCGTTCTCATGATTTATGGAGTAACTAAAAGAGGAAGACTCAAATACAAAAGTATTTATCTCCGCTACTTAAAGCCAGAAATTTTCGGGGAGCGATGGAGGTATTCAGTGAGTTTTTCCGCCCACCGTGACAGGTTAGATGAATATAATGAATTCAGGCTTTCACGGATAATCAAGACGGTGAGAACCTCCTATTGAACGCTGCTCGTTTATCGGATGAAGTGAATTTGGTAAAAGCATTGAAGAGCGGAGCATACGTCAATGCTTACAATAGTAAGGAACATTGTTTTAGAACTACCGCTTGCATAATCTTATTTCGTGACTTGAATGAGCATATTTTTCCGATCTTCTGAGCTAGGAAATCAGAAAATGAATATTGACGTCCATTTTATTGGGCAGGCCCAATTCCTAATTTCGTGTGAAATTATCTCATTGATCAAGAACTTTTAAGACAAACGTTGAATATTGAAAACTATACCAAACCAAGAACCATAACTTGCTAATAATAGCCATCCAATAGCATTGAAACTTTTGTGCATTTTCAAGTTTCAGAGTCCGGAAACACTGCTCTCCACGTGACGACACAAAATGGAGATCCCGCAATGGCGGAACATCTCATTTTATATGGAGCAAATAGGTCATTGCTAAATGCCAAGAACAAAACTGCCGAGGAATTGATACCATTATTTTATCGATACTTTATTACGGATGTGATGATTGATTACAAGATCATGCATAAGATCTATGACCATCACAGAAATAGAACATACCGCATCGGTGAGTCTTCATGATGGATCGGCTGAAAATCCCTGAACTAACTAATGAGGTTCTAGGTCTTCCTCGGCCATTTCCCGTCAGCTCGTTCCGCATTTATACGGATGAGAGTACCGAAGTCACATTGAGAAATAACTTCCTTTTACATTATCCTGCCATTGTAAGCCGATTTTAAAACAGCATCTCCTTAGCAAACAATGACGAAATTTTTTGAGATTTCACTATATATGTGGTTATCATAGGCGTGTTTTGTACTTCTTCCACCGAATTTGTGAAATTTAGAGCTCTAACAAAGTAATGGCCATCACAACCCATGTTATTGCAAAAACGGATGAAAATGGAATTCTCGTGACAGACCGCCTTGATGTCCTCTCTTGGATTTTCAAAGGATCAATTTTAATGCAGGAGAAATGGATGTCCGATTGTCTGCTAGAGAAAACCATGATAGAACTCGATACAATATATAGGGTGGAAAGTGTAAAGTTCAAAGGAGTCATCTATAATACGGTACTGTCATGGTCTGAAGCAATCGCGAAGGCCTTAATGCCGTATTTGCATGGAGTGTATGTGGCAATTGTGATAAAAAAATACAAAAACTGTGGGTTATTGTAGCAGAACGGAATTTGAATTATTTCCGGTTTTTATGATTTTTCAGTATCCCTTTTGTCCGATATTATCACTTCTCAAGGTGGTTCAATGCTTGAGTCGATCCCAGACAAAGAAAAATTCAATCTTGGATCACACCCTTACCTTCATGTTCATCTGGGCCCGATTTTTTTGATTCATGATGGAACGGTTTGTACTTTTTTATGCATTTAACAAGCACACTTCGACGTTTTTTTTCAGAGTGATCTGAGTGTCTACAAGAATGATGAACACAAGATGTACACATTGTTCACCGAAGAGGAATTTATCATTTTTATGCTTAAGAATGAAATCAACCGCGACAAGAATAAGAACCCAATTTCTGTTTTGAAATGAATCATTCAGGAATATTTTCATTCTTTTTAATAAAGTGTACCTCCTGTCATGACTCATGAGGTTTGGAATGAATTTCTGAAAAAAAGGGCGTACACACTAAGCATCTGAACTGACGACATGTTCATCTTAACTCATTTGGTAGCATTTCAATTCTTGAGGACTGGTAGATTATCGATGAATTTTAAATTACCTTCTTTAATAATCGTTCGAAGGCTGAACACTGTGGCTAATAGTAGGTTGCGCCAAGGGTGTGTGCTCGCTAATCGTAAGACTTGACGGCACACCACTGTAGCTCTTATCTTAGCATTTGAGAGAACGGGTAATAAGGATGTTGAGATTTCTCTTTCTCTTACTTTCTCTTAAAATTCTTTTAAAATATTTATTTTTGATTTTCCCTCTTTTTCTGGAAATTGTTGATCTGTACATTCCAACGCAGCATGTAGAACGTAAACTTTACAGAATTTGATACTCTTTCACTTTTAAAACGTTCAACGTTTGAGGTTAGTGACGTCTCCGCCCGTATGAATCCTCAAAATGTTTTCAAATTATTTCTTTAGTTCCTATGCGCTCTCTCGTTTAAATGGAACACCACGAGCTAAAAAAATCATTTCAAGGTCAAACGACCAATTGAGTGAGCAAAATAATATTATAGCTTCAAAATAATGTTTCCTTAGCTTAAATGTTTATTTATTTATTACCTTCCATTTCATAGCTGGTTAAAGAGAATTCCTAATTTTCTCTGTCTCTGTCGTGCAGCAGAACTTAAGATCTCTTTATTTTCCACCGATTTTCTTTAAGCTTTTTTTTTAAATTGAAAAACACGCTCCTCGATAATTTATAAAAAACCAATTTATAATAAAATGTCCCGCTCTTTCCCAATTTCCCGCAAAGCCAGAATTTTTGTCTATATTATACTGTAGCGAAGCTTCTGCTCTAAATTTCTCGACTCAATTTATACGGATTCGGCTGTTTTCGGTGTCCATTATTTGCAATAAACATGGTATTTTAGGTCACCTCTTGTGTTTCATTTACGAATAGAAAAGCTCTTCGAATGACATCAACTGCAATTAATATCTTTATTTGTGGCTTTTTTTTTTACTTTATTTGACAGGACTGAAGATGATTTATTCAATTTTTCACGAATTATTTATAATAGAAACATTTTATCTGTTTGGTCGAATGCTTTAACCTTAATTTAGCCTTAATTTGGTTTTGTAACCCAAAATCGCCAATTTAAAATATCATACATTAGTAAACTTTTTTTATTTAGCAAATTCTTCATTAAGGAAGTTGTTTCGAATAAGGCTTTCACGAAAGACGAAATAAGACCGTTTCGTCTCGTCTTCGTCATCCTATGGAATTCATCTGACGCAGAGATAGACTTTGTATTGGTACTACACATCTATTTTAATAATGTAAGACGAACGCAAAATGAACTGAAAGTCGACCGAAGACGAGACGAAAGGATTCCACGAAAGACGACCGACTTGCTTCGTCTTTCGTGGAAGCCTTAGTTTGGAAACTTGAAGTTTTTAAGCGATGGATTTTTGAGACAAAAAACCAATTGGAAAAAAAATGCAGATGAGCTCTACTGCCAAGAATTACAGGTTCCCAAAGCAGAGACTTCCCCTGTGAATTTTCTGTTCCGTGTGCTGCTGGCAGTCTCACGATTCGTGAACTGTCATGAGATTTTTGCTGGGCAAAGATTTCCTTCAGTGAAAAACTTTTATATGATTCACAATTACGTTCGCGTTAAAAAAACAAAACGCCCTCCATTTATAACAACGAAAAGAATACAGAGACAATGAATGAAAATGTAAACTTTTGTAATTATTGAATACCAGTGATTAAGCTTTTATGATGCTATTGGGCAGATGGCGACGACAAAAAATTTGAACAGATTATAAACATTATGAACAGTGGGAGCATCTTATGATGAGATGAGGTTTCAATGAATAAAAAGAAAGAAACATCACTCTGCTGCTGTATAGTATATTATCTCTGGAATTTGACCGTCTTCAACGCTTGTACCGTTATTATTCATAGCGGCATACGTGAATTGGAACGTGACGTCGCTGTCATGTGTGCTTACTCGACGAAGTCCTTTCGTTCCGTAATAGGAATCGGGGCCCTTACAAGAAAACATTTACAAGAAAACATTGTTATTTAAAACTTACCCTAATGAGAGCAGAGGCAATATAGGTAATGCCGGGTAGAATCTCAACCGGATCTTTGAAACAAGCGCGACATGGCCTTGAATTTCCATCACAAACAAAACTAGTGTCATTCTCAGCAAGTGTTTTGTTTGTTCCGCAGTGGATAATCTTTATCTGTGTCTTGTACTCGTGTGGTCCAGAAATAGCCCCATAAAGGCCAAAGCCGACCACGAAAATGCGGCGGTCTACCATGAACTTAATTCGATCAGAAGTCCCGCAGAATCCCCAACGATTCTCAATGCGTTGAAATCTTGAAACCACAAATTCTGTACTAGAAATCTGGCACCGAGGTCGATCGCAATATGGTAGAACTGGCCGGTCTGGAGGTGAAACTGCGAGATATTTGAATATTTTGATCATTTCCCGATCCGAGAGTATTTGGCTTGGCTCTAGGAAGAATACCAATCTTATTACTTAATTATACGTATAGGTTCACATACCAATATTCAATGCGAACTCCTCAATTTTCATAAGCGGAAACCGTATTAATTGAATAGCTCGGGAAAGTACAGTTCTCCGACTTTCACTGTTAGCAGGCATTCCACGCCGTTCCGCTTCATATTTCGCCCATCGGATTACAGCCTGAAATAAATAATTATTAAATAATAGCAGTTCACGTTGATTTTTCATCACTGTTGTTTCACTACTACTTTAATTTCTGTTTTCTTTGGTATAATGAATACAATCGTCAAATGCGCTAGAAAGCGTATAATGATGTGCAGACCTACTCACTTCAAAGTTAGTTTAACTTTTTGATGCATGATTCATATGCAGTTAAGGTGGACTACTCAATAAACCCGTGGATGGACGAGAAAGTTCAAGCTAATTTTGAAAAAGCCACAAAGCAATGGAACCATTTGAAGGACACTATTGAGAAGTGTGGAACGGAGGTGGTTGTCATGGAATCAGATGATGCATTTGACTACCCGGATATTGTATTTTGTGCAAACGCCGGCATATTGCGAGGAAAAAAAATATATCTATCACATTTCGCTTTTCCACAGCGATATGGTGAACATGTGTTCTACAAACGATTTTTCGATAAGTTAGGCTATGAAACATCATTCAACCATAACATTATTCATGAGGGAGCCGGAGATGCCTTATGGTGTGGAAAGGATATGAATATACTTGTAAGTGGGGTTGGTCCAAGATCAGACGTTCAAGCATGTCAGGATATCAAAAGAAAGCTGAAGTCAAATTCGAATGACGATTTTTACGTTGTGGCCGCTCGTCTTGTTGATCCTCGCTTTTATCATGTAGATACTTGTTTCTGTCCGCTGACAGAGGAACTCGCAATGGCATACATGCCTGCATTCGACAGCGTCTCACAAAACAACATCAGTAACTACACAGAACTTTTACCGGTGCGTCTTTGAAAAATTTAAAAAAAATACCGTCTTTTCCATAGGTTCCCGAGAAGGACGCACGTCGGTTTGTCTGCAACTCGGTAGTCATAGGAAACAACGTTATTGTTCATTACGGATCAGATACAACATTCAAATTGTTGGAAAAACATGGATTTCAAATACATCCCGTTGACATGAGCGAATTTATGAAAGCCGGAGGTGCGGCAAAATGTTGCACACTGAATTTAAATTAATAAGTTCAATACCGACTACTCAATTTTTCAATACATTGCAATTCACAATCAAAGTCGAACTTCAATTTTCCGAATTAAATACCTGGAATAAAAATATTTCTCGTATTCGCAATCCATCTCTTGACAAAACTTCGCATAATGTATTCAAATCAATTTCAGTGAATCCTTCTCCATTCAGAGCTTCTAATGTGTTTTTATCAATGACTTCGAGGCACTTTTGCATCAGTTCTGGTTCATCAAACAGCTTAGCTTGCGAGAGCATCATAAAAGCGTTGTCGGGAACGAGCTGTTGCTTTAAAAACCTGACACATTCTTTTTCCATTGCTGGTACAGCGTATTTTTTTGCTAAAATGTTTCAATTTCGGATTACAGGTAAGATAAACTAATTTAACAGAAAACTCGGTCTCTTCATTCCCCCCCCCCCGCCCAACACCCTTCTCGTAACCCTAGCCTTCGAAGATTATACCACTTGTCTCAAAAAGAAAAACGGCATGATAAATTTTCTTCACACGCCAGAAAATTGATAACCGTAAATGAGAAGCACCTGGGTACCGTTACTGCATAAATCATTGTGATTGAATTGCCTCTTGAATCGACGCTCAATATCGCGTATTATATTAAAATGAGCAAAAGGAAGCGATGATAGCGGTGATCAGCGATCCTTGGATTAGAGTCTCGAGAGGGACCTCTATTTCTATTTTTCGTAATTAAACAACTACCTAGCGAACTGATTGAATAAACATACGGGTGAAATATGAAATATGAATGATTTAACTGATTAGGAGATTTAGCGTACAACGATAAACCTCGTAAATGTTCATCTAGAATTTCGAAAACTGCAAAAATATATTATTTGAAAACAGCCAACGCGGAAAATGTTTTTTCTTAATTTTAAAGCACGGTCACAAGTTTTCCCTCAATTTTGAGAATTCTATAAATAAGAGGATAAAAAATGCATAGGGCTCGTGATTCTGCGTCGATTGATATAAGTTTTGAAAACAAGTTATGTGAAAAAATTGTGCACTAGGCCGAAAAAGCCAAATATTTAGTACTGCAAAACATAATTTTCTTGTTTATTTGAAAGAATTCAAATACGAAGAATTGCACCTGATTTTATTCCTTTTTTATATATAGCGGAGTATGCATTTTCTAGTTTATCCTATCATTTCCAGCAGAGATCTAGGAAATGCTGCTTGCTATAACCTCTTTATGCCGTCTAAAATGTAATGAAGCTAATTAAAACGTGTTCCATCAGCAACACAGCGTCTCAAGACTACTCCGTGAACATACCTGATTTAGCTGCACGTGTTACTGAACGAATTGGTCTTTAGCATTTTACATACTAACTATCAGCCCACTGAACATGAATTGTTTAGTCTGACAACTGATAAGCTGAACTGTTTCCGAGAAAATGGCCGGAACAACCAAAATTTGTACATTCTCCAATTATTTAGAAAACAATTGTTCCACTCAATTTTTCAGCCATAATTCGCTTATTTTCGAGATAGCTATGAGTAGTTAGACAAACACAGGTAGAGATTGTGATTCGGCGTGGATTCATAAAAGCAATTTTTTCCCAAACCGAAAGACGAATTCTAGTACTAAGAAAGTTGTTTTTCAGGTTTTGGAAAACTATTGTTAATAAAATATGACGCCTTGCCATAGTCTATAATAATATTTTAAATAATGGAATATGATATTTCAAGTTTGCTCGATCATTTCCAGCTGTATTCTCGAAAAGCATTTTCTAGCTCTCTGAGCCCTTATATATTCCCATATGTTCATTAAACGGGGGTTTCCAGCAGTAGAGCCACTAAGCGCCACTCAGTGAACATTTCTGTCGATGATATTATGATATTCGGTGACCCGTGCGCTAGAATAAGTTTTCTTTGGGGAAAGGAGATATGAAGAGCCCGTGATAAGGTTACCAGTGTAAAGAGTAGTCATGACCGATTCTGCTTCTATTTTAACTTCGTCTGAGTAAAGGAACTTTAAAAGAGCTAAAAACGCTGTAGGTTCTACGTCTGGTAGCTCGATTTCTAGGGCTTCCTCTGAAATAAATAGCTGAAATTGCAATTTCATTTTCGGAAATTACCTGTATTTTTAGGAGTTAAGCCGCTATTAAACATAGCATCGAAAACAACGCTACCAATAGATAGAACGAATTTGTGCGCTGGAATTCTTTGCCTTGAATCATCTGCTCCCACAACAAAGAAAACATCTGCAAGCGTTTCGTTGCAGTACATGTGTTCGATTCTATCTCGTAAGGTCTTCTTGTCAGCTTGCCACCCAAGAAGTGGACATGCCATGGGGTTCTGTTCTGATGGATTTAAAACTGACTCTAAAAAATAAGCATTCTTTTAAAGCTTCATAATCTGTTTCAAAATCACTTTTTTCTTGTACTATGGTCATTGGTTTCCTTCCAATGGCAATCAGATTGGAAACATTCTCAGCGAGATTCCTGCTAACTGGCAAAATGTTGACCGCTTTCTTGCTTCTTGCTGTCCTCTTTGTTTCATCTTGGGGAAATCGAGTGCCGAACAAAGCTGGAAGGAAGAATACTTTTTTGTCAACTTTTATATGGTACAATCGTTTAATATAACAAGAGATATACAAACGAAAGGGGACGGGGCGCCCCCTTTTTTTCTTCAATTTTCCTAGCGAAAGCATTGATGAATCACGCCGCGAATAATAAACTGAACATTAGTGCCGATTATTTCCTTCCGCGTGTGCAACAAATACGTACAGAATCGAATTCTGCTGACCACTGTCAAAACTAATTGTAAGAGATCTACTTATGGAAAAATCTAATACATTATCTTTGGAAATAATTTCACTTTAATTTCTGTAACAATTTCGGATTATTATTTGATTTCAGAAATGAACTTTTCAGTATATAGAAGAATTTTTGCAAATATACTTTCGATTCATGAGCTCAATTAGGATGACTACCAAATTACACCTCTTTCGTCATCCGTTTTCGGATTACGATTCGGTCATTCTCCAGTTAATCAATTTTAAGCCCTTGCCTACAGAAGACAATTGGGTAAATAAAGAAACTACCAAATATGCTTTAAGAACAGCATCATATTTCAGAAAAAAATAAAGTAATAAAATGTGAAATATGGGCCAAAGGTATATCAAAAATGTCTTCGATAGCAGAAAAATGATGTGTAAGTATACAAATCGGTTCGAGGCATTGCTTCTTTGGCTCATTTTTAGTATTCTTAATTTTTTGAGATTCAAGATTTGTTAAACCAAAATCCTCACAGCTCCCCACAAATTCCCCATTTATGTATCAGATTGTAATTTTACTATTCTCGTTTCTTCATCTTTTGATTGTATATCAGTCGTTGATATTACGAATATTGGTAAAACATCTTGAATTTCTACTATTAAGATAGAGGCAAATGGGGCTGTAGGAAAAATCGGAAGACTGTTTCGACAGCCACAATAAGTTTGGAGAAAACCGTATTTCTTTTAATACCACTGCTTTGATAAAATATCGGCGAAAAGGAAATAACAATAGTACGAAGAGCGTGGTTCAGTGTATTATTTGCCTTTTCACACGTAGAAATTTAAAATTGAACTTCGTAAACCATCTCTTGTAAGATGACCAATACGAAATTATGCGAAATACTGACCAGCTACTTCTCCCAGAGAAGAGGTTGACGAAGAATGGAAGTGACGAGATGCACTTTGCGGAGAACTCGTTGTAGTTTCCTGGAGTACGTTCGCAGGAAGATCAAGCGTTGAACTCGATTTTTGTTGATTCTGGTGTTCGTGGTTGGCTGCCGTACGTCGTGATGGGTACAGTTGGTTTTCTCTGTAATATTTATTTCCTCGTCTTTGTTTTTACTTCAAGAAAATTCGATAGCGGTTTTGTTCGGGCGAAATATTATAAATATTCGGGGATTTTCTCGAATATTTAGGAAAATATCCACTTCTACGTTCTTTTCAGTTTGCCTCAAGTTTTTAAATTGGGGCCAAACCTTCCGTTATATGTTTTTCCTTCGCTTACAATCTTCTCCCAATCGCGGTGTTCTTCAGTATAGGAAGCTTTAACGGCATGTATATTCTGGTTAAACAATTCGATCTAAAGTAAGCTCATGTGGCCTCGCACTTTCATGCCACTGAAGCTGCCGAATATACTAGGGAACACGGAAAAACTCTCAAATGGTCATAGGGAAAAGAAATACGGTGCTTGAATAAGTCCATTCGAATATGTTTTCGTACTCATCAGTATTAAAGAATTTTTTTAATTTCAGAGCTATTCATTTGTCTAATTCTACAAGAAGTTTCATAGTGAGTTTTTTGTGAAATTAACTATTTCTCCCAACAATATAGTTTTTAAATGTTTAAGGCTAAAAAAGAAATAGCTTGTCTATTTGCGATCAGAAGCACGATATGGGATGGAACACCTATGATATATGGTTATGTTTTTTTTTTAATGTTTTCCGTTCATCTGGCATCCGCAAGCCAGCTGAAATTTAAAAAAAATATATTTGGAACACAGCATAACTGCATTCTCTGAACCCCAGGCCATCGTCTGTCGTTTACTGGTAGAAATCGCCGAGTATAATTTAGTGGTGGTTATCGCAACGATATCTGATCTTACAAAAATATATAAAAATTATAATAAGTACAGTTCGAAATTCGTTTTTTTTCGTTCCAAACATGAATCACGTCGATCAAATATTGCTTACTTAAAATCGGGTCAACCGTGTTTTCGAATCCTAAGTTAGCTTAAAACAAGAAACATTGTTTTCTGCATCATTTTTCATAGACCGCGTTTATTATTTAAGAACACACAGAATTTATGGAGAAAGTAAAGAGCGGGTGAAACGAAAATGAGATGCACAAAACCGGAAAGTGATATGAGAACGGTAAAACGTGAGTGAGAAAAACAGAATGTGTCACTTGAAATTTTCGAAACATGAACGAAATAAACGGCTTCCTAAAACTTTTATAAAGTAGTCTGAAAATATTTTTTCAATTCAAGAAATGTTCCACTTGGAAACCCCGGCAGATTTTGTAACTTCCATCTAGAGTAATAGTTTTTACTTTCTCCTAGATTGCGTCTCTTATTTTATTAAAAATTGCCATTCAGTTTTTATGGTAAATTGTTTTAATTTTATCAAGGATGCAGTTATAAAGGTTAAAAACTGATCACAGTATGAAAATTAGTTTTCAAAAAAAAGAGACATACCCTTGAAAAATGCTTCCAGAAATTTCAGATTCCCAACTATTAGACTGTCGTCTGTAAACTTTATGCTATAGTACTTTAATTATATAAATTATTCAAACCGGTTGCATGGGCCTTCCTCGGGATTAGCAGCCTAAAAAAAAACTCACAAAACTTTTAAAGTGTTCATTAAAGCTACCTCATCTACATCTTCCTGACTCATACTATTTGTGGTAGAAGTAATATTGATTAAATAAGACGAACTGAGCCGGCTTTGTTCCGAGTCACTTGATCGGGAAACGACGGAAACGACGATAAGTGCGGTAGGGCGCAATTGCCAGGTTAGCATTAATGTTTATTCAAAGGGCAGCAAGGACTCGTAAAATGTTGGAACAAACCGAAGTAAAATGAGCAGAACATACACTTTTCTAGCTTCTAAATATTAAAAAAACATTCAAAATTATTTTAAAGGAATTTAGTTGTTTTTCGGCTTTTTCGACTCAGCAAGATCATTTGTGTGCTCGAACACTGGTTGCCTTTTTTCAATAAATGCAGAAATTCCCTCTTGGCAGTCTTTGAGTTTTAAATTGCCAACCATTACACGAGACCCATATCTGAAAAAAAGTCAGTCTCTATTAATGTAAAACTCATAACGATTATTTTTGCAAATAGTTCAACAAATAGTTCAATGGAGAACTCAGCATTTAATTATTAGAATTTGGCCATTTTTAGAAATCATCTACTGCAAAATCAATAAAACACACGTAATCATAATAGCATTTATCCGCTTTCAAACACCGCACGAAATTTAGTAATTAATTGAATAAAATACCTATAGGCATCAGCGGTGCTCAATTCTGCTTGAGTGTAGAAAAATGATTTTCCGAGAGCTGTAACAGATCGGCTGAATTGCCCGATTTGCTCGGCAACCTTCAGAGCTTCAAATTTAACCTGGTCATCATCAACAATTCTAGAAACTAATCCGGAGCGTAAGGCAGCTTCCGAATCAATAGATTGAGCGGTGAGTAGCATATCCAATGCAATTTTTCGCGGGACTGCACGAACGAGAGCGATTCCTGGAGTGGAGCAAAATAATCCAAGTTTTTGACTAAACAATATTTACTGTAATGTTTTGTAACTGTTATAAGCTATACCCAGGAACAAGAAACTTTGACGATTTTCCTGCAACCACAACGTCGCACGATGCGACAAGTTGAAGTCCGGCAGCCGCAGCAGTACCGCTGACTTCAGCGATGACTGGAATTTTCATATTGCGTATGAAATTCATCATATGACCGCATTTATTGAAAATTTCGTTATGCTTATCTGATCCGCTCTCTGTAGTCTATAATATAAAAGAAAAACATTTTAGCGATACACTTTTCTTTTCTTACCAGCTCTTTCAGTTCGTGCCCTGCCGAGAATGACTTTCCATTGTGTGCAAGGATTACTGATCGAACCTTTAGCATTAATTATTGTTTTTTATATAAATGTAAACTTAGGCGTACCTTTTCAATTTTATCGATAGCCTTCAGTTCTGAGAACAGTTCGTTGATCATAGCTAGAGATAGAGTGTTCACCTTTTTATCGTTCAGAATCAACCTGACAACAGAGTTACCCTAAAAACTGCAAGGAACTGATGCCTCTTTCGAATATTATAAAAATAAATTACTTGGTAGAGTTCTCTTTCCATAAGAAAGCCGGTTGCTCTTGTCGTAGCGAATGTTCGTATTGCTGACCTAAGCATCTCAGTGTCCTGATATCTGATATGTATAATACTATTGACAAAATAAATTTTAAGCACTATTTAAGCGTCACGATTTTCGGCAACGTTTAAAAGTAGCGATCAGGATTATGAGAAAAAGCAGAAGCTCCAAACTGAAGGAGAAATAGAGAGGCGGCGCCTGAAAGCAACCCTGGCATGACTTTGTGAGGAACCATGCGGCTGTAGCACTGGTTTATCACCTTTCGCGGCTTTTATACTCTTTTCAAATTTTTGCGTGTCCGAACCATCGATATATGTTCAGTGTTTTTGCCTCTATTTTAATTGTTTTGAATAACGAATGAAAGCTTTGAAAAAAGCCTTTTCCAAAAATCGGCTTATTTCTCAAAAAACTAGGAAAAGTGTCGTCCGAATGTGAGTTTTTGATCATTCAATTGAAACGGTTTAATCGAATCTTCCGAGAAGCTCTTAATTTAGCTGCATTCTTTTTTATAACTTTAAATAATCATCACGATGAATACGTAGGAACTCCTTAAAATCTCTTGTTGCCGGTCGTTAAATATACCTTTATCCGCATTTCTCAATATAATGTTGGTCGAAATAGATTTCAATCCTGTTCCTTTAATTATTTTTATTACCGCGCATGTTCTTATTTTTCCTGAATAATGAGCATTTTAAATTTTTACTATCTATTTTCAGCGCTATCTTAGTTGGGGGGGGGGGAGTCAATGGTTTTTAGTCATTTTTGAAGATTTTTTTTCTGAAAATGTTATTAGACATACTCGAATAACACTAGCAATTTTTAAAACAGTTTTATTAGCAGACAACGAAAATACGCACAAAAAGAAAATGACTAGGTGACTGGATATTTCTTGGCTATTCCGGTCCGTAACTCGTAAAATTTCACTTCATGATATTTGAAAGAATGATTCACTTGGTAGCGCCTTATTTTCTTTTTAAGTGAAAAGTTCGCCAACTTTTATAAATATCAAAAATTTTTTACATTTCCATTTATAAATCGATTTATAATCGAATGTCCACGATAATACTAAATTCGAGGTTAATAGCTCCATGTGTCGAAAAAATATTTTATTAAAAACCGTCATAACCGCTGCTTTTCTATGGCCAACTGTGTTATGATATCATTGTTTTTTGAAAACACGTTTTTCAGTCTCTATGCTGTATTAGCTAAATATACTTTAACATAATTGAAGCAAATAGGTCTGAGCACGCATCGCTCTACGTGATCTTCGCCTTTCGCACCTCGTTATTGCAAACGCTGCCTCTTATGTCTTCCATGTCGCATTCTACGATAACGTCAATGGAGGAAAACATCGGGCCAATAAGAGGTCTTCACTTCTCTCCGTCTTCTCATCGTTGAATGAGGGTGTTCAGTAGAGCGCAGTGAACCGCGACGCGAGCCATTGCGCTGCGGTCGCTCTTCTCTTTCTCTCCTCCTCTTCTTCTCTTTTCTCATTTCTCCATCTTTTTTTTTCTCTCCCTCTCTCGTTATCTCTCCATCACTTACTCTCTCATTCTCTTTTATGTTCCCTTCTATCTCCATCCCTGTCAATTTCGTAGCGCGATTGGTTCCGCCGCCGGTTATAGCAGCACAGAAGTACCGCTGCTCCATCTCTATCTGTCGTCTGATCCTCCACAACTGGCCAGTTGACGGCCCTCACATTTCTCTGCAGTCCTGCTATCTCCGCCCCGTCTTCTCGCAAAACAACAATTTTGTCGTACTCAATCAACTTGTGTTCCTCATTTTCTTGATGCTTCTAAATCATGCCAGATTTGGTTATTTGGTAATCACCGTAAAATTCTTCCGCGTTCTATTCTAATTCAAGAAATTTACTGGAAATAGTGATTATGCGTCATGTGCAGACCCAAAGGAAAATTTAGTTCGTATCATGTGACGATTTTTCGGAGTTTAAGCTAGTTCTCATATGGAAAGTATATGATCCAGTAAAGTTTTATTTTATCATTTTTTTTAATAACGCACATTTAGCAACCTCCCCATAACCCAATATTAAAATCTGACCTATGTTATTCCTAAATCGAATATCGAAGCAGGGCAGAATTTCTTTGAGTTCAGTGTGTGTGTGTGTGCGTGTGTGTGTGTTGAAACAGCCAGTTATCGATTATGTTCTGTGGAAAGTTCTAGCGCGTGTTTGTTCTCATCTTGTTGTATTGAAATTCATGAAACGTTTCCCATTTTTACGTTACTCAAATTCCGTTCCTAATTCGTTCTTATAAATATCTCTGAATGAATTCTCAGTTGATAACATTCAATAACATTTGAGGTAATTTTATTCTTTACTTAATCCCTTCCGTTCTAAAAGTTTAGATTTAGTGCTGAGCACCGTTGTTGCTATATTTACTGCTTTATTATATCGCGAGTTTTTTCTTGTGAGATTTCCTTTAATCCCGGTTTCTTCATCAAATCTTATCAAAAAAAGGGGGGGGGGGGGTGAAAGAGTTCACTAGAAAATATTGATTGTGTGTTTAGTCTACTACAAGATATCTTGCAGACTCGTGCTTTTTTTGTTGCTATGACGCCGCTCTCTCCGTCTAACTTTTCAACTCGTGTTGCTATCATCCTTTGTTTTCTCATTAATAAATGCTCATATTTCAGTAGTATGGCTGCTGCACCACCATCTGCGGATCCGCTTGATAAAGCGCTGATTGTCGATGTGGATCAATGGATCGAGCAGTTATACGAATGCAAACCACTCTCGGAAAACCAAGTTAAAACCTTATGTGAAAAGGTAAATTTTTTGTAAAGTTCTTTCAAATCCAGAAAAAAAAATACCGTGAGACCCGACTTCTTGCGTTAATGCTCTTCAATGATCTCGTTCGGGGCAATATTGTTAAGAGACAAGCACAAATAGGCGGATCCGTAATATTCAACGTTCTTAATCGAGATACTTACTTACTACCTATCTTCAAAATTAACAAAAAATGGTAGTATGTTTTTGACAGTATTTATCACTTAATTTTATTATTTATATTCAAAAATAAGAAAGAAACGGTTTTCAACTTTGTAATTGATCATCACTAGAATAATTTGATTGTACCACCCGTTTCCAGGCGAAAGAGATATTGGAGAAGGAGCCAAATGTTCAGGAAGTTCGGTGTCCTGTGACAGTTTGTGGAGATGTACATGGGCAGTTTCATGATTTGATGGAACTCTTCAAAATGGGAGGAAAGAGTCCTGATACGAATTATTTATTTATGGGAGACTATGTCGACCGAGGATACTATTCCGTGGAGACGGTCAGTCTTCTTGTTTGTTTGAAGGTATGTAAAGTTTTTTCCTAAAACTTTATTAAGTATTTTCTCAATTTTAGATTCGTTACAAGGATCGAGTCACACTTCTCCGGGGAAACCACGAATCGCGACAAATCACTCAGGTGCATATTATTTACGTGAGGAAGATGTTGAATATGTTTTATTTCTTCAGGTTTACGGGTTCTACGACGAGTGTTTGAGAAAATACGGTAACTCGAATGTGTGGAAATACTTCACAGATCTCTTCGACTGTTTCCCACTTACGGCACTTGTTGACGGACAGATATTTTGCTTACATGGTGGACTCTCACCATCCATTGACACTCTTGATCACATCAGGGCTTTGGATCGTATCCAAGAGGTATTCATTGTTTTCACCTGTATCAACTTGTAAAGTTCCTACGATATTGTCACATTTCTACAGGTTCCTCATGAAGGACCGATGTGCGATCTTCTCTGGTCTGATCCGGATGACAGAGGAGGCTGGGGAATTTCTCCGCGTGGTGCCGGTTACACTTTCGGACAAGATATATCTGAGACATTTAACCATTCAAACGGACTTACTCTTATTTCTCGAGCTCATCAACTTGTCATGGAGGTACGTAGTTTTCTTTTCTTTTCCGCAAAGCTTTACAATTTAGGGATATAACTGGAGTCATGATCGCAACGTGGTCACAGTGTTTTCTGCTCCAAACTATTGTTATCGTTGTGGTAATCAAGCAGCTATGGTGGAGTTGGACGATGATCTCAAGTATTCGTTCCTGCAGTTCGATCCAGCTCCACGGCGAGGCGAGCCGCACGTAACTCGCAGAACGCCCGACTACTTTTTGTAGGCAAATCACCGTTCGATCCGTTAATTTGCTTTCTTTCCTCGCATTACCCCCACCCCTTACACATTAATTTCAATACTTTTCCTCACTTTCTTCTCTTTTTTCACATATAGAATATCGTTGTTTTTGTATCTTTTAACTATTCCACCTTTCTATCCGATTTTCCCATCTCTTATGAACTTGCTCTATGATTGTTGTTTGTTCTTGTCCTATTCTTAAGTTTCACCATTTTTAGTCTATCCGTTATAGGCGATCATACTGTTCTTCTCTTCTCATAATGACACGATGGTACGGATGAATATTTATTTTATTCATGTAAATTAGTGTGATTTAAAGAGTGACGGAATCTAGCCATTCTCAAATATTTCTTCTGATTTCACGTATCCTCGAGATTAGAACTCTGTTTTCCTCCATTATTCCTCAAAAGTCAATAATATTTTCAGTCATCCCCGTGCGAGAATAGTTGCGATCCTCTCCATCTACGCTCCTCAGCGTTCCTTTTCAACATTTTCTTTTTCAATTCTTACCACTGTTTCCCTCCCAATTTTCTTTGTCTTTTATGAATATTGTCGCAAATTTCCGATGGACAACATATATCTTCCCTCCACTATTTTACTCCCATCTTTTCAGTTTTAATATTATTTTTTCTTCATCAACATTTGTTCATTATCAAGGATTAATGAAATTTGTCCACATCTGACTTAAGATATGATATGTAGAAATAATGTAAAAACATGAAGAAGTTACTTATTTTTAATGCAACTATTGGGGGAGTGAACCGCTATTGTTTTTTGCTATACAATATACTAATTAAAAATCGGTAAGACCGTGGGAAATACGATTTGGCACTTTCGCAAAAAAATTTTTTTTCAATTTTTTAAAGTTAAAAATTTTAATAATTTTTATAAAATATTGTTTTTTATATAATGGTTTTATTTTTTAAAATAGTAAATTTTACTTCTTTATCTTACTTTGTTTAGTCTTCCTCTATTTCATATAAATACCACTTATGGAAAAAAAAAACAGCAAAATTAGGCTTAACGAGATGACCGAGGTGTCCGAAGTCGCATTTCCCGCAATGCTTCTTCCGATTTTCCATAAGTACAGTGGCCCTAACGAAACCGACGATTACTTCCTAAATAATGGCGAAACTTAACATTTTACTAGATGGACGAGCCCAATTCATGGTACAATGCGATGGCGGTCTCAACGCTGGGAAGTGGTAACCTCCGAGAAGCTCTCAAACTTCCTCCTGGAGAAAATAAAAACGAATGGCTCGCAGTGAATAGTAAGAGTTTTTTGACAAATGTGTCTGCCGTACTAGTCACTGACTTATAACATGAGATGGGTACAAGCGAGAAGCATATTCACCTTAAAACGTTAAAATTGATAAAAGTTCTTACGGATTTGAGCTTTACCGATTAGGCGACCGTTGTCTTGATTGCATCACGAGGATCAATCATGAGCGAAAGTTGGGCGTAGACTGGGCCAAGGTTTGGCACTAAAAAATTCTTCGACGGTTTTAACCCGCATCTAATGAAACCGCCAAGGCATTCCACACTCTGTGAAACATTTCGGCTAGAAATACGTTTGATATTATGTCTTATGAAGAACTGTGCTGGAAAAACTGCAAACTTCGGCTACTTTTAGAGTAGGTTCCCAAAATTAGACAAAATTAGAAGCCGGTTGAACTACTTTCAAAAGGGTCGCCTCCGTTTTTTCTGTTTTCATATATAATCATTATAATGAAAATGATTCAAAAATATATTTAAAACATTAAGAAAAAATTTTTGAACACCCGGGGGACCATAATTTTCAAAATGGCGTTTATTTAGTTTGAATTATTTTACTAGAAAGTAAAATAATTCAAACTAAATAAATTAAAACTAATGGGTTCATACAGCTTTTATATAAACCTCCGACCCCATTAAATTTTAGTGTTACACTTCTTATGATTAAAATAGCCTGATAACTCGTGTGGAAAATGCTAATTATACAAGTGTGGTTTTCAGTCATTGACCTTGTCAACCAAGCTCGGATGGTGTTTGGTGTTTTATGTGAATCTGAATGCACCGATGCAAAATGCCCAACAATGACCGCACACGGAAGACAGTACACGTGGACAAGCGATGAAACTGTGTCAGTTTATAATTTGGAACTGAAAATATTGCTTTCGAAATTCACTAATCCGGCTAGCGTGCTCGAAAAAATTTCACAAGTTACAATACAAATATAGAAAACAACTTATTTTTATTTTTTTAAGTCTCGAGTGGTTTTAGCAAGTAAAGTTCCTGATAGACTATGCCTTGCTCCGAGAGTACGCCAACGAAAACTGCTAACGTTACGACCCGTTTTTCCCTAGCATTCTGCTCTCACGTTAATTTTCTAATTTTACAGCTTTCTAAAGTAAATCCTATTGTTTTTAAGTGTTTATTTCACTGTTTTAAGGCATAAACTTCTACTAAAGATATATCCGAACTTCAAAAAATGAAAAAATAATATTATCAAATAATTGTATTAAAAACTTGTGTTTTCGTGAAAGCTTTCTAACAGAGAATTCTTGGAGCATTTACACTTCAAATATTATACAGTACCGTGCAAAAGGTTGTCCACTCTGTGGTTTTCGAGCATAACTATTTTTCGAGTACCGATATGGAGCCAAAATTGTTACCAGCTGTTTCTAAGAAGATTTGACGGATTGTAGCCAAATTTCATAAAGAAATATAAAAAATAAAATGTTTAGGTGAAAAAATCGAATTTTCGAAAAAAAATCGAATGTTGACCTTAATTTTTCAAAAAAAATCATAACTTTCGAAAAACGCTTTTATTCAACACATAACATCTAAAAACAAATTGGGTCTAGTACTTTGTTACAAAGCCACGAGAATTAATAACATCCTGGAATCTGCGCTGCATAGAGTCGATCAAAATGTCGATTACGGACTGTGGGATCTTCTTCCATTCCTCTTCCAGTTGTTGGTACTTCTCGTCCACATTTTACGCTTTTTTTCCTGCCAATCTTCTCTCCAGCTCTTCCCACAAATGTTCGATCAGATTCAAGTCAGGGGACTGGCTGGGCCAGTCCATAACACGAATTCTACGGCTCGAGAACCAATCCTAAAATCCAAAATATTCGATAAAATTGGAATCTAATGTACCTTGACAAATTTGGAGTTGTGTTTTGGATCATTGTCTTGTTGGAAAATGATCCCACGACTCATGGCTTTGTAATGTGGCAGCATTTTGGATTCTAGGATATCCTTGTAGTCGTGGCGGTCTATGATATTTGTGATGCGGTGGATCGGACCAATGCCTTTTCCGGATTTTCCCGGATTCAATGGATTCGGCGTCCAGCTGGCTTTCAGTATCCCAGATACGAATTACCAACAGTGAAACATGGTGGAGGAATCTGTATAGTCTGGGGTGCGTTTTCTGGAAAAGGCATTGGTCCGATCCTCCGCATTACAACTATCGTTGATTTTTTTTCGAAAATTCGATTTTTTCACCTAAAAATTTTATTTTTTAATATTTCTTTATAAAATTTGGCCACAATCCGTCACACCTTCTTAGAAACAGCTGGTAAAAATTTTGGCTCCATATCGGTACTCGAAAAATAGTTATGCTCGAAAACCACAGAGTGGACAACCTTTTGCACGGTACTGTATATTTTATGATTTGAAATAAAACACTATTTTTCGATAGAAACCCTGCATAATATCCATAATCAAGAAATTTTCACCGTTTTACTATCTGAAATTTTGTTTTCCCAATTAAGAGCCTAGTGTTTATAAAAAACTTGAATTGAAAATACCCGAAAATGTCTCTTTTTTCAAATAATTTTTTTGAAAAACTGGGTAAATTTTGTTTTAATTATTTAGGAATGTTTTGAAGTTCAGTTATATTTTATATTTCCGTTGCTCTCCTTGAACAGTAAAAATCGTCAAACCCGGCATGGACATTAACAAAAAAAATAATTGCACACGTAAATCGCCGTCTTGGCCTTTATATTCTCAGTAGAAGGTGTTACGCTATCTTTTGTTTCGATTCTAACACATTGGTGAGACGCGAGCAATTAAGCTAGGCATCTTCAAAAGTATTGTTAACATTTGTTTGCGCGTTCGGAGATCAATGTGTCGTATGAAACTTGAATATTGAACGAATAAGTGTTTGCAAAATAGATACTCAGAAAGAATTGCAAAAAACAATAATAACGAAAATAACGTACAGTATATCCTGAAAAAATGTGTTTTCTTTTTTAAATTCATCCTGGTTTTATGGGCTACCTAATATCGCCGTAAAAAAGTTCCGACATTTTTTCGAGCCCGCGAAAATCGGGATTTGAATTTAGAGGCTCCGCCCATTTCATCATCAGAGTGCATTTGCTATGCGCGATATATTTTTATCAGAAGAAACGAAAAAAAAATAAATGACGCAAATTGATATATTTAAACATTCGAAGAAACGTGTAAAAAAATTCACGATTAATACAATTTCGTTTTTTTAATCCAGTTTAATTCTGAAAATTCAGAAGGACAAATAAAAATTCAACAAATATATCCCGCATAGCAATTGCGCTGAAATGATGATGAATGGGCGGAGCCTCTAAATTCAAATCCCGACTCGAAAAAATGTCGGAACTTTTTTACGGCGATAATAAATCGGAGGAATTATTTGTAGGTTATAAAAGTATTATTTTCAAAATCTAAACCTAAGTGCAAAAAATGTTTTATGAGTTCGGCGATCATTTGTGAAAAGGATAATGGCGTTATGGGCCTGATCAACTTGTACTTTTTTATATTGATTGGCGATTTTAAACTTTTTTTAAAATTCATAATGCTTCGAATTTTTTTTCGTTATTGTTTGCTTTCGATTTCTTTTTTTGATTGGGTCTTTGTGAAAGACATATGTATAGCCAATTGCTTTAAACGTTGTGTGGATTTTTGCAAATATCGTGTTTCAAAACTAAAAAAACAAAGTTTTTATGAATTTTCAAAGCATTTTGGCACCTACTTTCTTATCCCAAGTGCTGAGTTGAACATTAATCCTTGTTGATTTCTCTATTATCTGCCGGATAATTACCGATTTACTAGATTGCCTTAGTCATTTTCTGAACTTCTCACGCATGTTGGTCTCGCAAATACCCAATCAAGTATTATTTTCAAAGTTAAAAGCTAAGTGCAAAAAAAATGAATTAAACAAATTATACCATAAAGAAGCCTAGCAAATAATGACGAAAAAAGCAAACAAATTGCTTTTTTTGTATTCTGAATAGTTAAAAAAAAACAGTTTAAAGAGCAACAGCAATGCAAACATAAATCGTGAGATGTGCGTACGATTGCGCGATTTTTTTTCAAAAGATGTGAGGTATAATTTTTTAATACGAGCTATTTGCCTCATCAGCAAAATTGTTTCCCTATTATGTGAAACGTTTGACAACTCTGATAAGCCCTTTTTCACCTATATTACGCTAAGTCTAGAGTCTCTCTACTATCACTCACCGTGCTTCCGCGAAAGCTTCTGGATTTGGAATGTTGGTTCGAAAATCCAATTACTATAAAAAACTAAGAAAGGACTTCAAAATGCTTTATTTTAAATTTTTTGTGTTCCCATCGTATTTTCGCTACTTAATAGGATCGAAATAACAGAATCGAATATAGAAGACTTAAAGTCTTGCCCTCATTCTAGATAAGTTCTGGTGAGAAAATTTGAAAAGGCGAATATCCTTTCCTTGTTAACTAAATATAGTCAAAGCTAGCAAGACATATTTATAGCTTGTTTGGAAAGGTCTCATTATGACTTCTAGGACTCTGAAAATCACAGCAATGACGGCTCATCTCACCGTCTCACACAACTCGCGTTTAAATGTGCATATTGAACTTAGGCCCGTAATAATGATTCGCCTTATAACACCACCGGTATTTCAGAATTTACAAGCACTTATTAAAAAATTTGGATCCAAAAATTACGGGTTTCTCCGAAAATATTACTTTTGTAACTCGAAAATAAATTCTAGAATTGTACGCACCCCCCCCCCCCCCCCCCACCCCAGGTACTACCTCCATACCCTGCCATTAAATAGTGTTTTCCTTTTCGTAGTCTCCTGATCTAGAGTCTTAAGTCCGGAAAATCCGAAAGTGGTTTGTGTTGTTAGATCTTGATTGAGTCCAAGAAAAACTTCACCTATCGCGAACGAGAGCTTTAGAACGTCTAGAAGTATTCGAAATCTCAAGATTTTTCGAACATCGAAAGAAATGTAGTCTACGCCATCAACTGATTAGATCTACTTCCCAACTTTGACTTCTATTTGTCAGTGCGAACTGTCCCCAATCAACAATCACTGGGTGGAATATAATTACCGGACACATCAGCACTGGCCTAACTCCTGAATTAATAAAGGAAAACGGCTGACATTTGATAGAATTTTTATTATAACTGTAGAGAATAATCAATAACTAAAATTGTTCGAACCGGCCGTCATTAGCGTCGATGATAGCTCGAGGGCGATAATGGATGCCTGACCGCATCAGTGCCGTGTAATTATTTTCCATCCTGTAGAACTATTCACTTCTGGTAAAATAATGGGAAAATATTCTTTGACTATAGTACTCGGGCATACCCAACGGCCTTTCGTAATTTGGATAATTTGTCTGAAGTCAACTAGTTGATATGTAATAAAAACGATTGATTCTTAGTAATTTAAAAACAGTTCAATCTGAATAAGATCATTAGCCTTTTACGGCTTTTGCATGACGAGTTTCACTAGCTTGTTGAAGTTCTCCGACGGGACTTTTATGAATGTCGAAACTTCAGCATATGATCGCATTTTTTGTATTCTTAATACTTTTCAATACCGCCCATGCTGCACGTCTTCTGTGCAATTCTGCCTCCAATTCGTTATTTGTATTGAGTAGTTTATCGATGTAAATGTATTCTTTGACGTTTTCGATGATCGTGGTAGATGCGCCGATGTTCAAGGAGACCGGTGGTCTCAGGCGAAAAATAAAAATATTCGTTACTATACGGCCCGTACGGCCTACGCTCAGATTTTGAAAAATTCGCATATGTGCGAAGACAGTTACTTTTTTTCCTGATATGCAGGTTTGGTATTAGCTTGAAGGTAACATCCTACAAACATCCAAGAAAGAGAATACAATTAAGAAAACTTCCATTAAAAATAGAGCTAGAGAAGTATGACTTTCTTTTCGAAAAGGGCGAATAGTTTGCCTGCCGGAAATCACGCCAATTACATCGAAAATAGGAGAATCTATTGATAAAGATAGCCTGGCAGCTGCTTGCACACCTTTTAATAGGTATGGAATATAGTTTTTGAGATTCTGAAGAGTGCTATATTTCTTTTTCCTATTGTATATACTAACTATGAAGCACAAGGCATTTTCAATCTTGGTTATGCCAGTGGGAAATATAGGTAACTCTACTGGGAATCCATTGTCTGATATTAATATGATTGTGCGACGTGCTCAGTGCCAATGAGCTCAAAGTTGCATTTGTTTCTAAAAAAATAGACGAAGCCGAGTACAGATATTTAATGAGACGTAGCCGATTAACTCAATGATATAAGATGCCCACGCCCTTTTTAAGAATATCCTTGATTGCTGCCTGGGCGCCTTCCACTGAATGAATATTCAGATCCCCAAGAATGCCATTGGATCCTTACACTTCGTAAATAGTTTTCTTTATCTAAAAAAATATAGTAGCTTACTTCCGAAATTGTTTCGAATGATTGCCGCTCTCATAGAGCATTGATAAGAAATAATTACATTCCAATCGGTGACTTAAAGTGGTGCATGGTGCAAAAGAAGCTACGTTTTTATTTTGTTTTAAACAGAATAGTTCAAATTGAAATGAAAATTTAAAAAGACTGTTATTTCCATCTTACTTCTTTCAATTGTTTAGTTTTGTTAGTTTTTGCAGGCGAAATGCATGCGATTGTTTCGATGACATGCAGTTATCATTGAACTTTTCCTTTGTTTCCGTCTTGTCTTTGCAGGATCTTTGAAAAAACACGTCTTACTAATTTTGAAAACATATAGAATCCTAATTCGCGCTCTATTCTCGAGCTGGTAAATATAATTAGAAACTGGACCAGGGGTTATTCTCTTCGGGGGCTCTGAATGACCCGATTGTCGCCCTGGAGAATATTTGACGCTCTTAGCAGATGGATTTAAGGTTTATTGGTAATATATTGCAATTTGGCTATACCACAGACACTGAGCCAATTTGAGGTCTTATTTTGACTCATTCCGTTGTCCGACAACGACTTATTGTTTCCCATAAATATAAAAACCAATTAATTCACTAATTAATTAATATATAATCGTGTTAAAAGCAATTTTCATAGCATTCAAGTTTCTTAATTTCTTCATTCCCAATTCACCTTCCTTAGAAGTCACACAACTATAATCCTCGTCGAGCACATGAATATGCATGCATCGTCAAAATCAGGAATACAATTTTTCTGAAACTTTGGGGGGTGGCCGTATCATTATGTGGAGCACTCTATAAGTTCTTGAAAACAAAACTTCAAAATTCATTACTCAGGCTTTTTCAATAATTGTTTTCCAGATTAAACACAAGCGCTCCGCTCTACATTGATTTGTCACTCACATCGTGCCAAAATAACATTGACGACGAGAATGTGTTTCCATCTGAAATAGGAAAACAGTTTCCAGCGAATTATGAAGAGCGATGTGAGACGATTATGCGGCATTTGTTCAGAATCTATGCCCACGTCTACTTTGCTCATGTCAGCCACTTTAAGGCAATCAAAGCCTTGCCGCACCTGAATACGTCCTTCAAGCAATTTATTTTATTCGCCAATCAATTTCAGCTTCTTAACAAGGATGAGACTGAACCATTACGGGAAATTATCGAGAATCTAATTTCGCTCAGTTAAATGTATATCATGATCATGATTGTAAATGACTATGTGATAACTATTATTTTTGAGATATTTTATGTATGTATTTTTGAAAACCGATTTGTGTAATTTTGAACAGAATTGTTAAACTGGGTTCTTCAAAGCTTAAAAATAAGACGAATAGCTGATAGTGTTAAGTCATTATTATAACGCCTTTGACTTCGCAACTATTCAATGCCATAAACTGTTTGCGAAATGTATTTACTGCATCGCTCGTTTCCGATAAAAGCAAAATATAGTTTCAATATTCAAGGTATTCATTTCGGTTGAGATCTGTTTTCGAATAAAGAGGCGGAGCGATGACAGGCGTGGACATCTATCGCTGTTTGCTCCCCTCTTTCGTTGTTGACTCTTGTTCTCTATCGCTTCCTTATGAATCTCGTTTGAACAGTTTTTTACTCTTCCCGATTCCAACTCTTAACTTACCATCGGTTTGCTTACCCGCTGCTGGTGGACACTCGCACATTATATACTTTTCCTTGTTTGTCTGAGTATCCGGCTAGGCACACTACCTCGAACGATATGCCATATTGGAAGAGTGAGTCAGCCTCTGGGCTGTTTTGGATGTGTTTGCATACCTCCACTTTTGATATTGGCTGGTCTTTCAAATTTCTGGAATTATTCTTCTTGAGAGAATTCATTGATTGTGGGCAAAGGAAAGTAGAAGAGGAATAGTCGTTTTTCTTTCAATTGTTGCTCACTTCTTTGGCATCTAGACCAGTTTTCTTAAATGTTGAGTTGTAAGAAGAAATAATGAATTCCTTTTCGAAGTTAGTTGTTAATGCCGCTTTTCGTGAAATGCATTACACCTAATTACACTTTCTTTCAACTTCTTCTGTTTTCCGAGTGTGATTGCACTTTGAAATAATGAAATGTTACATTCATCACCTCCACAGAGTCTCAAAATCTTTCGTTTTTACACTTGCACTCTTAACCAATTTTTTGTCACTACGGAGACCAGCGAGCAACCACAGCAACGTCCAACTTCCCTCTTTCTCAAAAGATACATTAGCTCCTGAAATCTTACGTTTTTAACAGTAGTCATGCACCGAAAGCGTGTTGTGGGCCGTCGAGAATCGCCATACCAGACCTCGTGAATTTCAGAAGTCTAGAACACAACCAACATAATGAGTCGGCATGGAAACGATGAGTTCAAACTCGAGTTGGACAGTTTACTTCAAAAGGATGATGCCATCTCTGAAAGTGAGTAGTAGCTATCGAACGCGTTGATTTTTTAAAGTTCCGCTCTAGCGCTAGCACACAGAATTTCCCGATTTTGACTTCCCCCGTTCTTTCTGAGCTGCTTGAACGATAAAAGCATATTTAAGAAGTTACTGCTGCAGCACTTCACGAGAAAATTAAGAGGGCTCTGATACACTAAAATGTAGAATTTGGGAACTGTGAATCAGTGCAATATTTGAATGGGAACTCTACAAACTGTCGGGGGGGGGGAAGTATAGTTGCCCACGTTAGTTACGGGATATTTGGGTTCACAGAATAAAGAAGACAAAAATATACACACCAAAGAAGAACTTTATTCCAAATTAACTTTGGAATCAAAATAAAAAAAATGATATTTTTCCGCCACGATTTAGCTGAAGAATGCGTGTCCCGTTTGGTGGAGAGTCGTGGAGAAGTACAAGTGATTATTGTGGCAGCGTGTAGGACGGTAGGGAGTTCTGCCACCGGCAACTGTATCACAAATTTCCAAACTTTGTCCATTTTTCAAAAATTATTGGCTTTTATCCACAGTGAAAATCAAAAAACAAAACAATGTATATTAAAGTTGGAGTTTTGCACAAATGAAACTCATTTTTGACATGTGATACACGGACATCCAGATTTCTACATCAGCAATGTTTTTACTGTTTTTATGGTTGTTAAGACAGTTTTGTAGATTTTGGGTGTATAGTTCTACAGTATCCCACCAAGTACCCAGCGATCTCCTAAAAATATGGTTCCGAAGCGCATGACTCCATCCCGCATATCAAAGTGGGAGGCCCACGTTCTTTTGAGTTATTCAAAAAAATAGACCGGGACAGACAGACGAACACACAGACAGAACTATTCGCTTAGAAATAAGTAGATGGGAAACTCTTTTTGGACTGTATGTCGCTTGTTTATTTATACAAATAACATCACAAAGAAGACTTGACGCCCCCCCCCCTCCTCCATCGGATTGCGATACACAGATCAAGCCGAGCCTGTCATGGGAGAATGCCCACTTTGTTGGACTTGTGCTAGTCCATAACGGAACGACTCACATGAGCCCTAGCGATTCATATGGCACCATAAACCTGCAAACTTCGGTAGTGCAGCCGATAAGAATTCTAACTTTTCTGGATGAGACAATCGAAATACATACATGTCTCTCGAGCCCGTGATGCCTGAAGGCGTCTGAATCATGAACTTTTTTCCATCAGAAGAAATTATCAGATCGACAATAGTTGACCTCTTCCCAATGACGGCTTGTTCAGCGGATTTGAATCCGATGGAAAACACCTAAAAAATGCTTCCGCCTCCAGTTGAGGCTCAGGGAAAACGTTTGAAATCAGCCAATGACCTCTAGACTGCAATTATCGCTGAGTGGTGGCGGGGGTCTTTGTGCAGGAATTAGGGAATGAATCCAATAAATACAATCCTAATCTTGTTAACGTCAAATCGTTTTTATAATTAAAAAAAAAAGTGCGTTTGCCTAAATACTAATTTCCATTTTATTCTTATAATTAAAAATTGTAAGTCATATAATTAAGTTAAAGCATCTTTTTGACAATTTCTGGTACTGTGCCAACTATTTTTGGAAAATCATCTTAAATGATATTGAATACTAAATACGCGCTACAACCTCGTTTATACATTTGTCACTCAGTTAGAATATCGTCTCGAGGATAAACCGAGACGTACCCTCTGAGAACTGAAATTCACGTAAATAGTTTTCGTGCGAAATGAACAAAATTTGAAAAGTTTTATCAGAAAACTGAAAAAAAGCAGATTTAATTATCAGAAGACACTGGACGAACTTCCTCAAAGTTCCGGCTTCTTGAGCCAGCTCCAACTATTGGAATTGACAATCTTCGATCATTAATACATCAAAGTGCTCGAACGGGAAACTTGGATTCATTACGTTCTGATATAACTAAATTTCCAAGTGTGGTAAATAGTCAAGATGTCGACGGAATGACGCCCCTTCATTATGCTGCCAGATATGGGAACTTTGAAGCCGCAAAGTACTTTCTTTCTCTGGGAGCACTTCCAAACACCACAAACTTAGATGGAGACACGCCTCTGCACATTGCTGCAAAATACAATCACGAATTCAATGAAATTTGTTCTGTTAGGAATGACGAAGGTAGGATCCTTATGGATCAATCGGATTCGGACAGGAAACTCAATTCTTCCACTAGAAAGATTATCAATGCACTGATCGCGGCAAAGGCGTAAGTAATTGTATTTATTAAAAAATAGAAACTAATCACATCGATCAGCAAACGTTTGTTTAGGTAATCAAGTATTACTGCTGAAAATATGATCAATTTTCAGTGATATAAACTCGTCAAATGAATATCAACTTACTCCACTTCACTACGCGGCTATGAAATCGAATTTTGTAGCTTTGCAAGCTCTAATAAAAGCAAATGCAAATGTGGACGCCGAAGATGTGAATCAAATGACTCCTCTTTTATTGGCATGCGTTCATGGAAGCCAAGAAACCATTCTGGAACTTATTAAAGCAAAAAGCGACTTGACGAAGAGAGATCTGCGGTTGAACACCGTTTTCCACATTGTCGCTCTTCGTGGAGAACCCGAATATTTGAAAATGATGATGGAAAGGGATTCTGTGGAAGCGATAAAAGCGCTGAACAAACTGAACAATGAAGGGAAAACGCCGTTGAGAATGGCTGTCGAAGGAAACCACCCGAAGACCTTGGAGAAGATTCTGGAAATGGAGAGCAGAAATTCTCAAAAGTGGACGGCCCGAGAAAAAGCGCTGATTCACTTTGCAGCTGAAAAAGGGTATCTAGAAGTTATCAAGGCTCTTGTAGAGGCAGGAGGAAATAAAAATGAGCCGGATCAAGAGAAAGCTCTTCCTCTCCACGTGGCAGCTAAAATGAATCAATTGGCCGTTGTTGATTATCTTCTAGAAGAAGAAAATAGGGAGGCTGTGGATGATTACGGTATGACTCCATTGATGCTGGCAGTGAGCCATGACAGTTTGGATTGTGTGAAATTTCTGATCGAGAAAGGAGCAGACTTGTTCATCACTGATAAAGACGAAAGAACTCCAGTATTTATTGGTGCAAAATACAATGCTCTTGCATCTGTCAGCTACATCCTAAAATATCTGAAAGATCGAAGTGCCTCAGACGATTCGGAAGGTGTGCGGAAGACGTCTTTGGCATTTAGAAAAACGCTTCGAAAAATAAATGAAAATGAGAAAAGAACGATGGTGAACACACCGGATCGGGATCAAAACGCTCCAATGCACATAGTCGCATCGAACGGGTATCTGGAAATGATGCGGGTAAGTCAAAGGGATTCTTTCAATTACCGATAAATATTTATACTCAAACAGCTCCTTTATGAAAACGAGGCGCAGGTCACTCAGGTAAACGAAGACGAAGAAACTGCACTTCATCGTGCAGCTCATTCCGGTCAAACTGGAGCAGGTTTCTTTATTTTTTCTAAATTGATTCCGATTTCCATATTTCAGTAAGACAATTAATTGAATGGGACATCCGACTGTTGTTGAATAAAGATGAAATGGGAAACAGTGCACTCCATTTAGCTGCCAAACAAGGTGACTTGATTCTTGTCGAACTGATCACATTTTCTTAATCACACAATAGCGGGCTGAATGCGATGGCGTTGCAAGAGAGAGAGAGAGAGAGAGAGAGGCGGCAAATAGAACGGATCATGCATAGGGTCGAGACTTGCTCCTTATGGACTCCGAGTCTCTTCATGTTGCTCGTCTTAACTGTGAGCACTGAAACACGAGAACATCTAGCTGCCCTGCCAATGAATTTTTAATGAATTCCAATTTCTCATTTAAATTTGTTTGATCACACTGCCAGCAGTCGTTCCTCGTTTTCCACAACAGTACCGCTATTTCTGCGGCAGACCACTGTAGTGAAGAAAAAACTGGGAATGTTCGCCCCAATTGGATCTGGAGAATTGCCGATTGCGATCCGAAAATAAATGGCATTTGCATGCGATTAGATGCAATGAGCACTGGAGAGACGCAGATATTTTCAATGGACACAACAGATGCGAATGGTAGTGACAGGACAGATGGCACTTCTACGTACCGTCCGTGCCCCGGTCACTTCTTCGTCTAGTTATCCCTATATTCCGCATCCATTTTTAGTCGGCGTGTTCGACAAAAAGAGCGACAGGAGGGCAAGGCAAAACTTGAAAATATATTATCACCGTGTGGTTATGCGCTCACTCTATCACGCATTGGGGGAGACACCGAGCTCGCTCACTTCGTTTTCAAAGAATCTAAGATGTGTATGTATACATAGATGTATAGAAATCGACAATCCAGAAATGATAGATACACGCGATGATAGTCTGGTACAGTAGGACTGTACTGTAATAGGAAATTGAATGGTTGCTAGAGACATCTTGACATTTTTACTGGGACATGTCACTGGGACACTGGGACATTTTTACTAATTTTTACTAACGATTCTGGTCCACCCACGGATATTCCTTTAGAACAGTGGTATGTAGCTCTGCTTCTCTTATCGCTCTTCGACTCTCCTTTTTGTCACATATTTTTTGTGGGTTCAGTTCCTAAACAGGTTCGTGGCACTCTTTTAAAATCTTCTAGAACCTTCGCCCTGCCCCCCAATGCCCCCCCCCCCCCACCAATTAGTCAGTCTTCTTCGTGCCATCCGTATACTTCACCGATCTGATCCCACCTGCTCGTTTTTCGTATGGAAATGAACCTTCTAATAAGTAATCCACTACCAATTATAGGCTTCCAGAGCCACATTTGCGTTACCGTTCGCTGGCACAAAGAAATTCTCTAATACATCCTAATTGCTATTTTCAAATGCGACATACATATGCGTGAATGTCGCTTACGTATACATATTGCAAGCTCGCGAAGCAGCTTATTATAGTAGACAGAAATGTCAGAATTCCGTGTACTGAGCATTTTGTAGTCTGATCATACTGAATCTTGATGATTTGTGCATCTGCAGGTGTTTAAAACTATGCTTAAAATGTAGGAATGAGAATATTAGTATAAACTTAAGTAATAAATTGAAATTTCCATGGAAATACGGTATCAGCAACATTCCAGCATATGAAAACTTCGGGCTCTTGTTGAACCTACATACGAGAGCTCAATCATTTTGTATTTCTCTAAATTGCTGTTCTTGTTACAGCAATAAAAAACGCGATTCAGTAAGCAGTTTTGTGGAGCAATTCATGATATTAATGCGCTTTCGAAAAGTGAAATACTTGACAATGTAGCTCAAACATGAGCAAAGTTATAGTCTCTCAATGTTGGGTAGTTCGACTTAAGTGACTCGTTTTGAAAAGAAGTACATTTTCAAGGAGCGCGAGTACTAGCAGATTGTCTAGGGATATTCATGCTTCTTTGTCCTCCGCCTGCCCCCTATGTGTTGTTCTCGTGTCAGTCGAAAATATCAGAAAAATTTCTTTCAAGGTACTGTGTGAAAATTCAATTAAAAACACGTCTTCGGTTCAGTCCCCTTCATTCAGCTTCATTCAAGTGAGTCGAATACTTTGATATTCCCTACTATTCGTTGTTGTATGTTCAAGCCGTTTGGAATCAAGCGCTGCCTTCTCTCTCTCTTATTACATATTACTCTAACTACACCTAGGCAACCACTTGCTGATAAAGATCTGCTCTCTTTTCTCTCTATGTTCTAACTTTTTCAGTTCTCTCCTCTTCTAGCCCTATGTTCTCTGAGCATCTACAAAAGAACTTGACGCCGCCCGAATATTGATTTTCGTCGGCGACATTCTATCTGAGCAATTCTCGAGGTGAAGTCTACTCCAATTCAACACTATCTCTCCTTATGCTCACGTCGTCTGGAGAGAGAAGCCGTCGTCGCGTCTCCCCCTCCTTCGTCTTTCCCCTTTCGCCTCGTTTCGGCCCATTCGCAGTCCTGTCGCCGACAACGCCGCCGCGGCTCTTGACTAGTAACACGCCTCTCTACCAACAACTAGTATTCATGCTTTGCTTAGAGCACACAGGAGGCGCATAATCCCCGCGAACCACCTGCTTTCCCCCTTACCACCATCACAGGCCCTGGCCTTCTAATCCAGAGACCTCATCTCACCACCTGTCTAAAGGAGGCATGACTCCACCCCTCCATTCATTGTATCACTGGACACATTCGTTTCGAGGGTGTTTCTGCTTCTTCATCTGAAGGACTGTTCCTGTCCAATTGCTACGAGTATTTTATTTCTTCACCCACTCAAGTGCTCTCTTCGAGTTTATTTTGTCGCTGGTATTAATGCCACAGCTGTCATCTGGCATACACCTGAGTGACTTTAGTGGACATCTAAGGTTTCCTACTAAGGCACGCGGTGAATGCCACGTGGCAACTTTTGAGCTTCTTATTGAATCCAAAGGTTCGTTGATTCATTCATCAATGTGTTTCGTCCATATCGTTATTGAAAGAGCGTGCGACGTCATATGCATTTGATGCTTCCCCGTAGTCGTCCATTTTGCGTGCATTCATTAGGATGAAAGCGTCCTTTCCGCCTCTTCTCTCCTAAATTTTCCGTTTTCTCGTCGTAAATCCGAAGATAATGAGAAACTGGACAGTTGAGAGAAGAGACTCCGGCGAGACAAGCCGGGTCATGGCTCTCTGTTGTTGCAGCATCCAATTAAACAGGCAGCATGCGGAGCATTCTGACCGATGCGAAAAATATACATATAGAAGGAGAATGAGGAAAAAGGAGAAGATGCAGAAGATGATGAAATGAGGAGAGGATGCATGCCGGAGCAAACAACAATCTTTCGATTAATCATGCAATATTGGCAAAACTTTGCGCTCAAATTGCGCTGCGAGGCCTCAGGCAGCTAATGAAAAGAAAATGAGAAATTTTGAGAAATCCCCTTCTTTTCATCGCAAAATATTTTAGTTCAGCACATTCAGAATTAAAGATGAAATACGAATAATAAATAAGCGAGCTCTGATCAGAAGCAACTGTCATTCCAAAGTTCTCAAAATATCTTTATTTCCGCATAGAAACCTAGACGAGTTTGCTCATTTCCGGAACATAACGCCGTGACGCTTATCAGGAATAATCAGATCTCATCAGTTCGATAGAAGAATCCTTTTCAATTCCTGATTAGTCTTGATGCTATCGAAGTGATTATCTCTTACAATTAGAGCTTTCCACGTTGATATTTCCTTTTTTAAAATCTCGTTTCTAATTTAATGCTTCTAGAATTGTGAAGAGCTCTTTAAATATATTCACAGTGATAGATTTCCGGGCGCTGAATATGCGAGAAAACGCTGCATTTCAAATAAATTGTTTTCGAATTCCAAGACGTGTGGAGCCCTTCTGACACTGCTCTGTATTCAGGCCACGATGTGACAACTCGAGTGTTATTAGATGCTGGCGCAGATAAAGAAGCGAAGAATTCGTTCCAGCAGACTCCGTTCATGGTGGCTGTGGAGAGTGGGAAATTGGAGACTTGCCAGCAATTGGTGGCAAAAGGCGCACAAGTTGAGAATCCCAGTGACGCAAGGTTTCAGATAAATACACTTCAAGAACTATGTATAATGCGTAATTCAGAACCGCTCTCCATTCTGCAGCTTTTTTCGGATATGATACCATTGCTCGGTTTTTGATACAAGTTGGAGTGACCATTGCAAAGAGAGATGAAAAGGGACGAACTGCTCTGGATGTTGCCTGCGAGCAAGGAAGGAAGGATGTTGCGAGAGCACTGTTAGAGACGGATGAATGGAGATCGTTGATGGTTCCAAATGATACAATTTCTTTGGATAAGCACAAAACACCGGAAAATAAAAAAAGGCACACGCCTTTCCGGACTCTTTTAGCCAAGTTTCCAGAGCTGGCAGCCTATGTCATGGACAGATGTGTTGAGTAAGTTTGGTGAAATGATTTGAATTTTGTGCAATTATAGGGAAAAAAAGCATTTTCTCTTCAGGAGAAATAAAGAAGAAGACGACCTAACTCTGTGCGTTGCCTATGACTTTGAATTTATTGATGACACCTATATGATGAGAGTCGCCACAGATGACGGAGAGGGAGAACAGTTGATAGGATGCAAATCACCGTACGACGAGAACTTCAAGCTTTGCAAAAATGCACAAGCTTATGCTTCCAATTATGATAGAATATACAAGAATCATCCTCTGAAACTGATGGCAAACGCTGAAAAACTTTCGCTTCTCTCCCACCCTCTATCGATGGCTCTTCTGAAGTGCAAATGGAATCGACTGGGCAGAGTTATGTACTATTCGGCTCTCTCCATATATCTTTTTTTCGTTATCAGCCTAACGGAATACGTAAGACATACTAAAGCGCCGTACAATGTGGAAAACGGCGAAGAATCGTATTATGACAGCGTGTTCTTTGAAGAAAATGAGACATGCCCGCATATTGTAAGTCACTTCCTTCTACTTTTGTCTACAGAATTCTTGTTGTCTTAGAACATCGTAAAGCCTGCTGTCGTCTGGAAACGAATTGTTCAAGTTCTAGCTGTTTGTCAGATATTAATAGAGGTTTTCCAATTATACCAACGCAAAATTGCTTATTTGACAAATTGGGAAAATTGGATCGATTGTTTCATATATTCAACCGCTCTTCTTACCGTATATGATTTCACGGAGTGCTCTTCAACTTCGGGAGTTCGATTAAATTGGCAATGGTTGGTTGCAGCATTGTGTATCTTCTTCGGATGGATTAATTTACTATTCATGATTCGAAAAATGCCACGATTTGGGCTTTTTGTGGTGATGTTTGTCGACATCGTGAAGACGTTCTTCCGCTTCTTCCCAGTGTTCATGCTGTTCATCATTGCGTTCTCCTCTTCATTTTATGTCATTTTGCAAAACAGAGTGAGTGTTCTGATCTGGCGATTTTTGAAAATAATGAATGTAGCCAGAGTTCTCCACCATTTTTATGTCACCCCTAAAAACAACTGTCATGATGATTGGCGAGTTCGAGTTCACCGGAATCTTCCATGGAGATGAATCGTCTCACGCAGAGAAAATGTTTGGGCCAGCTCACACTGCCGTCGCCTGCGGCCTGTTCTTCTTCTTCTGTATCATTATGACAATTCTTCTAATGAATCTTCTTGTCGGTCTAGCCGTGGATGACATTAAGGGAGTACAAGAGAAGGCGGAACTCAGGAGGCTGGCAATGCAAGTCGATCTAGTACTGCAAATTGAAGCGTCAGTTCACATATTTATTCATCGAATGAAGAGGTATGCCACGTGTCGCTACAGTACTTATCCGTTCGGAAGGCTTTACAAAACAGGACTGGCTGGCTGGTGGTCAAATTTCAGAAAACGATTCGGTTTGAATACGAGCAGCGAGGTGGATTTGGAAACGGACTACGAGGAATCGGTGTGTCGACAAAGTTATCCGTTTGATCTGTGCAACCACGGGCTTGGCCGCAACCTACTGAAAAATCAGCATTATTGATTGAAAAAAGTCGCAAATTGCTAGTCTTGACGAACTCCGTAAATCCGGTATCCTATGGCTACTATAAAGCATCAGACGTCAGCATTGATTCGGCCATATTGGTCTCACATGAAATTGTTTGATTTCAAATAAAACGGACCGTTGGCTACAGTTTGCAATTTTTTTCAATAAGTAATCTTCGTTTTTTAGAGAATTGGATCGGCCCTGTTTGCAAGAGTGGGGGAAAGTAGATATCAGAAAGATTTATTATATGGGGTTCCGAGTTTTCACAAGCTGTCAGCGCGGACTCTGCGAAAAAAATCCCCTAAGGATTTTGTGATGAGCATTCCAAAAACGTAAAAAGAAACATTCCAAACATTTATTTTCCACGAGGAGTTCTCGTTCACTAAACTGCAATTGATAGTCTGTGATCAGCGGTATTGGCGTTAATTGCGAACAATTACCGTACTGCTGTTTAACATAATTTTTGAAAGGCTTACGACTAGAAATCGAGATATTGAAGATATTGAATGATCAGTTGAAATTCTTGATTAAGATCTGAGATATAATTTTTCAAAATGATAAAGCCATCAGATTCTTCGAAATGGGCGTATTTCAGTGGCATCTTGATCAACTCTCCTTTCACAAAACCCCCGTTATGAAAAAAAAATGTTTCAGGAGTTTACCTCTGAGCTTCGTTCAAACCTTCAAATGCAACGAAATCGGCTACAAACGCTTCAGGAAAATGTAGACGTGATGTATGAGAAGCAAGTTCGTTTAGAAGCTCTCATTCGGAACCTCGCCAAAGGTCTCAATCTCAAAATTGAAATCGAGGAGAATGATTAGCTCTTTCTGTAAAATTAACGCCCAACTTCTATAGTTGCATTGTTCTATTATATTTATGATTCTTGTTTTCAAATGTTCGTAATTTTTTCTTTTGTCACATTCTCTGTTCTTTATTTTGCCGATTTTCGTAAATCAATTGTTCAATGACAAAAAAGAAATGAAAGATTCATTTTTATTCGATGTTTCGTATTCTGAAGTTTCAAATCATCAAGTTTAATACGCATTTCAAAGTTGGCAACGCTTACAAAGCGTCATGCCTGCTATTCATCCGTAATAGCCGATGACTGCAATTGAAGCAACTGACTCGTCGGCGGCGCTGTCCTCGTAAACGGTCTTGAATCGGTTTCGGGATGTTGCAAAAGAGGAGGCAGAAGGGTAGAAAAAAGGAAAAAGATGAAGAAGAAGAAAGGGGGGGGGGGAAGCTAAAGAAGGAGTCTATAAATTGACAGTATCCCTTCGAAAGTCCTTCAGTCACTTCTCAAGTACAGTCAGTAAAAGTGGTCTTGACGAGGGGAGAGAAGAAGACGAAGAAGCACACAATATCAACATCAGTGATGATGATGAGGGTGTTTGGAATGAAATCCAAACGAATTTTCATATTATTTATAATTATTTCCATTTCCGTTTCTGGAGGTAAGTTCACTCGAAGATATTATGTTTCGTACAATGTTTCCATTTTTACATTTTATTGGTTTTGCTTCTCAACTTCTCAAGAATGTGACTTTAAGCATTCAAGAGTTAACTTTTGTGGTTTTCAATAAAACATACGATTTCCGTAATAAAATCGCAAATGGTAAGAGCCTAACGTTTAAATTAATGTTAAAAGGTAAAATAGCTGTATCCGGGCATTTTTCGATAAGAGATTCTCAAATATTCAAGGCTTTATGGTATCTTAAATTGTCATTTCTGAATTCCAGAAGAGAAGAGGCCATCTGACAATGACGGCAAACTCTCACCTTATGGAGAATGTTTTGATGGATTTATGCCCACTTTCATCAGACATATTGGGACGAGGCATATTGAGGGACCAGCATTCGTTGCTAAGGTGCGCCAGCTTGTAGGCGTCAATGCTCAGTGTAGATTTACAGATAGACATGGTCACGTGCTCTTCTCACTGTCGAACAAACTACGATCCCTCCACCGACGAACCATTTCCATGCGAAGGCTTCAATTTTCGGGCTGGCAGAAATCCAGTTTGCGAATTCTTTCCAGCTACTGGAACCATTGTAAGTGTTGTATTGATTATTTGAGCTGTTATTCATTTTCGAAATCAGGAACATGTGGCGAACTCTTTAAAAACCGAAGAAGCTCCGACGTTTTATTACGAGAAAGTGTGTCTGCAAGTGGCAAAACGATGTGAAGAGTCTGCTTACATGTTCGATGTGAAGAAGGGGTATCGGATTGATGAAACGCCAATCCAGATAATCAATGCGTCAATGGAAAGGGAATGTATGGAGGAGTGCGTTAGAATGCAGTGCATGTCATTTGGATTCCATCATGAAGCCAAGTGAGTTTTTTGAATAAGACTACACCTCTCCGCGTCACAATGCTCACAAACACTTGCTCTTCAGACGATGCTCATTCTACAACATCACACGAAAGGATTCTGTGATAATTCATGACATAAAAATGGATCACTATGAGAACAACTGCGTTCATCGTAATAGTTTGCCATATTTTCAATAATAATAATTTGACATATTTTTATTCTAAAGTATATCAAATCAAAGTGACGAGCCAATTGCATTCGTATTTCTTAGAATTATATCATTTGACAAAGTTTAAAACAAATTCTGTATTTCACATTAAAAACTCAGTACAGGATTTTTAAATTTTACAAATAAAAACCGGGAGAACTGCAGTCCACATTTTCAGCAACTACACGCTGTCCGAATGGAAGAATTGAGTTTTTTGTGACGAGAAAAGCGGACGTGCCATCCTTCGGAATCTCGCTAGGCGTGAAAAGTATCCGAAGTTGCATGCAATCATGTATAAACACTGGCCAATTTTATTGCAGAAGCATTCAGGTATCTGGACTTATGATTTTAAGCATTCGGACAATGCGCAATGTTGCAGTTTGATTCTACTTCCAACGAATGCTTCGTTTCTGATGAGTCTTCCGACATGGCAGTTCCATCTGCAAGCCTTGACATTTTCGAGCCATTCTGTGTTCCCCGAAACGACGAGAACACTTGCAATCGCCCATATTCCTTCGAGAAAGTGATCACTTCAAAGCTTGACAACATCACTGCTATCAAAGAAATACCAATTATGTAGTTCTTAAAAGTTTCAGAAAACTAACTTAACGAATTTCAGATGTATCCCCGGAAAAATGCCTCCAAAAGTGTTCCCTCACGGAGAACTGTAAATCGGTGAATTACAACGTTCTTACAAGAAGTTGTCTTCTGTCTTCAACTTCTAGATCCGACAACTCAACTGTCAGTGACGAGAATTACGATTTCTATGACAGATCTTGTCCTCACGTTCCTCCACTTTCGGCATCATCTTCTGCTTTCATTCGACGCCTACCAACTCTTCTTCCAGAAGTTTCTACCCATTACCAAATGGTGGAAAGAGGAAGGCAGTTAGCAGATATGTATGTTAACAAGACAGGAGTTGAGAACGTTCAAGACTGCTGGTGCGTCTTACTAATTGAAAATCGATATGTGAACATTTACTTTAAGGTCGCTTTGCATTAATTCAACAATACACTGCGAACTGATTTCGTTCTCGACTGTGGCAAATCAGTGTCTTCTCTCCAATCTAAAATCTTCAGATATCACGAGTGACACTAAAAAGCTGACAAAGGCATCTGAAACGTTCGATACCTATTCGTCCAGTTTTCATTATCCTACGACGTCTCTTCCACGTAGTTCAGCGTTAACCTCATCAACACACCCTACAACTGCCACAAACCGTACTCTAACAACGACGAAACCAGAGAGTTCTAATGAACCGTCCTCAACAAGACGAACTGCACATTTGATTAGTGAATCCGCCGAGGAAATGAATAACATTTTTGATATCAATGAGAACTTCATGGATACTACAACTGTACATAATCCTACAAGTGAGGATTTCATAAAAATTGAAATAATTTCGTTCAAAACGTTTCAGGGTCTAGAGCTCATTCTTTACCTAACGCAGCTGTAAACTCAGAAAACAGCAAAACCCCGGAGAGTATAGCCTTGTTGCCAATAGATCATGAGGTCGTCGGTTTGGAAGATTCCACACCAATTCAGCTGCCTCTCAAGGCCGGAATCGCTCATGTTGATTTGTCTCGGCTATCAGTCGAAGCTCATTGTCTTCCTCAAGGAATCAATATAACATTTAGCATTTCTGAAAAGACGGTGAGCCTGCTGAACGCCTCTAAAGGGCATCCGATTCAATTTCACATTTTGTCAGAAGTATACAGGAGTCGTGTACGCTTCTGAACGCTTTGATCAATGTCGAGTGTTTGTGAAGAATTCTGCAGCGTTCTCAATATTCATTCCACGGCCGAAACACAACTCTTGGTGTAATGCTGTCGAGCTTGTAATAAGAATCAAGCAGGTTTCCTCGAATTTTCTGCAGTTTTTCAGAATAATGAAATGTCCACTGTTATCATCATGTCGAACGATCGGATTTTACCGCATGATGTAACCACTAAAGATGACCTTTTCTACCAGGTTTCATGCCATTACAATCCAAATGATGAAACTAGAGTGAGCAAAGGAATAGTGGTTGGGTAGGCTTCTTAATGCTAAAGAGATTACTTTTCCAAAAAGAAAAACTCGCCTTTCAGAGGCCCATCGCCAGTCTTGATTACAAAGAAAAACCAAATTCACGAGAAGATCTCACTGGAGATTACTAAAGACGGTCAAACGGTGGAAAGTGTTTTTGTCGGAGAACAGCTAGTGGCCACTGTGAAGTCGAATGTATCAGCTGATCTTCTTCGAATCGTTGATTGTACTGCTCATCGAGTTGGGGGAAACGAAACGCCGGCCTCTGTGAACTTGATTGCTGATGGATGTGCTCTTCTTCCAGCGATAATGTCTCCAATGAAATTGACACCTTCCGGATGGCAATCTTCTCTATCAGCATTCAGAATTGACGGCTCTGAGCAGATCGACGTGGTCTGCATCATCTCTGTCTGTGACGAAAATGAAAAATGTCCTCTGGTGAGTCAACATGCATAGAATAAACCATTTAACGTCAGATTATTGTCTCAGATGGCATGCCCTTCCTTCATTAATCAAGAAAGAAATGCACGTTCCACCTCCGAAGAGCACTCGATTAGAATAGATCGTCGGCTGCTCGTCAAGGGAGATAAGAACTATGCTGGTTCACAGAAGTTCTTTGCACGTGGGTCATCAAAAAAGATGCACCAGATTAAACCTCTCGCATTAATTTAGCCATTTGCATCGAACCTTTCTTCTATCTTCCTGCAACTGCAATTTTTCTTCTCAGTCTTGTCTCGATTTTGCTATCAATTTTTTTGGCTTTCAGAAGAAAACGAATTCGAGACGCACAGGTTGAAGAGTTACTGTAAGTGCTGCAAATTTGAATGAAAAAATACTTTTCCAACGTTTTCAAGTTTTCAATACAAAATTCCAAAAGCGTGGAGCTCTTAATGACGAAGGTACCACTTGTATTTTTCAGAAGCGTCCCATTTCCACAAGACCTTGGCGCAAAGTATATCAAAACCATGTCAATGTAAGGAAGCCATTGATCCGAAAATGTCGCACAATGAAACTGAAAAGAGGACATAATGAAAAAGACATGTATATGAATATGTAGATTTATACTCAATAAAAAGTGAACAGCCATTTTTGTGTCACCACCAAAACCACAATCCTCATCATCATCGCCGTCGATCCTTCTTTTTTTCAACCGCCCTTTCTTCATATCCCCTCCTTGTACGGCATCATCCCGAGATGGAATTTTTTGTTGCGTGTCAAGGTCGCCTTGATCGGTTGCGTGCGCACACAGACTGTCCGTCCTTATCCGTGCATTCTATCTTTCATCCTACGCATTCAGCCGCCTCTCTCTCTCTCTCCCTCCCTCTCCCTCTTTTCACCTTCGAATATACTGAACCAATTACCTCCGACTGTATCATTGTCCATGTCGGCGTAGCAGAGGAACATCCACTAACCAATGGATCACAAATGTTTTCTTCTCGACAATTCATCTTTTAGCCGTCCACACTCACTCGAGAGCGACACAATGACCCAGTTGTGTTCCTGCTATCAAGTACATATTATTCTTGAAATTTTCTCCTGATTTGAACTTTTCAATGTGTATCAATGGACCTATTCATGAACTGAAAATTGGGAGTTTCTCTTTTTCTTCCTTTTCCCCAAAGGGAACACAACGGCGAAAGAAACTGCGGTCATCGGCGCTTTTTTTGGGTTCTTTAAGCCATTTGGTCGCTACAGTAGCTGCAATTTTTTCTTTTTTCTTCTTGTAGCTTTAATGGATCATAAGTTTCGCTGCTCGTATCGTCTTCATGCTATTATAACGCCGAGATAAGCAAAAGAACGCGAAAAAACGGTATTCTACTCTCTTCGCGATTAGGTGAAAAGAGGAATCACCCTTTTCCGTGCATGAATAGCTCCGTATGGTTAATATTAAAAACCCGTATGCTTCTGATTCCCTTCACCTAACTTATGTTTCGTCTGTTACAACTCCTGTTGATTTGGAACGTTGACCCTTTTTTGAAGTTTTCCTGAATAGCAATAGCATGGTGAGCATCAAAGCAAGCGTTTCCCGTTGTGGCTCAAACTCATTTGGGTTACTGCTTTCAACACAGTACTATAAATTGCTGTAAAATTGTTTTAATGCAGTAGAAAACACTCACGATAATACAATGAAGGGGAAGTGATTTTGTCGTTAATGTTCGGGCATTTTCAGGTGTTTGCAGTCAGATTTATTTGTAAGCTTGAAGCTTGAACTATTACAATTTTAGCTTGATATTTTTCTTAAACTATAAATTGGGCTGAACTACTCTTAAAATTGCCCCATTATCTTTTCTTCCGTTGTTCGTTACATGGATCACTTATCGATATCTCCTTGAAAATTAGAAACTCCACCTTTTCAGCTCTTTCACTGATCTGTTAGAATGCCTTCGCCAAATCTATAACTATTTTGAAATTTTCTGAAACTTTTAAGACAGAACTCTTTGACATAATGGTTTTCCACATTCAAGCCTTAAAGAGGTTTTTTTTAGTTCTTTTGTGAAAAAGTTGTCTACTACCAGAATAGAGTATTTCACGAGCAAAACCTGGGTCATTGCTATAATTGTTTTCTATTGAAAATGCCGATGTGAAATATATTGAAGCTGGAAGAGTATTTGGTACAAATATATCATTTTTCCTCGCTGAAATGAGCTGTAACCTTTTCAGACGTTTTTCTATAATTTAGAACCGTCTCTCAGAACCTCTAGCTGATGAAAACGTCGATTTTTTCCATTGTATTCAACTGGTGTCTATTTTTTTAATTGTTTTATCTTCGACACTTTTTGATTATGGTATTGCTGAGTCTGTGGTTCATCTTTCCCTTTAACATCCTTTTACAGCATCCGTCGTTGAGATGTGTCTCATGAAACAGTTATGAGTAGCTTCACACTTTTCTCCTCCACCATGACGTTTCCATTTTGCCGATCCAACGCCCTCCTCCACTGTTTAGCCTTTCCAACTATGACTGACCTCTAGTGGACAACACGACGAAGAAGGAAACGAAACGAGGAAACCAACCATTTTTGGACATTTCTCTCGTTTCATTCCCTCCTTTCTGACATAATCTTTTCCTCGGACTCCATCCCTAAAACCGTCTCAGTCCTTCCATTTGCAAACATTCATGCGGTTGAGAAGGTTGTTCTAAATCTCCTTTTCCGTCTCACTTTTTCGGATTTTCACCATCTGAAACCATTTCAAAATGTTGTGTCTTCATAATTGTGAATTCACGATCATCTGCTTGAATGGCTTGTTTGCAAAAAGTGAAAATCAATGGGGTCGAGGTGCACTGGTTTCCGATATTGTCTAAACAGAAGTGGAGACTGTGTGGTAGAGGTAATAGAATGTTATGGAGCCGGCGTATGGGGCGGTTAACCGCATCCGAAAACCCTAATACGCCATTCAAAATGACGGCGACGCGAGGAATTAATAGTAAAGGAAAGTAAGATAAGAGGATCAGAAAGTTAGGGGATCAAATCATATTTCATTTACATATATTGCAGTATAGGCTAGAATAATAATTCTTAATTTGAAAAGTGTCCGATTAGCTTCAGTGTTTGAGAAAGCTTGAAGAAATAGTTGTAAGTGGTAGCCTAAGGAATTATTCACGAAAGCACCAAAAAAAGTTGGTGAATGGTTCACCCAGCTTGAAGATTTAAGGGAAATAGTCAAAGGCCCATTTTCTGCATTAATCAAGCTTTCCTGCATCAAATTCTGGGAGAAAAAAAGAGAACCGTAGGCCCATGGCCCACTAGCTGCTAATCTCCGTTGCCAATTTCCAAACTTCCAATTTCGTGCCCACTCGCTGCACTGAATTGCGTTGTCATTTGTTACCTTTTTCCTTCAGTTTCATTGGAAAATGTCGACAATAAAGAGCTAAGCAATGACAGTAATATTCTTTATATTACAGGTTAAACTGTATTTAGACTAATCGTTATTCTAAATGATCCGCTGCATAGCTTGTTTGTGTAACTTTCTCCGTCCATTCGTGTCTCGGAAAAATCATTTTCTTCCGCTTACTCTCCTCTCGTTTTATATGACCCGGAAAACAGTTTCCGTTGTAATTCTCACTGATTTTATTCCTACTACAGCCATACTCTATTTTCACGTTCAAATCCTCCTATTTTCTTCAGTAAATGCGGCGACCCCTGGTTTCCCTTCTACTGCTAACATCACTCTACGCAATAGCTTCTCAAGGTGACATTTCATCGAAACTTTAGCGAGACATTAACACTTTTTGTTCAGCACATGTACCAAAATGCAACCCTTTCTACGTTCGATGGCCTCGAGTTCGTCTTAATTTCAAGGCGGTTGCTGAGGCGCGACTCTCATTAAAAGGTTGTCAATCAGCGTGCTCGCTTGGCGAGGATCCAGTAAATCCGGGAACGCAGTTGGAGTGCGCTGCAGTGAATCATCAAGCTTCTCCAGATGGCTTCTCCCATCGTTGCGACGTCTTCCAGCCGCATCAACTGCAGAATGTTGACGGATACGTTGAAGCAGACGATCGATTCACGTTCTACTGGAAATATTGTCTTTCGTGTGAGTTTGGTGATGAAAACGTTTGAATCACCTATAATATTGACATATCGAATCCCAATTTCTCTAAAACTGACAAATTGCCGGAAGGCTATTTATAGCTAGAACTATTCTGATCTATTCAGTGAGTTTCGGGCACCGTGGCCTGGCTAATAAACATGCTTAAAATGAATATTAATGATTGGAAAAAGTGGCAAGGCAAAATGGTGCGGGCCGCATCCAGTCCGTATTTTGTCCGTATATGTACCAAATATGGCATATGGACAGCACAGATTTCGTCATAGGAACGATCAAGAGACCGGAACGACAAATTCAGCCCGCATGGCTACATATTGCCTTCTGGGCAAATGCCGATAGACTTACATTTAAACTTTTAATATAAAAAGTACTGAGATCTACAATATCTACAATTTGCTACCATTTTTGAGCAGTGCGTTTCATTTTGAACCTGTGAGCCTGCCCGCATGGACCCGTTAATGTTGTCACTGCAGGTTTATAGGGCCAACCTTATTTTAGACTGTCACGTAATAACTTCTGATGATAGAAGTTTAATTGTTTGAAAATCGGATTCAGAATACAACATTACTTACGTCTATCAAAATTCTGAATGATATCTGAAAAAATAAAACAACTCGAATTATGAAGAAATTTCGAAATATGAGCCAATCGCCACTGTTACCAATTTATAGGTCCTCCCCGACATCATGGTGAAATTAAGACCTCCGGGTGAGACCCATAATTTTAATTTCTATTATGGGCCTTTAATCTAAAATTACTCGGAATCCGAACCCTTCTTAAACAACCAATTTCCTATCATTAAAGGTTGTTACGTCAAAAATAAGGGTGGACCTATAAACTTGCAACGAACTTTAGTGAAAATACTATCATAATATGGAATAAATAATATTTATCGAAATTGAAAAGTACGAATCATTTAACGATTTTTCAAATTATTTTAATTTTAATTTGGAATGGAAACATTAATGTTTAAATCTGGCCAGCCCTTTGTTCATTTTCGAATGATCATCATGAACATTAATTAAAAATTAGTGAAACTCAGAAGCAATTTGAAATTTTTCTAGCCACTCGAAAATGCACTGGAGAGTACGCATTCACTTATTTATCGGACCGTTATGTGGATCAGAAGTTTGTTGTGAAGGCAACAACGAAAGCGAGTCTGGAAGAGTGTTTGTCGGATTGTTTGGATGAAAGCTCTTTCGAGTGCCGCTCGATCTCTTTCAATCGGACCGACGGAGGATGTCACATGTCTAAGGATTCGCAAATCTCGCGACCGGAAGCGATTCGATTGAACAATAATCCGAATTATCGGATTGACTACTACGAGAATAACTGTTATAACTGTGAGTATGAATGGCGCGAATTGTCGGCGGGAAAGCTTTTTTACGGAAAATTGCCGTTTCTGAGATGATTTTCCGGTTTACAAAGCTGCGTGCTGAATTATAAGGCATCTTGCTGCTTTATACGGCACATTCCAGCTGTGGGGTTATTTTCTTTTTTCCCCGGAATAATGCCCGTCTGTTTCATTTTTCAGAACACAAATTCTCTGAATTATAAATTGATTTTTGCGTAGCCCTTGCAATGAGCATGCCTGTGATTCGGGTCTCGAGCCAAGAAAATCACGAGTCATAACTTTCCTTAAAACAAAATATATGGATTGGAAATAAACTTAAACTGTAGATCTCAGTGTGTTTCATGAGAAAATGATTGAATTATAGCTAAGTGATAAGTGGACATCGGCCAAGGCGCTCTTAAACAGTAAAATTTGGCCGCTACCGTCGTCTCGAAATTGTTTAATGGATTATTTCACAACTGAATTTCCGGAATCATGCTCTATATACAGTATCGGCCAAAAAGATATTCGCAAACAGTTTTTCGAGCATAACTTTTCTGAAACTTCCCGGATCGTTTTGATATTTTGAGACACAATTTAAAACGGTATAAGAAGTTGATTCAACAACAAGAATAATCAAATTTTCAAAAATTTGAAAAAATATCGAAAAATTTATGAAAATGGCAAAAAACTGTAAAATGGAACTTTGACTTTTGAGATCTAGGAAAGACCGGTAAATGAAAAACTACAATAAAACATGACTAAAATAGTTTTAATACTTCGTTGGGTAGCCTTTGGCGTCGATGACCGCCTGACATCTTCTTGGCATCGAGTCGAGAAGGGTGTCGATAACAGACAGGGGGATGGCCTTCCAGACAGATTGGAGTTGATCGAATTTCTGATTGGCATTCGATGTACGGACCCCTCTAAGTTGTCTCTCGACATGCTCCCAGATGTGTTCGATCGGATTCAAGTCAAGAGAATGATTGGGAAAGTCCAGAAGATCCACGTGGCGGCGTCGGAACCAGTCCTTGATGTGCTTCGAGGTGTGTTTCGGGTCGTTATTCTGCTGAAAAACGAACGCCCGGCCCACATTAAACCGTGCCCAGGGTCTCATTGTGTTTTAAAAGATGTCTTCTTACACAAGTCGATCCATGATGCCCGTAATTCTTCTCAGGGGGCCGATTGAAGTCCCAGAGAAACAGCTCCAAACCACCTCGGTTTGGAGCTGGTAGCTGGGATTGAACCGACATTCAACCGGACGGCGAATCCATTTGATACCGTCAGTACCAAACAGATTATACTTGGATTCGTCACCGAACACGTGATTAGCCCAATCCTGGCGTCCCCAGTGAAGATGAGCTCTGGCCCATGCTACGCTACGTTTCTCGGGGACTTCAATCAGCCTCCTGAGAAGAATTACAGGCATCATGGATTGATTAGTGTAAGAAGACATCTTTTAAAACACAATGAGACCCTGGGCACGGTTTAATGTGGGCCGGGCGTTCGTTTTTCAGCAGAATAACGACCCGAAACACACCTCGAAGCACATCAAGGACTGGTTCCGACGCCGCCACGTGGATCTTCTGGACTTTCCCAATCATTCTCTTGACTTGAATCCGATCGAACACATCTGGGAGCATGTCGAGAGACAACTTAGAGGGGTCCGTACATCGAATGCCAATCAGAAATTCGATCAACTCCAATCTGTCTGGAAGGCCATCCCCCTGTCTGTTATCGACACCCTTCTCGACTCGATGCCAAGAAGATGTCAGGCGGTCATCGACGCCAAAGGCTACCCAACGAAGTATTAAAACTGTTTTCATCATGTTTTATTGTAGTTTTTCATTTACCGGTGATTCCTAGATCTCAAAAGTCAAAGTTCCATTTTTCGGTTTTTCGCCATTTTCATAAATTTTTCGATATTTTTTCAAATTTTTGAAAATTTGATTATTCTTGTTGTTGAATCAACTTCTTATACCGTTTTAAATTGTGTCTCAAAATATCAAAACGATCCGGGAAGTTTCAGAAAAGTTATGCTCGAAAAACTGTTTGCGAATATCTTTTTGGCCGATACTGTATATACAAATTCATATAATCTATTGACACCTACGATTTGCTACCTTTTTCGATACAGTATTTAAATTGACAAGCAGTGTGCATCCGCGAGATTTCGGGATTTTTCTAGATTTCTCGTGAATCGTGACGCTGAAAAATACTGTTTCTTCTTATGCGATTTTTTAATCAAGCTTCAAATTTTCAAGGTGGGGAATAAATATAGCGTCCATTCAAAGCAGTGTAATAACTTCAAATCGAAAGATTTTTTTTTTCTGAAAATCAACCAAAATGTTTGTTAAATATCAACAAAAATGATGAAATTAACAGTTTTGAGATATTCCTCCTTGCGCTTTGATGACTGCCTGAAGTCTCTTCGGGTAAGAGTCAACGAAGGCACGGAGGTACTCAACGTCTAAAGACGCTGTTCACAGATGAGAAATTGCTCATAGTAGAAGCGAATAAGAACGGCCAAAACAGCCGGATTTTACCTGTCGACCATGAAAGTGCCTGCAAAAGAGGAAACATTCTAAATAAAACGTCTCACCCGGCTGCTGTGCTCTGATGGGAAGACGCCATTGGTTTTTGTTGATGTTGGAGCCAAAGTGAACAAGGAATACTATATCGAGAAGATTCTTGAGGCGAACGTGTAGCCGTGGTTTGTGCCCACTTCGTAGGTGGCGATTGGGCATACCAGCAGGATGGAGCGCCGTCTCATACCGCAAAACTCACTCAGCAGTGGTGCGAAGCCAATTTTCCCTATTTAATCACTAAGGATCAATGGCCAGTTTCGAGCCCAGACCTCAATCCAATGAATTTTGCTCTGTGGGGATATTTGACCCAACAGGTATCCACGAAAAATTATCCGAATTTGGGACCCCTGAAGATCGTTCTGACAGTTACATGGGACAATTTAGACGTTGACTGCCTCCGTGCCGTCGTCGACTCTGACCCGAAGAGACTTCAGGCAGTCATCAAAGCGAAAGGATGAAGATTGGAAAACTGTTAATGTGTTGTTTAACAAAAATTTTGGTTAATTTTCAGAAAAAAATCATTCGATTTGAAGTTATTACATCGGCTTGAATGGGGCGCTACATTTATTCCCCACCCTGTATATCACTTGTGTTATTTGATGGCTGTGAAGGGCGCGCTTTCTCTTTGTGCCAGTTATGAATAAACCGTGAAGAATAAAGAAACTGTGGTGTATCAAAAAGCTATTTCCCTTTTTTAAAGCGAATTCTGAGTGAACAGATTCGAATTAAGAATGTAATAAAAAGGCGTTAAACTTGGGCAGTAACTAAAGATGAGCTATGTGAGGGCAGAAAATTTCTGATGATTTTTTGTGTAAAATGGAAAAGAATAGAAGACTGTGTAATACGTGGCATATGAAAACGAGATAGAGTTTTGATGGACCGTAAACCCCATCGATTTTACTTGTCTGTATGTATTTCGTTTATTTCTGATTATATTTCAAAGCGCATTCTCAGAAAGGGGTTTCGTTCTTCCGTCTTTTCCTTTTTTCATTCTATTCCACTGTTTTTTTTAAATTATTTTTCAATCTCCTTCTACTCATTTGTATAGAATAGAGTGAGCGAAGCACTGGCGATTATGTGATGGATGAAGAGAAGGTCTCAATTGAAGCCTGGACCTGTAACCAGAGGCGAAACATTTGCTGTTTTAAATAGAAATTTGCGGAGTTCTAGAGCAAGTATACGAAGCTGCCCTGCCCATTTACTGAGCAGCTTGTCTTGAATTTTTGTGAAAATGCTCTGGATAACAAGCTGGTAATGCACCTGAACCAAAATGGTAACAGAGATAATGTTTCCAAAAGGCTTTCGGAGACACCATCTTTGGGCCACGACGGCTTCTCTCACTCCCGAAAACCTGACGATGAACGAACCTGGAAGTCGCGTTTGTTAGAGACCTTCGCCATGTTCTTCCAGTAATGATGGAGCCGAAGGTTGGATATAAACCAAGTCTTCCATCTATTTGGAACCGTGAAGATGAGACAGACAGAAAACGACCTTCAATGAAAGGAAGAACATCTTCATATTGCGAGAAATTGAGATCCGCCTGGTTAAAGTACAAAACCTGGTTCCAAAAGAATGCGACGGAGGCCTTGCCGATGAAGATTTTTGAGATATTCTTAGCATTGGAGACGTCAGGAATTTATCTAAAGTTTCCATCGTGACAACACATCTCGAGAAGATTCTTGAGATTGACACCACTTGAAAGGATTTAGGGGAAAAAAAGTTGAGCGCAGACTCCTGATATTCATGAGAAGATGAACTTCTCCAAAAAGTGACTCAATCGGAAGACGACTTCTGAAGAATACCAGCACAACAGCTCCGTTCCAAGGATACATCTCATGAATACAGTTAATTATTATATATTCTAATTACAGAACGGTGAAGCAAGGCTTACAGCTGAAAGGTTGAGAGGGAACAAGTTTTTCCGGCGAAGAGACCGCAGGTTTGTCAAAGAATCCACGCGTTCACTTACTCAATCTCACCAATGAGAAGAAGTGTCGTTGTGTTATGAGCCGCCTGTCAGTCGTCTCTCATTGTCACTTTCAAGGACAATGATTGAAAAAACGGATTAGGATCAATTCACCATCTGGAATAATGAACACCGTCGTTTTTACTGGAGTGCATTCTCATTAATAACAGTTTTCTTAAATCTGCTTTTATTGATTTTATCACATCATGTTTCCATTGGTTTTTCAATTAATTTCACAGCAAATTATGTTTGTTTTTCTTAGACGTTGATTAAGTTGCCAATTGAATGAACCTTACTAATTTTCCAATTCTCTTTCAAGCTCTTTCTAGACAGTCATCTGATAGCAGACACGGCAGACAACGAATTCAACCCAATATTTGTCTCGTGATTATTCTGGTTTCTTTCAATCCATTGTATTATGCTATTTTCAGTGTCTGAGTCATTCGTTTTCAAGCATGAATGTCGCGAAACTGGAATCGCAGTGAGCGTCAAATCCCGCCTACCGTACACAGGAGCTCTCTACGGACTCTACGACTTCTTCACATGCAGAACAGAGCCGAAGGAATCAACGGATTTCGATCACTTTTTCCCATACCAAACTGTCAGTAAAAACTGCTCAGATTCAATTAAATACAAGGTACGAAGCATTTATATTTTTTTTTCCAAAGGTTTTAAGTTAAGCTGAAGGAGAACGAACAATTTTCCGATTTATTTCCTATTTTCAGGGAAATGAAATGGTACTGGAAGTTGTTCTATCAACAGACGGAATCGAGCCTCTTTACTTCATTACGCCAGATGATTTGACTTACCAAGCAAGATGCCCGATCAATGGAGTAAAAGCAAAGGATTCTTCAAATACTAAATCGTCTACACATCTGGACAACAGGTGATTTCCGTTTTTTGATACATTCTTTGTGTTTTTTCAAACACAATAAGTTCGAATGAATGTTTTATGATTTTATGATTTTATGATTTCTGTTTAGAAACAAAGCGATGGAGGCGTCAGCGCATGCTCTATTTGAGTTACTTTCAAAAACTGCAGAAGATGAAGAAGCTGGTATTCAGAATACTTTCTCCCTTTCTGGGTCATCAACCACAGAAGCATCAAGGCAAGTGACGGGAGCTAACACCAAAACTCCTTCTGCCACCTCTTCTAATAAAGAAGTGCTGAGTACTAGAACTTCAAAAGTGACTACACCAAAACCAACCACGAAAACTACCAAAAAGGCGGCAACACCAACCATCACCCATACATCTATCCTTAATTTGCCTACTACTACTATTACTACTGTGACACCCAAAACAACCACTACCACTACTACTACTACCGCAATTTCGAGCTCTATTCCACCAAGTACTACAACCTGGAGAACAACTAGCACTCGTCGTTCCACAATCATGCCTGCGACTCAAAAAGTGTCCATTATTGTGGCTAAGGATTCGGCGTTTGCCAAAGCCAGGCTCTTCACCACAAAGCATCCAAGTACACTAAAAGTGCAAGTTTTTACAATGTTTCTCATTTGCCCAACTTATTCAAATCCCACATTTCAGTGTGTTTTCGTTATGTCATGTATTGCAATTCTTTCTTTTTTTTTTAGTTTTCTGTTGAAAGAAAATTCAGAATAATATCACGAAACTATCAAAAAAGTACTAGAAAGTTAAAGTCAGAGCTCGATTTTGTCACCATGTGACTAGAATTTGTTTGATTTCAGTGAAGTGCCAACTACTACTACTACTACTACTACTACAACTGTACCCACCACAACAGCAACTACCGTGGCAACATCGACAATTCCCACATCGACAACAACCACAACAACAACAAAAACTACTACTACTACTACTACTACCACTACCACTGAGCCACCAACTACCACAGCTACAGTGACGACGCCTACGACGACTATTGAAACTTCTACGGCCGCACCATCTACCATGACTTCCATTCAGACTTCCAGCACAACCAATTTAATTACAAGTACACAAAGATCTTCTAACTCCTCATCCTCTTCACCTCCCACGTCCTCCAACGATGGGTTTGTTTGAAACGTTTGAAGCAGAATTCTTCAAGATTAAAAAAATTGGCAGAAGCTGTATTCCTAATTTCAGCTCAACCATTGCTGGAAAGCCAAAAGTGCCTGTGATTTTCGATATCTTTCACAATGGGCAAGCAGTCGAAGCAGTCGTCGTTGGCACAAAAATAACGCTGTCGTTCCGTCCACACTATCCGATCCCGCCAGAATATGTGTCAGTGCGTGGATGTCAGGTGGAGCCGATTGATCCAAAATACGAATGGGAGCACGAGCCACTTTTTATTATTAGAGATGGATGTCCAGCGGATGGAGTCGGCCTTGTCTGCCCTCCAACTCACTCAGAGTTTGGAGCAAAGGTTTCTGTAGAAGCATTCAGATACCAGACGACTGGGCAAGTGCAATATTCTTGTTTGGTCAGAATCTGTCCGTTTGCGTCGTGTCCAGAGGCAGGTTAAACTTAATTTAAATTATTCCAACTTTTTCAGATTTGCAATTCTTTTTATAAGTATAATTGCTGTAAATTGCAAAAATTAGAGCAGTTGTTCAGTTGGTGATATAATACATTCCGGGCAGAATTTGTTACCCACGCGCGGCACCTTAGAATTCAAAACTCAGTTTATGAAAGAAAAAACCGAAAACGGGAAATGATTATTATCTATCCGCGAGTACGTGATTTTTCGTTTAAAGGCGCTATTTTGGTTTCGTTAGGGGATAGCGCGTTTAAACGAAAAATCACGTAGTCGCGGATAGATAATACATTTTCGAAGCTAACACTTTTAATTGTTTTCGGATTCGTAAGCAAGAAGAAGGAATTTAAGAAATTTTTAAAAAATATATCAAAATTCCGCTTCATTTAAGAAGAAGAATTTTTCGGAATGCAGAACCTCTTCCTGCCTAATCAAATTTCGCTTTTTTCGCGCTTTTTGAGCGCCCGAAACAATGAAATTTGCATTTCGTGTTGAATTTTTTTTGTTAAGAATACGCTATTAAATTTAATTATTAACGACTTTTGATTACTTTATTAATTTACTATCAAAATTAACTAAAGATTAACTAACACACTTTCTAGAAAAATAATCTCCACCAGATTAAAAATTTGCGATTTTTTACGATAATTTTAATTTAAAATCAAGTTATCAGCCGCCCCGGTTTCTATCAATCTATTATGATGCATAGTTTTTACTTTAAAAGCTGTATAATATAGCATCTAACTTAGCTTCTACGTTTTATATACCGAATTCTATGCATCTTTTATCGAAAAAATCGATGCCTGAAGATTTTTCATAGAACCGTCTTAGCACTGGATGTTAAACATGCATATATGACTTATCAATGAGCATTCTTATTAATAAAGTTACCTGATAGTTGTTCAGAGTGCATGCGATGATGTAGAAGGATGTGATAGTAGTTATATGCACCGATATCGACGAGAACTATCACTGGATGATATCAGAAAAGCTTTGGAAGCCAATCCGGAACTAGCTTCACAAATTGGAATTTCACCGTCGGCTTTTGCAAAAAATCCGACGAAATCTCGAAACTTCACAAGTGTTGTTGGTACGATTTATAAATCAATATCTGTATTCGTTTAATTTGTGCAACTTCAGAAGAGCAACAGAGGATTTCACTCGGTGGAGATCATGTAGTTCGTCGTCGTCTAATTGTTGTGAATTCTGAAGACCAATTGAGGTATTACGTTCGGACCGGCAACATTTGAACTAATTTCAATTTTTTTTTAATTGTTTAAGCTTTATTTTTTATTCATCCTTTCACCGAACAATCCAAACGCCAAAAGTGCGGGTCTTTCATTTGAAATTCTAGAGACTTTCTGTAATTTCCCTCCAGAACACGAATATTTTTAACGTTTAATAAATCTGTTTTTATAGTTTTATGTTTTATTAATAGACTCAAAAACTCGGGGAATTTCTCTCATACATTTTCTTAATTTCCTGGTTTCTGACCTGTAAAATCGTTAAAGGTTCGAACATTTTTAAGCATTTTCAATTATAACTTGATATCTCGGCAAAGATACTTAACTAAAACGGCGTCCTAGTTCATCCGAGTTTCATCGGAGAATCATTATTCACTCAACTCAAGGAAATGCCAACATTGTCAAGTATAGGTAGCATTTTGCGTATTTGAATTGCCGGTCTATTTTTTTTCGAAATTGAGCATTGCGAAATAGTGTCGTTACAGACACGACCGTATTTTTGCGGGAGGAGCTTTTATAGTCTCACTAGTTTATTAACAAAGTTCGAATTGTTCCGGCTGAAGGCAATATGCTCACTGTAGTATGACACTGAAGCACAGCAAGTCTTCAGGACCGGAGATCAGCTTGAGGATACGGCTTCAGCGAAGATTTCGCGACTTGGGAAACTAATTTCACTTTTTTCATTTGAAATTTTGAATTAGCATTGAAGTGCTTATCTCACTTTTAAAATAACATTTTGATTTCCGCGATTCTAATTCGAAATTTGCTAGTTTTTCGAAATAGATTCGAATTTTACCGTAGTCTGGTTATAAATCGCTTGTCATAAATAGTTTAACATAGAAATCCAGTGTTATATACGAAGCTCTTTCTGCCACATATGATTTACTGCGTAGACACGCCGCCAATAAAACGCTATCCGCTACGTGTCCGACGCCAAAAGAAAAAATTAAAACGTAGAATGCGCCTCTTCATGATGTACCTCAATTAACGTGAGAGGCACAGAGTTTGCAGCTCTTTGTTGACGTACATTTGGTGCACGACTCCTGGGCAAAAGGCAGTTCCATACTTCGAATATGTTTTGAAATATCATCATTTTCAGTCGGTTTTAAATAATGAAGTTATCTCAAAAAATAAAGTCAATTTTTTACAGCTCTAAATATGAGAGAGGGCGGCTATGTTTATCCGCCGCCAAAACGTGCTAAAGAATTTATTGTCGCATGTGTTGTCGAGAAGAAAGGCGACGAAACGGGAACGTCGATGCGTCAAAATGAGATTTACGCATATAGTATTAATATAATCATCGGAGGTAATAAACATTTTAAAATATTAAAATTAATCAATTAAACAAGTCAACGCTCAAATTACAGATGGTTATATGGTTATGCCAAAAATTCACTGGAAAGATTACAATCCAGGCGAATGGTTCTGGTGCAAACCTTCTTATGCAGTTGACCGTTATGGTGAAGTACAAGGTGAAAGAGAGTTAACAGAATTACGCAAAATCGATTGGAAAGATTATAAACGTCTCAGGATTCCAGTCACACAATTTGAAAACGAAATAGTAAAAATCGAGTGCCCTTTTGTTCTATGTCCAGACTTCATTAGAGGCAAAGGAAACGGAGCCTACAAAAAACTTATCATCATGAATATTGGTCAAGGATTTGTAAGTCTTTATTTATTTTTTAGAGCTTAACTCGAAATTAATAAAATTACATCAATCGCGGCGATACTCCGTTAATATCCATAAAATATACAATCTAATTAATTGAATTCAGGTGAGATGCCATAACACTTTCTGTAAAAGCATTGTGAAAAACAAGGTTTATTGTGGAGTATTCGAGTTTCGCGCCAAAGACAATGGTGCTGTCAACTTTGATCATGCGTCGCGTATACGCGATAAAACAAACCATGTTATTGAGCGAGATGCAATGTGGGAATTAGTAAAGGTTTTTAAAGGTAATGTGTCGCCTGAGTGGCAGAAGGAAATGCAACAGGCGGTAAGGTTTCAAATTATAGAAGCAAACAATTGTAAATTTTTAGCTGCTGAAATTATATCAAGATGCTGCAATTTTTGATAATGAGCTCAAAAATCTTGGTGTGTGGCCTGAGTCTATGCGTCAAAGAAACCTGAAAAATAAATCGTTAAAAGCTGCTCTCAAAATGAGCAATTTGTTGAAAACGAACTCCTTATGGTTCCTAAACGGCATATCTACTTCTCCCACGCGGACTCTTTCTGGCCATAATCAAATGCCAATTGAAAACAGACCAACATTTCGCAAGTCAGCGCCTCACCGAACATTCATCAATGAACTGTCTCCTCATGTGTTCCACAGTATAAAAGAATATGAGGATCATCGTTCTAATGTCATCGTAGCACGCCCATTTCAAGATGCGAGTAATACATTTACAAAAATATGGATTGATCTCGAGACAGGGGACACATCTCTTGACAATGATATATTGGTTAGTCGGAAAGTGAAGTTCTTTTCACAAAATAGTTTTTAAACAGTATTTCAAATTCGCAAAGCGTTACCTTGTTAGTGAAAGCTTCGATACAACCGAAAGTCCACGTCACGACCGATCAATATCAGAGAATTCATTTCGTATAGAATCAATAAAGGATCCCCAATTTGCTTCAACTCCAAGAGGTAGTCCACAGCTTCCGCGTCGAATAACTACCATTACCGACGCTTTCTCCGCAAATATAACAGCGCGGAGCTTATCAATTTCCATTCGAAATAATGATACATTTACCTTGTTGAAAAACGTAAGCTCTCGTTCCTAACTGTACTCACATAAGAAGACTCTTATCGCAGAACAATGCAAATCCCATGTCTAGGAACAACTTCATCGGATACCATGCCTGCTAACTCTAAGCTTATATACTATAAAATTAATGTATTATTCAATATAAAATCACACTATTTTCTATTTGATATATCTGTTTTTACCACTCCCAATGTATTACATACTCCGTCAAATTAAAACTAATAGGCTTGAATTAAATAACTCGAAAAAAAAAAGATTCGAATAAATTGTGTTTTATTTCCAGCTGTCAATAAGATTTCTCCACTTTAATGTCCTGTATAAATATGTCTAACAGATCCGAGTTGTTCTTACCACTACAAAGTATACTTGCAACAGGTCGAACCGGACTATAGATGGAATTTTATCGGCACACGGTCCAATATCTGAGTGCAAGATTTTTGTTTGATACCGGACGGGAAATTCCCCTGATTTTCGGTAATCCCGGAAGCAGTTCCTTACAATCTCGTGAGCGAGGTTCTGGTTTTTGATTATTCCAGTTTTCAGGCAATTTTAGAAAAATGATTAAAAAAAAACGTTCCTCAAATTTTTTATACCTGTGGAAAGTTCGCGGCTACGCCGCTGTTCTAGAACTTTCTAGATCATTGTGGAATGATCTTAGAAACTTTTGAAAACAATGTCTATTAATGTTGTTGTTTTTTTATTTGATATACGGACATCCAGATTGGTATATCAGCTGGATTTTGACTGTTTATATCGTTGTTAAGACAGTTTTGTAGATTTTGCGCGTATAGTTCTACAGTATCCCAAGTGCTCAGCGACATCATAAAGATGGTTGCGAAGCGCTCAGGTGGCCATGACTCCATCCTGCATGTCAAAGTAGACGGCCCACGTTCTTTTGAGTTATTCAAGAAAACGTCTTGGGCAGACAGACAGAAACACAGACGCAACTATTCGCTTGAAATGCCGCGTTTAGAGTTGATTTCCAGGAGAAATTTCCTGGAAAAACGCTGTCCAAAGCTGCCATTTTTTTCCAGATTTTCCGGAAAGACTGAGACTGAGTTACAAACTACTCATGAATTTTTTCGAGATCTTCAACGATTTCTCCGTCAGAATCCATCATTTGAGGAGAAATTTTCAGAAAAAACAGCCAAATATAGCGAAAAAAAGTTAAAAAACTTGAAAAAATTGCGTTTAAAAAGAGCCGTAAATCGTGCGACGGTCGGTGGTCTCGAAGGGAAGAGACAAACTACGGTAACACTCGTTGCGACAGTTTCCGGAAAATCTGGAAAAAATGGCAGCTTTGGACAGCGTTTTTCCAGGAAATTTCTCCTGGAAATCAACTTTGAATGCGGCATAATAATAGGTAGATTACATTACTCTGAACCCCTCATTCTTCTATTTTCTCCGTCCTTCCCTTTCTGCTAAATTCTGGATTACGGACAATCTGTTAATAGGGAACAAATAGTAGTATATTTTATATTCATGTGGTCAGAAAGTGCGATAAAGTAAAATCAACATTTTGAACAATTTAATTTATCGGAAAACTGTTTATTGCCGGTTTATTTTTATTGTTTTTTTACACCTCACGATCTACTGACTAGGAATGATCTTCATGTAGCCACGACGTGCCATTTGCTTAAAAAAACAGAAGAGGAGGTAGTCTTCTTTCGCCAATAATTCCTACCAACTTTAATTTTAAAAAAAAACTTGCGTAAAGTAACATTTCGAAAACGATTCTTCACCTAGTTGCAAGCTCACATAGAAAGTTTAAGAAGCGCACAACAACAGATTTCTGCGTTTAAAATTCTCTTTTTTAGGAATTTAAAACATTGTGAACTGTGATATTCCGAAAATATAACGAGTTCAAGTTTATCGACAATTTATACTCAAATCTGAACATTTTGAAGACCACGGTGTTGAATGCAGAGAAAAAACATTTTCCTGCAAGCTCAGTCATATCAATGTTCGTGAAAACGCCCAAAGGCAAGAGACACAACCAGATATTATCGGTTCGCGAGTACGTGGTGAGCCGCTTACAGGTGGGGTTTGGGTCTCGTTAGGAAATTGGCGCGTTTTAACGCGCCAATCTAAAAATTGAAAGAAAGCGCACACACTGCGTTTGTAATACTTTATTCAGTTTAATAAGCAGTTTAAGAAAATTGACAATAAACATTAATTTAAAAAAAAAACATGATTTTCGAAGCAAAATATAAATAGAAAAAATTCCAATATTCGATTTCAATTTTCGCAAAGAAAAACAAACGCAGTGTGTGCGCTTTCCTTCAATTTTTAAATTGGCGCGTTAAAACGCGCCAATTTCCTAACGAGACCCAAACCCCACCTGTAAGCGGCTCACCACGTACTCGCGAACCGATAATACGTAAAACACTTTAAATTTATTTATAACTTGGATGATTTCGAATGTTTTCTGATGACGACGGCTATTAACTCGAATCCTTAAATTGAGATTGACAAATCCATGGAGAATGTCTAATTAAATATCTTGGATTTGCTATTATCGGATTGCGAGTACGTAGTTTGTCGTATAGTGCGTTTGTGATTTCTTTTCGAAAATTGAAGCGAATATACAGTACTGGCCAAAAAGGTATTCGCAAACAGTTTTTCGAGCATAACTTTTCTGAAACTTCCCGAATCGATTTGATATTTTAAGACAAAATTCATAACGGTAAAAGAAATTGAATCAACAACAAGTATTGTCAAATTTTCGAAAATTTGAAAAAATATCGAAAAATTTATGAAAATGGCGAAAAACTGAAAAATGGAACATTGACTTTTGAGATCTAGGAAAGACCGGTAGATGAAAAATAATTATAAAACATGATTACAATAGTTTTAATACTTCGTTGGGTAGCCTTTGGCGTCGATGACCGCCTGAAATCTTCTTGGCATCGAGTCGAAAAGGATGTCGATCACAGACATCGGGATGGCCTGCTAGACAGATTGGAGTTGATCGAATTTCTGATTGGCACTCGATGCACGGAGCTCTCTGAGTTGCCTCTCGACATGCTCCCAGAGGTGTTCGATCGGATTCAAGTTAGGAGATTGACTGGGCCAGTCCAGACGATCCACGTGGCGGCGTCGGAACCAGACCATGATGTGCTTCGAAGTGTGCTGCGGGTCGTTATCCTATTGGAAAACGAACGTTAGACTGTGCCCAGGGTCTTATTGTGTTTTCCAAGATGCCTTCTTACACAAATCGATCCATTATGCCCGTAATTCTTCTTACGGGCCGATTGAAGTCCCAGAGAAACAGCTCCAAACCATCACTGAACCACCTCCATTCTTGACGGTTTGGAGCTGGTAGCTGGGACCGAACCGACATCTAACCGGACGGCGAATCCATTTGATACCGTCAGTACCAAACAGATTACACTTGGATTTGTCGCCGAACACGTGATTAGCCCAATCCTGGCGTCCCCAGTGGATATGAGCTCTGGCACATGCTACGCTGCGTTTCTCTGGGACTTCAATCGGCCCCCTGAGAAGAATTACGGGCATCATGGATCGATTTGTGTAAGAAGACATCTTTAAAAACACAATGAGACCCTCGGAACGGTTTAATGTGGGCCGAGCGTTCGTTTTCTAATAGGATAACGACCCGAAGCGCACTTCGATGCACATCATGGTCTGGTTCCGACGCCGCCACGTGATTTGTCTGGACTGGCCCAGTCAATCTCCTGACTTGAATCCGATCGAGCACCTCTGGGAGCATTTCGAGAGGCAACTCAGAGAGCTCCGTGCATCGAATGCCAATCAGAAATTCGATCAACTCCAATCTGTCTGGAAGGCCATCCCCCTGTCTGTTATCGACACCCTTCTCGACTCGATGCCAAGAAGATTTCAAGCGGTCATCGACGCCAAAGGCTACCCAACAAGATATTAAAACTATTTTAATCATGTTTTATAATTATTTTTCATCTACCGGTCTTTCCTAGATCTCAAAAGTCAATGTTCCATTTTTCAGTTTTTCGCCATTTTCATAAATTTTTCGATATTTTTTCAAATTTTCGAAAATTTGACAATACTTGTTGTTGATTCAATTTCTTTTACCGTTATGAATTTTGTCTTAAAATATCAAATCGATTCGGGAAGTTTCAGAAAAGTTATGCTCGAAAAACTGTTTGCGAATACCTTTTTGGCCAGTACTGTAGGAATTTTTTCTATTTCTATTTTGCTTCGAAAATCATGTTTTTTTAAAATTAATTTTTATTGTCAAATTTCGCTTCAATTTTCGAAAAGAAATCACATACGCAGTGTGTGCGCTTCCTTACAATTTTTGAATTGGCGCGTTAAAACGCGCTATCCCCTAACGAGACCCAAACACCGCCACTATACGACAAACCACGTACTCGCAATCCGATAATATATACCCACGCTTTAAAGTGTCGCAGTTTTTCGTTAATAGAAATATTATTTTTATCAGATTAAGCTATTATCGCCGTAAAAAAGTTCCGACATTTTTTCGAGCCCGCGAAAATCGGGATTTGAATTTAGAGGCTCCGCCCATTTCATCAACGCATCTGGCAGAGTTGGGCGGAATTCCGGATTTCGCCGTTTTTTTCATTCCGTTTTCCGGATTCCGGATTCCGTGAAAAAATATTTTTTCCGTATTCCGGATTCCGGATTCCGTGAAAGAATATTTTTTCCGTATTCCGGATCCCGGATTCCGTGAAAGAATATTTTTTCCGTATTCCGGATCCCGGATTCCGAGTTCCCAAAATCCTATTCCGCCCAACTCTGGCATTTGCTATGCGCGATATATTTTTATCAGAAGAAACGAAAAAAAAAATAAATGACGCAAATTGATATATTTAAACATTCGAAGAAACGTGTAAAAAAATTCACGATTAATACAATTTCGTTCTTTTAATCCAGTTTAATTCTGAAAATTCAGAAGAAAAAATAAGGAGCCTCTAAATTCAAATCCCGATTTTCGCGGGCTCGAAAAAATGTCGGAACTTTTTTACGGCGATAATAAATATTTGTACAATAATTCATTAAAACACTGCGTTTCAAAATGATTTAAATTTCAGGTTGTCATGTGAATGAAGAAATCCTATTACTAATGTGGTCATTCATGAAAATCACAATTGCACTTTAATGCAAAAAAAATGCTTTTTTTGCATCAAAATGCTTTTCGTGCTTTTCATGAATAACCCCATAAAAATTAAAGATACCTTCAAAATTATTTACGTTTTGTTTCCCCTGATAAAGTTTTGTAAATGCATCATAAAACTTAACTTTTTCAAATAACATTTTACAAAAAAAATGTTCAAAAAACATTTCGAAAAACCTTACTTTGAAAGTCACGGATTAAACGTAAAATTTTAGAGAACAACTAATGAGAAACTGGTGAAAAAACAAAGCACGAAACGTCCGCCAGCCTACAGTAATGTTTTGTTACAGTATTTTTTCCAAACCAGTTCAAAGAACCAACGAAGAAATAAAGCACTGCTCAAAAGCTTCTTTCGAGGACACTTACGATCAGATTGAACAAATCGGCCCGAAATGTAAGATTTAAAAAATGTTAAACGGAACTTGATCTATTTAATTCAATCAAAAAGCTAAAGCTATGCGGCCGCAAGAACTGCCTGAAGTTTAAATAAATTGGCGCATCAATTTAACCTTTCAAAGTCTTGTGCTTTTCAATTTCTGAAAGCTCAAAGCGACTAGAATCGGATTATGTGCTCGAATAAATCCAAGTTTCTGTTGGTCGGGTGTGATGGAATCGTAGCGGTTCATGGAACATCTAGCGCCAGATATGACCTTATCGAAGATCGTAGCTGTGTGGCGCTGCGATGATAGTTATCTTATGGCAGAATCTGTTGCCTCAGTGGTGACTATTTCAGCGCTTTTGACGACAGACATTTAATTTTTAGACGTTGGCTAATACTTCTATTTTAATGAGCGAATTCGGTGTGATCCTTGTTCAAAGAAGAAATATGAAAGTTTCAGCTTCTAATAATAAAATGTGAAAGGTTTTTTTTTTCATTGGCAATGAAAAAACCTAAACAAGCGCGTCATTTAAAAAGGTAAAAAAAAATTACTGATTGAAATTTATCAGTCATAAAATATTTACAGAATGTTTTGCATTATTTTTAAGTAAGCTATTCCTGTCGTAAATTGCTCGCTCTACATTTTCGAACAGGGGTACAAGTGGATTAGATTTTTAGAACTACTGATCATTTTGATTCGATTTTTGCCTGTTTTCTTTAATTTCAATCTACAACCTAATATGACGAAAACTGCTTTGAAATTAGTTGAAACCAGCATAAGAAGGGATGTTAATTCTTTGCAATAAAAACCCTAACAATCGATTACAGTTGTTGTAAATTGAGCTTTCTTAATTACACCTCAAACCTGATTTATTATTTGGGGAAAATAATAATACAGCCACGGAAGTAACAATACAATAAATGATCAACCGAAACAGAACACAATCAATAGAAACAAAATAAGGAAACCTACCAGGGTAATTAATCGCTACAGAAAGACTAAGAACGAAAGGAAACACGAATAGCAACGAGTAAAACGCTCGTTGCTCTTAAGTCAAAAATCTACGTGTGCCAAAACGTGGAAACTTTACAATCAAAACAAATCTTATTTGCGCGCCCTAGAAATGCGCGCCAACCTCGGTGTACGTGAACACTTTCGGGTCGAACGTAGTTCCAAAACAATGCGAGAGTTGACGATCTTCGCAACATCTTCCCTCCACAAAAAAAAAGATATTGAGTTGGACAGTACGGACATCGGCACATCAGCATACAATAGATTTGACTTGAAGATTGTATATTTGACTTGATGGTGGTGAATACAGCATTTGACATAATTGATCTCAGCGAGTGGATCACATGTAGCTTGGATCAAAACGAACTATTGGCTTTTTCGTTCTGGAGCTTCTTCTGAGTGGTGCAGCATTGGGACTCGGGCTTGGCTTCATGATACTTCTATTCGGGGCGTCAATGACTTGACTCTCAGCATTAGTATGGCTTTCCGAATCCGCCCTAGGTGATACACACAACTCCGGTTGACTACTATGCGCCCTAGTAACATCCGCAAAAGTCTCAAATGGCTCATCGGGGGACAAAAATTTCTCACCTAGACCTACACAATTTTTCTTTAAAATGTGACTTCCTGACGACTTTTGGTTACCAGCGGCTGTAGACGATGGCGAGGGAGATTTTGTTGGTGTCGGTTTAACAATCCTGGGATTTGGTCGGTGAACTGGTGGAGTTGGTGACAAAGCGGTTGTTGGCGCACGATTTGCTGTTGATTCACCACGATTGACCGGATTTTCCATGAAATCACTGTTCGGCGAATCTGAAAACAACCCATGAGTTAGTGGTAACTGGAAAGTGTCAGCCATTGTCTCGAACCAGTTGTTCTCTTTGGAGAGAGACAACATATTTTTCCGCATTTGGTTTGCATGGAACTTCTTGACATTTCCCGCGTGCTTCACCATATACACGACTGGACCCACAACTTTGGTCACTACACCTTCTTCCCAATTCCAACGGTTCTGACGGTAAATCTTGACAAAAACCTGCTCATCAACCTGGAAAAAACTGGATTTTACGCCCTTTCCATCGAAGTTATCCTTCATGAGCTTTTGTCTTATGGATAAATTTTTTTCCACTTTACCAGATGATCCCCTGGGAATCAATAACGACAATTTTGTCCTCAACTTACGACCGTTGTGCAGCTCTGCTGGCGACTTTCCACCAAGTGTTTCCATCGGGGTACTTCGATAGTACAACAGGAACCGATCCAGCAGATCTTGCGACACACTCCCCTCCTCTTTTAACTTTCGGAGACCACGTTTCAACGTGTCCACGAATCTTTCTGCTTGTCCGTTGCTTTGCGGGTGGTAAGCAGGGGTTCTCACATGTTGTATACCATATTCTGTACACATGCTAGTGAAACTTTCTGAAACAAATTGGGTACCATTGTCGGAGACAATGGTTTCTGGATAACCATTTCGCGAAAATATGCTTCTCAGCGCTGAAACAGTACTAGAAGCTGAAATTGAGCGCGTAATAGTAACCTCTGGCCATTTAGTCAAGGCGTCCACGACGACTAAATACCAAACTCCGTTATCAGGCCCGGCATAATCGATATGGATACGACTCCAAACGCGATTCGGCTTCGGCCACGGCTCCAATGGTGACTTCATCGATGACTTCTGGCATTCCTGACATTTTCGGCATTTGTTCACCAAATCCGCACAATCCTTGTCGATGCCTGGCCAATATACACAAGTCCTTGCCAATTGTTTCATTCTCTCTATACCTGGGTGATTTTCGTGAATTTGTCGGATTACCTGTAGGCGAAGTGATGCTGGAATCACGACCCTTTCCTGCCACAACAAACATCCGTCGGTTACAGACAAGAACGACTTCTTGTCGGCAAACGGTTTCAGCTCCGAGCTGATTTGTTTGTCCATCGGCCACCGATTTTCTTTCACAAAATGCACGATTTTCATCAGCAGTTGGTCCTTTTCCGTCGCTTTCTTGATATCTGCAACGGTTACTGGAATTTTCCTTACACTTTCAGTCAAATAGTTGCAATTGACTGCATTCAGCTCTGCGACCACAACGTCTTTATCGTCCAACTTCGAGCGTTGCATCATCCTCGAGAGTCGAGAGCCCTTAGTACCGAAAAGACTTGCCTTTTCCTTCCCACATTTTCCCAGATCTTCCTGGGAAACCGACTGAAACTTCTTCTTCAGTTCGACTGCTAAGCTGTCGGCGGCGGTCGGGATCGATTGGATTTGGTTCACCATCATAGACATATGGTACGACATTTCTTCAGATTGATTCATAAAATCTAATCCCAGTAAGTTTCCGTCTTTGCGCACATACACCCAACCTTCACCTACTGATCCCTTGATTTCAAATTCGGTTTTGAATTTTCCATCAATTTCCATAACCGTACCATTTGCGCAAAACACTTGAACATCTGCAACTTTCAAATTTGGCCTACCCAAATTCTCCCATTCCTTTCTTCCGATCAATGTGATATCCGACCCAGTGTCGATTTGGAACTCTACCAATTTATCACCTAATTTGATCTTGAGGAACTGTCTAATTGCATTTACAGTGCATGTTGCAACGACATTCTGAGTTTTCGCCTGCGGCGGTTTTTTGCAGTCCCTTCTGAAGTGACCTGGCTTACCGCAATTCCAGCATTCAACAATTTTAAAATTTTTAAAATTCTTACTTTGGCTCTTGCTTCGGTGATTCTTGTCCTTTCTGTCCGGTGTTGCGACTTTCTTCTCACTTCTTGGTTGTCGAATCTGATTTGTAGTCTTGCCTTGAATTTCCTCCGAATCCTTAGCCAAACTAATCATTCGCATCCACTCCGTGAATAAATCCTTGATTGTCGTTTCCTTCTTTTCAGCTGATCGGATTTCCATAACATGTAAAAAATGATTTCTCATTTTTTCATCTCTGGCCTTGTCCAATCCCTTTATAAAGAAAAAAACTTTCCAATCCTCAGTTTTCACTTCATCTAGTTTCGCTTTTTCACACATCTCGTTCACACGATTTGTGTACTCCGAAGGTGTCTCGTCTACCTTACTAATTTGCATACAAGCGAACCTATTTGAAAAAACTGACCTTTTCACATCGAACAATGTCGATAATACCGTTATCGCCTCTGTGAAATCCAATTCGGAGCATGTCTTCGGCTTTATGGACGCAACTAACTGTTCATAACACGACTCGGAGAGTTTGCTCAACAGTAGCTGTCTTTTTCCTTTGTCCGATAGTTCCTCACATTCCAACTCAAAGATATCTGCATATCGTGAGTACCATCGTGGGAACGTTCGATTTTCGGACAAATCGAATTCAAACACCGGAATTCTGTGTGACAATGCGTTAATAATTGAAATTTCACTTACCGGTCTTGGAGAATCCACCTTATTCGATTTCTCCATCATCTGCTGCAGCAACCCTGTGACCTGCGCAGACTGTTTCTGCGCTTCCTCTACTTGTGCTCGATTAATTTGCATTTGTTCTTGCATCATTTTGAACATTTGCATCATCATTTCTTCCTTGTTTTCTTGTCCCGTCATTTTTGTTTTCACCTCTCAACCTTGGGCAATTAACAAATTAATTAAATGACTCACGAAAACAAGTTTTCCGCCTGGTCCACAATAATTTCCAAAATTATTGTTCGCTCTTGATCGCCACTTGTTACGTTTTCCTCTAGATTGGGTAACTAAACCACAAAACTCACTTGGGTAAGTAAACCACAAAACTGAATTATTATTTATAACAATTAAATAATGAAGAAAAGAGATTATATAATAATGTGCAAACGGCAAGACGCAATTTAATTAGAAGATGTGGAGGGGTAATTATACGGACAAGTATATCGGTAAGACAGAAAGATAAAGAATTACAAGAACACGAAAATCGATAGCAACGAGTAAAACGCTCGTTGCTCTTCAGTCACGAAAATCTACGTGTGCCAAAACGTGGAAACTTTACAATCAAAACAAATCTTATTTGCGCGCCCTAGAAATGCGCGCCAACCTCGGTGTACGTGAACACTTTCGGGTCGAACGTAGTTCCAAAACAATGCGAGAGTTGACGATCTTCGCAACAACAGTAAAAATAAATAAGCCAGTTTTATAATGACATTCTGTTATTTTCGGTATATAGAGGATCGTATTTGATAAAAATTATAAAAACTACTATAGACCTGCAACCAAGTTGGAACACTGCTGAAATTTATCGAATTTGCTAAAATTTAATTTTTTCTTATTTTTTTCATCGCTTTCCCTCTTATATGCGTGCATTCCTGAAAACAATCTATTTGAATGAGTGAAAATTACATGAACTCACATTGAATTGATTGCTCATTTTTAATTAAAGCAAATATTTTCGAAGAATTGAAATCACTACGCCAAAAGTTTGCAGTTATCGGGCAAGCATTTTGCAAAAATAGGATACGTGGTTGGAACAACCGCACAACCGGCAAAACAGCTTAAATGCTAGCATTTCGTGTTCAATTGTTTGATGCTTTCTGAAATATTTTGTTTTCCGTAATATTAGTGAATTTTATTAATTTCTACTTTAATGCTTGCCATTAAAATGTTGGCTCTCCGTTATTATGTAAAAGTAGTAGTATCTTTAGAAATGTTGAAAAAACGTACACGACGACAATGTACAGTTAGATTACAAAAAAGAAACATTAAAAAACATACAAAAAAAACATAGAAGTGATCTTAAATATAATATACTTAAAATTTGAGTCTCCCCTAACCCAATTTCGATGACGGTATCCAGGTGCCACACACTTGTCGGGAGGACTTCTTTCCTTGATGTTTTTCTGCTTTCTGGGTCACGATTAATGTGCGTATTTACTGAAGGCATTGTTTTAATCCTAGAGGGAAGTATTTCCTTTGAAATTATTTATATACTGTGAAAAAATGACAGCTTTAAAAAGTGGAAGTCAAAAACGACCTATCGGACGACCCCCGCCCCATGAGATGGTCCGACTCACTACGGAATGAAATATCAATATATCGAGGAAATCGACAAACTACTTCATGGACAACCATCGCCCAAGATCGTAAAGCGTGGTTAAGTAACTAAGTAAATAAGCCACTTTAAAAAGTTTTCTATATCGAGATTATGCCAGTAGCTGTCTAGAACAAATCTCCAAAATAAGAGAAAAATTTGAATTTTTTCGTTTTCCCGGAATGGAAAGGATAGTCAACACAATCGATTTTTTTTCGGAAACTGCCGATGAAGGTCTCTATGTGATATTCGAAAAAAAAGCATCTAGGTTCATCTGAAACAGAAATAAAAATAAGAAAAAGACGAAACTCTAAAATTGGCGATTATTAAATATTTTGATGTAGATCTGTTTTTTTTTGTTTTTCATTCGGTATGCTCCTGAACAAAGCAACACACTTATCGCTCCATAGTTTGCTGGTGGGGAATACTCAATCGATGACTGGTAAAGAACCTGAAAGAAAATAACCTTATTTATAAGGAGAAATCAAAGGAAACTGCCCAAATCTGCTCATATTCCTGTTGTTTCACCTTCAGGTTAAATGCTGAAGATCAGCGTGCCGATTTTAAAGAATACATTCTCTGGTTTATCTTGCAATAAACATTAATTGATGTATGTTCAGCTACACATTAGAAAATTTAAACTGGATTTGTTCCATTTCTCGATCCGAAAAATCGAAATCTGTTTATAAAACATCGCGACAATGAACATAGTCCACGATTCTTCTCCGGCGAAAAATGAAACGGTGTTCCAATAAATAAGCGATGTTACAAGCTAAATTAAAGAAGCTGATTCCTTTCATTTTTTTGCTTTTTGAAAGCGAACAACGGCTACAGCAATTTCTTGAATCACGAATTCTGGCGACACTTTCTGAAAAAAGCAAAAACTCACTTCATCCAGGACGAAGTTCGCCTCTGCAAAAACGAAAAGCCACAATGAAGAAAGGATTAACAAATGGTTGTTTTTCAAGGTTCATTAGAATTATTGTATGATATTTTGTTATTGAACATTTTCTTTTATACTTCCTTGTAGCCTTCTTTCCCGTATTCGAGATCACGTTTTTCCTGTCGCTTGTTGCTCTTGTGAGGCTTTGATTGTATCTCCGAAATGTAAATGCATTCTTTAGAAAACCTTGAAAAAAGAGGGCGGGCACTCTTTTCTCGACTTTTTCTGAAAATTTTGGTGTGGTTTTCAATTTAAATTTGTACGTTGTTATTTTTCACCTTTTTTTCACGCGCTTGCTCATGGCTCGTATACCAGGATGCCTCGTTGAGCAGCTACTTCGCTTATTAGTTATTTATAAAACCTTTGGAACTGAAAATTTTTGCTGCTGCTACGCTTCTCGACTTGAAATAGTGGAATAAGAAAATGTTTTTTTTTCAAAATGTTATAGGTTCATGCAGGCGATTCGTCGAAAATGAAATTAGAGTGCAACAAGCATGCAAAGTCGGATATCTTAAAGGTGCCTTCTTTCAAGGTCTGCGTGGCGGTAGAAAAACTATTTTCTTGCTCAGTCTTCTGTACACCACGTCCTTCATGTCGATCGACGATCTTGCAAAATAATTTCTACAACCGAAGAAAACATCGCATCTCAGTGGTGTCAGTTGCTCAGAGATGTTATGGGCATTTGCTTGTTATGTTCGTAATATTTCTGTTCTTTTTTGTCGATAAAAATGTGTTAAAAGTCGCAGATGTCACTATAACATTTTCAGGAACAACAACTAACCAAAATCGCGAAGAAAGCGGTGACTCTCCCACCCAACTGTTTGAAAAGCGCGAAGTTTCGTACAGTACAGCGCAATTGCATGATTTGATTGGACAAGCGATGAGCTGTTGAAAGGATCTTCTACCTATAATTTAAAATATAAAAATGGTCTGTGATAGATAAATAAAGATAGTGTTTACAATATAGTTGCTTATTTCTCGAAGTGTTATTTTCGCCGTAAAAAAGTTCCGACATTTTTTCGAGCCCGCGAAAATCGTGATTTGAATTTAGAGGCTCCGCCCATTTCATCATCAGAGCGCATTTGCTATGCGCGATATATTTTTATCAGAAGAAACGAAAAAAAAATAAATGACGCAAATCGATATATTTAAACATTCGAAGAAACGTGTAAAAAAATTCACGATTAATACAATTTCGTTCTTTTAATCCAGTTTAATTCTGAAAATTCAGAAGAATAAATAAAAATTCAACAAATATATCGCGCATAGCAAATGCGCTGAAATGATGATGAATGGGCGGAGCCAATAAATTCAAATCCCGACTCGAAAAAATGTCGGAACTTTTTTACGGCTATAATAACTTTACCAAATACTTTTTTTAAACATTTGGAAAATGCATTGAGGAATCTGAAATTATTCTTGCCGATCTTCTCTATTGAAACACTCAATTGTAATTTATCAAGTCAGAAAGGAGATGTGCTTAGGTTTTCTCAAATTAAGAAACGATCAGAGTTAGAAATCCGCAAAGGAGCTTTACACGTTTTTCCATCATTTTTATCATTTTTTTCATTGAAACCGCCTGCTTTTTCTCAGTTTCACCCTTACACGCTTGTAAACACGCTACACTGAAAATCCGTTGAAATAGGCGTTAATTTGAAAATTTTCAGTAAACGGTGCTTAAGGCTTCCACGAAAAACAAAATAAGACCGTCTCCTCTCGTCTTTGTCATCTTCTAGAATTCTTTTGACGCAGAGATAGATATTGTGTTGGTACACATGTATTTTAACTTACGACGTAAGACGAACGCAAGACGAATTGAAAGACAAACGAAGACGAGACGAAAGGAATCCACGAAAGACGACCGACTTGTTTCGTCTTTTGTGGAAACCTTAGTGGAAATCATGAGTTTTCTGCGTGGATCAAGAAGCATGATAGAGCATGTGCGCACTGATGTATAGCTCTTCTAGCTGCGTTGCTCCGGGTATACGATCAATTATGTGAAAAGCTAATATTGTACATAAGTTACTTTCTGAGAAATACCTATGCATTGATCAACTCCAGTGATTGATTAAACGATCTATTTCTGCGTGCCGTGCAGAGTGAGAGACTTCAAGAATTTGCACCACAACGCTTTAATTCTGTCTACCATTCCTGCGTCGTTTACAACACCTAGAAATCATAATCATTGTTCATCAATGGAAACTTCAACAATTTTCGTTTTTATCTCTCAAGTGCACAATAATCAGTGTGATCTGTCTTGTTTTTAATCACATAATGGTTGAGCTGAAGTATAGGAAAGATCATTCATGGATGTGTTGGATTGTTGATCTTCAAAGAACGGATAAGCGATAATCAGGTCTGCTAATAGTGTCTGGCCATCTTTAGTTAATGCTTCTGCTCTGAATGCGATCATGCACACAATTTTAGCTTTCTAACAGTCTAAGTCTTTCACTAAAACATTGAGTTCCCCAATCAGATGTACTTCTAATTTATTTGATATCACATTCTCATAAATGATATTCCTAATCTGCTACTAGTAAGAAAACTCCACACATATCATACGGAACTGATTCTGTTCCAGAGAAAAGTCGTATTAAACACATTTTTTCTAAAGATTCTCCATTTTGCCATTTCTCTCACTTTCAGCTGTTGAAACTTAAAAAAAGAGCCATGTTCAAAGTTGATTTCCAGGAGAAATTTCCTGGAAAAACGCTGTCACACTCGTTGCGACAGTTTCCGGAAAATCTGGAAAAAATGGTAACAGCGATTTTCCAGGAAATTTCTCCTGGAAGACAAATTTGAACGCCGCATAAAGCACAAACAAGATAATTTCATTGGAAACAACAAACTCCTTAATTCCAAATGCAATACAAATAATTTTTCGTTGAATGTTCAAAAGTTCAAGAAATCAGATTCAGGGTGGTTTTGAAATCAAAAAGCATTGAGATCAACATCATTCAATAGGTCATTCAAGGAGAAATACTCTAAACGTGTTGTTTCTAATCCTCATTTGATTCTTGCGCACGTGGGGGGGGGGAAGGTACTCAACTAAGGACATCACATTTTCTGCCGAGATGTGTCGCGAGCTTATCCGACATGTTCATGATCAACTTCGACCTGCTCCTCCCCTCGCTGCTTCACAGAGCAAAATCATCTTCTTCACACTTTCTTGTTTCTATCTTTAATTTATTCATCATCATTGCTATCGCGTTCTACCGTAATCTCAAACAATGAAGAATTCGGGAAAAAATACACTGAGAACAACATCATATTAGATCTATATTTTGAAAAGTGTATTTCATTCTTTATTTTTTTGTCATTGTACTTCTCTTTTTCTCTTTCTCGTCATTCTCATAATCGGCCGGCGACTTTTCCATTGTTATTGCTGCCGATTTCTGCTAGATCAGAGCACAAAAGGAACTCGTTCAATGGGTCTCTTTCCATATTTTTGAGTCAAGTATTTGAATACACTAATATTGGGATCGGTGAAACACAAGCTGCTAGTGTTATTGCATTCTATTAGTTTCCGAAATTGGTGATTTTATTGAAAGCGATAGAGGTGATATAGGTGAATCAGCATTGCTTAATACATTTTTTATAAACAATGATCTGATACCACTGTAGTGTACGCTTTTCAAATAGTTCATTGCGATCTACTTAGTTTATAATCAAACGTGTTGAATGGTCTACGAAACCCTCCACAGATGGTTACGTTTTACAGGTCTTAGTTTTATGTCTGTTTGGTGCTAGTTTGCCGAATTTTGGAGTGAACATGGGAATGGTTTGAAGTAGGAGTCACAACTTTCAGCATTGTTCACGAGTTTGGAAACTCTTGATCTAAAGTTGTGATAGCAATACATAAGATGTGTGGTCGTCAAATAGCCCATCTTAGGTCTTTGAAGAACTGTTCTAATCTTTCGTGGAATCTACACTGGCGCTACGCAAGCTTCTGTCGCGCCAGTTCCATACCATTTACCATAGCAAAATTTCTTCTAAAACTTCATGCATCGCCTACAAACACTCGTCGTCATAAAGCCGCCGTTGTTCAAAGTCAATTTTCAGTTGATAAATAGTGAAATAATGAGTCTATTAAAAGTAACCCATAGTGATTTTTGTGCTTCAGCGATATTTTTGCTTAAATATCACATGTACGTATCTTCTTTAGAGAATAATCACTGGCAGATTATCCTTATTTTGCTGCTCCAAAAAATCATAAGCCAATACTGTAATTTTCCAATACTAATCATCTTCATTTCTCTGCATCAACCTAATCTTGCGTGAGACGAAACACGTGATACGATATAGTAGCTCGAAGAACGGGCGAAAACCGGAACGTGTTCTGTGTGATAGTTTATTTTCCATTCGGTAATGTTCTGATTTGTGACAGATCATTTGATGAAACAGGCCAAGAAATAAAAATGATGTCGAGAAGTATCAAAGTACGTGAAAGTCCGAAAAGTTATTAATCGCCAAGAATGAATGGAATCAAATTCTGCAAGTTAATCTCTCCGGTCGAAATGAATTTTTATGAGAAAGAACACTTCTTCTGATTTCATCAATTTGATTCCTATGGAATGTTATCACTTCTGATGTTTAAAAACAGTTTTAACCTCATTTTTGACGCATTTCTTGTTGGAATTCTTACTAGAAACTAAAACTAGAAACTAGAATTGAAAACTAGTTGGTGCTCTGTTCCTTTAATAAATCGATTATTGTGATCCATTTAGTTAGTTACGCGTTGCGTCCTAATTGTATGTAGTCTTGTTTTTGTCAGATGATGTGGCAAGACCAGAGACTCTGTCGTTTTTTCTGCCTTTAATTGTTCAATGAGCGCTGCGCACTGCGCGAATCGTAGAAACAGTGTAGAAACCGATTCAGATATCTCAAATATTGGTCGCTTTTCTCACACTACACAAAATTAGTTCCCATGCTTGTGACGTCCACCCTGTTTTTGCCTACAGTAGTTCAGCCCACTTCCATTGTGTGGCCCGCCCCATCTGGTCGTTTGCAATCCCGCTCCCCTGTCTTTTACATCAGGTTTGTTGCAGTGACAGCGTCTGTACAAACTTGCATAATTTGTTTCCATTTATTTGATGTTGTTGACCATTAAAACATCACAAGTTTTGGTGATAAACTCCAAAAAACTTTTTCCTTCCATGCTTCCCTCTATCATCCGTTTCTGTCTCCTCATTCCCTTTCTAAACCATTCAGAGATCGGCGTTCTCGAAGCCCTTTCATGACGTCATTGTTCCTTACAAGCCAAAGATTACAGTACTCCTCTATCTCGGTCTTCACTTCTTCTGAATCGGTGCACCGCCTGTTTGTGTAATGATCAGCGGACCGTTTCTTCATTTCGACCCAACTGCTTCTCTTCAGGCAGCCATGATGTGAGTTTTTCCAAAGATTCATTTTCCAAACATTTCATACGCACTCTTACAAAATTGACCGTTTAAATTGAAGATGGACTGGTGTCAGATCAAATGTTATTTTAAAGGAATCAGAGGGCATTGAAAGAAAGCGAATAGAAATGATAAAAATGATTTTTCAAAAAAAAAAATTACTGCATTTCCAACATTTCGCAAGGACAGCTCTTGTTTTTGCATATAATGAATATATACTTTCGGTACTTTAAATTTATTTAGTAATTTAGCTATCCTCTAAATTGAATTTTGGCAAGACACAAGTGCTTCTTAAAAAATGTAATTGCTGATTGTTTTTGGGAAATGCTTCCTAGTACTTCGAATCCACAAATTGGACTCAAACAACATTATCTCTTTAATCGATCAAAAAAAAAATATTCGGAATTCTCATTTTGGTCTGGATGTGCTTATTGAAATCTCTGAAATGAAATCTTTCAGCGGACAAGTGACTTCTCCTTTATCGCTTCCATCCTCATCGTCTAGTCCCACTGCTGTGGAATCCATCATCAATTGCAGAGTTTGCGAAAGGCCATATGACGGTTCGCAGCACTTCGGAATCGACGTAAGTCATCGTGTAGCAGACATTGTAGGCAGCAGAGATGCGGGCAATCGATGAATTAGAAATTTGGTGCTGATGTTAACATACGTATTTATGTATTCCATATACAATACGATTAGATCACAAAGGAAGAAAACGTAAAAAGAGGTGAACATAACAAGCAACTAAGGCTTACAGAAGAGACGTGATTTGCAAGAAACAGCCCTTAGTTAGTTCAAATATGGGCGTTATGCGAGAAAAATGATTGATTTTAGCTTTAATTCAAATGAGAGACAGATAGCATTGCACATGAATACGATCAGAGAATTAAAATTGACGATTAACTAAACGATGTAATAAAGTAGGTTGTGACTTGAGTCGACGATGCTGAACGAAGATAAGAAGAAGAGTGCTGAAAAGGGCATCCTGGAGAATTCTGGAATGTTACAGTGTTGAAGAACATTCTAGGAAATGATGGAGGAGGCGCTCAAGTAGTATTAGTAATCAAGAAGTGTATCATTCTAGAATAGGTCAAACGTATATTTTGAATATAATAGCATAGAGCGCAGGATCGGTGAATCAAAGAACAGCAGCAAGTTTGCTCTGAGTGGGGAACTTTATCGAAATCCCTTTTGAAATCCAGAATATTATGAAACAAACGATGGATTTGTATAGCGGCGATGTATAGGAGAAAATCATTTTTGCTTATAAACCAAAAAAAAATTGAATTTGTGGGAGAAATCTGCGAAATTTCAAAGCGATACTTTTTTGTATTTTTTTAAATACACTTTTCTAGAATTGTATTAAAATAGTTTCATGCTTTTCCGTTTCAATTCATTCAAACCTTTCTCTGCGCTTCTCTTTCACCCATTTTAAGCTATTGTTCTGAAATTCCAACAACAATTAAGAAAGCGGAACATTGCATATTATTAAGATTTATGTTTCGGATAATATTTTGGAGTTTTCATTCAAACACATTTCGGTTCTCTCAAGATCAATATCTTCATTCAAGAACATTGGGTGGATATTTATCTTTTGGAATCTTTTTTCCGCATAAAAACGACGGAAAACAATGAGGAAGGATTCACAGGGAAGCTACATATGCATAGAGCGAGAATATACCTTATGGAAGAATCGGCATCGAGATATGCTAGCCGCGTTTGAAAAACTACTTTTCCAGCCGAAGATTAATTAAAGTGCGCTTCAGAAGTTGATTAATTGCAAAATTTCTGGGAGCATATCATGCAATTAGATTCTCATAGATGTTTCTTCTTTTTTTGTTGTTGAACTTTCTCCAGCCCGTGAAGCAACATGTAGGTCAGCAGCTGGAGATAAATGGTCAAGATCTCGCTGAAGCTAGTTGGAACAGTGTGATCTATGAGAGGAGAACTCAGCCGATTCTTGAGCTCACATGTCTAATTGTTCTTCCCCAAATAAATATATCATTTCCAATACGCTTCAGATTAGATTCAGGTTTAGTCTTGAAACGGCTGCTTCAATTTGCCGGTTGCTGTAAGCGAGCTGAAAATGTTTCGATTTCCCTAAATTAGCGTAGATGATTCACAGAAGTTAAATGCAAAGCATAAAAGAGGAGAAACTAGATTTTAATGCTTATAGTGCCCACTTTCAGATCTGTCGAGCTTGTGCTGCTTTCTTCCGTAGAAGCGTAGCAGTTAAGAAAACGTTCGTTTGCCGGCGAGGAACTAACAATTGTCCATTGAATAGTGCGTATCTGTTGTAATAAATAAAGTGCTAAAATCCGAAATTTTAGCTAATACACGAAAAACTACATGCCAAAAGTGTCGATGGATGAGATGTCTTAATGTTGGTCTTCAAGTTGATTGTGAGTTTAAAACCTTTTCTTCTCATTTTATTTCCCATATTGAATTCTTTCATAACGGAATTTAAGGCCACTGTTTGCGCGATCGCCTTTTCTGATTTCGTTAGAAGTGACAATGACTTTTATCGCGCGCTAGAAACAATCCAGCACGTTATGAGTTTATTGAACCAAGTACAAACTGGCCTGACTGTGAAGACAGAGAAAGGAGAGAAACTGTTTAGTGCTGCTGTGATCATTCTGGCCTTTCAGAAGAACAAACGCGTTGAACGAATATGTTCACCGCGACATCAGCGAAACAGACAATGACTGATCGTTGGTCACAGTTTATGTCACTGTTTGGAGAAATAGTAATAGATTGGAGTCATGCGAATATCATGTGAAACATAAATCCGATGAATCGCTTTACAGTAGTTATTGGTCGCCGATCACCCGACAATGTGAAACCGTCTTCGAGAGATGGCTCTATAAAAAAAGAGGGTGATGAGTCAGATACTGGCTCGGAGGGAAAGTCTACAGAAGAAATGGATATGTCTTCTCCAGTTGAGCAGTTCGAAAAACAATTCATTTCTGTGCACCGCCCGATTCCAACAATGGGGAATCCGAATCTCTACACCACTAGAGCATCTCTCATCAACAAATGCCTCGTCAACTACAAGTGAGAAAATGAATTTATTTTCAAACGTTCTGTATGGAATATTTCAGTGAATTCACAAAGAATCGCCTCGAAGTTGAGCTCTCTCTCCCTCACATGAAACAAGAGTCAAAGATGTTTGGATCCACTGGAATTCCGATCGTCAAAGCCACTCGTGAAATCGTTTCTCATATTTATCAGAAACAACTCAATCTTCTGCATAATTTCCTGCAAAGTACATTTGAAGAGTATGCCGTGTGTAATTCTCAAGAGCAAAAAAGAATCTGCGTTCTCTTCTACCCCATTCTGTGGGAAATTGAATCTTGTTATTGGACTTACCGTAATATGCCATTGAACGCCGGATACGATAACCTATTGATGTGCTCTCAAACAACGTACATTGACTCCAGAGACATTGCGTATTGGATGGGAAATATTGAGGGACAAAATGAATCCGATGCTCGAGAAATTGAAATGTATAAAATAAAACGTTTTGAATTCAAAGGTTTAAACTTATTTTATTACAGACTTATGCTGAAACTACTTGGGAAGGCGAGAAGCTTAGTTCTGGAACCAATGCACAAACTGATCATTAAAGAATTCGAATTCATAACTCTCTTAGCTCTCAACATTTGGGCTCCCCGCAACCACCGTGGTACCGCCTCAGACGCCCATGCCGAGAAGGTGCGGGATGCTCTCTTCGCGGATCTCCATTACTTATATTGTGATGGTCTGAAAATTGACAAATATTCCAGCCGCATGGGAGAGATGATGTGTCTCCACACAGAAGTTCAAGTACGCATACATGAGAAGTACTTCCGACCGTTTCATCTGTAGCTTTTTTCAGAATGCGGATATTTCTTCAATCATTCAGCGTGTTCTCTTTGCTGATCTCATCACTTGCATCAACTGAGTTTTCCTCTTTACGGTTTCTTTCAATCAATTGCTCATTTTTCATTTTCCCCACTGCTATCTCGACTTCCCCCCTTTGATTTGTACCTCCTTGACTTTGCTCCAAGCTTTCATCCAAATCTCTTTCTACTTAAATTACAGTGATACAGTAACCAAGCAATATTTCTATTTCATTTCATTTTTTTTAGTTGTTGCACACATTACTTTCCTTATAGTAATGTTTTCTAACCATCACCGAGTCTGACCTTTATTCTTGGATCATACATTGGATTTCTCACGAAACACAATAAGTATAATTTAAAAAAATAAAAACAAATTATATGAACATTTTTGTTTCCCTTCCAGACAACCGGATTTTCAGTGAAAATCAATAGAGCAAACATGGAATTGATTTTTTCGATTTTAGACAATGATCGTTCAACAAATTAGAGTGAAGACAAAAGTCATTTGTTAAGAACGATGGCGATAATAGGCAATGAAGATGACGCGGACAAATTCCTCAAGAACAACGAGGAAGAAGATGGATCGAGATAATAGCAGCACAAATTGTGTTGAAATAGGATAAATGGGTTGGCTACGAACAACGGAGGTCAAAACCGGGGCAACGCGTGCGAATTTGTCTAGACGTTGTAATTTGTCTACGGGAAAAGGAGGAAAATGAAATATACAGTAGCGGCCACTGAAACATCTCACTTCGGGGTTTTAGCTAAAACAATTTTTAGAGTAGAGCAAGGAGCTTGGGGTTGACTGTGAAAACATTGCGCAATGAGCCAGAAAAATGGTTTAGTTTAGCTCTTATCGATAAAACGAGTGATTCTTGGAAAAATTAACTGCTTGACGTCTTCTTGTCATCGACTGGATCAGGTTGCGGAGCACACGTTGCGTCCAAGAGACTTTCTCGACGACATTTCGAGCACGGGTACCGGAAACGCGTCGGGCTGCTGAGCTACACCATTACAGCCAAACGTTTGGCGTCGAAGCAATTCTTAAAACGAGGATACGAATGTTTTTGAGACATTTAACTCATCTTGGTATGGCTGGAGGTGTGTTTTGGATTGTTATACTGTTGAAACACGTAACGAATTCGGGAAGGGACACATCGCATTTTGTAAGATCTTCATGTTGTTTTCGGATGCGGTGATGAAGCCCGACCCCATTTCTGCTGAATCAGGACCATATCATCACATTGCCATCACCAAGTTTGAGTTTGACATTTTGGGTAGACGTCGCACGTAAGAAATTCCATCCGAATCGAGCAACATCAACTTGCTCTCATCACTTCACAAAACTCGTTCCCACTGACTTTAAGTTTAACTCAGATGAACTCATGCCCAGGCCATGCGAGGTGCTAGATTGGGATCAGAAATGCACGGCTTTTTCACATATCTTCTGCGAAATAGTACATCTTAATTGAGGCAACATCGGATCGTTCTGACTCTTGCCACAGGTGAACCTGATCGAGGACTTCGTAGCACTCAGCGTTTAAAAATTTTTCCAACAGTGGAACGATCGATATTGAACTGCTTAACAAGTTGCCGGAAAGTTCGTCCCTGCTCGACTCTTCTAGCAAGAAGAAATCAGGCTGTTATCGGTTTTCGAGGGTATGCAACTGAGTACTTATTATTTTGAAACTGTTTCTATTGATTATTACCTCATTTACAACTCATTTCCGGATGAAATTGCCTTAAACTGGTTCTTTATAAACGGCAGGGCTACTGTTTGGCGAAACAGCGACGAAGAGATCCTCGGTTCGCAGAGAGTATTGAGCGCTACCTCCCACCCGATATGACACGTATACCCAATAGCCAACTGAGACTTTGCCGGTGTGCTGATCTACTCCGGGTATGTAGAAGAGAATCAGATGTTGATCTTCTACGCCACGGAGAGGCTGTAGAAGTCATGTTGTACCATGTTCCGCATTGTTTTACGAATTTCTTGCCGTCGCCGTATCTCAGATTAATCATATAGATTTTGCTCGCTCCAATATGGATTTCGCCTTTACAAACAGGAGAAAGAATACTTTGTTGTCGACGTTCGGATCCGGTTCGCTGTCATTGTTTCATAAAACTGTTTTGGGGAAAATAAAGCATTGTGTGGAAGAATGAACTTCATTGATCTCTCGCCTCTCGCCTCCTCTGGATTTGCCTGAATGAATTGACATCAGAGTTAGAGAAACCGAAATGCATGCAGCTTCATGATACAGTGTATTCCATATGCGATCGATAACAGTTTGGCACCAGCGTGGCATGGACACCAAAAGTGCCTTAATGATTGTGGCTGGGATGCTCAACCACGCTGCTTCAAGTTGAGAAAACTTCTGGTTTGCATTGGTGACCCGGACACCTCGAAGTTGTCCCGCGAACACCTTCCACATTTGTTCAATCGGATTTAAGTTTGGAGATCGATTTGGCCATTCCAGAAAATTAATTCGACGACGTTGAAACCAGCTTTTAACATGCTTCCAAGTGTGCTTTCGGTCGTTTTCTTGTTGAAAAACGAACTCTCTTTCAACTTTTGCTCCGATCCGCTTCCGTGTTTGACTGTTGGGTACTGGTTCTTTGAGTCGTGCGTGGCATTAACTGCACGACGAATCCATTGAATTCCGTCCGTACCAAACAAATTGAACTTATATTCGTCGCTCCAGACGTGTTTCGCCCACTCCTGTGTGAACCCCAGTTCAGATGTGCCTTTGCCCACGTGCTTTTCGATTCTTCAAACTGACCATCTGTTTCTTCACAGGACGGCGTCCGTGGAGTCCATTTTCTTGGAGACGTCTTCTAGTAGTTATCCTTGAAGACACGGGCGCCATTGGAGAAGTGACAATCATCCGAATCTCCTTACAAGGGAACTGTTTTTAGATAACGTTTGAGAATTTTATGAAAATTGGTACACAGACACTTTCGAACATGCTGAAAACCATGGCAAACTTTTTTTTTTGCCTAAAACTCTCCAGAAGCTGAATATTCGCATCTGAAGTTTCATCTGAAATTTCATCGCATCTGAAGTTCTCCCCCCCATCTCGCGGCCTCACTCTTCTCTATGCTTCCATATAAACCATTTCCGGAAGCAGCGGTGGTGTAGTGGCCGTGGGATGGTTTGGAACCCTGGGGGTCGCAAGTTCGAACCCTACTATGGAAAATTTTTTTGTTTTTTGTAATTTCATTTTCAAGAGGTCTCCAGAGCACATTGCTCTCGAATGGAACTTGCAGAATGCTGAAACAGGGTATATGAGTTGTGTTTAATTGTTTTTGATCTCAAAGGCTTCTACTCTAAACTTTAGAAAACAACAGAAATTTATTGAAACATCAAAAATTAACACATATGGTACTTGAAAACGAAGTCCTTGAAGCAAAGATACTTCTCACAATGGATACATCTAATGAACGAAGTACTAGAACATCCGCTTATACCGCAATCTCTGGCCACTCCGCATGGGAAGAGAAGTTGGGATGGAGTTTCGAATGCCGAAGGACGACGAACATCGTATCCAGAAGCATGCCAGGCGTACCTAGCCCAAGATTCCAGCTTCGGAGAGCACATCTGATGCCACACGAGTGAAAGCAGCTGGGTCTTACCTTCAAGGTTTCATCTCTTGTGTGCATTTTGTAATTTCCGTGAGTGAGCTGGGCGTAGTTGGTTATAGTCTTCACAACTTTTTTGAAGTTTCCGAATATGCCAACATCACATGGTTGGATGTTTCCAGTGCAGCCGGCCGTAATCGTCAGAATTTTCAGCTTGTTCGATGAAGGCTTGACGGCGTCAATTGCTGCCGTGTCTTTTCAAGTGCTCCAGGCAGGAGTCGACGATCAAAAGAATATCTTTGGGCATAGACGAATCGAAAACCACAAGACTTCCAGATTTGATGCTTTGAAAAGACCTTTCTTGGGAAATCGGTCTTTGGGTTCTTTCAAATTAATGAATAATTTGGGGTGCATTTTTCCGGATGCGGAGATCAAGGAACGTACTGTGTATGAATGTGTCGTTGAAGAGACACTTCCAACAACACAGTGAATCCTTCTCAATCTGATCGCGAGTCTTGGGTCGAACGGTAGACACAAATTTCGTGATTTTCCTGGAGGAAATTCCGTACATTTTCTTCCATCCAGCCAGCCAACTATCCGATCCGACAAACTTTCCAATGCAAATGTTGTTCTTCCTTATGATGTCAGCAATAAGATAGCGTAGAACGTTATCATGTAGGATTTTCATGGTGACTTTCTTCGAAAAAGTGGTTTTCGATTCGTCTATGCCCAAAGATATTTTTTTGATCGTCGACTCCTGGAGCACTTGGAAAGACACGGCAGCAATTGACGCCGTCAAGCCTCCAAGCCTCCAAACCATCCTCCAAGCCGAAAATTTCTGTTGTTTTCTAAAGTTTAGAGTAGAAGCCTTTGAGATCAAAAACATTTAAACACAACTCATATACCCTTTTTCGGCATTCTGCAAGTTCCATTCGAGACCAATGTGCTCTGGAGACCTCTAGAAAATGAAATTACAAGAAACAAAAAAATTTTCCATAGTCAAAAATCGGACTTGGGACCCCCAGGGTTCCAAACCAGCCCACTGCCACTACACCACCGCTGCTTCCGGAAATGGTTTATATGGAAGCATAGAGAAGAGTGAGGCCGCGAGATGGGGGGAGAACTTCAGATTCGATGAAATTTCAGATGAAGCTTCAGATGCGAATATTCAGCTTCTGGAGAGTTTTAGGCAAAAAAAAAGTTTGCCATGGTTTTCAGCATGCTCGAAAGTGTCTGTGTACCAATTTTCATAAAATTCTCAAACGTTATCTAAAAACAGTTCCCTTGTTAGAAGTCATTCTAGGATCTACTCGAACCGCGCGCAGGATGTTTCGAACAACGTTCCTGGAGGCGATACGTGTCTTCCCGGCGATTTACGATCAACAACGCATCCCTAAACGTGAAATAATAGTTTTTAAAAATTAAAAAGCACTCACATCTTCTTGGTATCTTTTCAAAACGCGACGAATCTGTCTTTGAGGTCGGTTGAACTGGTGAGCCAAGACAATTGTAGAATCACGTCGTTTCCAGCCGGCAATGATGGGTCTACAGTGAGGGATTTCCTTTCAATAGGTCTAACCATTTCTAGAAAAAAATAGAGAAGAATACTCGCTGATTTACAAGACTTCTGAATCAAACAACTTCTGAATCTGAAAATAAATAAAACACTGAAGAATGGAAAAAAAACAATTTTTTTACTCTACCAGGAACTTTATCACTTAGTATTTCCCTCCATTTCCTCTCGTTTTCATCATTAAAAAAAAGTTTTTAAAAGCTATTTGTTCGTCGCAAACAAATACCTTTTCATTTTCGTTTACACAAGCGAGCCGATGTCCACTCCCATCTCCCATTTTGTTGCTCCTATTTGTCCGTTCATTCCCCATTCATTTTTACTATTGATTTGCAGTAAAATCGGGTGGAAAATTGAGCTGAAGCTCACTGAACCTGGGCGTGAAGATATGGAGGCGTTCGTTGAATGGGTGCCAAATTCTGTGCTTCTTGTTGGAGTGAGTTTGTTTTTGTTATCAACGAATTATGTCAGTTGTGTCATGAATTTTGATTGTAGGCTTCTGATGATTTTCTTCGAAAAATAAATTGCTTTAATTGTAGGGAATGTCTATAGTTTGCATTATAATTCACATCGTTCAATCAACACTGCACCGTCCAAAATGCTGTCAAGACTCCTCAGGTATCCAACTTTCCTTTTCCTAACTACAGTGCTGGCCATAAAGGTATTAAAACTTTGATTTCGACAAAAAATGTAAATGTTGAAAAATTATAACAATTTATTCGAAAATTGGAAAAACGAAGAAAATGACACTTCACAAAATGAACTAGGAATAATCTGATTGAAACGCAGAGATCAGAAAAGTGATTGGAAATGATTAAATACTTTGTGGCAAACCCTTTTGATGCAATGACTGCTTGACAACGACGTGGCATCGAATCCAGGAGGTTGTCAACAACAGAGAGTAGGATCACCTTCCATGCAGCCTCCAACTGAGCAAATTTTTGATCCGCGTTGGTTGCTCGTCGTTGCAGCTCCTCCTACATATGTTCGATTGGATTCAGATCGGGAGACTGACTTGGCCACTCCAGAACGTCGACACGGCGTCGTTTGAACCAGTTACGTACATGAAGAGATGTGTGCTTCGGATTGTTGTCCTGTTGAAAACATATGCTCGACCCACCGATCACAGAAAAAAATTTACATCAAAATTTAAAAAAATCGTGAAAAAATGAAATATGGAAAAAAACGAAAAAAATGAGAATTTCAAAAATTTTTCAAAAATGATGCAATTTTTTAGTCTTCATATTTCCGTAACTGTGTTTTACACATTCCGTAGCAGTTTCATGACCGCACTTCACCTGTGAGCCAAGTAATCTCGAAAAAACTGATTATTATCACCTTTTTGGCCAGCACTGTACGTAATCACAAAACTGTCAGTCTCACAAATAACTGGGAAAATCACAGAATATATTTTCCTCGAAATTTTTCTCGAAAAACAGGTCAAAATTCCGGAAATTTCTAATAAGCGAGCGAGCAAAAATAGTGAAAAACTGTTCGCGGATCGCGAACACAATAGCGCATAAATGTTAAACTTCTTCTTGTGATCTGCTCGAAAGGATAGAAAGAAGAATTTCCAAAATGTTTCATAACTTGCTACATAAATATAAGGGTCCCTCAAAAGTATTAGCTCCAGTCTTTAATTTAATCTGAAAATAAGAGAGCATCCTGTATTTGGAACTCACGAAGATGACCAAGTAAAAAATTGAATAAGTGTCAAGTGCACAAAAAATTCATTGTCGCTACGAAATTTTAAGAATCTGAAGCGGTTTATTGATTTGTTTGAAAGCGCTGAAAATGCACGTGTGGTAGGAAAGTGAGGTACGGTGATTGCTACCTCGTACCATTTAGCTGAAACTTGAGCAAATGATCTAAAACTTGGCAAAATAGTTAAAAACATATAAATAAACAAAATTTTGAAAAATGTACGCGCCGAAAATGCGTCAGTGTCTCGCGTTATGGCGCGAAACTTCATCCCGGGTAATTGCGCCCAACCCTGTAGAGTGTGACCAAGGAACTCTTATCTTACTATTATATTATTAGACTTTCAAAATAAAATATTTTTGGTGGAAACATATCGTAAGCCCACTTATTCGTCAGCACTCCATTATTTCTTTTCAGGTACTCTGATAATCGGCCTCCCTCAAGTACACCCACATAGTTATATCCAATATGTTCGGCTAGAAAGCCAAAATATGGATGTCGACTCGTCTCACAAAACTGCGTTCCCTGCATATTACGTGTAACTTTTTTGATGTTATTTATACTTTGTGAACGATAAACAATTTTCCATCTAAGAATATCTGCCATTTTTCTGACTTGTAAACCAAAAATATAGTCGAAATACTCCAAAGAAAGAATAAATCGTTGAATTGGAAACAATTGTTTTAAAGAAAAGTGAAAATCATCTTGAAAATCATTAGCTTGAATCCTGCGGCCAAAGCCGAATCTTTTGATTGGAATTTGCCTGGAAAATGTTGAAAAGCATGCCAATTGTATATTTTAACCCTGGAAACCAGAGTCTTCCGGTTGGCGGTTGTACTACTATAAAAAATCTTTTCATGAATTACAGATTTATAGCTTTCAACAAGCTAGAAAGCTGTAATTCATGAAACATCCGACTGCAATTACAAGGCAGTCGAATAAAGTCTTTCGATTACAAATTATTGAAACAAAAAGTGAAAGCGCATACTGGCAAATCACGTTCGTGACGCAAATAATCATTTTTTACACCAATATGTGCTCCTTCTTTTGAGAGGTGTTCGCCAGTAGCCGAGCCTCTTTTTCTCTTTCTGTACGCTCTTCAAAACATTTTTGATTCTTTCCAGAGCACTTTGCAATCTGGCTCTTTTTGCTTCTTCTTATTTGTTTTTATCCGATAGTCAGTGGAATGCAAAATTTTAAAGATCCTTTTCTATTTTTTGTGTTTTTATTTAAATATTTTGTAAGTCATAATGTCTTCGCTTCCAAAATCCATGAAAATGGATTTTTCTATTCATTGTTGAAGAATTGTTGAAGAACAATGATGCTCCTCCAGGATCAATGACATTTTCAATTTGCATACCATCCATTGGTTGCTCTATCAAATAAGAACATAGAATCATTGCTTGTTAATGATATGTACTTCATCTGGGACACCCAAGGTCTCCTTTATTTAATGAAGCGTCTAATTAGATGGAAGATTTATGCAATAGAAGACATTGATCACAAATCTCAATGATAACATTCATTTCATCATGTTGATTTAAACTAGAACAAGATAAAGCATCTTATGTACAAGGGAACCTCGAATAGAAATCCTCCTAACTTTTTTTTAAAAATTTGACCACAGGCACTTTCGACTACGAGGAATTCAGTACACATAGTGGCTATTTGCGCAAACTTCTGGAAATCGAGATATTTCCATCTGAAAATCTGAAAATCGCACTTCCCTCTCTTTCCTCTATGCATTCCCCACTTGGAAAAACAAGCAGCGGTGGCCGAAGGGTAAAGACGGGGGACGCAGAGTAGATGAAGTGTGGTTGAAGTAAAGTGTTAAAGTAACAATATTCTCTTTTTGAATTGAAGTATCCTGAATAATTCGACTATCACCAAACAGGATTCTATAAACAATATCAAAGTACATACAGATTTTTCTGTATATGAGCATCTACAAGGTGGGGAATAAATATAGCGCCGCATTCAAGACGATATAAAAACTTCAAATCGAAAGATTTTTTTCTGAAAATCATCTAAAATGTTTATAAAACAGCAACAAAAATTATAGCATTAACAGTTTCTGAATCATCCACCTTAAGCTTTGATGACTGCCTGAAGTCTCTTCGGGTATGAGTCGACGACGGCACGGCGGTAGTCTAAATTGTCTTATGCAGCATTGGCTTCGCACCGCTGCTGAGTGAGTTTCGCGGAGTGAGCCGGCACTCCGTCCTGCTGGTATGTCCAATAGCCACCCACGAAGTGGAATTTTGACGACGGTAGCACCTCCGCCTCAAGAATCTTATCGATATAGTATTCCCTGTTGGAGCCAAAGTCAACGTTGACTACCGCCGTGCCGTCGTCGACTCTTACCCGAAGAAACTTCAGGCAGTCAAAGCGAAAGAAGGAAGATTCGAAAACTGTTAATGCTATCATTTTTGTTTTTGTTTAATAAGCATTTTAGTTAAATTTCAAAAAAAAATCTTTCCATTTGAGGTTATTACACCGTCTAGAATACGGCGCTATATTTATTCCCTTTAATGGATTGCAAATAAGAAATGTGAATATGGAACTTTAAGTACTTCAAGCAATGGATTTTGGAGTACAAATAATAAAGTGAATGAAGAATATCCAAATAGATTCGCTAGTTTCATCTCACTATCAGCTAAAAGATATTACAAAGTAAATTGTTTTATCATTGAGACAAAGATCTTCGGGAATTTCATTTAAAGCCGTCCTTATCCGACTTGAATAATTTGAATAAGTATCAAGATGGTTATTGTGACCTTGGTAAGATTAATGAAGTCTTGGGTGGGATGTCCTTAAAGGTCAAAATTGTCAATACATTTCAATTGGAAAGCGATTAGATGGAGCTTACAATCATGATTTGTGGATTAGTGCAATTCTTGTAACAAGTGCTCTCAAAATATTATAATTCTTCATGAACTGAAATATATATCAGTATAAATAAACCCGAATGATTGAAAATGGTGCAGATAACAAATGAAAACAGTCATTTACATGAGAGACTTCTCTCGCTGAACTTCACAGCCATGGTTAGCCACTTGCCGGCGTATAATATCATCTGCAACCGTTTTCCTGTCGTAGACAAGTCCAAGAGCAGCGGCAACGTCAATCAGGGCGCGAGTCCAATTGTATTTCAATGAATATTCAGATGTTCTGTAGTCTTGTGGGAACGTATGATGGAAGTTGTGTCCTCCTTCTCCGACAGCAGCGATGGTGGTGAAGACATTTTCAACGGGGGAGACAGATAGATCGTATGGCTTCCATCCGAAACTGAAGAAAATTGGAATTAGAATTTACGGCAGCTTTTAATTAAATAAAATTACTAATGAGCCGCACTGTTGATGCACCACGTGGCATGAAGAGTGAAACAGTAACGGAACGTGGCAGCAGTATAGAATGCGATGAAAGCGGTCTCCCCCCAAAAGTAAACTGGAATAATGGTTGGAAGAACGAAGCAGGAGAGAACCACAAGTGGGAAGTAGTGCCTAAAATGAGCTCTCTGAAAACTGGATCTTTTGCTGCTATCTCACTTTCTCTGGAAGGCAAGGACTGGGTCATTCAGAAGATCGGACATGTCGAGTTTAGCTCCCTGCTCTTTGACTTGTGGATGCTTTCGAACAAGAAGCCATCCCATGTGAGCGAAGAAAAACCCACGGGTAGTGTTATGCGGATCCGCATCAGTGTCAGTCCATTTGTGATGGCAACGGTGGTCGCGAGACCATTCGATAACGTCGTTTTGAAGAGCAATGTTGTTCAAAAGCATCAGGAAAATTCTCATTGGAGTGGTTGCCTTGTATGACTTATGAGACCAGAGACGATGAGCTCCAGCTGTGATTCCAAATCCACTGAGGACATATAGAAGGAAGGCTGAAATTTAAATTGCTCAATCAATCGGAACTCCACGTATTTTTAATTCAACTTCATAAATCATTTTAGAACAATGAGATATGGAAACATGCTTCATATTTCCATCGCGTTCTCTTCTTTTCTGTAACTCTCTATTTCTCTCACACGGAAAAAGGTCACGCCGTCGGGATCACGCCATAAATTCTGCGATGACACGGAATGTTCGACTACTCTGTGTCGCTGACCAAGCTGATAACGGCACAATCAAGAGCGAGAACTTTGAAATTGGAAGAAAAAACTGACTGAAGACTGAAGTTTGCCACTTCGCTTCGAATATGAACTGGTACAGACCAATGAGAGCAGCGAAGTGGAGAGCAGTGAAGAGAGCCACGTTTCGCCAGACAATCTCCATTTTGTAAGGGATCTGAAGTGAAGAAAGTGAGATGAAAAGATAAGGTCAAAATGCGGGAGAATTCATCTAGCTTGAAATAATGAAATTTTTGAAAGAAAAAGCTCACCTTTTTGCTTTCCTCTTGAAGTTGGATGATTTCATCTGGATTAACAGCTAAATACTGTGCCTCTGGCCCATCCTTTTCAACCTTTTTGGCAATGTTTGAACGCGTTTTAACAGTCATTTCACCGTCTGTCTTCTGAAATACAAAGAAGTGAATAGAGCTGGAGCAAAATTGAAAAATATAGAAAGGAAAGAATTGAAAAGAAAGTGAAAATAGAGATAACACTATAAATGCGAGGTTTATTTTCGTTCATTCTCTTTTATAATCAAGCATACATCTAGCCGAACTCGTAGTTAAAGTGGGCGGATCTCGGTGTCCAGCTACACTACGCCACGGAAGGCCCTTTGTCCTGCCCTCGTCTCATATCACACCATTTCTAACGGAAGAGAAAAAAAATGGTGGGTTGGTTGTTTTCTGGGCGCGCGAGGAATGGTTGAAGAGTAAGAGACGCCGACAAACTGCGTTACAGAATGTTTGCGTGAGGAATTGGAAGGATCACAAAGAAATGTGGAGAGGACAGTTATTTGAACATTCAAGAATACCGCACTTGTTTCACGTTGTCTCCTAGTCAAAACACTTAAAAATCACAATCTTGTTTTCTTTAATATCAGAAGACGTGCGTGCACTCTCATTCAAGGTGTGACAATGTTTATAGCGTTATGACAGTTTGCGCATTCTTTGGGGCAACTGTTCTTTAAATTATGAGCGATAAGACGTTTGAGAAGATTTTCAGCAACGTATTAAAAATATGCAAATTCATTGTTCCCCTTCGAGAATTTCTTTTAAATTCAACGAAATGTTCACGTCTTCATTACAATTTCCGGAGCAACGGGGTCCTCTCTTGTGATAGCTACAAATCTGAAGAGCTAGTGCCCGTACGATAAAGTGGAAAACTCCAAAAATGAAGTTCTGTTTGCATAGCATTCACTCAAAAATTGTTTGAAATAATCAAAGAATACTAGGCAATGGAAATTTTTCAAAGTTTTTTTCGACTGGAAACAGTCCGTTCCGGTACGAGCTGAAATTCCTGATAACCGCATAATGAGCATTAGGAAAGAACTTAAATCAGATCAGATCAGATCTAAATAAAATTAGGTAGTATAAAATGAAGGTTATCACTATTTTGTGATGAAATCGGCGACTTTCTCCTGCATGTTCAGTTTTAAAAAGAATCTCTTTTTGTAGTGACTGTGTAGTGATTGTAGTGACTTCCTGAAACTCGCATTCAGTTAATAATAGGAGCCATAATGTACAGTATCCAATCTTTGTATATTATTTCCAATTTTCATTGTATCTTTGATCATATTCTCTCATTCACGAATTGACTGTTTGGTAATCAAGAATCACTTGGCATTCCTAACTTGTTTATGTGAAGTACCCCTTATGTATTTCATCAGGGCTTCTTGTTCAAAGTGCACTGATTGTCCGTCGTTCGTTGTGTTCATCAATCTATTGATGAGAATTTCCGTGGTGCCAGCCATTATCAGCTGATCATTCGTTTTCTCCAAGTTGTTTGCTCTTCTCGATAGTTCAGCTTCCTACATCGTTTAGCTTACACGTGTTGTGCAGAATTGCAGGTAATTCGTGCGTATCTATGCTATAATCAGACTTTCGCAATCCATGTCAACATAGTGCTTCTTTTCATTTGAATCAGGCCAGCTGCCGTAGTTGGTTCCCGCAACTCTGATCTAATGTAGGCGTGGTTTCGTCACTTCATCTTATTTTTGGTCATCTTGGCGATTCTTCCTATTATATTCGTGATTATTTTCAGAAATGACCGGATAAACAAATTAATAATAAATCAATAAATGAACAACTATGTAGATAATTTTCATTTTGTATTAATGCTATTAATTCAACGGACCAGTTTCAGATATTGTAATGCCTGTTACAAGCTGTTACACTGTTTAGAAAATTTTTAAAATCACATATCGAAATACCTCAGAATGCATTTTAATTTGCTGCTTCAGTTTCATTGCTGATCGCATTGTTTTGTCGAGACTGAGGCATTAGCTACAGTGATGTTGTATCCGGGCGTTATGACGCGCATGCCTTTCGATTTCAAGACGGTTTGTTTTTTTTCGAATTATTTTGCCGCTGAAGCATACCCTATATGAATTTTTCCCAAAACTATCTATATTTACACAAACTGCAACTTACTGAATTCGTTACTCCGGCCGGTCTTAGCATTGCCAAAAAAATTTAGACCGATCGGGCAGATTCAGCGAAGTTCTTGCAAAAAACGCCCGCGCGCATTGTAGTCTAATACGACTTTAGACTGTCACTGTTTCAAATGTTTAATACATAGCTACCACCGACTACTTACGTTTAAATTTACCGCGCTAACCTCACCTGCAATCGCTTGCCGGCCACGCGAAACCAGTCCAAAGATCTTTACAGTGGAATCAATGAATGTCATGAGAGTTGCTCCACTCCACACCCTTCTCTTCCCGTCCTTACCTCTGTCCCGGTGTCTCTGCCACCACTATCAATTTTCAGGTGCCATCTTATCTCCATCGGATATCCAATACAGCCCTGCTGACCTGATTATGCTCAAAAACTGGAAAACTCTGATATTCTTAAAATTTCCAGAAACGCTCAAAATGAAGACGCCTAAGAAGCTTATTGTAACATATTATCATGCTGCAAACTGCCGAAAGAATGTGAAAACTGCTCAAAAATTGCGTAAAAATATTGGAAACAGTGACGCAAGAGTCATTGAATCTAGAAAAGCAGTCAAAAAAAATAATATCCCCTGGGTTCACGTTCAGTGCCATAGCATCAGCTTTTGAAAATTCCCAGTGATTTTCAGCCAAATTTTCAAAATCGCTATTTTGCCCGAGTTTTTTTCTTTTCTCTGTTTTGTTCTCTTTAGATTTTTACAGAATTTGAAGCATTTTTTGGGAATATCCTCCCCAAAATTCTTTTTTAAAAACGTCTTTCATTTGCTGTAGACGTTCAAATGGTTCAAAATGGTTTAAGTTTGTTCGCAGGTTTTCGTTTTCATTTGAAACAAATTTTGTAGAAAAAATGACAAAAACGATAAGAAAAAACGGGCGAGAACTTTGTCCGAGACGTGATGATTTATTAGATAAGGCAAGGCGACAATGATAAGAATTTCGTAGAAGAAAATTTAAAAGAATTGCAGATGACTACGCTTTTCCTATTCCTTTCAATCGTTCCAACCATCCACGTTTCTCTCCTGTATGACGACTTAGTGGGGTTGGAATTCGGGATTCTGTCGGGGAATTTGTCATTCGAGGCATTGACGTCGGTGTATCGAGTGTCCGTGGACGGAGCGCTGCTGGTGTGGGAGTCTCGCGACTCACTCCACCATTTTCTATCGTTCTCTAAAAATGTAAGGCTTATGGAATCGGTGATAATCTAGCATTGCCGGCTCTCAAATTTGAAAACACTCACAAATCGGGACAACTGGGCAGACGGTTGCTTCAGCCTGCTGACCGGTTGTGACCTTTGAATTTTGCTTTGTCTACGGTCTGCTCCTTCTGCTGCGTCTCTTCTCTCCCGTCGTTCTTCTCTGTCGTGCAGAGAATCTACCGTATTCCTACTTTCTGTGGAAATCGCTCGTTCCAGTTTCCGTACTCTTCCCATCTGAGGAATGTTGGCTGGAAATATGTTCGCTGTCGTCCCTTCTGGTACAATGTCGTAGGAATTTCCTTTCACCGGAATAATTATTCTACGCATGAAAGCTGGAGTGCTGTGAGGGCTGTGAACATTATTCGAAGATTCCTGAGTGGAGGTTACTGTAGTCGTAGTAGTCGTCCTCGAAGGCGTTGGTTCATACGCATTGTATCCATGATCAATGCTATTGGTTTTCATAAATTTGATGCTTCGCCTTGTTTCTTCATTTCTTCTGACCCTCCTTTCCTCTGTCTCCACCAAACTGATTGGCCTTCGGTTTGCGGGTAATTCTCTGGCAACTCTGTCCCTCATCAAATTGGAACTTGAAAAACCGCAAGGTCCTTTTCGAGGTGTTGGCTTTTGGTTCACGTTCATTTCCCTGATCATCGTCTCAATTCGATGTGATCTTCTTTCCGGTGCAGCTGCCAGCTCCATCGAAAAATCTGAAACGTCTCGAAGTAAAAGGATAAATATACTAATAATTGTAACCTTTGGAATAAGAAAAAAGTTTCAAAAACTCTTCTTCAATATTCCTTTCATTTCCTATGGCCGCATTCTTTTTGCCTGCTCTCCTGCAGTTTTCAACCCTGGATCCATGCAGCTTCAGTGGCAAGTAGAAGTTCAGTTCCTGTCGTATCTAGAAAAGTCAAATGATATACCTAAGGCGAAAACATCAGTTTCCTCTTACATTTCGATCAGAGGCACTAGATCCATGATATGAGGATGGTCGCTTTTGCCGTCTTCCTCTAAGCGTCTGTATTATTTTCAGCCGTTCCAGTTGCGCCAAACTAACCAAGTGCGAGGATTGAGAAACGATCAGATCAATCTATAAATTATAGCCGAAGTGAATCGTTTTTCTCACTGAGCCAACAGAACTGAAAGGACCAACCTGAGCTCTACTGGCATCGTTAGCCTTTTCCACCATTGCCCATCTCGATTCGTTCAATCTTCTGACAACTGAATGTGTGAATGCGTACAAGGCTTCGTATGTTGGCAAGTTTTCCAATCTCCGCTTCATATTTATTTCATCTACTCCGAATTCCATTAAATTTGAATGTATAACTCTCACGTGCTCTCTTTGCAGATTTTCCAATTGCTCCAGACAACTTTGATGGGCATCTCTTTCCTGACAGCTTGCATTTAAAGCCATTTGGTGAGCTGTTGCTGCTTCAAGTTTAGCGTTTTGCATCTGATTTTCGAAGATCCGAAGTCGTTCTTCGATCTTCTTTGTCCAATTTGTCGCACTTCTCTCCAATATTTCATCAAAAGTTAGTCGCTCCAAAGCTTCGGAGAGGGCACATCGTCTACTCAGTGTGTTCGCCTGCATTTCCACTTTATGAAGTTGGCATTGTAGTCTGCTTTGTTGCTGACTTTTTTCCCTCAACTGCTCAACAAGCCGTAAGTTTCTCATTTTCATTTCCTCGATTTCAGCCATCAAGTTGTCCTTCTCATGCTGCCAGTGTGTCTCCTGACTCACTCGATATATGTCTTCTGTAATTGAGAGATTCAACACTCAGATTATCGACTTGAAACGTTTACCATGCTTATGATTATAGTTGTTCACATTTAGAGTCGACGCGGTTTTTCTCTGCCTCATTTGCCGAAGAAAATCTGAATCATCGCTGTCATCCCTTCTGTAGTAACTTGCTGGTCGAGGTGGTTTGTTGGCCGCTCTTGAGCAATGATCTTGTAGATTTGCATACACTTCAGACGATTCCGAATCGTTTCCAGTTTCAGATACCTTCTTTCGGCGTTTCTTGATCACCTGTTTCAATGAAGTCGTTTTAGAATAAGACGTTGGCTGAGGAATATGCGTGGAGCGACGTCGTAAGCCGAGAAGGTCAAGGAATGAAGAGCGGCTGTTATCTGAAATTAAAGATGAAACGAGTTGAGAATCTTGCTCAATGACGATTAAATTAACATACTCATATTTTCAGAATGGTCTCGTGACGAAGAAGCCGAAGAAGGAGAGGTGCAGGCAGAAGTGGAATGATCATTTTGATTTTTTGGAACATTAATGGAATCGCATCTTCTTTTCGTATCCCTACTCCTATGATTATCGTCGTCAAATAATTGGTCATCGATTTCACTATCACTCATTTCAGGCCGTACTATTGGAGGTACTCCGTTCTTACCGTAAGAAACGTCTGTAGACGTTGTCATTGAATTATTATCCTTTGGTGGTGGAGTCGACAGTCTTTCTCTTGCGCCATTCCTGATTTCCATAGATTCAGAAGAGCGATTGGCTCTTCGAAGTCGCGGAAAAATCGAAGATCCCCGTTGTTCGAGCATTGCAGACATTCGTTGAACCACATTCTTGGCATTTCGAGGAGGTGGGACCAAACGCGTTTTCAGACGAAGATTCTCGTTTCGAAGTGAGCCAATTTCGTCCACCAGTGAGCACAGAACAGCTGGAATGTTGAAATGGTTGGGCGAGCACAAAAAGTTTTGTATAAGAGGGACAGAAAACTACTCACAAAGAATGGGAGGGCCCTCTTCATGCTCCGGTATCATATCGTTCTCATTCTCATGACTTTGATCTATCATCTGCTCCAACTCTCGGACAAATTCTTCTTCTTCCGACTCATATCTGTTAAGAAATGGGTTGAACATCAGCGATCGAATTCAATGTGGGAAGCCAGGAAAATACATTGGAGCTTAGAAAGCGTACTCAAAGCTATTTTTAGTCAGAATAAAAGAAAAAAGAGAGGTGAGACTAGGAAAGAAACATCGCAAGACCTACATATGTTTAACAATTCCATTCCTACTTTCTTCTTGGCTCAGATGTACTCAATCTGCAGCAACATACATATCTAGCGCTCAATCAAGAATGCCCTTCTATTTTTAAGAAACTGAAGAATGAAATTCCTAAAACGACAATTCATCGTTTTCATAGAGTTACAAACTTTCTAAAAATTAATTCTCTAAGTTGACATACTTTATGACAGTCGAAAGAAAGAACCAATTTTGAATAATGTCAAGAATTCTTGGGGTATCTAAAACAATTGTTGAGTGAATTCAATGAAAATAAAACTTCATTTTCGTAGTTTTCTATTTTTTTCATTTTTTATTTTCGTTTTAAGTTTGCAGATCCTTCCAAGAGAACTCCATCATACGGATTTTACTACAGCTTTTGGTCAATAGGAATTCTCTCTTGTCATAGCTACAAATCTGAAGAGCTAGTGCCCCTAAGATAAAGTTGAAAACTACAAAATTGAAGTTCTATTTATAAACATTCACTCAACAATTGTTTAAAATAACCGAAAAATACTAGACACTATGGAAATTATTCAGATTTTTTTTTCGACTGGAAACAGTCCGTTCCGGAGTCCATTTCCTGAAATCCGTGTAATGTGTTACATTACAAAAGATGGTCTTCTATCTTTTCTCAAATCTTAAAAAAACATTTTCATTTCTGAAAAGATGTCTCAGATATATTCGCTGAAAACTTTCGCGATAAGTGATGAACGTTGAAAATGCGGAAAGCTTCTGGAAACCTCTACAGAATTAGGTAGTCTGAAGTGAAGATTATCACTATTTTGTGATAAAGTCGGTGACTTTATGTTGCTGATCCGTCTTAAAAGGATTCTCTTTTTGTAGTGAACACTGTATTCAGAAAGATAAATTTTTGCAAATATGTACAATCGGATTCATGGCGCAAAATGACTCTGGGAATATTAAGTTTTAGTGAACCATACCTCACATTTATTATCATATATTACACAGATCTTTTTATTCCGATTTTTTAATGATTCTCAGTGGAAAAATTGTTAGTATCGCATCTGAAAACGACTAAATATTGCTTGAAAATTGCCCGATTTAGCCATTCATCCGGCTTTGAAAATTTAACATGAGCTAAATAGATTATTAGAAAATAGATGTTTCCTCCTTTTGACATGATTGGATATCCGTGAAATTTTTCCGAACCGTAATAGAAATGCATTCAAACTTTTGACACTTTGTCCCGCAAAGATTTTTTAAAATTATTCTTAAAACTTGGAAAAGGGAGGGATTATAATTATAATTATGGTTATATACCGTAAAAACTCTAATTGACTTGCCCCCCCCCCTAATAGTATTTCTCACAAAAAGGCTCTAGTATTGCATGCAAGTCTATTTGAGTTTTTACGGTATATTTATTGAAAAAGGACTAAAATAGCCTCTTATATGTTCAAGGTACATAACATCCAGAAGAAAAATAAATAATAATTCCAGATGTTTTCCAGAGTTATCTGACATTTTCGGGGAGCACATCAGCAAATTTCAAAGTATTCCTTCAAAAAGGATTTTTTCTACAGGAAATTTGGACTCTGAACCCAATTTCGAAGATTATATGTCTTTATTGCAACGGAGTCCTCTTCGCACATCTTATAACTACGTTATGCAATGCATTTGAAAACATCTACCTCTCTGGAATTCTTACAACTTCAGAAGCAACGTGTAAAATATCCAATAGCATTTTGTAAACAGTTTTCAGTGCCCTTCAGTTAGAATTATTATTTTAAGATTGGTTTACGGTAACCCATACCGGTCAGAAAAACAGACCTGAGAATGATATCGCGAGCAGAATATCCATTAGAGTGTTGATTTGACATTATTCCGTGAAGATCGAGTGATGGAATGAAACGAGTTATCTAGAGGGCGGAATCTAAGAGTACGGAAGGTGTAATTGAGCAGTTGGTTGATAGAGACACACCGTCAAAATACGCGCACTTTGTAACATTTTGGGAAGGAACGGCAAGAGGTCAGGTTTCCGACTGTTTCGCAAAGTAATTCGAGGTTATTGGTCATTAGTCAAGAATTCAAATTACTGAAAGCAAATGGAGATTCAAAAAAAACGGTTCATTTTTCGCTTTCACTTGCATGCGTTAACATTTTTCAATTTATTGCCCTATTCATTGTTCACTGAAGCTTTCGCCTCCCTCTCTTTCCTTCGGCTCGTCCACTTCTGCTCTCGTTTCTGTTGCCGTGCTCGACCAGTCCTCCGATGTAAAACAGTGTTGGTATTTCTTTCGAATAAGTCTTCTTAAGTTCTTCGATTTTCTCGTTTCTTTGAATCTTGGTCAGAGAAAGATTTGCATTAACCTTGTCAACCTCAACTTTCGCTTCTGCAAGGCGACCAATTACGGCCGAAATATTCTTGCTCACTTCTTCCTTATGGAGAGTCAGATTCTTTGAAAACTCGGCGTATTGCTCCTGAAAACTTTTTAAAATGTCTGATTTGAAATGGATTTGAATGCAATTTCTAATCAGTCGATAAGAGCTATTCTATTGACTGCAAAAATATTCGATACTGTTAAGATTCGACACAGTTTCATGTGAAAAAGACGCTCTCATGTAAAAATGAATGCTCTCATGAATGCCAAGATTCTTGAGAAATCATTCTGAAAAAAAGTGACTCACGGACAAATTATTAGCCTCGGCCCATGCCACGAGTTTGTCCTCCTTTTGCTGAAACGAGATTCCTGGATTCTTGACGATTCCAAAGAAGGAAGCCCTTTGGGAGTTGTTCAGATTTTTGACGAATTCTGGTTCATTCCCTTTCTGCTTGTGATTTTTATGCTTGGAATCGACGCTTCCCAAGACGACAAGAACGACGAAGAGAATTGAGTGCGGAAGGTACATTCTGCAAGAACTGAGATTCATCTGACAACGAGAAAGAAAGAAGGCGGGAAAAACACGGAAAGAAGGAGAATTGAGTGAGGGCTCTTCTTTTTTGAGAGCTCTTGTGAAGGAAAAGCGAAGGAAACAATAAATAATTGGAGAGATGATGGGAGGGGGCGGAAGAAGGAGAAAAACATGAACATCGATCGGATTTTGAAGTTTCGCGGTGTGTCATTCGAGGTAACATGAGATTTGGAAATTACCAAAAGATTTCCTGTTGGTTTTCGGATTAATTCCCAATAATTCTTTAATCTAGGCGAAACTATTGGGTATTATGCAGATCAAAGCCAAATCTTTTGGAAATATTAAGCAAAAATAATGAAAAACCAAGTATTTCGAAATAAAAAAAGACCAGTTTGCTTGCTGCCGAAAATGCACCCTGCTTCAACTTCGAAATTAGACACTCTGCAATGAATCAATTTAACTTTTTTGTGTTTAATTACAAGAAAAATGAGAAATTATCGAAGAGAAAAAAGCCAATAATGGCTGATTTAGGGAAAGAGTGAAGAGAGACAATGGTTGGCCGAAGAGTACCTTCATCCTTCGCTCTGTGTACGCAATTACCGGGTGACCTCTCCCCGTCTCCCTCCTTTCTCTTCATTCCACAGACCTATTCTGCTCGTCATTTCCTCGATTTGTGAACACGTTTTAATTGAGAATGGGAGAACGATTCAAACGAACGATTGAATGGCTTCGGGTATTACAAGCATACAGAACTGGTCATAATGGTTTTCCGCTTGCGTTTTTTAACCATAACTTTGCTCAAAGTTATCCAATCACGCTGAAACTTCTTTCACCGGTTTTAACTGGAAAAAGTCGCCAAGTATATCATTTTTTTGAATAAAAAACTAAAAAAAATAAAAATAAATAAATTACATTTATGAAGAAAAAAAAAACCAAAAGGGCAAATTTAACACGTGCTCATTTCAAGGAATCGGGCAGATTTTCCCTAACAGGCTTCCACGAAAGACGAAGACAAAAAGTCGTCTTTCATCTCGTTTTTCGTCTCCTTGTCTTTCGTCTCCCATTCGTTCGTCTTTCAGTTCGTCTTGCATTCGTCTTACTCAAGAAAAACGTGCTCTGCGTCAGACGAATTCAAGACGAAGACGAAGACGAGACGAGGCGGCCGAAATTTCACCCAAATGAAAAACTTAATTTTTCCGAAACTGAAATCAATTTAATACTTTGTTGTGTACGCCTTGTCATCGATCACAGCAGAATCGTAAAGTGTATCGATGACTGTCGTTGGCGTATTCTTCCAAGCAGCTTCAAGCTTTAAGGAAATTCTGATCCCGATTTTTACCCCGCTGACTTCGAACTCTTCTTTACAGTTCCTTCTCAAGATGATTGTTTTCATAAAATTCATAAGATCCACGTGGCGGCGACTCTTAAACTAATAAATATGTCTTTGAAATGATCAGATGTGTGCTTGGGTTCATTAACTTGTTGGAAAACAAAAGCATTATCAATATACATATTGAAGTGGCCATGGCCTCATTGTATTCTGCAAAATGTACGCGTATTGGCAACGATTCATGGTTATAATGATACACTTTAACGGGCACAAATGGCCATCAACAAAACATTCCCATCGTCGCTTTCCCTTTCCATGATTTACCGTAAGACACTTGTACCTGACAAAATGACTGGTTCCGATTAGAAGTCGAACCCATCTGAAACCATGCGTCTCAATCAAGTTAAAAATGTCTTCATTGCTCCAAACATGTTTCTTCATTCCAGACGTTCACAATGCACAGCGACTTACACCATTTTGCCCTTTCTTTTTTCTCTTTTCCATTTTTTGATTTAATTATTGTTTTTTTTACTGAACGTCTTCCAAATAGGCCATTTTTGTTGAAACATGCTTGTCAAAAAGTTTGACGTTGATTGACAGAGACGAATGTGCCCTGCCTAGGGTGGGGACTTGAAACGTCCTAGTGGGAGAGGAATTGAATAAAAGAAGAGCGTTTTTTCAAAAGGAAAAAGAAATCTATCTTGAAAACTTGTTGATGTAGATGTGCAAAAAAAGGCTAGAAGAAAAATAGTTTCTCTGGCACCACAACACTCCATTCAAAATTGAGACGCCTTAAAAGGTGATGGAAGGGGGGAGGCGGAGTTTGAAAGTCCAAACTTCTGAGACGTAAGTGAAAACTGAAAGAAATAATGCATCGAAAAAGATGGAGCGTAATTGATAGAATGTGAGCGCATTCAGGTGTTGTCCTAATGCCAGTTGAATGGCGTACATACCGCACTTTTCCTATGCATAATTGTGGTTCGAATCCGATATTTTTCTTGAGTAATCAACCGATATAGCGTACTCTTTGACGTCTACGATAACTGTAACTGTTGCATTGCGCCGATGTTGATGGAGACCGAGTAGTCTGAGGCACATGTATTACTTAATACTTTTGATTTGTTAGTGTTAAGTGGAGCTCTTCTATTCCACTATCTAGCAGCTCTTGAGCCATTTTAGTGGCAGTTCTTGGCTCATTCGCCATAAGAATGATGCCGTTTGAAAATCACAAGTATCCCAAGTGATTTCTGTCGTTGGCTGACAACTAGTTCCAGACATGGAGAGAAGACGTTTGGCGAAATGGGGTGTGTCTACAGGTTGGCGAATAAGTATGTGGTTTTATTTTTTGATGTGTACTGAAAAAAGAATGGCTTGTAACATGTGAACCAATTTTATTTTTTGATGGAATAGAACAAATACAACAATTATTTAAAAAAGGTTCTCAAAGTTTGACTCTCTGACTTTGATGCACGGGGGTATGTGAAATCGGAACAAAATGAGAATAGAACTCGTAGGAAATCGGAAGTTTATGAAAATAAAAATGTTAAAAAAGAAAACTGTATTGAATTGGAACTGATAGGGAATTAGAACTGTTTTAAAGTAAAACCGCATGAAAGCGGAACTGTATGGAATTGGAACTCTGTTCAATGGAGCGCGTTTGCTTTACAAGAGTATTTCTAGTTAATTTAACGCTGAGAAAAATACTCGTGTAAAACAAACGCGCTCCATTGAACAGAGTTCCAATTCCATACAGTTCCGCTTCCATGCGGTTTTACTTTAAAACAGTTCTAATTCTTTATCAGTTCCAATTCAATACAGTTTTCTTTTTTAACATTTTTATTTTCATCAAGTTCCGATTTCCTACGAGTTCTATTTTCATTTTGTTCCGATTTCACATACCCCCTGATGCACGCATTCAGACGATCCGGAACTGAGTCCACTGTGCGCCGCAAGTAATCGTCATCAATGTCATTCCATGCTTTGAGTAGGACTTGCTTCAGAGATTTGACAGTTGGGTGAGCGCAAGTCATGATTTTGCTCTCCAATTACCAAATGAGCATCGAGTACTAATTTTGTAGATTTGGAGCCAAGGGATGGTGCCCAATCTTGTTGAATGGTTAGCTAAAGCGACTAGTAACCCAAGAAAGTAAAACGCCCTATAAAACCGAATTTTGGTAGAGCTCCGAATTGATCTTCACTTTTCTTTCAACGAAGACCAACAGAGATTTACCTTCAGTTGTCAAACGTGCCCGAACCATAATTGATTTGGGAAACTGTGGACTTCGTTTCATTTTTTGACAACAATTGACGGGGTGTTTTGGCTATTCGGAAGTGACTTAATCGTGAAGTTCGTCTCATCTGTCCAAATGACGTCGTAGAGGCGGCTCACCTTAATTTCGTTGAGGAATTTCTTCGAGTTTTCAAGCCAATTTTTCTTGGATTTATCTGTGAGATTTTGCCCACGACAGAGGCAATAACTCTTGAGAAACTTTTGCGACTGATTCCAAGGGATTCCGCCATCTTGTTCATGCTCTTGATGATTCCTCTTGCCCTACGAGTGTTCACGGTATGTGGTCCTCCTGTATTTTGATACTCCTGGGCGTGCCTTTTAGTCTTGAATTGCTTCAAAACGTTCTGGACCAACGATTGACCGATATCGAGTCTTCGAACGATGTCACACACTCGGTGATTCTCGGCGTACAGCTTGCCGATGGTGGCATTTGAGTCTATTGTATCAAATCCTTGAAAATCGCTGAAATCATAATCGAAATGTCTGAGAATTTAGATACAAAAAAGTGCTCATAAATCCATTAAAAATCGGGGTTCTTTTGAGAAGAAACCTTTCAAGGGCAAGAATCTCACATTGAACGTACATGAAGATGCCTTCGATTAGCACAATTAAAATTCTTGACTACTATTGCAAGTTTTTTTTTAAACTTTTTGCAAAGAACTTATTACAGAACTGGCCATAAAGAATGTCCCCTGGCTTTTTTTTGGAATAACTTCGCTGGCAGTGCTCCGATCGGTCTAAATTTTTTTGACAGTGTTAAAACTGGCCTGAGTAACTTATTCAGTAAGTTGTAGCTTGTAAATATAGATAGTTTTGGAAAAAAAATCCAAAATTTGAGAAAATCGTGAAAAATGCCCTTTTTTGAAACTTTCAAAACAATGTTAGGAAAAAAAAAACTTCAAAATATCTAACCAAAATACGGTTTTAAAATGTTTAATACTTCGTTGGGTACCCTTTTGCACCGATAACAGCTTGTCAACGGCGTGGCATGGACTCCAAAAGTGTCTTAATGACTGTGATTGGGATGCTCGCCCATGCTGCTTCAAGTTGAGCGAACTTCTGGTTTGCATTGGTGGCCCGGACACCTCGAAGTTGTCTCTCGAGCAGCTCCCACATGTGTTTAATCGGATTTAAGTCTGGAGATTGACTTCGCCACTCCAACAAATTAATTCGGCGACGTTGAAACCAGTTTGCAACATGCTTCGAGGTATGGTTTCGGTCGTTTTCTTGTTGAAAAACGAACGCTCTTCCAACTTTTGCTCTCGCCCATGGTCTCATCGTATTCTCCAAAATATCTTCATACACAAACCGATCCATGATTCCATTAATACGTCTAAACGGGCCCATTGCAGTATCTGAAAAGCATCCCATACCATCACCGATCCGCCTCCATGTTTGACTGTTGTGCACTGGTACTTTGGGTCGTACCTGGCACCAACTGTACGACGAACCCATTGAATTCCGTTCGTACCAAACAAATTTAACTTAGATTCGTAGCTCCAGACGTGTTTCGCCCACTCATTTGGACCCCACGCTACACGTGGTTTTCGATTCTTCAAACTGACCCGCGGTTTCTTCACAGGACGGCGTCCGTGAAGTCCATTTTTTTGGAGACGTCTTCTAATAGTTCTCCTTGAAGGCACGGGCTCCATTGGAGAAGTGACAATCATCTGAATCTCCGTACAAGTCCTTCTAGGATCCTCTCGAGCCGCGCGCAGGATGTTTCGAACAACGTTCCTGGAGACGATGCGGGGTCTTTCCGGCGATTTACGATCAACAACTTTTCCCTAAACGTGAAATAATAGTTTTTAAACGTTAAAAAGCACTCATATCTTCTCGGTATCTTTTCAAAACGCGACGAATCTGTCTTTCAGATCGATTGAACTGGTGAGCCAGTTCCACTGTAGAATCACCTCGTTTCCAGCCGACAATAATGGCTTCTCGTAGGTCTACAGTGTGGGATTTCCTTCCAATAGGTCTAACCATTTCTAAGAAAAAATAGAGAATCATACTCGCTGATTTACAAGACTTCTGAATCAAAAACTGAAAATAAATAAAAACACTCAAAAATGGAAAAAACGAAAAAAATTGAAAAAAAATTAAAAGCTTTTGCAATGATGCAATTTCATTTTCTGCAAGTTGCCGTAAGGGTGTTCCGCAGCTACAGTGAAATTTTCACAACAAAATATCTGTTTTCAGATTAGTTATCCCAAAAAAAAGCCAGGGGACATTCTTTATGGCCAGTACTGTATTAGGCCTATTTTGTACACTCGTAATTTATGTGCTCAGCAACGGGCTTCGTTGAGAAGCAACCGTAGCTCTCACTGTCCATAAAAAGCTGCTCTTGCGACACTACTTACTGAGGGGCTACACCCGAACTGTGCATTAAGAAGTTTAAAATGATTCTAATAGTTTGTGGCAAGCCATTGGAGCTCCGGTCAGTTGAATGTACCCGTTCTCTGGCCAATCACAAATCACAAACGAAAACCACTATAATATTGACAAAACTAACAAAAAGAGGTGTACTCAAATTGGTTCCGTTTCATTTTTCATAAAAGGATTACACGGCCAAATAATCGGATAAATCTGATACGCCTTCACAAATCGTTTTCCTCATTCACTCGATTTTTCGTTCTCTGGCTTCTGTACTTCGTGAGTATCGGCGCCGGAACAATGCGGCTTCTAATCATTGCCGCCGCCTTGGCAACTACTGTCACATCATTGAGCTTCTGGGAGAAAGCACAGGGATTCCTGTCGTAAGTTCGGCCTTCGTGAGCCGTTTGCGGTTTTTCTTTTTCTATTTTGAGAGCTAGAATGAATGGTTTACCACAGTGCTTCTTTTCCCAAAGTAGTTTACTCCTTAATAGAAGAGCATTGTCTTCAATAACAATAACAACACTATACTTAGAAACGGTATAAAATATAGCGGGTTTTTTTTAGATTTTAAACAATTTTTATATGGAAATATGCACATAGATTCACCCATCTTTGGGAACTGTCTTTCTATTAGAGTAAATCTATAATTTTTGAAAAGCGTTCAACTGTGAAAGCTCAAAAGTCCATCTGTTATTTTTCATCTTTATTAGTGGTCTCAATGGGAAGAACAAGCATTCTGGGATTGCACTCCTTTCACACCGTCATTCTCGTACCGTTCTTTAAAACATTGCAGTGGAAATAATGCAGCCAACAGTTCTGCTTCGATTAGCACGCCCGACTTATCGTCATCAGAAGCTATCTTATCAGGAATCAAGAATTCATCGTTCGGTCAAGCTGTAATTGGTGGAATCGAGTACTTGTGGGTTTTAGAATGTATTCAATTCGTCTCAAAGTTTCCCTTTTTTTCAGCAATCAACAGAAAAATGGGAATGGAAGTTGGAAAACGTAATTTACATATTCATTGAGTCATTGAGTCTAATTGAATGTATCCGTTTAAGAGCTATCGGCAACTCGTCGGCTGGAAATTATTACCAACAAGGAGTTGATTTCTAGTGAGTGAAGGATTCATGGTATTCTCCAATTTTGTTAATTTTTCAGCAATACTATTAAGAATGGAAGTGTCAGTTTTATTGATACTGATGCCATCCAACAGTAGGTTTTCATCGATTCACTCTAAATGTATCGAATCTCATTTAGAACAGTCGGGAATTCGACATTAGGAGAAGTTGTTCAAACTGGAATTCAATTTTTGTGAGTAAACTTCTTATTAAATCATTTGATACATCTGTTCCAGTCAAAACTTGAAGAATGGAACCTCTCCATTCTTTGGAGATGCTTCGGCTGTCGTATCGAAATTTGTGCCATTCCTTGCCAACGCTTCCACTGAAGCGACGAGCGAGTTCTACGCACTTCTTCCAAAGACTGGAAATATGACGATTGCCGAATTCGAAACTGCAGTCAACTCATGGGCAGCTAAATACGGATTGGCTGATGACGTCGAGGCGTTCAACACAAGAAACAAGAACGCTACGATTGCAGCAGAAGATCATGCCAACGCGGTTGTTATAAACCTTCCAAATGTGCTAAACAACTTGAAAGCTGTAACCGGTGATAAGAATCAAACAGTCTCCGAAATGCACTCGAAGATCATATCATATGTCAATTCATTAGATGAAGATACAAGAGATGTAAGATTCAATAAGTGAACGTTATTGTTTTCTAGTGTCAAATGTCTTCCAGATCGTCTTCATTTTCTTCAGAAACTTTCTCCCACCGCAGTTTAAGAAATCAAAGGTTTGAGTAAAAGTAGCAATGTGATCATTCGTGTCTTCCTTTTCAGTGTGGTGACAATGGACATTTTTTAAGCAATTTATATGAAAAAGCATCGAAATTCTTCGGAGATAACTCAACTGAAAATAGAAATTATGAATCTGGAAATGGACCAAATAGAGAAGCATTCTGGGCTTCGTTCAATGGCAATAATAGCAATGCACAGAGTGATCCAATTACTGGATTCGTTCCCAATTTTTTGAATGTAAATTATCTAATTCAGAATCCTAGTTAATCTGTCGTGGCTCATTCAGAAGAACATCACCAGTGCAGTTCAAGGAGGCGCTGAATTTGCTTCCATTCAGATTCTTCCAGCTGCTCCTGTTGGATTATCTGATCCATTTTATGTGATGCCCGCAAATGAAATACAAGTCGATTTGAGTGTTCCAGAAAGTACTCAAACCACAAAGAAGAATAAAAAGCAACAGAAAAAGACCACTAAAAATAAGAAAAAGAAGACAACGACTGTAACTCCACTCGTTGTTGAGGGCGGCGTGACATTGGAAGTACATGCAGAAATTCTTTAGAAAACAATTTTTAATAAATAAAACAATTCCAAATATGTTTTCTAAATAGTTTTTAATAACGAATGGTCTTTTATTTCTGATTATCAGGCCATTTTGAAACGGAGGTGGAATATAAAACAGGAAACTCGGCACCAAGGAGGCATTTAACCCGTTATGGGTTACGCACACGCACAAGGGAAATGAGCCCTTCCAAATACGATAGGTATTTCACCCGTACACCGCCGATTGATGACCACAGCTCACGATGCACGGAAAGCGGATCGCATACCGGTCATGTTTCAGCACTGAACAAAATACGGGCGGTATTCCGGTTGAACTATTTACTGAGGCCCACATACGGCCCGCATTTTTTTCGAACTTTTTCCTTCTTTTTTAAAATTCTTAAACGAACCGCATTTAATCGTTTCCTTTTCCTGTGAGAGTTCCAGAGAACTGTAACATTCGGCCTCGCCTTGTCACCCCGCGCACATGAAGAACATACAGAACACTATGTTTAGGCTCAGTGGTTGTAACTATGACCACGCTTATTATTCTGTATTTTATGCCTATTAATTCTATAATAAACTCTGTAATAGAAACTACTATTATTCGCTACTACATCAATTGAACATAGAATACACGCAAAGTTGCATAACACTATTTATCAGCCACCCTGTAGAAAGATCTAGAGAATAACTCCCAGAAGAGCCCTGGAGTTATATGGAGGACCCACCTCGAGGAGATACCTCGCTGAGGTACTTTCCGACAGACAAGTAGCCCAGATTCATAAGCTTTTGTCGCTGTTCCGGGAGAAGGGAATTCATCCTTTTGTAGTCGAATAGGGATCGATCGGCGCTTCCTTCTACTTCTTTAATCTTCGTTGCAGCAATCGTTTCATATATACTCGGTTCTATCTCAAAGAATCGTTCATGGTTCGGTCATTCCTGGCTGACTGTCTTTAGGAATTCTGGTCCTTTCAATCAAATGGAATCTTAAACTGACTTTTGTGAATCAAATCGTCTATGGCACATGAACTCGCAATTCAAAAAACCAATGCATAGACGATGGACACGCGTCAGCCTCGACCTGAAATCATGAAATCGACCATATACAGTACCGGCCATAAAGGTATCATATTATGGTTTTTCGACCATATCTCATTCGATATAGAACGAATCAATCTGATTTTTTCACAGTTTGTTCATGAAGCAACAATGTATCAGTTAAGAACATTTGGATTTGTGAAACTAATGCATATTGGAGTAATTTGAAAAAGAACGAAAACTACAAAAACCCATATTTTTTCAATGAAACTGCGTGCTCTTAGAAATTGTTATATCTGCGAGATTTCCATATTTTGTGGGGAAATTATTTGCATCAATTACTGCCTGGCATCTACTGAGCATAGAATCGATCAATGTGTTGATGGTTGATTGGAGAATCTTCTTCCACTCCTCCTGGAGAAATTTGAACTTCTCGTCGATGCTTGAAGCAGTTTTTCCGGTCAATCTCCTCTCCAATTCCTCCCATAGGTGCTCAATGATGTTCTGGTCCAAGCTTTGACTCAGCCAATCCAAAAAAGTGACACGGCGGCAGTTGAACCAGCTGCGCACGTGATGAGAACGATGCTTGGGAACAATATTGGCCCAGTCCTGGCGGGTCCAATGAAGATGACTTCTGAACCAGATGGTTTGGGGTTGCTTTTCCGCCACGGGAATGGGTTTTCTCAAGCGCACTGTCGGTAATCTCGTCCGCTACGGATATGAGAATATTTTGGAGAACACCATGAGACTCTGGGCACTTTCTAGCGTAGGCCGTGCCTTTGTGTATCAGCAGGATAAGGGTCCCAAGCATCGTTCTCATCACGTGCGCAGCTGGTTCAACCGCCGCCGTCTCACTCTTTCGGATTGGCTGAGTCAAAGATCGGACCAGAACATCATTGAGCACTTATGGGAGTAATTTGAAAAGAGATTGACCGGTAAAACTGCTTCAAACATTGACAAGAAGTTCAAATTTCTCCAGGAGGAGTGGAAGAAGATTCCCAAATCAACCATCTACACAATCATCGATTCCATGCGCCACAGATGCCAGGCAGTAATTGATGCAAATGGTTTTACAACAAAATATTGTATTCTCGCAGATAGAACAATTTCTAATTGTAAGAGCACGAAGTTTCATTGAAGAAATATGGGTTTTTGTTGTTTTCGTTCTTTTTCAAATTACTCAATTATGAATTAGTCTCACAAATCCAAATGTTCTTAACTGATACACTGTTGCTTCATGAACAAACTGTGAAAAAATCAGATTGATTTGTTCTATAACAAATGAGATATGGTCGAAAAACCATAATATGATACCTTTATGGCCGGTACTGTATGTACTGGGAATTGGAAAGTTTGTGACGGATGTGTCGGTGCTTCCATCATTCACAAATGGTAGCGACCACCGTCTACTTCGCAGTCATCTGCACATCAATACCAACATCGCAAGATACGAGCAGATCACGCGAAGAAAGCTTCCAAAGATAGAGCTGAACCAGAACACTGCGCTGTGCCACAGTCACAATAGATTCCAATACGGCCATCGGTTAAGATTTTCAAAATTGTACGTACTTAAGAATCTACAAGACAAAGCAATAACAAGGCCATCCAACCACGTACACAGAAGAATTTCGGAAGCAACTCGCCAGCTTCTAACCAAACGGCGTTTCCCAGACAGATCAGACCCAAGCTTCAAGTCACTGTCTCAAGAATGCCGATAAGCTGTCGAAAAAGACCATGAAGAGTTCGCCAGAACACGTCTATTTAATGCTGCTAATCAACAAAAGAGTCTTAAGAAGGTAGCGAGAGACATCACAGAGTATAAATCTCAAATACCATATCTCAAGTCTCCAGCGAATGGCGAAAGAAACACTTCCAGGACAAAGATGGAACAGAAGATCCAAAAGTTCTACTCGAAACTATTCAGCAGCAACTTCTCTTCTCCCACATCCACCAACACCCCCAACAGAACGGAAACACCACCACCAGCACCACCGTTTCCCCCGAAGAGCTAGCAGAAGACCGTTTTTTTTTCTCTCACGACAAAGAAAAAATGACGAAAAATGTATTCAAAATACTGAGTACTTTCATTTCTACCATAAAAATTAATAATATCCTACATTAATAATTCCTTAATTGATAACGGATATTAATTTTCTCTCTCCCATCATACATTTCTATCCCTCAGCGTTTCAGCCTCCCACTCAATTTCAGAAGAAGCCTTGTCGCCTTGGTCTGCGACTAGCACATTCCTTCGCCTAATTACAATATCTCCCTTTCTATCAAAACTTTCATAATGATTGTGTGAGGCAAGCGGACAAGCGACGCCATCACTTTTATGCATTCTCACCTTTGTGTGGGTGTTTTTATAATTTTAACTTTTCTTGGTAACTTTATTCCTTCTTATACTCTCTATCGTTTATAATATAAAAGTTTAATTACCCAAGTTTGAGGCGACACACACACCCCAGTCAAACCAGGAAAAGCGACCCCCAGAACCACAAGTTGCATTCATTATAAAAAATCTGAAGTGAAGGGTCAACGACATCGCAATCTGGTTGTTCCCAACTGTTGCGTTAGACTAACCTCGGACAGTCTTTTGTCGGGACCGCAGATTTCGAAACATCTGAGACGAACGGTCAACAACATCACATTTTTGTAATTCGCACCTTTTGCGTTAACCCGACCTTGAGAAATGCTTAGTCGGTACAACAGATGTTGCGAAACTAACAACCAAGTTCCCAGTTCCAAGTTTAAGCAGAAGAGAGGTCAAATGACGGATACCGAGACGATAAAGAAAGAGACCGTTGCAGAACTACAAGATGAAAAACTCATATCTTCATCATCACTGAAAGACTCCAAATGTAAATTATAGGACGGTGTATGTGAAGCAAAACACTACATACAATGCTTTGGCAAGTAGGAGTTCGTCGGCCAAAATGTCAAGTCGTACGAGTTGTAGTTTTCCCCGCATCGATTGGAGATGGAATTATTGTACATAGTTGAGAGAATGGAAAACGCCTTCAGACTCGACAATGAGTTTACACCAAGAGAGCTGAAGAAATGTTTTGATGGAGAAGTATTTTCGAGTAATAGAGTCACTATGCTTTCTTTCACGGAAAACAAGGTGGAAAACCTGGAAATTAACTCAAATATAATTATATTGCTGACAACAAAGAACACTGTGAAAGGAGTAGAAGCTGAGACGACTACAGGGTGGCTCCTAAGTATGGAGACCTTAGTTATCGAGTCAAATTTGGAAACGACAGTGATTAAAACAAAAACACTTCATTTTCTGATAGAGTAGACCAAAAGCTACAATTATTTGAAAAAATGTTCGAAATTTAATCCTTTTGCCTCGATGCACGCCTTCAGAAAAGTTTCGACCGTACGCCGCAGGTAGCCCTGGTCGCCCATGCCTTTTCTTAAGAGACTTCAGATTTGGATACACCATGAGCTTCTGCTCCAAGAATTCACTGACGGAATAATTCAGCGAATTGAGATCCGGCGACGAAACTGGCTACAAGTCCTTCACCCAATATCCCGGGAAATGAGCGTCGAGTACCTCGTTGGTGGATTTGGAGCTGTTGGACGTTGTTGGTCAAAGTGACTACTGATCCACGGAAGTAGAACATCGTTCAAAACGGTTTTTTGGTATACCTGACTGTTAATTTTGACGTTCCAATCGATGAAAATCAGTGAAACCTTGCCATCGAATGTGTATGCAGCCCACACCATCACCGATTGAGGAAACATCTGGTTGAATGCCAGACGACGTTTCTAAGATCTCGACTCATATTTTCGTATGAGTTGACACTGGTTTTGCCGGTTTTTTGAGTGGTCTAATGGTAAAGATCTTCTCATCAACCCAAATGACGTAGGAGAGAGAGAGGCGGCGGGAATTAAGGGCTGCAATCAACTTTTTGGATTTTTGAAGTCGATTTTTCTTTGACCGGTCGAAAATTTCATCTTCATTTTTTCTTGTCCATCTATCTGCCCTTTCAGCAAGCGGCGAAACCAAATTAGCATAACGTTTGTCGCTGATCATAATCTAACTGGTTATGATCTTTTACTTGTGTCAATTTTTAATGCGGTCGACTTTTGCCCATTTTGAGTTAGCATGTTAATAATCGACGTTCATTATCGTCTCCTGCTCTACTGTAAGCAATCGTTCTTCATTTTCAGCTTACGTTCAGTTTTTATCAAATTCAAAAATCTCTCTGTCTTCATTATTGTTAATCTTTTATTTCCAAAATTGGGTCTAAAATCCGGTGCTGTCTAGCTGTGCTCGCGTCAGCTATTGACTTACTTACTTAGATCGGAAGGCATGGCTAGCTGTGCTGGTTAGCTGACTAAGTAACTAAGTATGTCACCAGCTGTGCTCTCGTCAGTACAGTGATTTCAGGATCTAATAGTTTGCCTTCAATGATTAGGATACACCTCCCATTGTATTATTTTTTTAACATGACGTGGGTAATCCGAATACTTTACCTGCAACTGATGAATCCTTTTATCAACAGTTGTCTTTTGCTGCTTTGGCCGTTTCCGGTGTTTCCTTTAAATCAAACTTGCATTCTTACATTTTGACGTTTCATTCTTTGCAGGAGATGCCTCCTCGACTTTTTGTATTTTTCCTCATCTGCTATGCAACTGCCGACAAAATAGAGAAAGCGCCGAATTCGAATGGATACCAGGTAAGAGTGCGTTCGTCAGTTGCACGCCTATATAGGCAGTTTTGGGTTTCCTTATCAAACACGATATTTACAACGAAAAAAGTTTATTCAAGGATCCGGTATCCGGCAAAAAGTTAAGGCCAAACAAGAATCAACGGAAAAATAATATCGATTGCTGTCGAAAAATCAAACTCTAAATATAACTTTGCATACTTGCTTTAGCTAAAGAGCGCGCGACCCGTTCGGCGGAGTGTCGCAGCGTAGTTACCGTGAGCGTTGAAAAGTGTGTCGTGCGATAGAGTCTTGCTACTAGAGTAACGTGTCGACACATCAGTCAGTCGAAAAAAGTCTCGATGTCGACACAGTCGACAAAAAGTCGAGGCGTTCGGCTAAAAATCGAACAAGAGTCGACTTTTGTCGACACGAACATTTGATGTCGAAAGTCGACAAAAAAGTCGACTGTCGACTTTTTGTTCCGCAAAAAACAATATTTTATCACGTGGGTCATTTGCCAGATACGATAATTGAAGAGCTATAACCTACGAGTTGTCGGTAGCAAGTAGAGTAACGTGTCGACACGAAATTCGACAAAATTTCTGTCAAACTTCGATTGGACACAGTCGACAAAAAGTCGAGCCGCTCGACAAAAAATCGAACAGTGGTCGACTTTTGTCGACACGAACATTTGATGTCGAAAGTCGACAAAAAAGTCGACTGTCGACTTTTTGTCGACAAAAAGTGCACTTTAACGTCGCTGTGTTTACGTACTTTGCAACATAATTCGCGACATTTCCCATTTTTTCTACGGTTTTTTGTGTTTCCTTTCCCAAGGCTAGGATTTGATTTTGAATCGCCCTCAAACTAGAAATTTGTTAGTTGTTTCAAGTTTTGATTTACCCTCACGCATTTATTAAAAAAAAAAAGAAATTGAAAGAAAATTTAAATAAACAATAAAAAACTACTTACTTACTTAGTTACTTAGTCGATCCGTCATTCGCTTGTGTGAACGCGGATCACAGCTAGCCATGCCTTGCGGTCTTGGGCGATGGTTGTCCATGAAGTGGTTAGTCGATTTCCTCGATATATTGAGACTTCTTTACGTAGTGAGTCGGACCATCTCATGGGGGGTCGTCCGACAGGTCGTTTTTGATCTCGAGGAATCCATTCTTGTATCAGTTTCGTCCATCTTCCGTCAGTTCTTCGCATAATGTGCCCGGCCCATCCTAATTTTTTCTTTTTGATGTATTTGAGTGGGTCCGTGACTTGGGAGATTTTTCGGATGTCTTCGCGGTGTAAGTCTCGTTGGCGTTGTTCCGTGAGGGTCATTCCAATTAATCTTCTTTCTAGTGATGCATGCGTCACACGGAGTCTTTCAGCGAGGTTCTGTGTAAAGGTCCAGGTTTCAGATCCGTATGTGAGCGCGGGAAGAACGATGGTGTCGAAAAGTTGAGCTCGAATTCGTGGGCAGGTGAGAGCGTCGGTAGTGTTTTTGATGTTGTTGAACGCGGCCCAGGCTGCCCGTCTTCTTCTGTGGAGTTCAGGTTCTAGCTCATTTCGTGAGTTGAGTAGCCTGCCAAGGTAGACATACTCATCCACGTCTTCGATTGTTGTGATGGTTGTACTATTACTGATGATCACCGGATGTGTGGTGGCGTATGTGTTTCTCAACACTTTGGTTTTGTTAGTATTGATTTGGAGTCCTACTTTTTTGCACCTTTCTGTGAATTCTTGGATCATCTGGCTGGCAGTTCGTGGGTCGTTTGCGACGAGAATGATGTCGTCTGCGAATCTCAAATAGGTGAGATTTCTGCCATTGATCCTTATTCCTGGCACGTAGGCGTAGTCGTCGTCTTGTCCTTTAAGGTGATTCCAAGACAATTTTCCGAGAACGAGCTCTAGACAAGCTGAGAAGAGGTTTGGTGATATTGGATCACCTTGGCGTACACCTCTTGTGATGGGTACCTCAACTTGTCTATGGAATGGTGTAAAGGTGGTTGTGCAGTTTGTATAGCACTCTTTGAGCAGGTTAATATAGACTGTTTCTACTCCTTGTGCTCGAAGGCTTTCCCATATCGCTTTTGGTTCCACACTGTCAAATGCCTTGTGGAAGTCAATGAAGACAAGTGTGAGCGGAATTTGGTACTCGCGGCCAACCTCGAGCCTCGAGCTTTTTGTTTTAAAATTAAAACAAAAAGTTAAAACAATTAAAATTAACAAATTAAATTTTTTAAAAAAGTTAAAACAGTTAAAATTAACAAATTAAAATTAAAACAATTCAAATAAAAAAATTAAAACATGTGGCCCAGAAATGACAGAAATCGGATGAAAGATTCAAGTCGAAGCACTTCGGCTTTTCCGAGGTCGAAGTTCCCCCATCAAACCATCTTCTTCTACATCATCCTCTAAATTCGATATTTCATCGTCGTCTTTCGGATTTTCCCTGAATTAGTCTAATTTGTATATTCAAGCCAACTTCAACTCACTTCAGTGTTGCTATATTGTTTATCGTCGTCGATGTCAGACGATTGCGACGCGAAGAAGCGACAATTTCTCCGCAACGGCTGTAAATTTTATTTATAATATTCATAGCAAAAAGCAAAACATTATCGCGGGATAAAAATATATTTGGTATTCGGTGTGAGCGAATACACTATGTCGAAAAATTTGTTAGTTTTTCAAAAATGTATATCATCATGAAAAAAACTTCACAGAATATGTCAAAAGTGGAAAAAAAACACGAGAAAAAAATCAAAAAACCAGTGAAAATTTGGAATTGTCGTGAATTATGTTGCAACTTACGCAAACACAGAGACGTAAAAATGCACACTTTTTGTCGACTTTTTTGAGTGTCGACTGTCGACAGTCGACTTTCGCCATCAAATGTTCGTGTCGATAAAACCACTGTTCGATTTTTTGTCGAGCGGCTCGACTTTTTGTCTTATAGCTCTTCAATAATCGTATCTGGCAAATGACCCACGTGATAAAATATTGTTTTTTGCGGAACTATTCCACAAAAACCCGTAACAGAATGAATTGAGCTTCCACATTGTGTCTTTCTCGAAACGAGAAATTTTGATCCTCAACGTACATATCTACTTATTATTATGCGAATAGCTCCGTCTGTGTTTCCGTCTGTCTGCCCAGGACTTCTTTTTGAATAACTCAAAAGAACGTGGGCCTCCTACTTTTGTATGTGGGATGGAGCCATGACCACTCGTGCGGTTCGCAATCATATCTTTACGAGGTCGCAGGGTACTTGGGATACTGTAGAACTATAGACACAAAATCTACAAAATTGCCTTAACAACGATAAAAAGCAATCAAACCTTTGCTGATATAGCCATCTGGATGTCCGTGTATCAAATCAGCTTCTTATGTGCAAAACTACAACTTTAATAGGCATTGCTTTCCAAAGTTTCTAAGACATTTCAGAATGTTCCAGAAAGTTCTAGAACAGCGGCGTAGCCACGGAATTTCCAGTGATCATAGGAGTAAGATGCTAGATGGATTCAGTGAACAGACGCAATGAGAAGCGTTGAGAGCTTCACTTTTTTCAGATGTTACAACACAGCCTTTTAAACCAATAGTACATTTACCACACTTCTAAAATGTTTTTAATTTGTACCCGTTTATTAATGGTTTTCTCCAGTTTTGATACAACACTTGCTTAATGTTATCACGGTTTGTGCTTTCAGTGAAACAATGTATCCTTCCCCCATAAGTTTAAAATGTCCGTTCCAAAAATTGTCAGAATCCCAAGAGGTCTGTAGAACTGAAAACGTTCATATGACTCTTCCAGACCTTCAAACATAGCTTTGTCGTCCCCAAACTGACACAGAGACCGCTTAAACAGCGAAGAACGAATTGACCGTGTAGCTAACAACCATGGGGAACCTGGATTGAAAGATGTCCATCTGCTTCTTGACAACTTCCTATTACGTATCTATCAGGAAGAAGTAAATTATAGCGGGTCGAATCTTATGGAAAGGGGACGTTCGGGAGTGTCGTTCCTCTCCTCATCTTTCAACTCGTCTTCGTTCGTCTTTCAGTTCGTGTTGCATTCGTCTTACGCAATAAACGCATGTATAAAAACAAGACTTACGCAATTCAGACGATTTCAAGACGTAGACGAAGTCAGGTCGAGACGGCCGAAATTCCGTCCAAATGGAAGCCTTAGCCATAAAGTTGGAAAGCTTCCATTTTGCCAGATAACTGCTTAAACGCTGCTCAACTAATGCAGTTTCTTTATCGTGGAATATGGGGAATGTGTGGCAGGTTCTATAAGCATCCTGTGAAAAATATCAAGTGTAAAATTGTAAGAATGGGAGGCAAACAATAATTTATGAATGATTTCAAAATTGATTACTCCGTTTTCAAGCCTATAAATAAGTACAAAGTACATTTCACTGATCTGTCGCCAAGTCTGGCGCTTCCGGTGTGTATACATCATTTTTTTATATCACACGTTAAACCTCATGATGCTAAAATGCAGCGAAGCTGCTCCTCGAAGTCTCTTGGAATCCTTATAAGAGAAAGAAATTAAATGAACTTTACAATTATTCTTTCTTTCATTGAATGTACGAGGACGACGGGTATGCTTTTGGAAACAATTGATTAGCCATTTGAGGATAATAAATTGGCCAATACTCAATGGCTACCTAATCGTTGGCTACTTGATCAATGGCTACCTGGTGATCAATAGCTACCTGATATTCTTTGGCTACTTTTGCATTCGAGTATCAATAGCTACCTAGTTTCAATGACTACTTAGTTTTAATGGCTACCCAATTGTTTTTTCTGATTTTTAATCTTTAAAGACACTGATAGTTATTTCCACTTACAATTAGTGGGTAACCAGAGTTTATTTTCTGGTTACTTCTTTTTCAAATCAATATCAAAATGAAATTTTTTGAAAGAAAAAAAAATAACAGGATAACAAGAAAATTAAATGAAAACTCAAAAGAAAGCAATAAAATCATATTTAAAAATTTTTGAAATTTCTATAATAAGATTAATGAAAAATTATTTTTTCTTTTTAACAAAAGTGAAACCAAATGTCTCAAGTGTGGGTTCTCCATATTTGTAAAAACGACTATAATCTACATATATTTACAAAACTCTCTGCAACCTTTTTGATTTTTTCTCCTGTGGAGTTGAAGAAGCCATTGGTGTTTTGTACGAAATCATTGAAAAATTCAAATCGGTCGGCTGCATTTGAATTTTTTCGAGTGATTTTTGAGAAGAAGAACTCCCATTTTTCAAAAATGTGAGAAAATCCGTTCCCTGTACCAACAAATATATTCAAAATATTTTGTGGAAACTCTTGAAAAAAAACAAAAACAAAAGAAATTTTAAAAAGTTAAAAATGAAACTCGTATATGTTTAACTTGCGACAGCTGAATATGCCTTTTTACTTGTTGATTTTAATTGTTTCTTGAGCAAGACTATGAGATTGTAAATCATAAAGCTACAGTACTGGCCAAAAAGGTATTCGCAAACAGTTTTTCGAGCATAACTTTTCTAAAACTTCCCGGATCGATTTGATATTTTAAGACAATATTTAAAACGGTAAAAGAAATTGATTCAACAACGAAAATAGTCAAATTTTCGAAAATTTGAAAAAAATCTAACAAATTATGAAAATGGCAAAAAACCGGAAAACGGAACTTTGACTTTTGAGATCTAGGATAGACCGGTAAATGAAAAATAACAATAAAACATGATTAAAAATAGTTTTATTACTTTGTTGGGTAGCCTTTGGCGTCGATGACCGCCTGACATCTTCTTGGCATCGAGTCGAAAAGGGTGTCGATCACAGACATCGGGATGACTTACCAGACAGATTGGATTTGATCGAATTTCTGATTGGCATTCGATGCACGGACCCGTCTGAGTTGTCTCTCGACATGCTCCCAGAGGTGTTCGATCGGATGCAAGTCAGGAGATTGACTGGGCAAGTCCAGAAGATCCACGTGGCGGCGTCGAAACCAGTCCTTGATGTTATTCGATGTGTGCTTCGGGTCGTTATCCTGTTGGAAAACGAACGCCCGGCCCACATTAGACCGTGCCCAGGGTCGCATTGTGTTCTCCAAGATTTTTTCATACTCAAATCGATCCATGATGCCCGTGATTCTTCACAAGGGGCCGATTGAAGTCCAAGAGAAACGTAGCGTAGCATGGGCCAGAGCTCATTTCCACTGGGGACGCCACCATTGGGCTAATCACGCGTTCAGCGACAAATCCAAGTACAATCTGTTTGGTACTGACGGTATCAAATGGATTCGCCGTCCGGTTGGATGTCGGTTCGATCCCAGCTACGAGCTCCAAACCGTCAAGTTCGGTGATGGTTTGGGGCTGTTTCTCTGGGACTTCAATCGGCCCCTTGAGAAGAATTACGGGCATCATAGATCGATTTCTGTAAGAAGAAATCTTGGAGAACACAATGAGACCCTGGGCACGGTCTAATGTGGGCCGGGCGTTCGTTTTCCAACAGGATAACGACCCGCAGCACATATCGAAGCACATCAAGGACTGGTTTCGACGCCGCCACGTGAATCTTCTGGACTTGCCCAGTCAATCTCCTGACTTGCATCCGATCGAACACCTCTGGGAGCATGTCGAGAGACAACTCAGACGGGTCCGTGCATCGAATGCCAATCAGAAATTCGATCAAATCCAATCTGTCTGGTAAGTCATCCCGATGTCTGTGATCGACACCCTTCTCGACTCGATGCCAAGAAGATGTCAGGCGGTCATCGACGCCAAAGGCTACTCAACAAAATATTAAAACTATTTTAATTATGTCTTATTGTTATTTTTCATTTACCGGTCATTCCTAGATCTCAAAAGTCAAAGTTCCGTTTTTCGGTTTTTCGCCATTTTCATAAATTTTTCGATATTTTTTCAAATTTTCGAAAAATTTTTTATTCTTGTTGTTGAATCAATTTCTTTTACCGTTTTAAATATTGTCTTAAAATATCAAATCGATCCGGGAAGTTTCAGAAAAGTTATGCTCGAAAAACTGTTTGCGAATACCTTTCTGGCCAGTACTGTATATACAGTGCCCTTCAAAAGTATAGACACCCCCTCAATTTTGGCTGTTCTGAATTTTCTGTACGAAATGAAAAAAGTGGCTAATGCAGTTCGGTCAGGCGTGTAAGAAAACCTACAGGTAAAAAATTTCTATCGGATCCGATGTTCGGCACTTGACCTGGAGCACATAAATCAAAAATCGGAGCCGCCAAAAGTATAGACAGTTTTTAGAATAAGTCAAATAAATCAACAATTTTTATTATAAAACAAAGATTTTTACAATCGGTATTCAATATGAAGGTACCTGTATTCAATACAGGTACCTTCAGATGCAATTAGGTCAAAAACTCGTTTGAGCATACTATCCACAAGCTTTTGAAAGCGTTAAGAGCTGATATTGTTCCATTCTCTTTCAATGGCATCTTTCCAACTCTGAACGAAGTTGTATTAGGTCACATTCGCGTAAACCGCTCCGTCAAGGATGGCCCAGAGGTTTTCGATGGGATTCACATCCTGTGAGCATGATTGTCAGTCCAAGGCGGAGTTGGAAGCATGACATGGAGCATTGTCATGTTGGAAGACAAGTCCGGAACGACGACGACGGTTTATGAATTGTACTAAACTGGTTTGAAGTACTTGCTGATAATCCATGGCATTCATCCGATTTGAAATGAAGATCAAGTGAAACCGCCTTGTCGCGGTGAAAGCTCCTCACACAATGACAGAGCTTCGCTTCGAAAAGATTCTTGGCTCTTTCCTCAAATCTCTCCAGTAGTGATTCCAACAATGAGGGCCATCAGAGTTAGACTTCTTCTCATCAGAGAAGATGATCTGAAATCAATTTTGTCCGTTTTTCATTATTAAATATGGTTTGGTAGCCATCCAGCTTAATGCATCTTCTCCCAAATCGTAGACATGCTGTTGCGAGCGAACTGGCGTCTCTTCGCATTGTACTCGGGTTTCAGTATTGGTGCCGAAATCATGGCTTCATGGGCCATCTGTCCAGAAGAGTTCATGGATAGGAGAACAGTGTTTCTCGACACCGAAAGCTGAAGATCAGTCTTTATGCTTTGGTGGAGTTGGACACAATGCGTTTAATGACGAGGTGTTCGCGACTTGACAATTTCTTTGGTTTTCAGGAATGTGGAGCAGGACCACATGTTGGATTGCAAACATAGATGGAGACAGTTTTGAGAATCCTTCCTAGCTGACGGGCGATTGAAGTTCTTGATATTCCTCAAGCGATCAGAACATAGATTTGAGCTCGTTCAGCGGCAGATAAGTGTTCAGCGGCAGACTAGAAATAAGTAGCAGAAGTTGACTGTAACCGTCTGTTCGCAGAGTTTTTGCTCCGAACAGTCCTAATTGAGAAGCAATTCCACACTCCCCTTTCTTTTCAGATACGCGCTATCGAGAAAAAGAATGCTATCACTATGGAGGACAAAACACGTTGATCAGACTGGCTTTATCACACTCAGAACACCCTCGTTTTCGTTTGGGCTTCTTAGCGGCTCTTCTTCTCCCACTTCCGTTTGCCCGATTTCTCCTTTTACGACGGATGATATATTACAAAGCCGATGACTTCTCCTTCTATTCGGATAGTGACGCCGTCCGCTTGTTCATTCACATTAGCCTTCTGACAAATGGTCTTCTTCATTTCATACTATTAATTTCCTCCATAATACTGAAATATTGATTTATCAATAGGACACGACCCCTTTTCTAAAAATACGTTATCCAAATGAGATATGATTGCATTTCCATTCACCCGGTTCGGTTTGAAATCTGCGTAAAATTCGATTTGATGCCCCTCTTCTGATCCTCTTTACGAGCAATACCTCCACACCAACTACCGTACAGACTGAGTTTTCGCGTCATTTTATTGTTGCGGCTTCATCTTCCTCTCAATCATTTGTCATTTCCCACTTGCTTTGCGTACACCGCGCACCAAAACCAAAGACTGAGAAGAGTCGTCTCCAGCTGCCATAGTATAAAGCTGCTTTTGGGAAAGAAAAACAATTGCAAAGTTTACTCCCATCAATGGGTCATGAGTATGATATAGAAGAGGTCTGTACTCTCGTTTTCACTTTTAACCTCCGCAAAGTTACGTTCTGAAGTTTCAGCCATTCACATGGAAGTGGGACGATGTCCATCATGTCTACGTCATTACAGTATGGCTTCTCACAGCTTCTTTAGCAAGAATTTGTAAGTCTCTTCTACTGGTCTAGCTGTTTACCTAATAGTGCTTGATACAACCGCTAAATATAGCTTTTCTGAATGAAAAATGCGTTCTTCTGAACGACTCACAGAGCGAGAATTCCACCTCAAACCATCTCTTCATAAATATGTATTTTCAAAAAGTTGTGCATTGATAAAAGTACAGAGCACCATATAAAATGATTTACCGCTCTGATATCTCTTCTATGGCTCAATATGAGAGAAATTTGACTGATCAATTTTATTTATTTAGTGATGAAGCATATTCATGTGACGCAAACATAATTGAAGGGAATATATGGAAAAGAACGACCGCATTAAGACCAAGAAATTAAGAATCACAATAAAATAAAAGGTAGCACTGACCTCCACAAAAGAAAATACTAGGGAAAAATAGCTGGGGCTATGGGCTAGATGGGAAGTAACTAAGCCTAAACCTAAGCATAAGCCTAAACCCAAGTCTAAAACTCAAACTGGTTCTTCGTAAAGATATTTTTAACGTGTCGAGTTCTATGTTTGCCGCTTAAGACCCTCTAATATCCCTATTGTGAATGATCTGCGCTCTGTTTGACTGGTTTATCCACCTGCATACCGTTAACTTACTGAATATTTATACCTTTAAAACTCGGATTCAAGCAAAGATCCAAGACGGTTGCTCATGAAGTTTCTGTTTTTAAAATGTTCATTGAATGAAAACGGAATCGTGGCCAAGGTGTCGGATAGTCACCATTGAAGTAGATCTGCGCAATAATTCTATTTCATGTTTCCCTTCTTTTGTCTCGCATTTCGTTTGTTCCTGAAGGACACAAATCATTTGTAATTAACCGAAGAGCTCTTCTGTTTTGGGTCTTTCTTTTCAGTCATCCGTGCATATTCAAAAAATGCGAATTCATTGGGGGAGCATCAACGTTTCGGACTACATAATCATCGGGGTGCATGCTTCGTAGGGGAATTTCAAAAACAAAAAGTCGCGCCACATTCATGAACGGAATGTTATTGAAATGTTTGATGCGAAGGAAGGAAACTTGGAAATCATGTCCAACATGTCTACTACATCAATCGCAGTTCAGAGAGTTGGAGCTAAAACGTGAATAACCCATAATAAAACTTCCGGTGTCTTTCCACATTTACTAGAAAACCTAGTTTTATACCACCTTTTAAGAATAGCTAGCTTCGAGCTTCGACTCACCGCAGCCTTGAAATCTACCAATGGGTGAACGGTTCTTTTTTACTAAGTCAACTTCTTGAAAGATCGATTAATAGAATCAACCAACTAATCAAACTGCGACAAACTGTCTTTTGTAAGGGTTTCTAGCCGAGTTGGATGCAAATTTAATACCTCAATAAAATAAGTAAAAATGAGAAAAGGAAGGGATGCAAAGAAAGCTGCCTGTTGGCCTTTAGATACAGCTGAACCATCCGAATTCATGAATAAATTTAACACAAAAATTAAGAATCAAAAGCTCGCTATATACAGTACCGGCCATAAAGGTATCATATTATGGTTTTTCGACCATATCTCATTCGATATAGAACGAATCAATCTGATTTTTCTACAGTTTCTTTATCAAGCAACAGTGTATCAGCTAAGAACATTTGGCTTTGTTAGACTAATAAATACTGGAGTAATTTGAAAAAGATGGAAAACAACAAAAATCCATATTTCTTCAATGAAACTTCGTGCTCTTAGAAATTGTTCTATCTGCGAGATTTCAATATTTTATGGGAAAATCATTTGTATCAATTACTGCCTGGCATCTACTGAGCATAGAATCGATCATTGTGTCGATGGTTGATTGGGGAATCTTCTTCAACTCCTCCTCGAGATGTTTGAACTTCTTGTCGATGTTTGAAGCAGTTTTTCCGGTCAATCTCATCTCCAATTCCTTCCATAGGTGCTCAACGATGTTCTGGTCCGAGCTTTGACTCAGCCAATCCAAAAGGGTGACACGGCGGCGGTTGAACCAGTCGTGCACGTGATGAGAACGATGCTTGGGATCATAAACCTGCTGATACAGAAGGGTACGGCCTACGCTAGAAAATGCCCAGGATCTCATGATGTTCTCCAAAATATTCTCATATCCGTAGCGGTCGAGATTACCTACGATGCGCTTGAGAGGACCCATTCCGGTGGCGGAGAAGCAACCCCAAACAATGCAGGAACCGCCACCGTGCTTCATGGTTGGCAGTTAATACTTGGGAACGTAGCGAATGCCGATAGGACGACGAATCCACTTCACACCGTCACTTCCAAACAAGTTGTACTTGCTTTCGTCCGACCAGACAATACTGGCCCAGTCCTGGCGGGTCCAATGAAGATGACTTCTGAACCAGATGGTTTGGGGTTGCTTTTCCGCCAAGCACATCGTCGGCAATCTCGTCCGCTACGGATATGAGAATATTTTGGAGAACATCATGAGATCCTGGGCATTTTCTAGCGTAGGCCGTACCCTTCTGTATCAGCAGGTTTATGATCCCAAGCATCGTTCTCATCACGTGCACGACTGGTTCAACCGCCGCCGTGTCAGTCTTTTGGATTGGCTGAGTCAAAGCTCGGACCAGAACATCATTGAGCACCTATGGGAGGAATTGGAGAGGAGATTGACCGGAAAAACTGCTTCAACCATCGACAAGAAGTTCAAATTTCTCCAGGAGGAGTGGAAGAAGATTCCCCAATCAACCATCGACACAATGATCGATTCCATGCCCCGTAGATGCCAGGCAGTAATTGATACAAATGATTTTCCAACAAAATATTGAAATCTCGCAGATAGAACAATTGCTAAGAGCACGAAGTTTCATTGAAGAAATATGGGTTTTTGTTGTTTTCGATCTTTTTCAAATCACTCCATTATGCATTACTCTCACAAATCCAAATGTTCTTTGCTGATACATTGTTGATTCATGAACAAACTGTGAAAAAATCAGATTGATTCGTTCTATAACGAATGAGATATGGTCGAAAAACCATAATATGATACCTCTATGGCCGGTACTGTAATTTGATTTAATTTCAGTATTCAACTTAATGAAACCAATTCCGAAATATCTGCCTGATTCGTCCCTTCTCATTATTGTTGGCTTGGCGCTGGGATGGGTTCTTCATCAGACAACACTGAATGGAGCCACGCTGGATTCTCATGCCTTCTTCCTTTACCTTCTCCCTCCAATCATTTTCGACGCGGGTACTGTCCATCAAATTCACGAGCTCTTTTGTCCTTTCCAACGTCAACATTTCAGGTTACTTCATGCCAAATAGAGCTTTATTCGAAAACTTCGATTCAATTTTAGTGTTCTCAGTGTTCGGTACAATCTGGAATACATTTGCTATTGGCGGCTCTCTTCTTCTCATGGCTCAATACGATCTCTTCACTATGTCTTTCTCCACATCCGAGATTCTCGTCTTTTCTGCACTCATTTCTGCAGTCGATCCGGTAGCGGTAATTGCAGTTTTTGAAGAGATTCATGTCAACGAGTTTCTATTCATCAATGTTTTCGGGGAAGCGTTATTTAATGATGGCATCAGTGTGGTATTCAAGCAATGTTTTTTTAACTTAAAGAAAAAAAGCTCTTAGGTTCTGTACAATATGTTCAAAAGCTTCGTCACGATCGACTCTGATAATTTATCTGTACTGGACTATGCCACTGGAGGACTCTCGTTTTTTGTGGTATCTATCGGAGGAGCTGCAATTGGTGTAATTTTTGCCATTGGTGCTAGTTTGACTACTAAGTAATAATAATCGAGAAATGAGTTGGGCAAACTGACATGAAACATATTTTCAGGTACACTTACGATTTTAAGATTCTAGCACCCGTCTTTATATTTGTTCTTCCGTATATGGCTTATCTCACAGCGGAAATGGTTTCTTTTTCCTCCATTATTGCGTAAGATTAACTGTTCTGAATCTTTAACATTTATTTTCAGAACTATTCTGTTTAATAAATTCGCTGAAGAAGTTGATTCAACAATTGAACAACTGAAAAAGAATTTCAGAATCGCCGTCTGCGGAATGCTCATGAAACAGTATATAAAAGGAAACATAACGCACGCAGCTGCCAACTCAGTGAAGTACTTCACAAAAATGCTAGCTCAGTCGTCTGAAACAGTCATTTTTATGTTCCTCGGTCTCTCCACCATTTCCTCTCAACACCACTTTGATCTCTACTTCGTCTGCGCCACTCTCTTCTTTTGCCTCCTCTACCGTGCCATTGGAATCGTTGTGCAATGCTACATTTTAAATCGGTTCCGTGCCAAAAAGTTTGAACTAGTTGATCAGTTCATCATGTCTTACGGAGGAATTCGCGGGGCTATCGCATATGGTCTCGTTGTCTCAATTCCAGCATCGATCACTGCTAAGCCAATGTTCTTAACAGCTACTATTGCTGTGATCTATTGTACAGTATTAGTGCAAGGAATCACGATCAGACCATTGGTGCAGTGCCTAAAAGTGAAGAGAAAAGAGAATAGGGAACGAACAATGGTGGAGAGCGTCTACAACAAGTATTTGGATTACATGATGTCAGGAGTTGAAGACATTGCAGGACAAAAAGGCCATTATACCTTTATTGAGAAGTAAGTTTATGAGAGCATTGAAAAGTTGGAAAGTGAGTGTGGTACTCGATTAACAATTTTCATACAATCTTTCATTTTCAGCTTCGAGCGTTTCAACGCCAAAGTGATCAAACCAGTATTAATGAGACACCAGAAAAGGGAAAATTTCGATGCTTCCTCCATTATCAGAGCTTATGAAAAGATCACTCTGGAAGACGCCATCAAGCTTGCTGAATTTAAAAATAATATTCAAAATAAGAGACTCGAAAAAATCAAAAGTGAAAACAGAGTAGCTCCGGCACTTCCGGATAAGATGTTCAATCAGAAGACAGTGACGCCGAAGGATGTTCAGCTGAGAATAGTAAGTTTCGATGACTGTGCTCTACCGATTTGTCCAACGTTGCAGTTCGTGGAATCTGGAGAAAACATCGATTCGCTTTATACGCTGTTCAGTGATTTAATCGACAGAAAGCTTCACGAAATGAATACATCAGCAATGAAGAAGAAGGAAACAGAGAGCGAAGATGATATTCAGGATGACTACATGGCTGAAGTGGTAAGCCGGTTCTGTTGGGTATTGAGAGTCTGTAACAAAACACAATTCCCGTAGAAGACACTTTAAAACCACGTCATCAGATTATTTGAGGGCACTTCCATTAAAAAATAAATAGTTTTTGCGATCACCTGAATTGAGTAGGAAATTTGTCATTTATTTTCGCAGTTATTTTTTCAAATGTTGTTCATTATCAACCCAAATCGGATTGATTTGATCACATAATATTCTCAATAACCATCAAATTGATAAGAAATGTTCTGTTGTAGCCAGCATCGCATATTTCAGGGATCACGATCCAACCTATCAGCAATGTTCAAAAGTGCCGAACAATTGTCATCAGAAGCAGCATTTCATCGAGGGAGACGGCAATCAACAGGCGATTTGAAAGCAACGAGAAGAGCCGATTTCAATGTTTGATACCGACTGAGTAACCTTCACGAATCTATGAAAAACCTTTTCTCGCGAACACTCACAATTAGTCATATATGATGCACGTTTTTAATCAGAATTTTGTCTATAAATTCAATTTTTCTGGCATTTCACTAAATTCAATTACATTTCCTTTGTTGTCTTGTTCTGATGAAGGATAGCATGAAGGTATTAGAGAAAAGACTTGCGAAATGATTAAATCACAGACGGGCCGTTTCAAAAAAGATTTAGGCAGCGTTTCAAAAAGCACCACACAGATAGACACAGACCTTGTGTCGTTGCCGCTTTTTCAATCAGTGTTACACTGATCGAATGCTTCCAAGACCCGAATCTTACCAATATCAACATAGGTACATCTCACTTGTTGAGATTTTGATTTCATTTTCTGTTCAAACAGATTCTGTTTTTAGTGATTAGTTTGCTTTTCATTGAAAATCAAACGATGCTCCTGTGCTCGATTGAGCACTCTTCAAATATCTCCTTATCTTATTCCGTTTTTCATTTTGTCTCTAAGTCTCTCAGTCGTCGATGAGTCTCTTACACCTTGTTTTCCTTTCGTCTCTAAGTCTCTTTATCGTCGACGTGTCTCTATATCCTTTCCTCTGAATCTTGTTATTGTTATTGTAAATGCGCCCTCGCGCACCTTCTGGGTCATTCTATGATGACGACTTGTTATGATTCAAAACTCGTAAACATGTTTTGAATTATTATTCATTTGTTTCTTGTTCTTATTTCGTTAACTCCGATTTACTTCTCCTTTATTAACCTCTGTCTTTTATCCTGTTATCTCTTACTTATCTCAATAAAGGTTTAATTACCCAAGTTTGAGGTGACAACTGGCTTGTTCAAACGAGAAGGTAACAAACACCCTGCATTTAGTCCTCTCAAATAATATTGGACTCGGACTTCCAAAATATAGTGGACTCCGAACCCAATTCAAATTGACTGAAAAAGGCGAGCGACGATTGGCCCCGAATACATAGTGCATCGACCAACAGTGAAGCTAGAATCCGCGTGGAACGCCTTTGAGGGCGAACCAAAAGAGATGTTGTCCCGATTCAAAATCACGGGCGACAACTATCCCAAAGCTGTTGAATACTTGAAAGCCAAGTACAACAATAGAGAGGAGATCATTTCAGAATTGACAGAACAATTCAAGAAAGACTCCGCCAAATCCGGATCCATCGCGGATCAAAGGAACCTATTCGAACGAATATTCATCATCATAACTCAACTCCGAGACTTTGAAGAGAATATCGAAACCAGAATGATGAAGGACGAAATCATTCAAAAATTCTCCAAGAAAGTGCAAGAGGAGGTTTTTCGGAAGAAACTCGAGTCATCTCCAGATAAATGGACACTGAATCAAATCCTGAACGATCTAGAAGCCACTATCACTAAGGAGGAAGAACTCAACAAACTTCTGAAAAGATCAGACTCTGAATTCCAGGACGTCAAATCGTGGAGACCACAATCCACAAAAGCTACCATTCTTCTAAACGCAAGTGTGTCTATTGCAAAAAAGAAGGCCACTGGGGAAGCGAGTGCAAAACTCATGTCAGTCCGAAAGAGAGATCGGACATTCTGAAGACAGAAAATTGCTGTCTCAAATGCCCAAAAGTGGGGCATTCTAAGGAAGAGTGCAGATCCAAAGCTTGCTCCAGATGCGGAAAAGATCATCACTTTTCCATCTGTTTCGGTAGAAAAAATGAAACACCCAAAAAACTGGAGGACTTACGCTCAAAGGACTCCAAATCGAAAGTTCAAACAGTCACCTTTCTTCGGACATGCAAAGAACAACCAGGATATGAAAGAGTAGAACCAGCTATAAAAACAGAAGCGAAAAAACTTCATTCTTTCATTCCAACCGCCCAAACTCTTGCCTTCAACCCAAAAGAGAAAACTTGACAACCAATATCACTAATGTTGGACAGCGGAGCTGACCAGACTTATGTGACAAAAGACGGACCACGGAATCGAATCAGTTCAAAACCGCGTTTTCGGATCTGCTGCAGCAAAAGCACTAAAGTTCCAGAAAACAAGTCTGAAAATCCAAGCCGGAGATGAAACCATTGAGATGGACGTCTTGGCATCACAACACTTGGCTGGAAAAATTCCAAAGAGCAAAATATTCAAAAAAGACATGAAGTTCATCTTCAAGAACCGACTGCCCATCAATGAGGACGCTTTAGGAACCTTCAGTTACCCAGATGTTATAATCGGATGTGAGTACATGAGCGATCTAATCGCAGGAAAACTCGTAGCACTACCATCTGGACTCACTCTAATGGAAACCAAGATCGGGTTCACCACAATGGGAAAAACAATTTCCCCACAAAAAATGGAAGATCAACAAATGTACATGATCGTGAGGAACACTGAAATCGACCCATTTCGTCTCATCGAAGATAAACAAAAATTGGACATGAGCATGAAGTCTTCACTAGAATTCACAGGACCCATGACCGAAGAGCAATCAAACTCAGAAAAATAAACATTGGAGTACTTCAACAAAACTATCGAAAAAAGAAAAGAAGGATACAATATCTGACTCCCATAAAAAGAAGATCACGCTCCTCTTCCAGATAACTATGCGATCACGTTCAAAAGATTGCAAAGTGTCAAAAAACAGTGTTCACATCAAGTAATAGAGATGATGGACGAAGTCATACACCGTCCTCCAATTTGCATTTGGGGTTCATCAGTGATGATGAAGATGTGAGTTTTCCATCTTGTAGTTCCACAATAGTACTTTCTCCATTGTCTCGGTGTCTGTTTTTCTGTTCGTTCGGTATCTTTGTTTCTGTAAAGATCCCTTGATATTAGGGAAAAGAGAACCGCAATGGTTAGTGTGATTTGGGTGAGTGTGAGGGTGAGTGAACTATGTGCGAAAAAAAATAAAAAATGACAGTGATACGAAATGGTTTCAACTCGAGGTGCATTGGAGGACTGGAGGAGTGGAACACAATATTGAGCTGCAACAAGATCTTCCGTTTCCAAAATCGAAGACGAAAAAGGAGAGCGTGCATTGAGTTAGTTATTTTTATTGTATTTTTTTTGTTGTGTTTTAAATTTACCTAATTTCCGCATATTATGTATTTCTACATCATTTATGTTTATATCCACCCCAAAATCATTCATTGTTATTGAAAATTCTTTTTAATTCATGACCCCTCATTTAATTGTACTAATCAACCTTTACAGGAAATATGCCGAAATATATACGTAATTTTTTTTAAGCTTGTTAATTGTCGTCTCATTCTTTTTCTCTTTCTTTCTCTTTATTTTTCTATTGTTCCCATTCTCTCTCTCTTCTTAGCCCCCTTGGCCACAACTTATCCCAGCGAATCGCGATCAACAAAAATGCACAAAAGAACCCTGCACATGAAGAAAAAAAAAATGGACACTCGCCAAAATTGGACAAATGACTAAAATGGATAGGATTTCAAAGATACGGAAGTCATTGGTTCAACACTCTGCAAGACGCCCATGCACTAAAGAACAATATCGGAACAAGGAGTCGATCGGGGCGCTCGACTTAAGGAGCGCTCGGACTCGCCTCATCACCCCGCGCACGTGAAGAACATGCAGAACACTCTAGGCTCAGTGGTTGTAACTATGTAACTATGACCACGCCTACTGACCGTGCGGCAGGAGGACATACAGAGGAGGATTGCTAGTCAGTTGGTGGTTGAGACTCGCAGGAAAATGGTGATGCCTTGGTGTGGCTAAGTTGATCTCCCTCTTTTATTCTATTTTATATATTCTTATTATTCTGTATTTTATGCTTATTAATCCTATAATAAACTCTGTAATGGAAACTACTAATATTCATTCACTACACCACGGAACCCCTCTCTAGAGAGGATAACTCCAAGAAGAGCACGGGAGTTGTAGTACGAGCAACAACAAGTTACATCTTGACTGGCGTCGGTGAAGGTGACGATCATGTTCGAACCTGTCTTGTCGATAATTTTTCTTGGAAACGAGTGTTCGAATCTGTTGAAATCTTTCATAGCATGATTCCATCGTTCTTCATGTTCTTTTGTTAGCTTCGTATCCCATTGATACGTGTTTGCCCATAGTTATCGTTGGAAGAGTTTAAGGGGGAGAATGAGTGGTCCTAGGTATCCAAATGGATTGAAGGTGCTAGCTATTGCAGAGGACACTGTTCTTCTGGTGTTTTGAACATTTTCTTCGACATTGACTGACATAACGATGTTATCTTCTTCTGAGTCCCATTGAATCGCAAGAATTTTCATAGTTTCTTCTTCAGCTCTGTCTTGTGGGTCCGTGTTTTGGTTGAACTCCACTGAGTGTCTTCGAGATCGTCTTCATTTTCTTCAGAAACCTTCTCCCACCGCAATTTAAGAAATCAAAGGTTTGAGTAAAAGGATCAACGTGATCATTCCTGTCTTCCTTTTCAGTGTGGTGACAATGGAAATTTTTTAAGCAATTTATATGAAAAAGCATCGAAATTCTTCGGAGAAAACTCAACTGAAAATAGAAATTATGAGTTTGGAAATGGACCAAATAGAGAAACATTCTGGGCTTCGTTCAATGGCAATAATGAAAATGCACAGAGTGATCCAATTACTGGATTCGTTCCCAATTTTTTGAATGTAAATTATCTTATTCAGAGTGCTAGTTAATCTGTCGTGGCTCATTCAGAAGAACATCACCAGTGCAGTTCAAGGAGGCGCTGAATTTGCTTCCATTCAGATTCTTCCAGCTGCTCCTGTTGGATTATCTGATCCATTTTATGTGAAGCCTGCAAATGAAATACAAGTCGATTTGAGTGTTCCAGAAAGTATTCAAACCACAAAGAAGAATAAAAAGCAACAGAAAAAAACCACTAAAAATAAGAAAAAGAAGACAACGACTGTAACTCCACTCGTTGTTGAGGGCGGCGTGACATTGGAAGTACATGCAGAAATTCTTTAGAAAACAATTTTTAATAAATAAAACAATTCCAAATATGTTTTCAAAATAGTTTTTAATAACGAATGGTCTTTTATTTCTGATTATCATGCCATTTTGAAACGGAGGTGGAATATAAAACAGGAAACTCGGCATCAAGGAGGCATTTAACCCATAACACACGCACAAGGGAAATGAGCCTTTCCAAATACGATAGATATTTCACCCGTACACCGCCGATTGATGACCACAGCTCACGATGCACGGAAAGCGGATCGCATACCGGTCATGTTTCAGCACTGAACAAAATACGGGCGGTATTCGGGTAAAACCATTTATTGAGGCCCACATACGATCCGTATTTTTTTTTAACTTTGTTCTTCTTTCTTAAATTTCTTAAACGTACCGCATTTAACCGTTTCCTTTTCCTGTGAGAGTTCCAGAGAACCCATGACATGCGGAACTCGCGGAATGCAATCAATTCATGCGCCGTTACAATTTATTAGGACAATACGTTGCGTTGTCTTCATTATGTTTGCGGGAAAAAGGGCAATGCCATCCCGAAATGACGTTCGATGTAACGGAAAAATGAACGATATCACGGATGATGTCTCGTTTCACCCACCTACATTCGTTCCCTCTCGTTTCATCTTCCTTGTTTCTTGTCCATCTATCTGCCCTTTCAGCAAGCGGTGAAACCAAATTAGCATAACTCTTGCCGCTGATCATAATCCAACTGGTTATGATCTTTTACTTATGTCAATTTTTAATGCGGTCGACTTTTGCCCATTTTGAGTTAGCATGTCAATAATCGAGTGTCTTTTAATCGAAGTTCAGTCACGACTCCTGCTCTACTGTAAGCAACTGTTCTTCATTTTCAGCTCGCGTTCAGTTTTTATCAAATTCAAAAATCATTATCTTCCTTATTGTTAAACGTTTATTTCCAAAATTGGGTCTAAAATCCGGTGCTGTCTAGCTGTGCTCGCGTCAGCTATTGACTTACTTACTTAGATCGGAAGGCACGGTTGGCTGACTAAGTAACTAAGTAAGTCACCAGCTGTGCTCTCGTCAGTACAGTGATTTCAGGATCTAATAGTTTGCTTTCATTGATTAGGATACACCTCCCATTGTATTATTTTTTTAACATGACGTGGGTAATCCGAATACTAGTCCGAGTACCTGTAAACTCGTATACTCGTGCACCCTCTTTTAGCGGTTAAGTAGTAATTTTGCAACATATTTCCTTCATTTTTCAGTTATTATTATAAATAAAATATGAAACTTACCTGCAACTGATGAATCATTTAATCCCTTTTATCAACAGTTGTCTTTTGCTGATTTGGCCGTTTCGGGGTTTTCCTTTAAATCAAACTGTCGTTCTTACATTTCGACGTTTCATCCTTTGCAGGAGATGTCTCCTCGCCTTTTCGTATTTTTCCTCATCTGCTATGCAACTGCCGACAAAATAGAGAAGGAGTCGAATTCGGATGGATACCAGGTAAGCTTTCTTGTAAAGCAGCAAAGGTTGTTAGGGGGATGTTGAGGGGTGCGAATCTGACACGAGATTTACAGCGAATAAAGTTTTGTCGAGGAAATAATCCGGCGGAAGTTTGCCTTACTTTGTTTTGCTTAAGCAAAACAGGAATAAACTGAAAAATAATACATATAGATTACAGTCGAAAAATCAAACTCGAGCTGAAAAAAATCTATTTTATATAGACCTTGCTTGATTTTGCTAAAGAGTGCGCGACCCGTTTGGAGGAGTGTCGCAGCGTAGTTACCGTGATCGTTGCAAAAGTGTGTCGGACGGAAGATAGTCTTGCCACCGACAACTCGTAAGTCACTGCTTTTTCTACAGTTATCGTATCTGGCAAATGATCCATGTGATAAAATAAGGTAGTTTGCGGAACAGTTTCACAAAAATCAGTAACGAATTGAATTGAGCTTCCACATTGCAGATTGTCTTTCTCGAAACGAGAAACTGTGTTCCTCAACATATCATAGAAGTAAGATGCTAGATGGATTGAGTGAGCAGACGCAATTACATTTAATGGCGTGGCCACATTTTTACTTTGATAGTGAGCAATGATAGCTCAGTTCAAAATTGAAAAGTTTTATTCTGGGTTGAAAGCTTCCCTTTTTCAGATGTTACAGCACAACCAGAGAAGGGCGGAATTCCGGATTCCGCCGTTTTTTTCATTCCGTCTTCCGGATTCCAGATTCCGTGAAAAAAATTTTTTTACGTTTTCTGGATACCGAGTTCCCAAAATCCAATTCCGCCCTACTCTATGTTTACCAAATTTCGAAGCATGTTTTCTTGTGTAGTATTAGATTGATTCATAAGTCCTGACACATTTTTTAAATTTATTTTTTGTTAGTTTTTTTTCTGTGGAAATTTGATGGAGACCGTTGTCTTTCTGTCTCATGGGAGCTTGAACGTACCTCTATCGACAACGCAATTCGCATCATTTCCAGTGATCGTATCACTGAGGAAAAGGTCTCGCTTTTGCCCCACTATATTTCATTCTATTTTCGACATTTTATTTTATTCATGTTTCTATATGGTTTGAAAATACCCGACATTAATCGTCGAATGAAGAAAGTTTATGACAAGGATGCACCCTCTGAAAGTACCATAAGATGTTCGTTCCATCGATTCGAAAATGGCGTTTTTTCATTAGATGATGATGCCCGTACCGGTAGACCAATGGAGTTGGTTTGGATACGTTACGCTCCGAAGTGGAGAACCATCCTTTTCAAACAATCCGTGAGCTAGCAAGTACCCTTGTGGTTAATCAAGTAATCATTTATCGGGGCCTTGCACGCCTTGGTAAAGTTCAAAAACTCGGACGATGTGTTCCCCACGTTTTGACGCAGCACAACTTGGACACGCGTGTTGATAGCTGCTTATATCTTCTCACGCTACACCGCACTTATAGATGGCTCGATGAAATCATTACTGCAGATGAAAAGCGGGTACTCTTTGACAACAATGTGAGGCGTGCCGAGAGGGTTGATCAAGGCGAACAAGCAGCTGACGTTCCCAAATACGAAATTCACGATAGGTTGGTGGTCTGTTCGTGGTGTAGAGTATTCGGAAATTCTTCCTGATAGTACTACTATAACAGCCGATGTTAACACTCGTCAACTTTAAAAACTGACACTACATGTGAAACTTGCTCGAGGCAAAAACGCCGTTGTCTATGTTCAACACGATAATACATTGCAATGAAGACGAAGGCTGAACTCGCAGGATATGGCTGGACTATTTTTTGCCACACCCACCCGTATAGCCCGGACTTAGCACCCTCGGATTATCATCTTTTTAGTCATCTCCACCGGCATGTTGTTGGGAAGAAATTCACAAATCGGAAGGATATCGAAAATGAGTTGAAGCCAGTCTTTAAGTCCCATTGCCTGGCGTTTTGGCAGAACGGCATTCGAAAGTTGGTGAATTGTTGGCAGACCATTATTGATAAACATTGCCAGTATATATAATATATCTTATAGCGTTTCTATCAGTTATACTGTTGTAGAGTGATACTCGAGGTTCGTGAGATAAAACCGATTTATCAAGTGCAAGAAAAGCCACCCTTTTATAGGGTGAAAATGTAGTCAAATACAACGTGTGACGTGAAATACTATTGGGGCGTAATACGTATGAGTTCAAGTAACACGTAATTAATTAGTTTATACGGGAAACCGTAACATCTCCGTTGCGAAGTTTTTTGAGTCTACTTGTACGACTTGCTATAGGGGACCAGTCTCGTTGCGACCAGTCTCGTTGGTGCACGGGTACTGCGAGTCGAGCGACGAAGAGTCGGGGCAACCGATGACCGTGACATAGTCGTGCGGGAAGTTGAACCATGGGAAGGCACTGATGACTGTCCAGAACCAGATGATGAACTTGTGGCAGGCGACGACGGAACGGTTTGCTTGACTGAGAAGTTCATTGAGACGGTGTTAGTGGAGACGGCAGTTGTGAAGATGGAACCGTAACATATACATATGTATATGTACAATTAACTTTTCAAACTGAAAATGTGTCAGGACTTATGAATCAACCAAATAAAAGAAAACATCTTTTCAGTTGTACCCGTTTATTAATGGCTTTCCCCAGTTTTAATACGACACTTGCTTATCACTTTATCACGTTTTGTGCTTCCAGTGAAACAATGTATCCTTCCCCCACAAGTTTAGACTGTCCGTTCCAAAAATTGTCTGGATTCCCAAGATGTGTGCTCAACTGAAAGCATTCATATGAATCTTCCATAATTTCAAAAATAGCTTTGTCGTCCCCAAACTGACACAGAGACCGCTTAAACAGCGAATTAACGAATTGACTATGTAGCTAACAACCCGGGTGAACCTGGATTGAAATATGTCCATCTGCTTCTTGACAACTTCCTATTACGTATCTATCAGGAAGAAGTAAATTACAGCGACTCGAAGCTTCCGGAAAGAGGACGACTCGCGAGTGTTGTTCGGGAATTCCCATATGGTCGGAAAGCTTCTATTTTACCTGGCAGTTACTGAAACTCTGCTCAACTAATACAGTCTCTTTATCGCGGAATATGGGGAATATGTGGCGGGTTCTATGAGCATCCCGTGAGGCGTACGAAGTGTAAAAATTGAAAGAAATTGAGGCAAACCATAACTTATGAATGATTTCAAAACTGATTACTCCGTTTTCAAGCCTATAAATATGTACAAGAAACAATTTATTAGCCATTTGAGGATAATAAATTTCCCAAAAAAAACAATGATTTGGAAAATGAAACGTATAGGAATTCAGGCGCGACATAATCTTTGAGTTGTCTTCTGTGTGATAATGGGGTTTGTCCCGATTCGGTTTTCAACTCATTAGATCCAACAAATTTGCAGTATATTCACCTCCGATACCGTCAAAAAATTTTGTGGTTCTGAAATTGAAATTTATGCAGATGACACGGTTGACTTTACATTAAAAAAAAGAAGCTTTCAGTCCACGCTACTCCAAATAAGTAGCAGAAGTTGACGGTATCCATCTGCTCGCATAGATTTTGCTCCGAATAGTTCTAATTGAGAGACAATTCCATACTCCCTCTTTCTTCTCAGATAAGCGCTATCGAGATAAAGAATGCTATCACTGTGGAGGATAAAACGCGTTGATCAGACTGGCTTTATCACAGTCAGAACGCCTTCGTTTTCGTTAGCGGCTTCTTCTCCTACCTCCGTTTGTCCGATTTCTCCTTTTTCGACAGATGATATATTACAAAGCCGATGACTTCTCCTTCTATTCGGATAGTGACGCCGTCCGCTTGTTCATTCACATTAGCCTTCTGACAAATGTTCTTATTCATTTCAAACTATTAATTTCCCCCATAATACTAGAATATTGATTTATCAATAGGACACGACCCCTTTTCTAAAAATACGTTGACCAAATGAGATATGATTACATTTCCATTCACCCGGTTTCGTTTGAAATCTGCGCAAAATTCGATTTGATGCCCCTCTTCTGATCCTCTTTACGAACAATACCCCCCACCCCAACTACCGTACAGACTGAGTTTTCGCGTCATTTTCTTGTTGCGGCTTCATCTTCTTCTTAATCATTTGTCATTTCCCACTTGCTTTGCGTACACCGCGCACCAAAACCAAAGACTGAGAAGAGTCGTCTCCAGCTGCCATAGTATAAAGCTGCTTTTGAGAAAGAAAAACAGTTGCAAAGTTTACTCCCATCAATGGGTCATGAGTATGATATAGAAGAGGTCTGTACTCTCGTTTTCACTTTTAACCTCCGTAAAGTTACGCTCTGAAATTTCAGCTATTCACATGGAAGTGGGACGATGTCCATCATGTCTACGTCATTACAGTATGGCTTCTCATAGCTTCGTTAGCAAAAATTTGTAAGTCTCTTCTACTGTTCTAGCTGTTTATCTAATAGTGCTTATCATGGCACAACTAAATATAGTTTTGCTGAATGAAAAATGCGTTATTCTGAACTCCACCTCAAACCAGCTCTTCGTAAATATTTTCAAAAAGTTGTGCATTAATAAAACGAACAGAATGTCATATAAAATGATTTACCGCTCTGATATCTCTACAATGAATCAATATGAGAGAAGTTTAACTGATTTATTTTGTTTCTTTAGTAATGAAGCATATTCATATGACGAAAACATAATTGAAGGGAATATATGGAAAAGAACGACCGAATTAAGACCAGGAAATTAAGAATCACAATAAAATAAAAGTTAGCACTGACCTCCAAAAGAAGAAATACTTGGGAAAAGTAGCTGGGAACATGGACTAGATGGGGAAGTGATGTTAATTTCATGAGAAGTAACTAGGCCTAAACCTAAGCCTAAGCATAAGCATAAGCCTAAACCCAAGTCTAACTATGGAAGGTTGTCAACTCACCATGGAGTTTCCATACCTGACCTATGTGACTCGATAGATTAGAACACGCTGATAAAGAATCCGTTTTCCGAGTTTGCTGAACGCTTCAGCGAACCAAGTTATTTCGCTCTGAAATTCTAGAATTCTATCGATTCACATAGGTCTGGTTTGGAAACTCCATGGTGAGTTAACAACCTTCCCTAGTAAGGCTCAAACTGGCTCTTCGTAAAGATATATTTAAAAAACGTGCCGAGTACCATGCTTGCCGATTAAAACCCTCTAATATCCTTATTGTGAATGATCTGCGCTCTGTTTGACTGGTTTATCCACATCAATACTGTTAACTTACTGAATATTTATAGCGTTACATCTCGGATTCAAGAAAAGATCCAAGACGGTTGCTTATGAAGTTTCTGTTTTTAACATTGTCGTTGAATGAAAATGGAATAATGGCCAAGGTTCCGGATAGTCACCATATATAGAGAATAATTCTAAAAATGGCTTGTTTTCATGTTTCCCTTCTTTTGTCTCGCATCTCATTTGTTCCAGAAGGAAACAAATCAATTTAAATTACCTAAAAGCTCTCTTATCTTGGGTTTTTCTTTTAAGTCATCCGAGCATATTCAAAAAAATGCGAATTCATTGGGGAAGCATCAACGTTTCGGACTACTTAATCATCGGGGTGCATGCTTCTACCAAACTACCTATGTTAGAAAAGCAATTCAGAATGTTCTGGAAAGCTTTCAGCTATTGGTCTACCTGTCTCGCCTACATAATTTCCCTGAATGCGCTCATAATTTAGAAGAAAGTTTTACACAGAAAAATCAAGGTTTAAAAGCTCTATAAGCATCTTTAAACCAGTATGGACGAGGGCAAAGAATTCATAAAATGTGGGGAGGGGTGTGGGATAGGGGAATTTCAAAAACAAAAAGTGAACGGAATGTTATTGAAATGTTTGATGCGAAGGAAGAAAACTTGGAAATCATGTTCAACATGTCTACGACATCGATCACATTTCAGAGAGTTGGGGATCAAACGTGAATAATCCATAATAAAACTGCCGTGTCTTTCCACATTAGACTGTTTTGAGCTTGATCTTTGGAGGATTGGTCTTCTTCCTTACTTTATACGAATGACTTGCTTCGAGCTTCGACTCACGGCAACCTTGAAATCTACCGATCGGTGAACAGTTCCTTTTTACTAAGTTAGTTTCATAAAGGATCTCCATTCAGGCTTATTCTGATATTCTCGTGATTTTTTCGAAAGCACCAACTAATAAAAGTGGGACAAACTGTCTTTTATAAGGATTACTAACCGACTTGAAGCAAATTTAATACCTCAATAAAATAAATAAAAATGAGAAAAGGAAGGGATGCAAGGAAAGCTGCCTGTCGGCGTTTAGATACAGTTGAACCATCAGAATTCATGAATAAATTTAACACAAAAATTAAGGATTAAAAGCTTGCTATATAATTGAATTTAATTTCAGTATTCAACTTAATGAAACCAATTTCGAAATACCTGCCTGACTCGTCCCTTCTCATTATTGTTGGCTTGGCGCTGGGATGGGTTCTTCATCAGACAACACTGAATGGAGCCACGCTGGATTCTCATACTTTCTTCCTTTACCTTCTCCCTCCAATCATTTTCGACGCGGGTACTGTCCATCAAATTTACGCGCTCTTTTGTCTTGTCCAACTTCAACATTTCAGGTTACTTTATGCCAAATAGAGCTTTATTCGAAAACTTCGACTCAGTTTTAGTGTTCTCAGTGTTCGGTACAATCTGGAATACATTTGCTATTGGCGGCTCTCTTCTTCTCATGGCTCAATACGATCTCTTCACTATGTCTTTCTCCACTTTCGAGATTCTCGTCTTTTCTGCACTCATTTCGGCAGTCGATCCGGTAGCCGTAATTGCAGTTTTTGAAGAGATTCATGTCAACGAGTTTCTATTCATCAATGTTTTCGGGGAAGCGCTATTTAATGATGGCGTCACTGTGGTATTCAAGCAATGTTTTTTATTTAAAGAAAAAAGAGAGATCTTAGGTTTTGTACCAAATGTTCAAAAGTTTCGCCATGATTGGCTCTGATAATTTATCTGTACTGGACTATGCCACTGGAGGACTCTCGTTTTTTGTGGTAGCTCTCGGAGGAGCTGCAATTGGTGTCATTTTTGCCATTGGTGCTAGTTTGACTACTAAGTAATAATAATCGAGAAATGAGTTGTGCAAATTGGCATGAAACATATTTTCAGGTACACTTACGATGTTAGGATTCTAGCACCCGTCTTTATATTTGTTCTTCCGTATATGGCTTATCTCACAGCGGAAATGGTTTCTCTTTCTTCCATTATTGCGTAAGATTAACTATTCTCAATCTTTAAAAATGTTTTTCAGAACTATTCTGTTTAATGAGTTCGCAAAAGAAAGTGTTTCAGCAATTAAAAAACTGAACAAGTATTTCAGAATCGCCGTCTGTGGAATGCTCATGAAACAGTACATAAAAGGAAACATAACGCAAGCAGCTGCCAACTCAGTGAAGTACTTCACAAAAATGCTAGCTCAGTCGTCTGAAACAGTCATTTTTATGTTCCTTGGTCTCTCCACCATTTCCTCTCAACACCACTTTGATCTCTACTTCGTCTGCGCCACTCTCTTCTTTTGCCTCATCTACCGTGCCATTGGAATCGTTGTGCAATGCTACATTTTAAATCGGTTCCGTGCCAAAAAGTTTGAACTAGTTGATCAGTTCATCATGTCTTACGGAGGACTACGCGGGGCTATCGCGTACGGTCTCGTTGTCTCAATTCCAGCATCGATCACTGCTAAGCCAATGTTCTTAACTGCTACTATTGCTGTGATCTACTTTACAGTATTCCTGCAAGGGATCACTATCAGACCATTGGTGCATTGCCTAAAGGTGAAGAGAAAGGAAAATAGGGAACGAACAATGGTGGAAAGCGTCTACAACAAGTATTTGGACTACATGATGTCAGGAGTTGAAGACATTGCAGGACAAAAGGGCCAATATACCTTTATTGAGAAGTACGTTTATATCAGTAGAAAGTTCGCGGCTACGCCGCTGTTCTAGAACATTCTGGTATGTTCCAGAAACTTTGGTCTATTTGTTCTATTAGAATGTCTATTAAAGTTTTAGTTTTGCATATATGAAGCTGATTTTTTACATGTGATATACGGACATCCCAATTGATATCTCAGCAAAATTTCGACTGTTTCTATCGTTGTTAAGATTTGTAGATTTTGGGAGTACTATTCTACAGTTTGACCTCCTAAAGCTATGATTGCGAAGCGGCCGGGTGGCCATGACTTCATCCCGAATAGCAAAGTAAAAGGTCTACGTTCTTTTGAGTTATGCCGCGTTCAAAGTTGATTTCCAGGAGAAATTTCCTGGAAAAACGCTGTCCAAAGCTGCCATTTTTTCCAGATTTTCCGGAAACTGTCGCAACGAGTGTTACCGTAGTTTGCCTCTTTTTTCGAGATCTTCAACGATTTCTTCGTCAGAATCCGTCATTTGAGGAGAAATATTCAGAAAAAGCAGCCGAATATAGCGAAAATGGCAAATGGCAGCTTTGGACAGCGTTTTTTCAGGAAATTTCTCTTGGAAATCAACTTTGAACGCGGCATTATTCAAAGATCTTGGACTATCTTGGGCAGACAGACAGAAACTATTCGCTTAATGTTGTCCATCAAGTAGATTCCGCTGCGAGCATTGAAAAGTTGAAAAAGGAGTGTGGTACTCGATTAACAGTTTTCATGCAGCCTTTCATTTTCAGCTTCGAGCGTTTCAACGCCAAAGTGATCAAACCAGTATTAATGAGACACCAGAAAAGGGAAAGTTTCGATGCTTCCTCCATTGTTCGAGCTTATGAAAAGATCACTCTGGAAGATGCCATCAAGCTTGCCAAAGTGAAAAATAATATTCAAAATAAGAGACTCGAAAAAATCAAAAGTGAAAACAGAGTAGCTCCTGCACTTCCGGATAAGATGTTCAATCAGAAGACAGTGACGCCGAAGGATGTTCAGCTGAAAAGAGTAAGTTTAGGGGACTGCGCTTTTTCGATTTTTCCAACGTTGCAGTTCATGGAATCTGGAGAGAACATCGATTCGCTTTATACGCTGTTCAGTGATTTACTCGACAGAAAGCTTCACGAAATGAATACATCAGCAATGCAAAAGAAGGAAACAGAGAGCCAAGATGACATTCAGGATGACTACATGGCTGAAGTGGTAAGCCGGTTCTGTTGGGTATAGAGAGTCTGTAACAAAACACAATTCCCGTAGAAGACACTTTAAAACCACGTCATCAGATTATTTGAGGGCACTTCCATTAAAAAATAAATAGTTTTGCGATCACCTGAATTGAGTAGGAAATTTGTCATTTATTTTTGCAGTTTTTTTTTCAAATGTTGTTCATTATCAACCCAAATCAGATTGATTTGATCACATAATATTCTCAATTACCATCAAATTGATAAGAAATGTTTTGTTTCTAGCCAGCATCGCATATTTCAGGGATCACGATCCAACCTATCAGCAATGTTCAAAAGTGCCGAACAATTGCCATCAGAAGTAGCATTTCATCGAGGGAGACGGCAATCAACAGGCGATTTGAAAGCAACGAGAAGAGCCGATTTCAATGTTTGATACCGACTGAGTAACCTTCACGAATCTGTGAAAAACCTTTTCTCGCGAACACTCACAATTAGTCATATATGATGCACGTTTTTAATCAGAAATTTGACTATAAATGCAATTTTTCTAAATTCAATTACATTTCCTTTGTTGCCTTGTTCTGATGAAGGATGGCAGGAAGGTATTAGAGAAAAGACTTGCGAAATGATTAAATCACAGACGGGCCGTTTCAAAAGAGATTTAGGCAGCGTTTCGAAAAGCACCACACAGATAGACACAGACCTTGCGTCGTTGCCGCTTTTTCAATCAGTGTTACACTGATCGAATGCTCCCAAGACCCGAATCTTACCAATATCAACATAGGTACATCTCACTTGTTGAGATTTTGATTTCATTTTCTGTTCAAACAGATTCTGTCTTTAGTGATTAGTTTGCTTTTCATTGAAAATCAAACGATACTCCTCATTTGGCCTTTTTCTGTTCTCTGCCGCAAAGAAATGGTATTATCAAGTTCCGAAATTGTTGAAAGGATACAGCGAAGAATAGTTTCCCACGCAGTTCTGTTTACTGGTCAATTGCGTATTTTTTGCGAATATTTTGAGAGTTTAACGTCTTTTTTTTTTGTTTGCAGAATGCGAGAAGAGCATTGTAATAGCCCGGCATACTCTTATGAACTTTCTCTTCGTTTTATCTTTTTCTTCACAAACATTCACAGTAACGGCCGTCAAAATATCAGCATTTGGCTGTTTTCAGCTGAAAAAAGTCAACATGGTTGTTTACTAAAATGCTCAAAAATACTTGAGTGATTTCTACAAAAAAAGAAATTCAAAAACAATTTTTTTTGGTTTAACTTTATTATTTATACAAACATTTCTTGCAGAGAATTCGCTAAGGCTTCCACGAAAGACGAAACAAATCGGTCGTCTTTCGTGGAATCTTCTTTCGTCTCGTCTTCGTTCGTCTTGCATTCTTCTTACGTTGTTTATTAAAATGCATGTGTACCAACACAATGTCTATCTCTGCGTCAAATGAATTCTAGACGATGAAGAAGACGAGACGAGACGGTCTTATTTCATCTTTTGTGGAAGCCTTAGAATTCGCTTTGAAATTTCCGAAATTTGAACTGAAAACGTGAATGTTTCAGTGATTTTAAAGGGCGTTCTCTTGAGAGAGAGAGATATATAATTTTGCAATTCTTTGATACGATTCTGAGCATACTAACGTCGCCTCTTTTATATTATAGGCGCTCAGAACAAGTGCAGACTGCTGAAGCGGGAAGGTGGGCATCTGGCTCACTAGCTGCCCACCACCAGCAAGCAAGCGCCAGTAGCCAAACTATGGCGTATTCTATCGTTTTACTCTGCCCGCTGAATGCCTGCTGAACTCTGTGAGCCGGCAGGCACAGTAGTTTCATAATTTCAAGTATTTTTTCTTAGCTATTTCTCCAAAAAACTTCATTTTGGTGGATATCCAGTGCTCCACACGATCACCGCTAGAAGTACGTATGAGTATCACTAAATAACTCGCTTTAAAATCACCAAAATTTTTGCTGAAAACGCTTCATCTCATTCTGTTGTAAATACATAAATCTGCAGGTACTGATCGTACAAAAAACTGGTTCATGTTTATAGAATTCACTCATGAATGTTTGAAATGATCAAACAATTATTGACCTTATGACAAGTACCCAAAGCTGGCGTTTTTCATTTAAAAATGGGAAAACAACGAATTTTCTGTGTTTCCAAAACATGTGTCTAGTCCAGAAACCCATCCCGTTAGTAATGGCATCGTTTACGACATCCCTTTTCACTGTTCATTTGAAACACATCAAACACATCCATCTGCGAGACCAAATGACTATCTCGAAATCTACCTTTGACCACAAATCATTCACGTAACAAGTTATCATTCAATCATTTCTTTCAGTTGTCATAGTCTCTGTCTTTCATTATTTCTTCCATCAAAGTTCAGTATGTCTCGAGACGTCTCATTACATTGGTTAGACTACGCGATTTTCGGATTCAGCATTGGTTTGTCATTGAGCACTGGAGTTTACCATGCAATTAAGTGAGTTCCTTTCAATGATTTTTCATCGAATTCGTTAATTCATAGGCTTAATGTTGTATATTTTAATATTTGTTAAGTTCTAAAAGCGCTAATTTTCAGTTTTTTCTTTTTCAGTGACACTCGCAGAAGTTTAGCAAAAATACAATTTCTATGATAAAATAGGTTTCCCTGCTTCCGAAAGAAGAATTGGAATAGTCATCCCAAGCGTTATACCGAAAAGACATGGTATATGCCAAAAACAGCTACAGTGTGGCTTTTATTTATGGGGAATGCATCGAGAATGATCAACTCGCTGAAAGTAGAGAAGCAAACAAGCTGAAATTCAACATATAGTTTATTTGAACGCAAAAAAAATACAGAAATTAGAATTAATTATTTAATTGGACCTTGATTGGATTTTATGACGGGTTGGAAACGACATTGATGGTTAGACGAACCTTTTCTGAGCAGTTTTCTTCAGGACTTCCCCTCTTAAATGTGCTCTTATTCTGGAAATCTCTCCCAAATGGCATAGTAGAGGTTGTTGAGATCCTGCAAGTATTCTGGTGGTTTGACCTTCTTGATGAACGCAGGGAAGTCGGTCTTGCTCGACTCCTGGGTGAGTTTTGCAATGTGAGCAGGACCACCGTCCTCTTGGAAAACCCAATGAAATTGACTGAAGTAAACCTGGCTTCACTGAATCATATCCTTCTTCGAAATCAGCAATGCCACACAAAGGCTAGTAGTGGGTCAAATGCTAAGCGTTTAGGCATCTCGCACCAGCTTTGCCGTGCGCTGAGCATCTGGTTCCTGAATTATTCGAGTAAGCATACGAAGAATTCGGGAACATGCTTTATTTCCTCTGAGAAGTATCTTCCGACAATGTAATACAATGTTCTTTGAAAATATTTTTCTCATAAATTTCGCCAAGATATCAGAAAACTCATTTTGAGGTTTTCTGTGCGTTAGTTTAATATGTATCTTCGCTTGAATTCTTGGAATTTACAACCGTAAATGAAACAGATTGCTGAAACTGTGTAAAAATATCATTGTTTTCAGCTGTACAATATTTCAGTAATTAGCACTTTTCCATTATATTTTCTAAGACTTCCACAAAAGACGAAATAAGACCATCTCGTCTCGTCTTCGTCATCGTCTTGAATTCGTTTGACACAGAGATAGACATTGCGTTGGTACACATGCATTTTAATAGACGACGTAAGACGAATGCAAGACGAGACGAAAGGCTTCCACGAAAGACGACTGATTTGTTTTTTCTTTCCTGGAAGTCTTAGCATTTTCAGTTCACTAAATACAAAACGTTTTCAGAAGTCGAATTATTCTCCGCCGTGGTGACAGAACGGCCAAGGAAGAATACCTCATGGGAGGCCGTCAACTCCCTCCTCTTCCAGTTGCGCTGTCTCTTCTGACCACTTTCCTTTCGGGAATCTTAATGCTTGGTGTGCCCGCAGAAATGTTTCAAAGAGGCATTCAAATTTGGTTGAATTTCGTTATTGGTGTCTCCTCATCAATTGTCACGTGTTTCGTTTTCCTGCCCGTTTTCCACAAGATGAGAAGCACCTGCCTACATGAGTACTTTATACATCGGTATGTCATTCGAACAATTAATCTTCTGAGTCCTCGAGTGGTTTTAGGTACAATTCCATGTTGATCAGGCAGCTATTCTCTCTCCTTTTTCTTCTTTTCACAATAGTTTATATGTCAGTGGTTCTTTACGCGCCATCAGTTGCTCTATCACCCGTTCTTCAAATTAACAAATGGTACCTTGTGCTTGTGCGTTTCATCTTTTCACTTATTCCAATCGAAGCATCAAACAACTAATTGCATTCAGGTCTTTGGATGCACCACCACCTTGTATACATGTCTCGGCGGACTGAAGGCGGTGGTATGGACCGACTCCCTTCAAGCAATCATTATGTATGCTGGAGTCTTCACACTCATATACAGGGGACTGTCCCACCCGAGAGTTGGAGGACTTGAGCGTGTCATGAGAGTGGCGTGGGATAGTGGAAGAATAAGTGAACTGGCTAGAATGGATTGGAGAATTGATCAATACAACAGCTTATGGATCAATCTTTTTTCTGGAACAATTGTCTGGCTCGCATCCTTTGGTGTCAACCAGCTTGCGATTCAAAGGTATTCGAGCCTACCGAATCTGAAAGTGGCTCAAAGTGTTATTTTGTACACTTTGGCACCTTTCACTGTCTTATGTTCAATTGTCGCTTTTATCGGTTTCATTGCACTTGCATATTTCTATAACTGCAATCCTCTGGAAACCGGGGAAATCAAGGAAAGTGATCACATAACCATCATCTTCGCAAGAGACATTCTGCGTAAGTCCCTTCTACCCCTCTAGTATCTGCACAGTTTTTTATTCATTCAAAGGTTTTAATTTTGTTCAATAATGGTGAACCCTTCCTTTATCTTCAAACTTCATAAGAATCCTTGTGTTTAGAGCCGACTCCCGGTCTTTTCGGACTCTATGTTTCGTGCATTATGTCAGCCACACTGTCAACACTTTCTAGTGGAATGAATAGTATGGCAGCCGCTATTTATGAGGACTTTTTGAAGAACAGGCTAGATGGAAAGATCACTGATACGGGAGCTACTAGGCTTAACAAGGTAATTTGGATTTCTGTCAGAATGCACCCAATAATTATAGATTCAAAATCATGAATAATTATAGATAATCGTTTTAATTTGCGGTTTGACATCAACTGGCTTAGCGTTTCTGGCTGAAGTTCTCGGAGGAAGTCTTCGAATTTGCATATCTGTTATGGGAGCAATGTCTGGTCCGATGGTTGCCATCTTTGTGTTGGCGCTATTTTTCCCGAAGAGTGGATCAAAGTCCTGTCTGATTTCATTTATCTTATCCAATTTATTCTGCCTTGTTATTTGCATTGCAAACTATATCCAGAATCCATATCACGATCTCTTCCTACCAACAAACACAACTATTGAAGGATGCAGCGGGTCAACAAATTTCACTATTCGTCCGTTGCCTGAATACGATGCTCATTATGGAAATCCTGAAGCTTTGTATATCTCCAGAATATCCACATATTCATATGCAGGAGTTGGCTTTGTGCTAATGGTTCTTATCGGATGGATTTCTTCCCTTTTTGAACAATCGGATCATAAAGTCGAAAAAATCCGTCATCTGACATTTGCTGGAAGAAAGTACGTTTCGGCACATTTATGGTGTTTCAGAAAAGTCTCTTTTTCAGCGAACCATGGCCAGACACGCACCACGAATTTGATCACTTCTTGAAAGAAATCAATTAAAAATAGATTCGTTTAGAAAAATATGTGAAAATTGAACAAAGTTATGTGTTTTCAAAGGCGTGTTAATGAATTTTTCGAATGTTGCAATGCAGTCTTCTGCAATGGTGGCCCAAGAGGTAATGAGATGGTTTCCGTATCGGATTGATACTACCTTTAGAAAAGAATCCGAGAATCTCATCGGCGGTCTTCCAACAGCTCATTATTCATGTATTCATTCTTGCATCAACGTGGACCATTTATTGTCAATTCTGCGCATCCCATATTATCTTTCTACTCATTATAAAGCTGTATTAAGACCATTTCTGCGAGTGAATTTTTGAAAATCCAAACTTCTGAGACGTAAATGAAAAGAAAACTGAATGAAAGATTGCGTCGAAAAAGGGGGAGCGTAATTGGTAGCATGTGATCGCATCAGTTGTTGTCCAAATGATATTGAAAGCCGCCCATACTGCACGTTTTCTTATGTGTAATTCTGGCTCCAATCCGTTATTTGTATGGAGGAATCTACAAAGGTAGATGTACTCTTTGACGTCTTCGAAAACCGTAGCCGTGACGTTGCGCCGATGTGAATGGAGATCAGGTGATCTAAGGCGATAACTATTTCTGAGCCGGACAAATTCCCTCTTCAAACTCGAAGAGAAGATTTCGTCACATCGAGAAGAGCTTATCTGACCAAGAGGTACGCAGTCTCACGCAGGTCGGAAGTACTACTGAATAGTTTCTTTAGCATTGCCTAACTTTGGTTTAGCAAACCGTAATAGGGAAACGCAGACATCAAATTTTCTGAAAACAGCAGCGTCTTCAGCCGCAGTTCAGTTATTAGCACGTACATTCAGAAACACGTCGGGAGAGAGAAATTACGACTTATAACTTTCAATTGCGGCTCGAGAAAACAAAAAGGATAACGTTCGACTTTAACGGACTTTCGGAAACAAAACGAATCGGGACGGCACACGGGATTTCTCATGTAAACGGAACCTCGCATTCATGTCTGGAGGGGTCGATTTCATCGTGATCCGTAATCTTCTTCCCAAAGTCACAGAGAGTTCATAGACAATACTCCGTCATCTTCACAGTAGAGACCCGATGAAGCGGCATCATATTTCAAGTGAACGCTGCTGTGGGCTTCCTGAATACATTCTTAAATCAAAAAAAAAATGATCGACGATCTGTAATTATAGTAGTAGAATTCAAAATGTAATTTGTAATGCAATCACATTGTTTCTGTGATATGAGCATGTTTACATCAACAGAATAGATTTTAATTTTATCACAAAAAAGGATGCCTCTGAATTAATTTTTAATCGTTTATTAGATTAAAGCACGACAAGGGAAACTTATTATCACGAAAGACAGTCGGAAAGCAGGCTAGTTAATAAGGTTAATGCTGCTTCCTGCTCTTCACAGCCTAAAAACTGAGTAAACTGTTTTCTATAAGTGACAGCCATCGGAAAATCGTAAAAACGCCCTTTTGTGAGTGATGAGAAGACGTGTCCTTCGTCTGAACATCTTCTTGCTGTAATCCATTGCCACGCGGCATTTGAAGTCGTCTCGCATCAATTCAATTTCACAAACTTCTGAAGACACGCGATTTTCCAGTTCAAATTCGAATTTCATTAATTTCTGCCGGTCTTCAATTGTTGACTTGTAATAAGTGCATCTAAATAAATAAGGGCGACTTAAAGTGTGTAATAGTCGATTCATTTACCTGCCAAGTGCGTCTCCGTAAATACTCAAATTATCAAATTGAACAACTTTACGGATGTAAATGGAACGAGAAGGCTGAAAATATTTTTTTCTAAAATTCCAGATTACAAATCTATTTCATGTTGAAAAGGATTAGTAAGCCAGTCATTTAATAGAAATTTAGCGAGAATGAAAAAATCATAAGGAAAAAGATCATGAACAAATTTTCAGTTACTTTCAGAATACTCGTCAAGAGCTTTTTAAAGAGTCACTGGAAAGTAATAACTCACTGTCGTTTCAGCTACCGGATTTTGCAGATCTCCGCATTGTCTATCCAAATGTCGCGCATTCTGACGAACGAAGCATTTCTCATTGAGAACGACCTCATTTTCTGCAATTATTTAGCCGTTAAATACACTGTTCAATAAGAAGAATGCATACGAGAATTCATTTTGACACGATAGTTGACCAACTTCTTCAGCCTCCATTTATCAGTGATTATGTTTGCCATTTCCTTACTGAAATTTAAAAATTCGTTGAATGGAAGAAGTTTGAATAACCTGGCCTGAGAGTGTAATCTGGATTGAACGGAATCGAATTAAATTTCAAAGTGGCTAAATCGATTAGAGTTATCTTTGCAACAACCGGAGCGTATCTAAGGAAACAATGTGTCAAACTTCCTTCGGTTCCAGCCTTTGAAAAGTTTGGGTCCAGTTTCAGTTTGTCAGAGTCTCCTCTCTTTTTAGTCTCTGGAAGCATCCATGGTACAACCTCCACATTTTCAGAATACTCGTTGAGTGCTTTATAAAGAGAGTCACTGGAAAGTAATATGAAGGATTATTAGAAAAAGGGAGAAAATAGTATTGCCTGACACTAGCAGCATAGATCATGATCTTGGAAGCTGAGTTTTCGAAATGTTTTAGTAGAGAAAGAATTGTGGTGCCGTCTTCATAAAGAACCAAATGGGACATACAGATTACATGATCCTCCTTAACAAATGAACGGTCTATCGATGGTAATTCAAGTGGAGTTGGGGCATCTATCTGAATGCCAAGTGTAATAAACAGAAAGAAAAATACATTTCAAAGACCTGCATGCTGAAATCGTCTAGTTTCAGAGTGACGTAAAGAGGATCCTCAACGACTTCACATGTTCCAATTAACACTGATTCTCCCACCTGTCGAATTCTAAAATAATGAAAATGGAGGAATCATAAAAGAATTCATGATAAATTGAAGCTATTGGTGTTGGCATCAAAGATTTTAGAATGAGTTCGAAATCGTTTTAATGGGGAAAATCTTACGTTATTTTTGAAGTAGTTTCTGAATATGCATCCATTGAACTGCAAGTCATTGGCAAATAAAAGTTTGCGATTTGACTTGTTATCAAAAAAATAAAATTTGGCTTAGAAACAGACGAATACGTTGCATTATAATAAGCAATATCATTGATAATAGCGAAGTGTCTTGAATTTTCTTCAAGTTCCGACAGGTGATTCATTTTCCTTATCTTCAGAAGCAAAACATAGAGAGACGCTGTGCACATCATAAAGATAAATCCAATTATGAATCTATTTCGTGTTCGATAGGCCCTAGTCATGTTAAAACGCTGAAAAATGATGCAGAAATCGATTCTTAAGAGGCGATGAGGATTTTTAGAGCGCGGGTGACGCACGGTCTGATAACATCTGATGAAAACTGGGTGAAGGAAATTCAATAGGCGGATGACAGACAGGTAGAAGTATACCTTTCTCATGGCGAATTCGAAATGAATTCGTGAAAATTAAAATTATATGAATTTTTCCAATTTATATGACTCAGAATTGGTGCAAAACTTATATTAAAGCAATTTGGGTCAGAATTTATTCCAGCCTTCCATGTTATTGATGTCTGCTAAAATACACATTTCAGAATGAACTAATAAAAATTTTAAAATTTGTTTAAATGAAAATGTTGAAATAAATATTCTCACCAAAGTTTTTAAAACTCGATGAGTTTTCCATTAAATGGCTGATATTTGTTTCAGTTATTATTTAATTTCTTTTCAAAACTGATTTTTCCTTTCGAAAAAAATTTAAAATATCAAAAATTAACGATAAGAATATTTTTAGTGACAAAGTAATGGTTTTCCGCGGCTAGCGGCTTATTGTCGCTTAATCAATTTCGTTGCTAATAAGACAAAACTCTCCTCGCACGCAGTTAATCAAACGCATCTCCGCGCATTTATAACCACTGGAAGGAGTCAGAAAAAGTAGTAAATGGCTTTTCGTGAAATTCCAGATGTGCTGACGAATTTCGGTCACATTCAGACATCGGCGTCCCTTTAAATTTTTTATGGCTATTGTTTTGTGTGTTTATTTTCTTTTACTTCACCTCTCACCCTTTTTGTAAAGATCTAGTCTTAACAAGCCATATTAAGAAATCCGATTCACCAAATTCTCAGCTTCAGTCCTCCGCACTCTGTCACTGCTTCTGATACGGTAGATTCAGAAACACGTCGGAAGAAGCGAAGAACTCACGGAGTTTTCAACTACAGGTCCCTCGCAGAACTGCTCGAAGAAACAAAAATGATAAAGTTCGGCATGATCGGACATTCTCATGCAAAACGAGCAGTTGCAGTGAACCAAACAAGTCGGTACGGCACCAGTAACGGCATGAAGAACTATAAGGCGTCTCTCCGTACTCTATAAATCATTCACAAAATAAAAAACGCCAGATATAAACTATTTCGGAGCTAGAAGACTACTCAACTCTACTGTCAAAATCGTGTTTATTCCGCATCGTGCTGTGGAGAAAAACAACTATGAAACAGAAAAGATTTAACAATTTTAGCGAGAAAAACGTAAGCTTTGGGCAAAAACTTCTGTCTGGAGACAAAACGAACTTTAATTACTATTAGCTCAGTTATCTAAAAATGCAGTTTATTTTCATCGAAAAGACCCTGAAAATTAATATTTCGAAAAAAAAACTTACATAAAGCTGTCATTCTTCGGAATTTGTTTACGAAACTGCTCCAATACTTCCTTCGGCAATAAAACGATTTCGCTTTTAATCCTATATTAAAAAAATAGAAAAAAAAGCGAACAATCGATCGACCGGATCTCTATACTCTTCTACGAAGGAACGGTGCAACAGATCACAAATGTTCCCCATGTAAAGCCGGCTGAAAATGAAACATGTGCGAAATCAAAAAAAAACGGAAGCTCAAGTTGTTCTAATATTCACGAGAAACAAAGCCGTGTGGCATGCACAATGAAAACACGGATATTACGTGGTTACTGGTACACATTTACTTACGAGCAGCTATTCACAACATTCCTAACAGTTTCTTACTGTTGTCAAATTATTATTTTTCCATTTAAAAAATTATCGAGAATGTCGGGAGAAGATGGAACCGAAATAGTTCTATCCAACATTGATTTTGAACCGGTATCATTGATCGAATCGTGCAGTCAACATGTTCGGAGTTACAGAGTGTGGCAGGTAAAAGTCAGCACTTAGGTCGTCTGAAATATGCTGCAGCTTTTTCTATTTTTCGTGATTTGAACATCAATCAGCCATCGAATCGAAGACACTCCACGAGTGATTATAAAGTTTATGATCTGAATAACAGAGTCGTAGGTTATAAATGGAAATGCGGGCGGAAAAACTGAAGAATTTAGATATTTTATGTGATGAATACAACTGCAATGCCTATTACAAAGGACGGGCCTTTTTGTCTGAGGGTCATGAATAACGATAAAAGGGTGAAAACATTGATAAATTGAATTTAAGAAATTTACGGCATTATTATTATGCAGGTTGTCGCAAAATTTATGCGAAGTGAGCCGAAACGTTCCTACAAACAAACTGGGCTCGCCTCTCTTTTCGGTTGCTGCTCGGACATTGAAGATAAAATGGAAGTGCTCGATGAGAACGGAATAGTCACTGCAACGTCATTTCTTCATCATGATCAGTTTCGTGGAATTGAAATTTCTATCATGGATCCTGCCGGCGTTGTATTGATAAAAGTGCGCAGCTCGAGAGATATGAAAGACGCATTCGCTGTAATAGGATCTGATAATCGGTTTCTTGGCGAAATTCGACAGAAAATAATTTCATCTGGAAACAGCACGGATAACTACAAGGGTGTCGCTTGTTGGTGTAGGTTTCAGCTTAGGGGGTCTCCAAAGTTGTACAATACTTCATTGTTGTAATTTGCAGTCTCGCCTGACATCGAGTTAAGCCTCAAAGTTCTTTTTATGGCGGCAGCATTTCTCATTGTACGTCGAACTTCTGAATTGTAAAAATAAGGCATTTCGTTTTTACAGGAAATTGATTACTTTTCCGAAACAGAAAGTCGTCAAACACCGTTTCACACACCAGAAGCAGATTGTAGAAATATTAACCCTTTTTATCGAGTTATGACCTTCTTTTTACAGATCTAAACCCAATAATCAAGTCTCCACCCTACAATGAAAGAGTTCCAAAAATGAAAAACCCACCAGCGAAACCTGTAAATGAAGTTTTTTTCCAAACATCAAGGAAATTCTTTGTTTTAGAGAAAAAAAAAGGACCAGATATCAGAATCTTCCAAAGAATCAAACCGCCAGCCTGGAGAAACAAAAAAAGAGACATGTGAGTCAAAAATTTCAGATTGAAACATCAGGAAAATGCTTATTTCCAGTGATGATGCCAGAAATTCACCATATAAGGAATTTTGATCCTATTGGAGGAGAAGAACAAGTAATTGTGAAAAAGGAAAAAGCTGAAGAATTCAAACCGAATGAGACTGTGAAAGATGAGGTAGACATGAATGGTATGACGAGGGAACAGTTCAGAAATGCTGCAAAGAAAGTTGTCGATTACCTTATTAAGCAAGACGAGAACATTCGGACAGCACGTTGCTCACCGGCTGTAAAACCTGGTTATCTTAAAGCGTTATTGCCACCCAAAGCACCACAGAAGGCGGAAGATATTGACGATATTCTTGAAGACTATCACAAATTGATTGTTCCCGGACTTTCCCATTCAGGTCATCCGAACTTCCATTCATTTTATCCGGCTGGAAATGCATTCCATTGCTTACTGGCTGATCTTCTTGGTGGTCATATCGGCGATGCTGGATTCTTTTGGACATCGAACCCAGCACTCACAGAACTTGAAGTACTTATGATGGATTGGTTGGGTGAAATGATGGCGTTACCTAAAGAATTTCTTTTGTTTCCCGAAGGAAGCCGAGGTGGAGGCTGCATGCAAGTAAGAAGAAACCGAATTATCGTCTTTCCACTCATTAAATATTTTAGAGGTCGGACACAGAGTCCAATTTTCTTGTGTTGGTAGCTGCAAGAACTGACATGATTCAACGAATGAAACAACGCGACAAACGTCTCCGATCTTCAGATATACTGGCTCGTCTTGTCGCCTACACATCCTCAGACGTAAGTGACAGCTGTAAAATCAATTTGCCCTTTAAATCACTCTGCAGGCTCGTCGTTCGATCAAAAAAGCGGCTGAAGTCGCAATGGTGAAGATGAGAGTTCTACCAACTTATGAGAATTTCATCCTTCGCAGGGAAACACTTCAAGCTGCAATGATGGCTGACATTGAGAAGGGGCTCATTCCATTTTTTGTCTGTGCTAACTTTGGTACTTCTGGCCCGTGTTCGTTTGATCTCTTGCACGAATTGGGACCAGTGTGTAGAGAGAATGGAACATGGTTGCACGTGGACGCAGCTTATGCCGGAACTGCTTTGATTTGCCCAGAAACTCGTAGTTTGATGAGAGGCATTAACTGGGCGGATTCGTTTTGTACCACTCCCAGCAAATTAATTCTCGCCGTCTGTGATGTATGTTGTTTGTGGTAAGTACCAAGAAAAAATATCGTGCGTTTTGTATGATATTGATCCGATTATGTATTCTAAAAAAACCTCTACATATTACCTACGCACATTACCTATGACAGATCTGAGGTCACCTTTAGGCAAATTTTATTCCATTTTTAATGTTCTCACAGCTTTCCATGAAGTTATACTTTTAGAAGGTCTGGCAGATTTTCAGGAATCTCACAGCTATCACTGTTTTTGTAAAAGTTCATCTGTATTCGCGAATCGCGAAGACAGGTGACGTTTGAATTATTTTTTTTTCTTATTCTACTTCTCATTATTTTCCTGTTTTTTTCTGTTGATTAATTATTTAATTCTTTGAAATTTATTATTTTTTATATTTCTCACTATCTTTCTAGACAATATTGCAGCTTTCGTTTGTCATATTCACCGAAATGCAGCAAAAAAATTGACTACATCGGAGAATGGGGATTATTTCAAAGAAACGTCGATGCAACTTGCTTCCTCGTGGTACTCTCCGCTATTTCACCAGTCGAAATCGCTGAGGTGCATATATGCAATACCGACACGTTTCGCTGATAGTGTGAATTTCAAAAACATCGATTGATGGAATTCATAACAATAGCTGCGCGATGTTCTTCCAAATAGGCGACACACGTGACACAACTGCTCTCGAAGCAATTATTACAAAATTTGTGCTTCAGGAACCACAATTATTATTGATTGCTCGGCTGGTTACAATGGGCTTACTGCATATGGCTCCAACCATCAGTCAGTCAATCATTTTTCAAGCACTGTAAACCCCACCACTGCCACCATACTTCGAAAATCGAAACGTTTCTTCGTCATATTTTTTCAAATAAAAAATGTCACAACGAAATATTTTCCGGAACAAAAGCCATGCGAAAATTAATTAGATTTTGAAGTTTGACAATTTTTCATTGTTGTTTTCTTCTAAAAAATGAATGTATCTTGTTCGTTTCTTTTTTCCGATTTAATTACTTAACGGTTGTGTACTCACATAACTTAATGACCAAATGTCCATCTCCACAAAATTGCTGCTCATCTACACTCCAGGCCGAGTTACCAAACTGTTCCGCATTCTGCCGTTTTACTCTGCCCATTTCATGTTCGCATTCGTCGTGACGATCTAATGAAAAAAAGCTTCATGTAAACGTATACAATGCAAATACAAATAAAACAAAAATTCAAAAAAAATGCAAATAAAATTCTAATTCAATACAAGTTATACAAAATAGAAAGGTAGGTAGCAAAAGGGCAGAATGCAGCAGTTTGAACCAATGCGAATGACCCGATGTGCAATAAAGTTACTGAGTTACAGGGTTCGAGACCGCTACAAACTACAACTTGCTTCACTAGAGAATCATCCAGATCTACCATTTAAAGGGCTCCCAACAAGTCAAAGAGTTGGTGCTCTAAAATTATGGGTTATGATTCGCTCGTTTGGAGTAGAGAACCTGCAAAATCAGATTCGAGAGCACATCAAATTAGGCCAGACGATGGCAAAAATATTGCAGAAAGATTCAAGATTTGAAGTTTGCAATAAGGTAGTATTGGGCTTGATTTGCTTTAGGGTTAAAGCAAATGATATGTTCAATAAGGCACTTTTATATAGATGCAATGAGACCGGAAAGATTAGCTTGGTATGTCACTGAACATCAGAGATGCGTGGAATGGGCGAATCTTCCGGAATGTTGTATGCTTTCATTTAATTTTGATGCATGCGGCTTTAAAGTACTCTCGCAGCGAATACAATATGAAATGTTTATTTTACTCCAAAAGCTTCAATTGAGAAATTGTCACGCTTTAATAAATTGAGTTTGCAGCTGCCACACGGTGAAAAATGCGTCCCTAAAGTTTAAAATTGCCGCAAAACCGAATAATTTAAAATGTGTTCCGAGAAAATAACCGTGCATCCGTATTCCGCAACTAAAATTGCTCATTCTGCGTACCTCTGATGAGTGAGTGTTTCTATGGAGTTTCTTCTTCTTTATCCTTTTAGGCATCATGCATTTTAAGAAACAAATTTGTTATTCGAATGTGCATTAATTCTCCAATATGTTCCGAAGATGATTTGGATTCGACATACAAATTAATTTGCAGCGAGTTCGACATCCTAGAACGTAATTTTTTTTTCAAAGAGCAACATAATAAAGTGGAAATTACAGCATTCCAAAATCGAATAGAAGTAATGAGCCATGAAGAACTTGAAGTGTTTATTCGTGCTCCTGCCAAAGTTCACTCATCGGCTGAAGTTTCTCGCCGATTTCCCGTCGTCCATCATGTGGAATCATGCAGAGGTCTTAATCAACTTAATTCTTATTGTCAAAGTTCTGAAAGATTGGGTACATTCTATCCGTACGGTTGCACATTAGTTACTTCTTATTCAGATTCTCAAGTGAAAAATGCAAGATCACCATGTCCATTATCGTCAAATATGTCTTTCACATCAACGTCTGAAAAGTCGGAGAGATGAAAAAAAAGAAAAACTATTCACTCTTCATAAATTCATTCGTATAATTTTAAAGCTGTTCATAATAAATCTGCAATAAACAATAAAAACAGAATTCAAAAAATGCTTAATCCAGATAATATTTCACGTAATCCTTTACCAGCGTCTGATTATTCATTTCAGGTTATCTGACACTAAAAGTGGTTTTTTTCTGGTAATCTTCTATGATTCACTTTACCTTCGTTTTCGCCACTCATCTATGCGATGTCGTGCCTTTCGCTGGCAATTGAAGCAACGCTCGCCGAATTTCTTAAAATCAGATTCGTTTGACCAATTGTTAAGCGCTCTTACACGAAGTTAATGATCCGGCTCCCCTCCCCATTTGGAGGAGCCGTCTCCACGAAAAAACCGTTGAGAATTAACTCGTGATCAACTTGTGAAGAATGGATTGGCTTAGAATTGTTGTCAACGAAGGTTACTTCAGTAAAGTTTTGCTTTCACTTGCGGCGTATGCTCGTTATTTTATTCAAACATTCCGTAGATACGGTCCACACTACTCACAGAAGTCCCATTATTTGGTAATGGAAGGTTTTGCCGAATATTATTTCTGCAGCATTATTTTCCCGGAAATGTATTGTCTTTTCCTTGTCGCAACCGCACATATTGAGAGAAAATAAACCAGTAGAAAACGAAAAAAAAAGGAAAATTAGAGATTCAAAATCTCGTGATATCGTACTCCTCTGGAATCTGTAGTCCCGTAACGCAAGATTCCAGTACTATCGCTATTGATCAGAACTATCCGTATGTATTTCAGAAATTCTGTGGAAAATTACACAAAATATTTGTCGGAATGAACGGAAACGTGAAGAACTAATGTCTGCCACGTTATCAATGGGTTCGATCTTCCGACCATAGCGGCAGTTCAAAAAATATCCGAACTATCTCTGTTAACGGTTTCCCTAGATAAACCGTTAATTTGGCGCCCATCTACCGTTCGTAAGTATAAAATTCTTTGGCAATATTAATTCCTCCTGACCATCATGACCTGTGGTGTAATAAGGAAAGAAATAACAGAACATCGGTGGAGCACGCGACCAATTTAGTGTGCTCGCATTTACAGGCTACGGGTATTTTTATTTAAGCATTATCGGATGTATGGAAATATTGCTGTGTTGCTGTATGTCGCTATGGACAGTCTCAATGCATTTACCTTTCTTTGTTCCTGGGCGATGTGTCTGTATTGAAAACAAAAATAGGGCCACGAACTTAATATTTTAATGGAGAATAGGTCATTTTACATGCTTTCCCAACATATTTACTTGTTGTTACTGGTTAATGTATTCTCCGGGTGAAATATTATTTATTGGCTGAATACGGTTTCTGATGCAAGGGCGGTCTTCCCTTCTTAGATCTTTTTTTTTGTTCATATTAAAATGTGCGCTCGCTCTTTCTACAGCACATTTTTACAGTGTATATTTGGGCGAAGATCAATGACACGCTAGTCTCTCGTCTTTTTTTTACAATCTTCTGCTTCGATGGGCGGGGCTCCTTCCATCAGTTTTTCTCGTCGTCCCTGCGTTGCCTATATTTCTCCTTCTCTCATTATACCATTTTTCTATCACCCGCTCCTCCCCCTTCCCCCCATCCCTGAAACGCTATCTTTTGATTGCTTGTTGCGTCGGTCTCACTCCTCTTGGCCGATGCGCGTTGTCCCCGTCCAACAATATTCAACGTGGCTCCCCCGCTCGGTGCCCGCGACCGCAGGACGAGATTTTCATGGCATAGAAACTTTCACTATTATTCTCACATGCTGCCAATACCTAAATTCTTAAAGAACTTTTAGTTATTCTCCAGAGCTACCTATTTTTAACTGTTATTATTGAATAGCTAGTATTTTGAGCATCCGCTTTAAATTTTAAAGGTTCATAAGTATCCCTGCAGGACCCTTTGGGCACGTGCATCTTTTTTCTATATACATATCCTACGTTATGCTGGTTTCGCTCAATTACTTAAATTCCGTTTGATTGTTTAACCGAAATATGTTTCTTATTTTTATATATATACATGTGTTTAAGTTATAGTTTATAGGTAATGCTAAGCACACTTGCCAGGGGTGCCCGTTCGGCCGTTGTCCGAAGATATTCGGCTGCTACTCTCGATGCTCACTCTCAAGTGCTTGACGACCAGAAGCCGATGGAGGAGCAAGTCAACCCATCTTTCTATAAGATGGTTGATTTCTACTTCGATAAGGGAGCAGAAGTTATCGCCCCCAAGCTTGTGGAAGAGCTCAAATCCAACTCCTTGAGTCATAAAGACAAGAAAAACCTCGTCACTGGAATTCTCGGTGCAATTAAGCCAGTTAACAAGGTTATTCAAGAGAATTGCATCCTTAAAAAATTTAATTTTTTTTCAGGTTCTTTACATCACTTTCCCCATCCGTCGTGACAATGGAGAGTTCCAAGTTATTGAAGCTTGGCGCTCACAGCATTCGGAGCACAGAACCCCAACTAAGGGAGGAATTCGTTATTCTCTCGATGTGTGTGAGGATGAGGTGAAGGCTTTGTCTGCTCTAATGACTTACAAGTGCGCTGTTGTTGATGTCCCCTTTGGAGGAGCTAAGGGTGGAGTCAAAATCGATCCGAAGCAGTACACGGATTACGAGATCGAAAAAATCACTCGCCGCATCGCTATCGAATTCGCTAAGAAAGGATTTCTGGGACCTGGAGTGGACGTTCCAGCCCCAGATATGGGAACCGGAGAGCGTGAGATGGGATGGATAGCCGATACCTATGCCCAAACAATTGGTCATTTAGACAGAGTGAGTCCTATTTATTATATTCAATTAAAGTAATTTTTTAAGGATGCTTCTGCCTGCATCACCGGAAAGCCAATTGTAAGTGGAGGAATTCACGGACGTGTTTCTGCCACGGGACGTGGAGTATGGAAAGGGCTTGAGGTTTTCACAAATAATGATGGTTACATGAAAATGGTTGGACTCGAAACCGGTCTTGCTGGAAAGACTGCTATTATCCAAGGTTTCGGAAACGTTGGGCTGCATACGCATAGATACCTTCACCGTGCCGGATCAAAAGTTATTGGAGTTCAGGAGTACGATTGTGCTATCTACAACCCAGATGGTATTCATCCGAAAGAACTGGAAGACTGGAGAGACGCAAATGGTACCATTAAAAACTTCCCAGGAGCCAGGAACTTTGATCCATTCCCCGAGCTTATGTATGAAAAGTGCGATATCTTTGTGCCAGCTGCCTGCGAAAAATCTATCCATAAGGAGAATGCACACCGTATCCAAGCTAAGATAATAGCTGAAGCTGCCAACGGACCTACCACACCCGCAGCTGACAAAATCCTTCTTGCACGTGGTGATTGCCTCATCATTCCGGACATGTACGTTAACTCTGGAGGAGTTACCGTTTCCTACTTCGAGTGGTTGAAAAATCTTAACCATGTCTCTTACGGACGTTTGACATTCAAGTACGACGAGGAATCCAACAAAATGCTTTTGGGTGAGTTATTGTTAACGATTAAACATCACGATAGAACAAATCACAGGAAATGTAGTTTATAGTAGGGTGAATTTGTTTCTCGTCGTGATTGTTAATGTTTTTTTTTCTTAATCAGAAATTTTCTGTGTCTGCTATGATCGTGTTAGAAACTTCATTCGACAAGAAACGTGTTGTCTCTGAGCAGATAAGAGTTTTTCGAGTGCCGTCATGTTATTAAGTATAAGAGGAAGTTAGATAGTAATGATCACTTTTGCAGAACGTGGAAAATAAATTAATAAATTGAAACAACAGTTGTTTATATTTAATTGTTTCAGCGTCGGTCCAAGAATCGCTTTCCAAAGCTATAGGAAAGGAAGCTCCAGTGAAACCAAACGCAGCTTTTGCTGCTAAGATTGCTGGAGCCTCTGAAAAAGATATTGTTCACTCTGGACTCGAGTACACCATGCAACGATCTGGAGAGGCTATCATTCGTACCGCTCATAAGTACAATCTCGGACTTGATATCAGAACTGCCGCCTACGCCAACTCCATCGAGAAGGTTTACAACACCTACAGGACCGCCGGTTTCACATTTACCTAAAAACATAACCACTTCACACAATACCTCTTCTATTTCCATGCCTGACAATAAATAAGTTCAAACCAGGTTTATGTAGTTTGGTGTTATCCTTTTAGTGTCTTTTGTGTAGTTTTCTTCTTCGAAACTAGATGCACTAGAGTCTAGCTCTGATCTTCTTTTCCTGGTTTGTTCTCACTTTAGTTTGATATTTTTTATTGTATGGGCTCTGTCTCCGCTCACAATTCTCCCTTTAATGTCTTTTGCTTATCTGAAGTAATTCCAAGACGGAGGCCAAAAAATATATAAAATAAAAAAATACATTTTTTGTTATAGCATCTTCAATATTGTCGTAGAAACAATTTTTTTTTCGTTGGAGTTTGCAAATATTCGGAACCACAGGGCGTGCCTGTTTTGTTTTCCAATCGAAATCAGCTGAGAAAATTGAATTGGGCGTGGCGGTGATAACATTACGTTAATACGGATGCAGATGTCGAAGAAAAACTCAATGTTTGTACGCATGAAAAAGTCGAAAATTCAGAAATAGGGTCATTAAACTAGTTTTAATTACAAGCAAAGAAACAATAAAATCGCTGAAGATATTTCAACCGTCTTGAAATTAAAACATTAAAAACTCGAAGTAACATTTCCATGCTAGAACATGAGCTTTTATGCGGCTTTTTTGAATAATTCCATTAAATACGAACGTTCTCTACTGTAAACTGCAGTAACTGATAATTGGGAATTATTCCTAATTTTACATAACCCTTCAAAAAGATCATTTTGTTCATATATTCATGTAATGTAATTCCAGACATGTTTCCAGAGAAAACACGAATAGATTTCAAATATCCGCCAGTTTTCCAGGCTATACTTCTATCCATTATGACGATGAAATGGAAAAAACGTTTCTGGTCTTACCACAGTTAAGGAAAACGTGATGTAATTAACATTTCCGTTAATTACATCACGTTAACAATAATATATAATGTTACCTGATTGTTTTCTTATCATATGGTCTTTTCAGAAGAATTCATGCGGCGTCAAACTGATGTAATTCTTCGAGAAAACGAAATGGACAGATAGGTTACTTGTTATTATCGCTTTAACTTGATTTATTTGAATGGCAAAAGGGAATGATAAGCGAGAAAGAGACAGGGATTCCCCAGGTTTTCAGCTTTATTTGCACTCATAACAGGCGCGTAGTAGTTTCATAGATTGTTATTCATTGGAGCATTAAACAGGTCTCAGCTGAATCCATCAGCAACTTCAATAACTTTGATCTAAAATTCCTGAAACAATTATTTTTTGCATTTAGGTGAAGCCCTCTTCTAAGTAGATATTTCTTTCTGGATTCTCTCTCTCTCTGTAAACATTGTTGTGTTGTTGTAAGTATTTTGAAAACTGAGCGAGTAGGAATTTCAGTATGTGAGGCTATTGTCAAAGTCTGACGACACTTCGCCACATTAGCTGTCATGATCGGGTGTCCAACTGACTCTTCCTCTTACTCTTGTTTCGTTGACACTGCACCGCACAATAAAAAAAGCGTTGGTTGATGGTCTGATCTTCTTCGCTTTTTTCTGTCGTTGTCTTTCGTCGAAGACTATTAGAGATCCACGTGGGTGAGAGACGCAGAGATCTCTGCGGAAATCTTTAACATGGCGAGGCGAAGAAGAAACCACTCGCCTTGTCTCGACATTGCACGTATTTATCAAGAGGATAGGGACAAAGAAGTTGCGTTGAATGGGGTGACTTTTGAAGTGAAACTACGACGATTTAGTTAGGGAATTCCCTTTATTTATACTTTGATCACGGGACCATGTGTTGATATCCCGGTTCATGAATAGTATCACTATTTCTCAGAGACTACCAGTGCCTGCGCTCTGTTTCATAACAAATTTTCTTTAAAATATCCGGGATAACGCTTCTAAGATAATAACTACCAGGTGCTAGGACTCCGACCGCTGAAGGGATACTCAGTAAATTTCAGTGCTGTTTGCTAATTATAGGTGAGAGCGATTTAAACCCACACATTTAAAATTCTGTTAAATATATATTATTTCAGTTGAGTTTCTCGTCTGTTAGTTTTTAAATAATATTTATATATTTATATAAAAATGCCATAACCATAATTCTGCACTTTGTTTCAACGAGGTCTCAGACAAAAGGTCAAATAAATGAACATTTTTTGAAAATAACTAAAAACCAGCCAATGATGTTTGATATCTCAAAAGAGCTATCATCCATCCGCGAGGACGTGATCTTTCATTTAAAGGCGCTGTTTGGGTCTCGTTAAGGGATAGCGCGTTAAATTGTAAGAAAAGAATTTAACAATTTCTCTTACAATTTAACGCGCTATCCCCTAATGAGACCCAAACAGCGCCCTCGTCCTCGCGGATGGATAATAGCTCTTTTGAGATATCAAACATCATTGGCTGGTTTTTAGTTATTTTCAAAAAATGTTCATTTATTTGACCTTTTGTCTGAGACCTCGTTGAAGCAAAGTGCAGAATTATGGTTATAGCATTTTTATGCTTATTACTGCAACATTTGTTTTATCTACTATTTGTCTAATTTTCTCAAACGTAGATTTGCACAGACGTAGGTATTTTCTCTCTCGTCTTTCACAGAAACCATCGATGAAGTAAACACGTGCAGACGAGTAAAAACGAAGCGAAAGAGTTCAAACAATCATATGGAAAAAAGCAAAGTGAGACGATGACGAGAAACCAAGGAGGACTCAATATGTTTACACAAACGCAACGGGGGCACTAGCGGGGGGTTGTGATTACAATATTCAAAATTTTATCAATTACATGATCACTTTGAGCAGTTCGCCATTTGGAAAAATCGACCATCTTCCAAAACTTCAATGTTTTTCAATCACTGAAGTAATGTGCATTTGGAAAAATTAGAGCATCACTATTGCTCTGGCATGAAGTTAAATCGCGTTGAATTATATTAGATACAACTTTAATCAAGATGTTTTAATATGATAAGAAGTTAACAATGACAAAAATAAGTGCATTATGAACAACAAACAACAATATAACTTTAGAATTCATCATAATATCAAAAATCAAGTTTGTATCCCATATATTCAACAGCATCTCTGACCCACTGTGGAATCACTCTCTCTTTATTAAAGTCTTCCTTTGATACATTTTCTGATTGAATCGGCCCGTAGTAGTCTGATAGGAATGTTCTTAGAAACTGCTCCACAGAATTCGATTGAATGGCTTGACGAACATCTCGCATTAAATCCAATTGATGCTTAATGTTGTGGACGGAAACCAAGTGACATCCGACAGTTTCCTATAGAATTTTTTGTAACTAACCAAAAAATATTTTAACAAATAGTGGTAGCAATGTTTTGCTTAATGTTTTCAATACAGACCATTAAAAGACACATTCGACCTTGTTATTATTATTATGGAATACTATATCGATGGACTGAGTTATAGAGACTGAGTAAAACTGAGTTTATATGAGAATAGAATGAAGTGAACTTCAAGGGCCGGAAAATACTGATTTGTTACTTTTCATTCTATTCCTACATTTCTATAATTTTCAACTATTTTATGGCTAAAATGCTCGTATTTAACACGTCTAATGAATTACTTTATGGAATAGCCCACAAAATTTCTGATTAAAAATAACTATTGAACAGCTTTCACATTTTTATAGCAAATCGAATTAAAATTTTCAGTCATTTAATCATTTCTATGGAAGACAGCAGGGAAGTAAACCTTTAAACTCACGTATTCTTTTTCATCAAATAAGCAAACTGTAATTTCAGAAAGTGTAAGGCAATATCAATTTATTAATGTAAGCCATTCCCACAGGTATTTTCTGAAATTATACGTGTGCGGCTCACTTATTTCGCACTGTCATTTAATTATTTCTAGCCGGCTTGAAATCTTGTTTTTCGGTGTTCGCGTAACTGGAAGGCGTAAGAATAAAACCGACGTTTACTTAAAATATTTTATAACAATAGGTCAAGTTCTGGGTATCCTATTTATATGAGTAGGTGCCGTTTTAAAACTTACGGTAACGGAAATTAACTGCATTTCTTAACATCTCGATTCTGCAATCTTTTTAGCGCTAAACACTTTCTCGCGTGGACCCACACAGACTGCCCATCGAATTTCTCGCGCTTGATGATAGTGTGATATTTGATAAATTTAGAATTAAAAAAAAGTTTTTAACGGTTTTTTTCCATTACAAATTTTTTAACTTTTCCAATGACGCATTAAGGTTTCTGTTATGTTCACCGTAATCATAAACTTTTCCGAATGAAACATTGCAGACAAATTGACGATAACGTGACTAATGTAATAAACTTTTGTGACATAATCGCTAGTCAAATTTACCTTTCCAACAATAGAGTGAATGTATGAGCGAGTATAGTTTTTACATGTACTGCATTCACATTTGTCATCTATCGGCAAAAAGTCTTCTTTATAACGTTTTTGGTTTAGCTGCAACAATCCACCACGACGAACCATCGCAGTTCCAAATCTGGCTGTTCTAGTTGGGTAAACACAATCAAACATATCAGCTCCAAGAAGTGAACATATCACTAAATCCACTGGAAATCCAACTCCCATCACATATCGTGGTAAATGTGGTGGAAGAGCGGCACAGCAGGCAGCAACAACTCTCCAAAAACTATCTTTTTCCTCGCCACCAGAAAGCCCTCCAATTGCAATTCCTACGTTTGCTCGTTTTGCCATTTCTTCCGCACATTCTTTGCGTAGCTCCAAATCAAGACCACCTTGCAAAATTGGAAACAAAGCTTGATCATCTCTTGTGTGCGCTACCCTGCATCTATCCAACCATCGGATACTTCTATGCATTGCTTCCTTGACTATATCTCCTGTAGTTAACACATGAATTACATGATCTAGTTGCATCATAATGTCAGCCCCGAGTGCTTGTTGAATTTCAATGGACTTTTCTGGTGGTAGGGCCATCATTTCACCGGTATGTGGACTTTGGAAGTTTACACCATTTTCATCGATGGTCATCAGCTTACTCAATGAAACCATTTGGAAGCCGCCAGAATCCGTGAGGATAGATCTGTTCCAGTTCATCATTTTATGTAATCCTCCGGCCGCTTTAACTCGTTCATGTCCAGGTCGATGACCGAGGTGGTACGTATTGCAGAGAAGAATTCGGCAGTCCATGGAGACAAGCTGTTCAGGCACAATTCCCTATTAACATATCCTTATTTTTAGATCAACTTTAAAATATTATGTCACTTCAAAAAGAAAACGGGTAGAATTCAATTCTCAGAAACTAATATCATACAACAAGTTATCTTTTTCAACTATAATAATATCTTACCTTCATTGTACCTTGTGTTCCAACTGGCATGAAGACAGGAGTTTCAACGACAGAATGTGGCAGATGAAGATTACCACGCCGTGCGAAACCAGATCTAGCAAGGACTTCGTATTTCATGTTTTCTTGGCACTTCGGAAGTGGTTCCGTCGCCATGGATTTTTTTACTTCGGTGAATATGAGAGACCCCTTTTCAGAAATACGCTGCTTCTGAAATTCTGCATTGTTTTGTGAACCTGGCAAAAACGATAGAACTATTTAAAACTGGGCGATTTTGTAATCGCTATAATAGTTTTATTAGGAAGCTAGGCTCCAAACTACCATGTTATGTCTAAAAGAATTCTATGATTTCAAATTTTGTCAGGAAGTTTTTTAAAAACTTCTGAAAATGGGTTCATTTTAGAACTTCTCCAATTTCCAGAATTGTTTGTCGAGGTAGCTTCGGTATTTTACCATTAAAAATTAAAAATATTATTGTGGTAGAGTTTATTACATCGTTTGTTTACATAATTTTTACAATCTAAAATCCTAACTTTATCAAAATTATTCGTACTTATACAATAATGTTCCGAAAAGTTGACGTTTTGGGGTATGGGTATTCATAATACAGAGGTTTCACGGTTTTTGGGCTTTCGGGCTGCAAATAAGTAGAAGTTTAAGAAATCGAGAAACGTTCAATGCCCTATTCTTAGGAGTGGCACTGCAGACTTCTGAGCCCAAACGTCGTGTGTCTTAAAAAGAAAGTGGCAGCACTAAAACACAAATTTCTGATTGGGAAATTAGGGAAAGTATTAAATGCACAGGGAATAGTAATATTTTTGACTATTTCATTATGAGTGGTACAGCGGTCAGTCAATCGAAGGATCGGAATAGAAGGAAAATTATTACACCTTTATGGGGCGATAAAATAAGCGGTTAATCGGATTTAGCTTCTGGAATAGGGACTCCACCAGCATGATCGGTTTCCAGAGCTGCATTCGGGTCACAAACTTCGAGAATCGCACGACCTTCGACTTCAGACATTGACAATTGCTTTAAGACAGTCGAAGCTTGATCAACAGGGTAAACTCGGTAATCTGGAGCATCAATCTGTCCTCCAGCAATCAAGTTAACCAAATTTTTCAGTTGTTCAATACTTCCTCTGAATAGTTAAACATTAAATTCGTTTCAGGTCGCCTTTCAAACCTAGTAACACCCATAATTGCCAGTCGATTTTTGGCAACATGTTTAATCGGAAGTTGAACATCAAGTCCGGAAAGTCCACCAACGAAAAGAACGCCTCCTTCGGCAAGGCACTTCAATGACCGTGTAACAGTTCTCGGGGAAGTGACGAAATCGAATACGACATTTACTCCAGTACGAGCAACGTCTTTAGTACGCATTATAAGATATTCTTCGAATTCTGAATCATCCCAGTGAACAACAAAGTCTGCTCCGTTCCTTTCCGCAAGAGACAACCGCTCTTCCTTGGCATCAGCAACCATCAGACGAATCTTTTTATCATTATTTATAGCGAGGAAATGCTTCGCGAGCTTGAGAAGCCAAAGTCCAAGTCCTCCTGCGCCAACAATCAGAATGTTGCAAAACCCTTTAGATTGCGAAAACGCCTCGACAATTGGTCTGGCCTGAAAGAAATGCTTACTATTTTGAAACAATAATTTTAAAATTACTTGAAGAACGGCTGACAAGGCCCATGTCGCTCCAGCGGGAAGAATGGATGCTACATGCATCGAAAGAGTCTCTGGAATTTTGACAAGAAAGTGAAGTGTTGGAACAGCAACATAGTCGGCGTATCCATGGCTGCACATTTCATCAGTTGGCCAAACAATAACCTTGTCTCCAATATTCAAATCGTAATCACTTGGAGAGCATTCAGATCCAAATGATTCTACAATTCCTGACACCTCGTATCCTAAAAACAAGGTATTTCGTGTAATGACAGGGGAATTAGAATTCTAACCTGGAAACAAACTGGTATCTTTGATTCCGTTTGTGATTCTTGCCTGTTTGGTGTTAGACACTTCACGGTCAGTGAGGCAGACACCTGCGTAGCAAACTTTGACACGCGCTCCTTTTGGAGGCACGTCTGGAATAGGTTCTTCATCGAAAAACTTCACTTCTCGCAGATCCTTAGGAGATCCCAAAGAAATTCTACGGTTTGTAGCTGGCATTCTGAAAAAAAAAGTATAAGAATAGATAAACATAATTTATATCGACGAATGAAATGAAATGTATTCAGGAGTTATTAATCTATATACCTATTAATGTGGTTTAAAAGTGAATTTTATTAAAATATACATATAACGGAGGGCTCATTAGATTAGCATTTCAAAAGCTTCGAGGAAAACAGCATTGAGGGGAAAAAACCGATCACGTTTATTTGTTGCAGAGACATTGTTTCAATGAGGGAAATCAATAGTCTGCATGTCTACATTGTAAACACGGAGAATGAAGAGAATTACGTTTTTAGATTATTTTATAAATAGAAATTTCATTAGATTATTGCGTTTGTCCGTTTCTTGAAAAACGGATAATAAATTCTTCGACTGGCATATGTAAGGAACGGAAAATGCGCCTAGGTCAATGGAGTGTGTCAGCACTGACTCAATATTAAATCCAAGGCAGAGAAAACGGAACCTTATGAGAAATTTTCAGAGTTATTTAATTGAAAGGATCCAAAATAAATTTTTCAGAAAATGTTTTTATTAGGCTAATCGAAAATTTAAAATGCGATATATTAATATATCAAGAATACATAAAAAGGCGCAGGGAAATTTCTTGATATATAGATTCAACTTCCCCCCCCCCAGTTATTTCATGTCGTTTATTTTCGAAATTTTCATTAGAAATAGGAGTGTTAAACGATATTAAAAACGCCGCAAGACTTTCAAAACACTAATGTAGTGTTTGCTATGATTATTAATCGTTCTACAACTAAATGCGGTGGTGATAATCTTCGAAAAATCTTGTTCAAAATCGAATTGAATTGAAATGAAAGACACCGCTGTTTCTAAAACTTATGTAGTCTTACTGTACTATTTCCTGTCTTATCAGTTCGAAAATTTTCAAATATAAATGCTAACCCAGGTTTACTTTAAGAAATAGTTTGAATTGTGTCAGTTTATGCAAATGATTTTTAGATGTTAAATACATATATATGAAATTCCTAACAACTATGAGTGGAAATATTAATATAATTAAGAATAAAATAAAAAGCGAAATAAAATTTTAAAAATTATTTTAATTATAACTGTTCCCAAACATGACAGATAAATTTCTTTCTATGTTTTTTTGCTAAAAATTCTAGTGGCCGACCTCGTGGCACAGTTAAATTTTTTTACATTTTAAAGGTTGGTCCGACTCGTCACATGATCAGATGTTTGAGAGCAGCCCGCTTTATCGGGTCACAATAAATGGCTTTAAAAGTATCTTTTTTATTAACGCAAGTGCCGATAAACTTTTTGAGTTTTGTTTGGGCGTCTAAAGTTCGCAGAAATGAAAAATGCCACTTACGAGAAAGCCTTTAGGGTGTTTACAAAAATCTTTCCCAATATGTTGCATAAAAGAAAGCATTGCGAAATTTCTCTAAAAATACGCTAATAACCTGAGCGTCTTAATAACTACAGTTTAGTATTGCTACGGAATCCGCATTTATTGCAACGCCATACAACTCCTTTAAGAGAATTTTTAATATCACGTAGTTTTGAACTTGAAGAGAATAGACGAAAATGAACGAAAAAAAGGAAAATAAACAGAATGAAGGAGTGATGAGACGCAGAGAGCTTCAGATAGAGAAGCAGCTACTAGTTCGTCTCACAACTCATGTTTCGCACGTGCACTGGTTCTCCAAAAAAAAAATGTTGAAGAAAAATCATGTTTTATGTTACTTTAGTTGTTTTTCGATCATTTTCATTAAATAGGACCGAAATTTTACTTATGCCTTGCTCTACTCGGCTATGAAAAGAAATCGATTTTGCAAGGAAACGAGAATATTCTGATGCATGATTAGCAAAAAGGTTAAAAATATACCGAAGTACTCCGATGTCTCGATAACTATGCACAACAATTCACAGATGCTCATGTTGCAGTTGCTTTTCTCACTTTACTTACGGTATTTTAAAGGAGCATGCCTACAGAACTGTTAGCTTCGGTTTAGCGGAATAATTTTGATTCTCAATATTAATGTTCACTCACAGTAAATCTTTTTTTACACACGTTTAATTAAGATCATAACTTGCACTTCGGTTATTCAGCAAATCCAATTTTGTGAAACATTTAATCGCTTTCATCTCTGTTTACGCTCCTTGCTATTGTCAGATTTCATGAAATAGAGAATATGGTGATTTCTCTGTATACTCCTATACTGCGAAAGAAGAGAAATTTAATTTCAACTTTTGTACTTTACTTGTCATTCCGTATTTCCTATCAATAAGAAAAACTAGATTTGGAAAACGCAAAAAAAAACTTGTAAAAATATCTAAGCTTTAAAACTTTGCTTTGTCTATTTTTTCAGCGCTTCCAGGCACAAAAGTCACAAATTTCCAGTCACGACTGGAAATTGTGGTACGAATCAATGATTAGAGCTAATTTTTTGAGTAGAAAAATATGATTTTTTCTAACGTTTATTGAAGACATCCGTTAATTAAAATGAATATTTCGTAATAAGAATATGTCATTTTACCCTCACAAAATAATTTATTGAATTCTATAAAATGTTGTTAAAAGATCAGTAAAATAGTGGCATTTTGCTTAATCTTGTTCATTAATTGAATTTTTGATTTTTGAAATTTGTTTCTCTCCTTCTCTCTTTGCTTTCTTTACATTGCTTATCTCATCAAAGTTATCAAAAAAGTTTAAATATTCTCGATTCCAAAATCCTTCCGAATCTCCAGGTTCACTGTCTGGTAAGACTTCCTGAAACAAAAAAGTTGAGAAAGCAATTGTACACTTGTAATAGTACGTCGATTAATTTTTTGTCATTTGCATACAATGTATCCTCAATCCATTTCCAGGAACGTAAATGACGTTGGAGGGAGATGAGACACTTGAATCGGAAATGTTTCTGCAAGAATAATTGGAGGAATAATCTTTAGCTCTAAATTGTACAGTTCTTTCGTTATCCTCAAAGTGATGCAGCATTTTTAGATACGAATAGTAGGTAGAAGCAATTAAATACCCGATAATTAAAAAGAGCAACGTAAAATAAATAATCTGAAATAAAAATATTGAAATTATGTTTCAGGTAAATAAGAGATACATTATAAATATTATAGTAGATCAGGTCATTTTCTGCACTAGTTGAAGGACGTATAAAAACATATATTAAATAAACCATAGAAAAAGCAGGAACCATTCTCCATCTCCATTCCCAAAAAGGCCATGCATAGAGACGACTCCATTGGCCTCTGGATGGGCGCCCCATTATAATGTGTATATCTTCGTAAACTGTTTTCAATCCGTAAAATTCGATAACAACTATCACTAAAATGGTGATAAAAGCTCCTACGGTAATTCGCTGGATACTCCGCATAATTGTATGGTAGAATTTCCCTCCCTATAATAAAGACAAAAAGAAATAGAATTACAATATTCTGGGAAACCTCAAAGCAAAAAATGAGCCCAGAAAATGATGTAAAAGCAGCTAACAATGCGAAAAGTATGTCAAAGTTAACGCTTTTCATAGATATATTGAATATATCGGCCAGAGAGATTGCGATCGTTTTCAAACTAACTGAAATTTCGAAAATATCGGAACGTGTACGAAGCGAAACTAACTTGCGCACGAATTCCATCCGGTAACAGCTATAGAAAAGTAGAAAAGAAATGCCAAAAGCCAGGCATTATGGGCAACTTCGTGGAGCAGAACGGGATATATTGCATGAGGAAAGAGGTGGCCTATAAGCAAACAATGTGACTGAAAAATTAGGTTTTGCATTTAAGACAGACCAGACGGAAGGAGTTTGATATCGTACACTGAAAGTTTTCCAGTTGTAACTCGTATATACCCAAGAGTACAATAAAAAGTTGCAGTGGCCATAAGACTAAAAGCAGTATCCATAATGATTGCAAGTGTGGCAACCTACGACAGAAACTTATTTCATTATTCTTAGCGAATTATGACTAACTTGAAACGTGTTCTTCTTGGGTTTGGCCATTGAAGCTAGTACAGTATGGCAACCAATTCCGATGGACAACGATCGAATGACCATATCAAGTGCATCTATCCATATCATATTGTACAATAGCTCTGACCATTCGACATCGAACATTTCGCGAATTCCCTCCATTGCTCCTTCAAGATGCAATGATCGAATGAAAAAGAAAAGGCATATAAGGAATATAGATACACAAGGAATCTAAATCACTAATTATTGATTGAACATGGAATCAGTTGAGTTATTTACATAGATGAAGGAAGTGAAGCTATTGCCAATGCGAAATTGAAATAAGGCCGCTATAGTCCACATAATAAACAACAAATAGGCCATTTCGGTATCGAGCCTTGAAAATTCAGAATGACTGGAACCATAGTTCTCGATGACACCTCTTAAATGGCCATATAGTTTATAGAATTTCCCAAATTTTCTTATACCGCATAAATTGGACTTCAGCAGACTCGACTTCATCAAACTTCAGCATTGTTTCATTCACACATTTGTGTTGAAACAGTATGTGACCTTTTTTAAGATCTGGACATTGTTTACTGTAGAACTGGTAGCAGTCTGAAATTGAACACTTTTAAAACGAAAAATGACTCTGCTCGTTAACCATCTGTATTCCACCAGTGGCCACAGGTCGACCAAGGGATATTTTTAGATTGATACGTAACAAGAGAAATCACAAATTTCAAAACATCAACCACTGCATATTGATCACTATAGAGACTTGCGAGAGCAGAAATTATTGCCAAGCATCCAAAACCTTGCAGAAGAGGAACACATCGTCTGATGAAAATCGCAGAAGAGCACCGATGAAACTGGCCGAGAATAAGTTCGAGGTATAAAATTGGATAGCCCAACAGAAGAATTATGATTGCATATGCAATGATAAATGCACCTCCTCGATATTTTAAAACTTTGTACGGGAATTTGAAGAAGTTGTTCACGCCAATACAAAGATTGATGACAGTGATCGCGTATTCATACTGTAATATATTCTCTTTCAATATTGCCTTTGCAATATCGTTGAATAGAGAATAATTTTGAAGGAAACGCAGATGCTCTCACGCTTCCTTTAACTACGTCAGATGTTTCATCGGGAAATCATTCCCGTGAATTTCGGGAAAGAGTGGGTAGCGGTATCTCAAAACACGTTGCAAAACATTTGCTTGTGGTTCTTAAGAAGATTCTATAACGGCCAGTTCAGGGAAAAATTATGGCTCGCTCTTAACCCCGCTTTCGCGGTAGTCCCATAATTGGATTCCCGGAAACTCCCCGCCCGGTGTCACGCATCTCATCTTATTTGAAATTCGATGAGATGAGACGATATTCGCATTTCGGAAGCTTCAACAGATTGACGCTCACCGAATTTTTGTATTGATACCGTGAAGATTCTACTATTATCTCACGTCGGAACCCCATGGCTGCTGTTGGATAAAACGTATTTTATGAAGTTCTTCCTTTCAATACGTCAATCCAAACAACTTACGTGTTTCGTATCAAAGTTCACGTTTATTTAAAGAAGCCTTCAAAATAAATTCATGACAAATTTTGAGCTTCACCTGTGATGTATTATAAAAAAATATCGATTATTAAAATAGTGCTAGTCGTTGAATATTGCATTTCAAGAATTTAGAGGGCCAGTGTTCTAAACATATATTCTCTTTTCTCTTCGATCTCAGAGAATATGTTTTTCTGTTTCGTTCACTCGGAAAAAATCAATAACAGAGAATGTATTTTAGCACTAAATTATTTATTCTACAAGTTGGTTTATGTTGTTTAAGTTAGGTAGAAATTACAAAGCCGGGGGCCTATTGTGAAAAATCGATAAATGCTAGGATAAATTGGGACCTGCAAAATTTCGAATTAGTGGCTTCACAGTGTTCGGAGCCTCGCCCTGGAATAAAGATTTTATCATTTTTCTCGTATATTATATAGTCTTTTACGGCGTTTATAAATTCTCCTTCTTTATCTACTAAGGCTTGAAAAGATGTATGACCTTTCCAGATCGGTGCTACTAATACTCCGTTTATTTTTTCTTTTTTTGCTACATTAAGGAGTTTGGGAATCAAAACTGGGGGAGGTACCCACCAAGGAGCCCCCAGTGATTTTGCTCTGCTGATGTGGTTGAAGACGTCAACACCGCTGGTCTCCGGTTCTGGGTATCTGGAAAAAAATGTCTGGGTCTTCCTGTTTTTCGCATCAGCGAACCAGTCGACTTTTATTTTTCCCCACAACTTCTGCGCTTGTAGGAACACTTTATTTGAAATACCCCAATCGTCGAAGTCAAAATTTCTGCTTGCTTCGTCAGCTTCGGCGTTTAGTTTCCTGGGGATCCATAAAAATTTACTTTGTCCTACGCGTTTTAACTCTTCCCAAATTTTTTCCGCTAATTCGTGCAACTCCGTTTTCATAGAACCCTTCTGAAGGATAACTACAGCGGCTTGACTGTCTACTAAAACTTGAACATCGCCTGTCACCCATTCCGCTAATTTTTTAGATGCTGTATGCACCGCCTTTAGCTCTCTCATAGTGCTAGATTCGTTTTTGAAATGAACGTCGCCGTACTCCGGAATTTTCCATTTTATTTCTCCTTTTTTATTTTTAAGGATCGCTCCTACTCCTACTGAGGATGCATCGGTATATAAGTACCACTCTGGCTCGAAATTATTTAGTAAGGATCTCACAAATATACCTTGGTAATTCTCTCTCCAAAAACACAGCTCTCTACTCTCGCCTTCGGATTTCTTTCTTTTTGCTGAGCTACTCCTTCCCTTCTGCTGAGCTTCTGCTACTACTCGCATCATGCTTCGGGCTTTTGCGACTCCAATGTCACCTGTAACTACTTCCATCGATGCCACGCATCCGAGAAATATCATACGATCCAGGATCGTTGGAGTCAGACTCCTTTCCAAAACTTCTAGAGAGTTTCGAAATCTTTCAGCTCTTTTCTTGGTCACCGTGACCTCATTCGCGATCAGATCGCATTCAAAACCAAGCCACGTGCACTTACTGGATGGTTCCCACGTAGACTTATCTTCCGCTACGATTACTCCTGCTTTCTCTAAGTCTCTCCTAACTCTTTTTACTGCATTTTTCGTTTCCTCAAAAGATTCTCCAAGAATGAGACCGTCATCAAGATAAAGGAACATTTTTATTCCTTCTGACCTCCATTTATTTATTAACTCTTTGAAGACTTTTGTAAAAATCCAAGGCGCCGTCGAAAGTCCGAACAGTAAAGCTCTAAACTGGTAAAAAGGAGGGGCTGGAGGTTCAGACAAGGAGAAAGCTAGCAAATCCTGAGAATTTTTATGTATCTTTATATGGTGATATTCTGAACGAAAATCAAACGTAGCAGCGAAATTTGCAATTTCTATGAAAGGCAATGCCGTTTTTAAATTTTCTAACTTAAATTTTGGTGGAATCAAACTCTTATTAAGATCACTAAGATCGAGTATCATTCGGGTTTTCTCACCTCTTGTGACCACGTGAAGTGGAGAAACGCATCTCGGCTGGCGACTCGTTTCTGTCACTACTCCTTCTTCGTATAACCGCTTAATTTCTGTAATTAAAAATTCTTTATGAGTCATGAGGGACTTTCTGAAACCTTTCGGCTCTGGTAAAACGACTTCGGAATTTAGATGTATCTGATAACCTGATTCTATTACACTTAACACCCAATCCTTATTAGTAACGGTTTCCCAGAAACTTACTCTTTCTGATAGTCTTTCTGGAAAACTCATACCTTTTTTGTAAACATTCTGTGGCGTAATGTCCGAAGGCATTGCAGTTGAAACATTTGACGCCTTTCTTCCAACTTCCAAGCTTTTGGTAGTTTCGGCCTTCTGCTTTCCGGGATGCGCCCTGACCGCGGACGTATCCCTCCGACCGAAACCACCGGTTTTTCGAGAGTCCGCTGTCTTCATACCTTCTTTTCCTCGTCTCAGGTGGATCTTGGTTTTGTTTTGCCTGCATTTGGGATAAGAGGAGGAGCGCGGTCAAGTCGGAATGAGTCGAGTCGCCGCTCGAATTCCCAGTGATAGCCTTCAGGGCCTCCAAATCGGTTTTACTTTTGAGTAAGCCGGGATTATTACTCAAAAGAATTAATTCTGCGTTTCTTGCCTTTATATTTTCAATACATTCCTTTGCTGCCTCCTCCAATTTTCCGGAACTTATACCTTTATTTAAAATATTTTTTATCTTGAAGTTGAAGTCCAAGTTCAATTGGATTCCTTTTTGAGAAACTTTGGGTGGTTTCTCTTCTTCGTCCTTGATTTTCCCTTTTTCTCCGGCTATCTTATCTATTGCTTTTTCAAATCTGCTTATTAAACATTCTTGGAAAAGCAGCATTTGCTGCTCTCTATTATCTTCTCGCCCTCTATCCTCCTGTCTTCGCCTGTCTTCAAAATGAACTGGAGCACCGTCGAGGTCTTGTTTGCCGTCCGTAGACATTTTACGGTCTATTATATTATCGGTTCGCGAGTACGCAAGAAACCGCTTAGAGATGGGGTTTGGGTCTCGTTAGGAAATTGGCGCGTTAAAACGCGCCAATTTAAAAATTGAAAGAAAGCGCACACACTGCGTTTGTTTTTCTTTTCGAAAATTGAAATCGAATATTGGAATTTTTTTCTATTTATATTTTGCTTCGAAAATCATGTTTTTTTTTAATTAATTTTTATTGTAAAACCTCTTCTCACGAAAAACCTGAAAATTAATATTTATAAATTTTATTTGACAGGTATTCCTTACCATAAACTTCATCACTTCTGTTGAAACAATTAGCTGCAAGTGAAAAGATACTAATTTGAAGAATATAAACTTCTAATATTGAAAAAAAAACATTTAAATTCCGGTAAATAATACTTTATTCAGTTTAATAAGCAGTTTAAGAAAATTGACAATAAAAATTAATTTAAAAAAAAACATGATTTTCGAAGCAAAATATAAATAGAAAAAAATTCCAATATTCGATTTCAATTTTCGAAAAGAAAAACAAACGCAGTGTGTGCGCTTTCTTTCAATTTTTAAATTGGCGCGTTTTAACGCGCCAATTTCCTAACGAGACCCAAACCCCATCTCTAAGCGGTTTCTTGCGTACTCGCGAACCGATAATAAATAATTAGAAACGGAACGGTCTGAATAATGAGACGAGAATTTAAAAAAAAACAATTAAAAATAAGCAACACGGTAAATTCAAAGAAATTCGACCTAAATTAACAACGTAGAATGGAGGATTTGTTCGAAAAACACGCGCAGGGAAATGTGCAGCACGGTGGGAATTGACTTTCGAAATATAGTCTGCTCCTATAAATGTTACGGCGTCGTTGCGTAAAAATTAAAGTGACGCGTCGACGTGACCGTCGACGATTTTTTGTTGACAATTATGTCGATTATTGTCAGTAACTGTTGTATTGATCAACAAAATCGTCAGCTGTTGTCAACAACAGTTGACAGTTACTTGACTATTGTTGACAACTGTCGACAAATTGTTGACAATTGTGAAAAATTTGTCGACAGTTGTCATCAATTTGTTGACGACAGGTGAACAGTTGTTGAAACTGTTGACACAATTATAGACTGCAAGCGCGCTCCATTGAACTCTTTTCATAGGCAGTTCGAAATAGATTTTTCTTCAGATTAATTCTTCTTTTAATGTTAAATGAAGCAAAAATCGGATATTTTACTGAAAGTAGAGTGATTTTCATATAAATTCATTTTATTATTTATTTGTATTTATATTAATATAATAAAAATTTAATGTAAAAACGGTTGTTTTTTGTTCTAATTTCTGCTGTTTACTTTTCACCGAATATATATTTTTTAACTTGTTATTTCAATCTTTTTAACTCTGATCGATTATGGCACTTGCAGACTTCTGAATGAGTGATAGACAGACATCGGTTGCTTGGAGCTTTTTCGAAAAGCTGCCAGAACGATCAGACGGCTAAAAATATGTGAAATGTAGAAAGTGCCAAGTGAAACTTCGATTTTTTGGTGCAACGACGTTGATGATACAACATATTGACAGTGTTCACAAAAGTGAATATGAGAAATTACAAAACATGTCGAAAACTAGTCGACTGAGTGTGATTCGCGATGTCGCTTCTCTCCAATCAGATGCTACGGATAATTTGATTATGTGAGCTTTTTTAACCAAAAACTGGCTAATTTTCTCCCAATCACAGGTGTCTGAGCACGTCAAATGTTCCGTTTCGAATTGTGAAGAACCAGTACTTCAAAAAGTTCATTCGATCATTGAACCCACACTTCACACTCATTTCTCCGGACGGAATCCGCCGCCAACTCCGTAAAAACACCGAAATGTATGTCGGAAAAATCAGAGAAGAAACGAGAGAAATGGAGGTAACAATGTGATTACGAATTCTATAAATCAATTAGGATATTCAGAAATGTTTCGTGACATTTGATGGATGGGATGGGAAATACGAAAAGCAAGGCATTTATGCTGTTTTTGTTTATTTTATCGATGCTGAATTTACGAGAAGAAAGATAGTGAGCGTTACATATCAAAAAAGTTATGCGAAACTTTATTTTCAGTTTCTCGGATTACGAAAATTAGTCGGCTCAGCTGATTCGTCGAATATTGGAGATCTTATCACAGATGTCTTGAAAAACTACAAGATTGAATTCAGTGCAGTGTTAGGAGCTTTCAAAGTGAACAGTTGAGTTTAGAAAGTTACCGTATTGTGGACAATTCAAATATCCAGTCGGCTGAACCACCGAAAAAACAAGAAAAACGAAAAGAAGAAAGTTTTTTTTCGAAATTCGTTCAATCAAAAAGTCAAGTCGACTTAAGTCGACTTGACTTTGGTCGACTTCGAAGTCGAGTCGACTTTAGTCGACCACGCTTCAAGTTGCAAATTCGCTCTATTGGACTGCTTTTTAGAGGGGATTCAAATTTAAAAAAATTTTTCTTTTTTTTTCTCAAAAAAAAATAAAGAAAAAAAAAATTTTTTCTCAAAAAGAATTACGAAAAAAAATTTTTTTTTTAATTTCAAATTTTTGCACTTGATGCATTTCACTTGAGATCCATCTGGTGATTTCTCGAAAAAATTTTGGAGATTTTTTCTTGATTTTTTTTCTGAAAATTAAATGAAAATGAAAATGTTTCAAATTATTCATCAAAAAAGTAAATTCAAATTAAAAATTAACGAAAAGCACTCATTTCACAATAAATGTGTGGAAAATTAATTTTAAATTTCCCTCCAAAAAACTGTGCAATAAAGCGCTCTTGCAACTTTGAAGTCAAGTCGACTTAAGTCAAGTCGACTAAAGTCGACTTCGAGTCAAAGTCGACTCGACTTGAAAGTCGACTTGAGTCAAGTCGACTTTAGTCGACTGAGAGTCGAATTACAGCCGACTTTAGTCGACCACTTTTAATCGGTAGTCGACTCCAAATTCGTCGAAAGTCGAGTCGACGCGTCACTCTACTGTCGACTACTAGTCGACAATTTGCCGTGTTGCAGAAGTCGACAATGGCTGACAATCTGTCGTGTCGACACACCATTTATCGGCCGAGTCGACACGATTTTTTCCTACAATTGTCGACATTGTCAACACGACAGGCTGTTGACACGTTACTCTAGTAAAAATAGGTAATGTATTTTTTCCTCGTTTCTCAACGAAAAACATAATATTTTTTTTGAGAAATGGAAACCACTTGTTATCGAAGTAATAACGTGCAATTCGCCAGACGGCTCCAAATAATTAGCTGGAGTCAATTAAGATAAAAAATCAATCTGGATTTCCGTAGTCTGACAGCAATTGGTGCTAACGGTAGCGGTAAGTTGTTTTTTGTTTCTGGATCACAAATAAGCAATAATCGATTCTTGGCAATATGTGTCAGCAGTTGGTAGAAAGCCTTTCTGCTTTTATCCGTCTTTTCGATGTAATTCGCATTGATGGCGATCCGAAGGAAAGGCTTTTTGCAGAATTTCTGAAAATGTCTCAACATGCGTTCTGTGGGGAAAGGAGTATTTTAAATTTTATGTCAAGATCGGTTTCAGAAGTTTGTGACTAATGACGCTGATACATTTTTAAGAACACATGTTTCACTTCTATGGCACTGAACGATGCATATCGGTGTAAAAAAAGAAAAAAGATAGAAAACAGGATGTAAAGAAACATTCGGAAAATCTGTGTTTTTTATTGAGCGAATGTGAAATAATTTTGAAAAATTAAAACTTTTGACTAAGATGGCATATTGGAAATGTAAAACTCTATGTGGAAGTATTATATTATTAGGATATCTGCTTTTTACTAAGCGAACAGTTTCGTTCCGTCAGACTTTCCCGGACGGTTTTGTTGAATAACTCAAAAGAACGAGGGCCTCTTACTTTGATATTCGGAATGAAGTGATCGCCTCTCGAGCGCCATATCTTTAGGAGACCCCTGGGTACTTTGAATACTGTAGAACTATACACCCAAAATTTAAAGACACTGTTTTCCAATGTTTCTAAAACATTCCAGAATGTTCCCGAAAGTTTAGAACACTGTTTAGTGTAGTTTAGAGCAGCGTAGCCGCGAGCTTTCCACTGGTATTAACTAATAAAATTAGTTACAATTAGAGAAAATTCTAAAAAAAAGATCTGACCGCCTGTCTTCACAATTCGTTTGTTCCAAGTTTAACGATTTCTTTTCGGTCACAAATACCTTCTTAGATTCACTTCTCAGGTTTGTTTGTTATACGGACGGATTTGAATTTACTTGAAATGTTCTGCGTCTTCTAGTTTTTTCCGTTGTTTATTTCCATAAAGGTTATTCTTCTAATAATCTGAAATAAAGTTGTATGAATTAGAGAAATTAAAAGTGAGAACGTTGAAAAATATATTATAATAAATACTATTTTCTATTTTTCTCCTTTCCGTCGTCCTTGTCCAAATTTTCACTTGTCTATTAAAGTTGTAGTTTTGCATATATGAACCTGATTATTTACATGTGATATACGGACATGCCAATTGATATATCAGCAAAATGTTGACTGTTTTTATCGTTGTTAATATATGGTTGCGATGCGCTCGGGTGGCCATGACTCCACCCCGAATATCAAAGTAAAACGCCCCCGTTCTTTTGAGTTATTCAAAAAGAAGTCCTGGAGAGACAGACGGAACTATTCGCTTAATAATAAGTAGATATGAAAAACTAGGAGTCTCGGAAACACGTCGGTACTGAAACCCTGTGTGGGCTTTTCCAATCGAAGAATCCTTACGAGGCAATACAATATGAAATAGCGAGACCAATGAGCCTCGGAAGCTATTATCCTTTAGTTGCAGGAAAAAGAAAAAATATCATTAATTTGAATTTGAAGAATCATTGCTTTAAAGGATAAAAACTACATTTCTAGTTTTTTAAAGCACAGTTCTATCCTTCCTCAGCGGTCTATGGAATCTGGAATTTATTTCCCTCTGTGATTGTGAGTATAAAGAAAAAACCATTTTCGTTTATGAATGGACCGATCAGCTATACTATTAATATACATATGCGGCTTAAAAATCCCGTTGCGAATTTATTTTGAAATTTATCGCTGTCTTCGCGCGGCGAAAAATGGTTCCCAAAATATTAAAATTAGCGCGATATTTTAGTAATTAAACGCTCATCCCGCCACAATCACTCGTCGCAACAGTTACCCTTTCGGACGGGGATAATATTTTATATTTCGAGTGTCGCCACGATGTATAAAATTCCGAGCGCACTAATTTTCAGTTTCCCTTTTCAAGGATCATTTTCCTGTGAAACGGCGGTAGATAACAGCTTAAAATATGGTGCAATGCCGTCTTATTAATTTTCAGAATTTTACTTTTTGTCCGAGGTCCTGTCGGTTTATTTTGGCACACGCATGAAATAGAACATCGAAGGAAAATAGCGCTCATTTACATTTCATCGTTTTTCAGCTAATCACCTTTAAAGGTCTTAACACCACACTTTTCAAATACCTTTTAAAAAATTGTGTCTATATATCTGTAACACGTTCTGTGGAAGGTTAACTTCCTTAATAGTTAGTTTTTCTTGTTTTAAAGCTTTTTTCTGATGCAATGTGGTTCACGTTACTTTAGCTGAGTGGCACAAACAGTTCTGTATAAAAATTTGATTTATTGCATCGACACTCAGTTAACCAGAGAAGGGTGGAATTCCACATTCCGCATTCCGGATTCCGCCGTTTTTTTCATTCCGTTTTCCGGATTCTGGATTCCGTGAAAAATGTTTTTTCCGTTTTCCGGATTCCGAGTTCCCAAAATCCAATTCCGCCAAACTATGAGTTTTAATACTTTATTCTCAAATGTTGTGAAAAGTATACTTTTTTGATCTCCCACAAAAATTAATGGTTAAAATTCCGGATTCCGTATTCCGCCGTTTTTTACAATCCGTATTCCGGATTCCGTGAAAAAATTTTTTTTCCGTTTTCCGGATTCCATGAAAAAATTATTTTTCCGTATTCCGGATTTCGGATTCCGTATATCACCATAATAATCAAGAAATGCCGTTTTGAAACTTTAAAAAACTGAGGAATGTTACCGAATCCAGATTGATGACGGATTATTTCAGCGGCATCCATTTAGATGCAGGGGCCACCATTGACTCTTATGAAATGACAGATAGAATTTTGGAAAATGTTGGAATTACTGGGAACTCTTTTCTGATGAGCGTTAATATTTGCAGCTTTCTTTTTTTTTTGATGCGTTATTTTCTACATAAGATTTATAGATTTTTGCGGAAATGTTCTACAGAAAATGTTGGTTGCAGCTATCGACGAAACAGGTAGTATCTCCTATGATTTCAAATTCCATCAAGACCAAATATGCAAAATACATTTTCTGAATTCTTACAACATAAGTGCGTCGCATCAGCGCATCATAATGATAACATCATAATCAGCGCATACGAGAAAGGGTATTCCCCAGTCTTCACATTTATCTCAGCGGGAAATCTTTCAATAAGCGGTTCATTTAACCGAAATTCAATCACGTAGCTTATAAGAAAAATAGCTTTCAAAATTTGTCAAGTTTCCAATGATCCATATTGCTGTGGGGTGTGAGACAGAAGACGAGCAAGATAGACCAATTTATTCAACAGAGGAAAAAAGCCGCCCTTTTATAGTGCGAAAAGTAGGTCAAATACGTGTAACGTGAAAAACAAAGAATGGCGAGTGGTTCACGTAAAAAAATATTCATTTATTTGTTTATGCGGTAATGATCGCAACACAATTTCCGAAAATCCCAATATTACATCATATAACTGTCTAATTTATGTTTACATTTTTGTGTCTGTGAACGACACGTTGATACTACAGGATGGTTTCAGTTCAGCTTGAAACCTCATCTTTCTTGTCGACCATTGTCGTGCAATGAAGTTTATTCTTTACTATTCATTTGTGCAAGAAATGCAAGAAAGCCGATTTCAGTTTTAAATACTTATTATGCATTTGTTAAATGCTAAAAATGAACCTTTTACCTACACAAATAGGATTATTAACTAACCGAACTATTTTAATTGACAATGGATTCATTAGGAATCTCCTACAATCCCGTACAAACTGGGTGCATTGTGTGTACGTGTTTGTTGCAAGACAATATGCATAGTCAATCATCGACATCTTTTCCGCATCATCTCGCCAGCTGTCCGCGTATTGTAGACACCTTGTGGAAGGCGGAGATACAGTCTACCTATTGTTGCCGGACCACCCCACCTATTCTCTCATTCTGTTTGTCGACTAACCTTGCCATGCCACTGCCAATTTTTTCTTTCCGCGTCGCTGTCCGCAAGGACCCTTATTTAACTGAATCGTCAATAATTTTATGTTAATTATATAAATGCTCAAGATTTCAGAGCCATTTCAACACATTCGCTCGACTCTCAGACGGAAGAAACCCAAATCGCACAGTAGAAGAATAGCTAACAAAGAAGGCAGTGTTTGTGGCGTTGCCCAAACGATAATCTGCCGATAAAAACTCACAAACTCACGAAGCCACCAATCCACAGACTAACTACCCCGCGATCATTCTCTATTCCTGCTCTTCTCTCAAAATGTCTTCTGATCCATCCCTTCTCTCCTGGAACGGTGTCCGCCTTTTCTTGATCTGTTCCCTTCTCACTGCGATGACTAATTTTCCATCAGGTTTGTCGAATACCGTTGCTCAGATTTATTTTAAACATATTTTGCGTTTACAGGATTCTCTCACACATCTGTCAATACCGCTGTTCACAAGCTCAACGAATACTTGAATAATTCGTTCACGGAGAGATACCGTCCCCTTGATCATGAGGAGGTTTCTCTACTGAAGTCTGGAATTAATTCTGCCTGGTACTTATTCCAAATAGTCGGAGCAATGTGTAGCCCGTTTCTTTGCGATAACTATGGACGGAAAATAGCATTTGCTATATCCATAGCTTTCATGACGTTGGCTGGAGGGATGCAAATGCTGGCTAGCTTTACTCCATATTCGGAAGTACTAATCGCCGGTCGATTGATTGCCGCTGCCTTTTCTCCACTCAGTGACGCTGCATTGATTCTTTATCTGCAGGTAAGATTGCAATCTGAGAGAGCGTATGATTTTAGGATAAAAAACGCGGTTAGGAAGTACAATCATGTAAGAAAGCACCGTCATTGACGAGTAAAGGTAGTTTTCCGATGCTAAATTTAGAAGATCCAGTGAATATTCAAGAAAGATGGAGCGTGGTGTATATGCGCGGCAGTATGACCAAATGTTTTCTAGAAAATAGTTTAAAACAATAGAAATAAAACACTAGAAACAACACATTTTTGCAAATTCAGTTGACGGTTATTGGAATGTCTCATGATTCTCAAATTAATTCGGAAAATATTATTTTATTTTCTTTTTGATTAATTAGGAAGTTTGTATTTAGGAAGTGTCGCCAGCTTCACTTCGAGGAACAATGTCATCACTTTATTCTACTGGTTATTCCACAATGTGTTTGCTTGGCATGATACTCGGTCATGAAGGATTGCTTGGCCATTCGCTTTCTGTGTTGTTATTTGTGCCGGTTATTCCTGGAATTTTGTCTACTGCGTTCATTCTTTGGATGCCCGACACTCCAAAGTTTCTGTTGCTGGTCAAGAAGGATAAAGCAGCTGCGCTAAAGTCTCTTCGATTTTTCCAAGGGCACCTACCAGACCACACACTTTTAATCGACTCGATGGAGCAACACCAAAAAGATGATGCAACAATCAGCAATAACAATAACGAAGATAAAAACGGAGAAAAAGCTACTTCAGTGATGCATATTCTCACAACTTCTTACCTCCGTAAGGCGATGATGTTGTCTGTTGCAGCTGCTATTCTTACTCTTCCATTTTATCCCATTCTTCAAAGCAGTACTTTTTTCTTTACAGATATGGGCGTTGATGTGTAAGAAACAAATCTGAAAGATACTTTTATCATCAGTTACTTTTTAGGAAAACTTCTCAAATGGCTTCCAGCTTGATGATGGTTGTTTTAACCGCTTCCTCCATCTGCTCAACTATGATAATCGACAAAGTTCCCCGACGAATTCTGCTCCTTACTTGTGGATCATGTACTGTTTTTTTCCTAACTATGTTTGCAATCGCAGAGCAGATGCATCAGCAGTTATTTGCTATGGGAGCTTGCTTCGGATTCGTTATGGCCTATGGGTAAGTTTATCTCAAAAAGCGTGGTGCAATATTAACAGTAAAAATTATATCAATGCGTTGTCTACCTACCGTTTAACTAGGAAAAAACCAAACTTGCTGGGCATGAGCGATATTTGATTTAATGATGGTATTGTCGTTTTAAAAGAATTGCAACGCACAAGAGCTCTTAAGGTAATCCAGGGAGCATGCTAATCTTAACATGTACATTCAAGCTCGGAAAAATTCCCCCATAAGGCTTTATTTAGACTAGATGACTTTATGGTTGGTTTTTACCGGATGCATGTTTTAAGTTTGGCTTGTTTCGCTATTGGAGCAGGAGAAACTCAGAGAACATGTCGATTTAATATATAAAATAAAAAGGCTGAATCGCACGCAGTGAGCTTTCCGATCAGACTTCGACAAATTTTCGAAATAATTGTTCGGAACGTTTTTGATTAAAATTTATTATTTTCGTCGAAAAACTCCTATTTCGACAAAGAAACACTGATCGCACAGTAGTTCTAATGACCCCCAGCATGTCAGCAAATGCGCTTCATTGGAAAATATTAGTAAAGATCATGTGAAAATGAGAGACGCAAACTTCAAATATTGCCCATTTTTTCGTGATTTCTTTTTCGACTTAAAATACCAAAGTTGAAGTTTCAGACTTCTTAAACCAGTATGTATTTCGGTTTTTACGGAATCTCATCAGAGAAATAGAACCGAACGTTAACAAAATTAATAGATGCTTGGCCACGAGCATTAAATCAAATAACTGTTTTACCCGAATTTTTTTTAATGAGTTACTCACGAAATCTTAAACGCGCCACTATAATAAACATGTTTCTAGAATAGAAGCAGTGTGTCCTTACCGGTACGATTCGGTTAATTTACCGGTAATTTTACCGGTAAATTAACCGCGAAAGTACCGGTACTTTACCGGTAAGGTACCGGTACTTTACCGGTAAAAGTACCGGTACTTTACCGGTAAAGTACCGGTACTTTCGCGGTAATTTTTTACCGGTACTTCACCGGTAGAATTTTTTTTATTTTTATTAGAAAACATTATTAATCTGCTGAATTTACCGAAATCTTTTCTGTTAATTTTAATATTACTATTCCAAAACAGCTGTGTTTGCGAATTAACCAAATTCATTATAAACTAAACAATAACAAGAGTTGCATGAGTCAATATGAACAGTAATCAAGAAATTATTCTGATTGCTCTTCTTCGTCGCTACATGGTAGTGAATAATCCAACATTTCATCGGTCGGTTCATCTGTGGCATCACTGACATTGTCACTTTGATCTTCATCGGAGTGTTCATCTTTATCTAGACTTTCTTCTCTACTAAAATCCAAAAGATTTGTACTAAAAATGAAAAAAGATAAAATTACCGAAGACGACTGATCTCAGAAACGAGAAGAATACTGTTCAAAGTCTCAATAGATGCTCTGTTTCTCTTTTTTTGCCTGATGAAGTCTGAGCATCGGCTGAAAATATGATCGATTTTCAATGTTATAGCTGTATATTTGCCTGAACAATCTCTCTGAAACGAATGAAAATAAGAAAATGACGAAAAAACAAAAAAAAAACAAGAAAATTCTAAAAACTAGCAAGAATTTTGAGATGACCTAAAAAAAACTAGGTCGTGTAATCCTCGTGGACTTAAAATTTTTACCGGTACTTTACCGGTAAAGTACCGGTAATTTTACCGGTAAAGTACCGGTACTTTCGCGGTAATTTCGTAAAGTACCGGTACAGTACCGGTATTTTTTCAGTAAAATTTACCGGTAAAGTACCGGTAAAAATAGCGAAACGAGCCTTTACCGGAAATGTTTATCGGTAAGGACACACTGAATAGAAGTAGGACTATCCTTTAGATTCCTTCAAAGTTAGAACATATTTTTTCTAAAATAAAAATATTTTTAGAATAGGAGTAGGACCGGTTATCTGGTCGATTCCACCAGAGTTATCTCCACTTGCTGACCGTTCGATGATGTTTTGCCTGGTCTATTCGATTCACAGTTGTCTGGTCGTCATCACCAACTTCTCAACGATCCCGTTGTTTATGAATGTTGGAGCCTTCTCATTCGTCATTCTTTTCGCCATACCTTCTGCACTGGCCCTCGTCTACTTACTGATATGCCTACCGGAGACAAGTGGACGGGATGTCCATGTCATTGTCAATGAATTGAAAGGAATTGTTGAAGACAAAGAACCGAAAAATGATATCATTTTAATTACTTAACTATTTCAATATTCATTTCCATCCAATCCTGAGAATATGAGAAGGGTCGCGGGGTAGTCTGTATATTTGTCGAGACGTGAGGGAAATGAATTGAACGCGAAAAATGGAAACGATAGAAGAGATGGCGGAGCGTAAGCCGCGTTAAGCCAATTGCAGCTTGCATACTCCGCTCTTTCTACCCTCGGTACTGTTTCTCCCATTCAACCGTTTTCCTTATTTTCGTTCTTATTTTCCATTTTGTATTTTCAAAAACCCCTGTAAAAAGGGTATTCGTGTTGTATTTTCTTACATTGACCATGTATTTAAAGAAGAATTATTACCTTTTTTACATTTTAATGTCAGCATTTTCAAAATTTGCCTTAAGTTATATAAAAAGTTTGCATTCATTCGAAGGACCAAGTTGAGCTACTTACTTAAATTTTCCATATCACAATAAAGCGGACGAGAAGTTGATTGAGATTTACTTTAAAAATGGTATGTTTCCGAGAGCAACTCCTGGAAAGCTTTGTTCCTATAATTTCATCTAGTTGGAGTGCAAACACATTATTATTTTTTTTCTTTATTCGTTCATATTTATGAAATAAAACAACACTTGAATTCCAGAGAAATTGGAGAAAACTTAAAACACCTCCGACTGACTAGAAGAAAGATTTACAGCTTTAGAGAAGATGAGCAGCTTCAGCTTTTTTTAAATTTCGAAACGAACACTCGATTGGAAAAAACAATGAAAAACGCAAGTCACATATCGAATAATTGCTATAATATAAAGGCGAGAAGAAGCATCATAGAGATATGTGAAGACTACCAAACTAAAGCTATCAGCTGTGAAATACTCGACGAAATAACGAATAAACAGAATCCGAAGAATTTGTCCCGAATTCAAGCGTATTCTGTTTATCTAAAAATTGATACCTAATCGGGGAAAAGAGTCAGAAATTCAGGGTCCCAAACTGAGATTCGCTGACTGGAAAAAAAAACAAACGACAATGATAAATCGAGGAAAATAAAAAAGAAGAAGAAAAAATTCCACTTTCAAATCAAGTGTCCCAACTTGAGCAAAACGTGGAAAATACAATAATTGAAGATGGAAAAGAGATGGCTGTAAATGTGACTTGATTCTTCGGTATTTTCTGAGAGAATTCTTTAAAAAAAACTGAAGCTGCTCGGAAAATACAATGAAAGCAAATTTGTTTCTGAGGAAAAGTGGGGGTGGGGGGGGGGTGGTCTAACAATAAGGAAATCATTTTTAGCCGGGCTCATTACTTACTGAAACAGCGGGGGTGTGGAGAAGACAAAAACACGAATATCAGATGGCGAAAGAAGTTTGGCGAAACGTTGGAAAACAAAGAGGAAGAAAGCGGAACATTAAGTCAGAAGGCGAAAAAGATAGGCGGCTAGATGTGAAAACTACAGAAAATAGATACAAATATTTGGAGGGGTAACGCAGGATTTTGATGATTAGATGAGGAGAAGTGCTGCCGCGTATTTGGCAATTGCCTTCTTCTCCTTCACCACTTTGGCGACGTAGATGCCGTCGTCGTCCTGCTCAACGTTCTGAAATTATGCGTGTTCATGTGAAGAACCGACTAATTTCATAAGGCTCATTAACAAATTTCCGAAAATAAATATACCTTGATGTCAAGCTTGAAGGTGTTTCCAGACTTGACCGATTTGACCCGTTCGTTCTTTTCAATTTTTTCCGATCCGCGGAACCATTGTACTGTCAGACCTATAAAATTGCATTAGATCAGGACCAAATTGGTTGACGCTCATACCTTCAACGCTTTCAAATTCAATAGTGAAGGCAGTGGATCCACCGAGCGGAGCGGACACAGAAGATGGCAGTCTGCTCACTGGTGGATCAGCTGTTTCCCCCACCACAACCAATGAAGCCACAGAGACGAGATTGGTTCCCTTTGAGCGGACTTCTAGTTGGAAGTGTCCTGCGTCAGAAGCTTCTGCTGAATCGATGGTCAAAGAAAGAATGTCTCCGTCTTGGATGATTCTGATTTTGCCTCCGTCGGTTAGCTGGAAAAAATATTGCTTTCTTATACATTTCTCTTTTTTGTGAAAAATATAGGATGGTGACTTTAAACTCACTTCTTGCCCATTTCGCATCCATAAAACTTCTTCTGGAGATCCTTCTACTCTTGCTTCAAATGTCACTGATTCACCAATTTTCACTATCTCACCGCTTAGATGTTTGGCGACACGAAGGCGAATTTCAGAGTTTTCTACATGTCCATTCACAAGAGGCAGCTCTCCTTTTACTGTCAACGTGGCTCTTGTTTGCTCCTGCCCGGCAGAGTTGGAAGCACGGCACAGGTACTGCCCATCATCTGATTTCTTGACACCGCTGATCCGCAGCGTAGCTCTTCCAGCAACAAATGAAGAATGAAGTCTTGAGTCTGCTTCGGATATTCTTTCTCCGTTGTGAAGCCATTCAATTAGTGGTATTGGTTGTCCGGAAACTTCTGAAGAGAACTCAGCGGATCCTCCCACGTCGACTTCGGCGTCAGTAAGTTGAGAAGTGAAGGATGGAAGCTCGCTAGTTATTTTAGTCTTAAGATCGTCAGCAGCTGATCGGACATCTGGTGACACATCACGGATAAGAGATCTTCTTCTTATATCAGCGTAGGAATGTGATCTTTCGACATCAGTGCCGGCGGAGAGAGTGTCGTAGGCTCTTCGTGGTCTGAATGAAGAGACACGTGGAATTGGCTCTCCACCTTTTGTTTGAACAGTCAAGACACATTCGGAAACATCAGTTCCAAGTTCGTTGGTTGCGGTGACCGTGTATGTACCAGCATCACTGACACGAGCATTGAAGATCTCAAGAGAGCAAACCCCACTGCGGAAGGAAACCTGTACACGGTCTTCATCTACTGGGTGTCCATCCTTCATCCATTCAATCTTTGGATTAGGGTTTCCTTGCAATGAGCAAGTCAGTTTGCATTGGTGATTCTTCTGGATCAAACGGTTTCTGAGATGGAATGTGAATATTGGAGCCGATCTTCTCTCCTTGAATTCCTCGACTTTTGGCGGATTTGGTGTTTTCTTCATTGGCTCCAATGGCTCAAATTTGAGCGGTTCAGAATGACGAGTGACGTTCAAGAACACAATCTCTTCTTTTGCACCGTAGGAGTTCTTTGCGCGAACAGTGTATTCTCCCTTATCGTCTCCCTTCACGCGGTTGATCGTGAGCCCATAATCATTTCCATTGTATCTCTTCATGTATTTCACACTTTGTTTCAACTCTTTGTCATCTTTATGCCAGGTAACAACAGGAGGAGAAGACGCAATCACTCTGCAATAGAAGTTGGCAGATTGTCCCTCAGCAACTTCTGTTCCGTATGGTTTGATAATGAATCTTGGTTGCGCTTCAGATCTATCCCAGAAGGCGTCCCGAATCGAGTATTCTTGTGGTCTATGCTTCCTCAATGAGGAATAGTTTGAAATTCTTCCAAGTGGAGGTAATGGTTCCGGCCAGGCATCGTATTTTGACTTGATGGAATCACGAATCTTGGTGTATCTACTACTAGGAATCTCAGAATCACGTTCAGGAACACGTCCAGGCGAGAGCCATGGATGCTCGAGGGCTTGATGAATGGTCATTCTTGTGCTTGGATCAGCTAGAAGAAGTTTTCGAATAAAATCTTTTCCGTCTTCAGAAATGCTCGAGAATGCAGAATCATCCATGTTCCAGTCACAGCTCTGAAAATAAATAAATAAGCATTTGAAAAAGAACACAATTCAAGGGCTTCTCTCACCTTAACATTCCTCAACGTCTCATCATCGTTTTCCCCGCCAAATGGCGAAAGCCCGGAGAGTAGAATGTAAGAGAGAACTCCAACGCTCCACATATCAGTGTAATATCCGACTGGCTTGCCTTCAGCAACTTCTGGAGCGGCGAATTCTGCTGTTCCTGTGGTGACCTTCACAGATTCCTTCGGATCCAGATGAGCGGTAAGTCCAAAGTCGATCAGTTTCAGCTCATTGCTTCTCTTCGTTGTGAACATAATATTCTCTGGCTTCAAATCCAGATGCACATAATTGTTTTCATGCATGTGGCAGAGAGCTTTGCAAACTTGTCTCATGTATTCTACGGCTTCGTTCTCACTCATTTTGTTATGATCGTCAGCTACCTTCTCGAAAAGTTCTCCTCCGCTCATGAACTCGTAGATCATAACCATTTCGTTGTCGTCTTCGAAAGCATCGTGAAGGTTGACCAGTTTTGGATGTCTCAAAACTGACATCGTCTGAATTTCCTTTCTAACCGTGTCTTTGTCGGCAGCGTGTGGAGTCATCACAAACTTCGCTGCAAAGTTGTTACCAGTGGCCCTTTCAACGACCCTGTGAACAACTCCAAAGGCTCCTACTCCGAGTTCTTCATGAATGTCGTAGTGGTCGAGAACATGGTCGTGTTTGATTTCTACTGGTTGCGGATAGTATTGCTTCCAGATGTCAAATACATAATTGTCGTAATTGGAGGAGACGGTCCCCGTTCCACGGATAATCTTGCCTTGGTCATCGACGGTGTATCCTCGACGACGCTTGCGTTCATCTCCTGGAATCAAAACAGGAGCAGTTGGTTCGCATGGTTTTGATTGCCCATGTTTGTTCTCAGCAGTGATTCTGAATTCGTACTGTTTTCCAGCGCGGAGACCTTCCACAGTAGTATAGGTGTATCGGCTTTTGGCACATGCAGTCCACGATCCTCCCATAGCTTCTCTCTTCTCGATTGTGTAGTTAGTGACCAACGATCCTCCATCGAGTGCTGGTGGTTTCCACGACAAAATGACAGCTTCATCAAGAATGTTCTCTATGATTGGGAATCTTGGAGGTTCAGGAACATCTGCTACAGTAACATTGACAATTCCAGAATCGGATCCTACCGAGTTCTCAACAACAACACGGTACTCTCCATAGTCTTCACGGCTTGCATTTGAAATTTTTAAGGTGGCGAACTTTTCATCTGTGCTAATGCTGTATTTGCTGTTGTTCTCGATCTTTTCGCCATTCCTTGTCCATCTGGATTCTCCTTGCGGGAACGCCTTGTATGGGATCTTCAACTCGATGGTTTCTGTTTTCTGAGCTTCATATCCTCCGTGGTATTTTGGTGGAATGAAGACGCGTGGCTTGGTCTTGATGCGCAAGTTGGCTCTCGTGCTTCGGGTGCCCGATGAGTTTGTTGCTCGGCAAGAGTACTCATCTGCATCATCAGAAGTCAAATCGTTGATGATAAGAACTTGCTTGTCTCCCTTGTTGATAAGAGTATACTTGCTGGTGTCGACAAGTTCCTTGCATCCCTTGAACCATCTGTATTCTGGCCTTGGAGATCCAGTGATTTCACATTCGAAAGAGACACTTCTTCCGACTTCTTCACTAAAATCACTCAATGGGCTGACAATTTTTGGTCCTTCTCCTGGTCCAGAAGCTCGGAACAGAGTCTGAGCAAGCTCAGTTGGATCAGAGAGTCCAGCATCATTAGCAGCAAACACTCGGTATTTGTATTTTCTTCCATCGATGAGATTTGGAACATTGTAAGTGTTTGGTGGAGACGGATTTTGGTTGCATCTGAACCACTCATCATGTCCCTCTTCTTGCTTCTCAATGATGTATCCACGAAGACGGCCTCCTCCATCGGTTGATGGACGTTGCCACAAAAGCGTGACATAGTCACCTCCCACTTGACTGATTTCCAGGTTGATAGGAGAAGAAGGTGGATCGAATGGTAGACGTGCGACAATTGGATGCTCGCTGACAAGCGGAGCCCCGATCCCGTTTTCGTTTTGAGCTGAAACTCTGAACTCGTATTCATGATTTTCGAATAGTCCTGTCGTAATGTAGTTCAGGTCCTTGACATTGGACGCAACAGTAACCCAATCGTCTTTTGACAGATCTCTTTTCTCAACAACGTAGTTGGTAATCTTCGAACCGCCGTCGGTGACCGGTGGTCGCCATGACAACGTGGCAGTGCTTGGCCCAATGTTACTGATGTGCAGTGGACCTTGTGGCGCTTCTGGCAATCCGGTGACGTTAAGCCAAAATCCAGTGGTAGCTTCTCCTGAATCATTGGAGACGGTGTACTCGTACCGCCCAGATTCTTTCACTGACAAAGCCGGAATGGTGATGAGTATGTGATCATCGAATTCAACAGTTCTGATTGTCGGATGATCCATATCAATTTCTTGCTTATTAAGAACCAAACTATGACGGAATGGTGCAGTTCCAGAGAAATAAATTTTCAGACGAACAAGGTCACCACTTGGAAGGATTGTGTTTGGAACATCCTTCTCGATGACTGGTGGAGCTTGAACAATGAGCTTAGCAGTAGCAGAATCGCTTCCATATGAATTGAACACTTCAACAGTGTATTCTCCAGCATCAATATCCCATACTTCTTTGATTGTGAACTTATAAACACCGTCACTTGATTCAAACCTGTATCGACTACTCTCTGGAAGCTCTCTACCGTTTCTCAGCCACCTGGCTGTTGGCTCTGGTCTTCCAACCGCTTCACAAGTGAACACAGCCCTTCTGTTATATGGCTGAGCAGTATCTTCTGGCTTGACAACAATTTGTGGGCGTGAACCTCCAGACTCTTGAATCTTGATTGGTCCTGATGGAAGTGAAGGTATGCCCTTTCCAGCAGCATTGATAGCAACCACTCGAAATTCGTAGTCATTGAATTCCTTCAGTTTGTCAACAGTGAACTCTGGTTCACGCACGTTGTAGTCACTGACAACAGACCACAGTGTACTTCCATACTCGCGCATCTCAATATTGTATCCTGTGATTTTGGAGCCACCGTCATCCAATGGTGGCATCCAGGTAATCGTGCAGTGATTTCGACCAATTGACTTTGCACCAACTTGGATTGGTGGTCCTGGTGGCCCATATCTAGACTTGAGTTGACATCTTTCTGATGGTGGCGATGGCTTTGAGAAGCCAGCGGCATTCTTCGCAATGATTCTGAACTCGAATTCTCCATTCTGTCGAAGTCCAGTAACACGTGCATGACATTGCTCGGCAAGGTCCATTTTGGCGTTAATCCATCGCCCAGAAGAAGTATCTCTGTACTGCACTTGATAGCCTATGATCTTGGATCCTCCATCTCTTGGTGGATCCCATTCCAAATCGGCCCATGTCGAATCCTTGTCGCGGACAGTTGGAGCTTCTGGTTGATTTGGAATATCGAATTGGTACTTGGCAACAACAACTTCAGAAAGTTCACATGGCTCTGAAACTCCATATTGAGTCTCTGCTCGAACACGGAAACGATAACGGTTATCCTTGATAAGCCCTCCGACAGTGTAATTCAAATTACGAACGAAGGACGAAGCCTTCTCCCATTTTCCGTCAGAATGTCGAAGATCCAATTTCTCAACGATGTAATTGGTGATTGGTGATCCTCCATCAGAGGATGGTGGCATCCAGTAAAGTGTACAACAGTCTGGTGAAACATCCTCGACCCTGATGTTTTGCGGTGGAGCTGGTTTATCAACTACTTTGAGACGGATACTTGCAGAATCACTTCCTTGGCTGTTGTTAAGCTCAACAAAATAGAGTCCGCCATCAGTGAGTTCAGATTTCAATATGGTCAATGTGGCCAGGAAGTCACTGTATTCAACTTTAATTCTTGAATCGGTCGGGCTGATCTTATTCTCTCCCTTCGAGAATGTAACAGTGGGAGCAGGCGATGCCGCGAACGGTACGAGGATCTTTGCACGATCTCCTGCATAAACAAGAATATCTCTTGTTAGCATTCCCATGTTAATCTTTGGTCTAGTTGGAGCACTATCGGCAGTGATTGGAACAGAGTTCGCACTGTAAACACCCTGTCCTGCAGCATTGTAAGCAGCAACTCGGAACTCGTATGTTTTCTTTGGAGTGAGCCCAGTGACCCTGTGTTTTGTGTCGAGAATGTTTCCAAATGCAGCCTTTGTCCATTCAGTTGATCCAACTTCTCTCTTTTCGATGACGTAACCTTGAATTGGTGCTCCTCCATCAGAAGTGGGCCTTGTCCATTGCAGAGTGATGGCTTCTTCTGAAGTCTCAACGGCTTCCGGTTGCCCAGGTGCTCCTGGAGTGTCGAATGGATTCTTGGCAACAATTGCATCATCTGTCTCGAGCGGCTCTCCGACACCATATTGATTCTCAGCACGAACACGGAATTCGTACGGAGTGTTAGCATCCAAATTACGAACACGAAGAGTCGTTCCAATTGGATGTCCAACAGTGACCCAATCACCACCTGGTGTTCTTTTCTCAACCACGTAGTTGGTGATTTCGTCTCCTCCGTTATCCTTTGGTGGTCTCCATGAGAGTGTCATAGCATCCCCTTGGATATCAGTTGCACGGATTGGACCAGTTGGTTTGCCTGGAGCATCGAGAACAAACACATTGAGTTTGCAAGTATCTTTTCCGTATTTGTTGGTAGCGGAAATCTTGTATGGGCCTGCATCAGATCGTTTCGATCCAGTAGTAGTGATGACAATTTCTCCCGGGTTGACATCCACAACAGTTCTCTCATTCTCGAAAACTGGAGAGATGCCATTGAACAAGTCAATGATGGGCTTCGGATTTCCACCAGCATATGGAATACGAATTTGGATAGTTTCTCCTGCACGAACAGTGATGTCCTTGAGATTGGTGATATCGAAGATTGGGCGCCCTGGTTGTTCTTCAATCAAAACTAAGTCTGATGGTTTAGACGGCTCTCCTTCTCCGGCGCTGTTGACGGCAATAATTCGGAACTCATACTCCTCCTTTTCGCCGAGGTTCTTGACTTCGAAAGCAGTATCACGGACTGGTTTGTCATTGCATCTTGTCCATTCATTATCTCCCAACTTCTTCCTTTCGATTATATATCCATCAATTGGAGCGCCTCCGTCTCTCAATGGCCTATTCCATGTTAGCTCGGCGGAGTTCTTAGTGATTTTACCGACTCTTGGAGCATCGGGTGCTCCTGGTTTCTCAACGTACGGTCTGCATGTGACTGGTTCAGACCCATTGCTAGGCTCTCCCTGACCAGCAGCATTTACAGCACGTACACGGAATTGGTAAGTCTCATTTTCATGAAGTCCTGGTACAATACACTCCGTTCCCTTGACCATTGGCATTTTGACCGGAGCCCAATCCCCGCCACCTCTCTTTTCGAATCGTTCAACAACGTATCCAATAATGGGAGAGCCTCCATCATCTCTGGGAGGATTCCATGCCAGCGAAACTTGATTGGTGTCGTATCCAGTGATATCTGGAGTGCTTGGTGCACCTGGTGGGTCAAATGGATCCTTGATAACGACAGGTGCTCCTTGACAGTGATCGGAAAGACCGACAACATTTTCGGCACGAATCCTGAAGCGGTATTGCTGACCGTGTTCAAGTCCACGAACTGTGTAAGACGTTCCAGAAATGAGTCCGGGAACTTTTTCCCAAATTTGAGATCCGATTTCCTGGTATTCTATTTTGTATCCAGTAATCTCCGATCCTCCGTCGTCTTTTGGCGCGGTCCAGTTGAGCGTGCAAGTATGTCTGCTCACAGCCGGATATGTGATATTTTCTGGAGGTGCTGGTTTATCGATAACAGTGATTTTAATGTTAGCCTCAGCTTCTCCAAATGGATTGACAGCCTTAATTTTGACTGGTCCAGAATCCGACCTCTTTGTTGATGGGATTACAAGCTTCGTCTGCGAATCAGTTGTTTCAACGTTATCCAATGCTTTTCCACCTTCCTTCGTCCATGAAATCTCTGGTTGTGGGGAAGCCGTGAATGGAATGGTAATAACTAGAGGTTCTCCTGCTTTTACGCGGAATTCTTTTCCGTCCAAATCCAAATCGAATTTCGGAGCCTCGTTCATTGGTTTCGCTGTGGCTGAAGCAGATGGATCAGATGGTTGTCCTGGGCCGGCCTTATTGGCAGCAACAACACGATATTCGTAGGTGTGACCCTTCTGAACTCGAGTGTCAGAGAAAGTAGTTCCTTGAACTGGAGAAGTGTTGACCTTAATCCACCGACCAGTCTTTGCATCCTTGCGTTCTACATCATAATGATCAATTGGGGAGCCACCGTTGTCTCTTGGTGGATCCCATTTGATATCAATATGATCGTTATCAGTGTCTACAATTTCTGGTCGTCCTGGCTTTCCTGGCGTTCCGAATGGATCCTTTGCAAGAACTGGCTCATCGGTATTCAAAGAATCAGATCTTCCAAAAGCATTCTCAGCCATGACACGGAATTCATATTCGTGGCCCTCGGTAAGCTTTGGAACTGTGATTGAGGTTCCAGTGACAAATGCCGAAACAGGCACCCACGTGTTGGTACGAGTATCTCTTTTCTCGACCACATAGTTGTTGATTTCAGCACCTCCGTCGTCCTTTGGTGGCTTCCAGCTAAGAACACAGCTGTCTTTTTTAACATCGGATACTTCAAGTGGTCCTTCTGGAGCAGATGGTCGGTCTTGCACAATAACTTCAAAGATTCCCTCGTCTTCTCCCAACTCGTTCTTTATCTTAAGCTTATAGTTTCCACTGTCAGATCGCTTTGCAGATGGGAAGAAAATAGAGGTGGTAGAGCTCTTGGCATCGACAAGGAGTTCTGGAGCAAGGGCTGCTCCGGAATCTCCAACTGTCCATGTTGCAGTAGGATCTGGGGCTCCGACAAAATCGACTTCTAAGTTGTGAGTAAATCCAGCCTTGATCTTAATCTTCCTATTGGCAGTCAGGATCTTTGGTTTCAAGTAGCGAGCCTTGGCAATTTGTGGATCAGTTGGTTCAGATGGATCTGATGGTCCAGCAGCGTTGACTGCAATGACACGGAATTCATATTCAACACCTGGTTTGAGATTTTCAGCACTGAAAGTGGTTCCAGCTGTTTTTCCAGCTTCCGTCCAAAGGGAGCTTCCTTTCTCTTTTTTCTCAACAATATACCCTGTGACTGGAGCACCTCCGTTGTTGGTAGTTGGGTTCCATTTGATATCTATTCTGTCCTTATCCCAATCGGTAACTTCCGGTTTGTCTACTGGATGTGGAACATCGAATTGGTTCTTAGCGATAATTGGTTCGTCAGCTTCCAATGGCTTAGACTCTCCTTGAAGATTGACAGCCTTCACACGGAAAGCATATTCTTTTCCCGGAACCAGCTTGTTGACTTTAGCAGTGCAATCTGGGAAAGTTCCAACTTCCTGCCATGTTCCGCGTGACGTATCCATTTTCTCCACAACGTAATGCAGAACATCAGATCCTCCATTATCCGCTGGTGGTTTCCAGTTCAACGTGCATCCCTCTTTGTGGATTTCGTCAATTTTGAGTGGTCCTTCTGGAGTTCCAGGAACATCGAGAACTGTGACGTTACATTGAGCGGTATCCTTTCCATGCTCATTTTCAACAATAATTTTATAAACTCCTGTGTCTCCACGAACAGCTGAGAATATATGGATAGCAGAAGATGTTGGAGTGGTGGTAACATCGGCACGCGGTCCAGCGTCGACAGTCGTGTCGTTTGCTTTCCAAATTGCCTTTGGAGCTGGCTCTCCTTCAAATGAAATGTCGAGTTTAATTGGAGTGCCGGCTTTAATGCGAAGATCCAAAAGCCCGGCAAGATTAAGCTTTGGTGCCATTCGTCTTGGCTTGGCAACAACGTCACCAGTTGGTTCAGATGGTTTTCCTGGTCCAGCTTTATTGACAGCCTTCACACGGAACTGGTACGTTTCTCCTGGAGTCAAATTGTCAGCGGTAGCCTTTGTCGTCTTTCCATCAACACGAGCACACTCCACCCAAGCACCAAATTTATCCTTCTTCTCAACGATGTAGGCGTCAATTGGAGAACCTCCGTCGTTTGCTGGAGGCTTCCATTCGAGATCCACATGATCTTTGTCCCAATCGACTGGTGTGACGTCGGTTGGTGCATCTGGCTCATCGAATGGATTCTTGGCAACGATAGCATGGTCAGAAGTAAGTGGAGCAGATATTCCTTGACGGTTGACTGCCTTCACGCGGAATTTGTATTCGTGTCCTTCGGAAAGCTTATTAACTTTAAGAGAAGTATCAGAAGTCTCTCCGCATGGCACCCATCGTCCTCCACTCTCTTGTTTCTCTACAATGTAGTTCGTGATTGGAGATCCTCCATCGTCCAATGGTTCATCCCATTTGAGCACAACGCTCTCTTTAGTGATGTCCTTGTGGCGGAGAGGTCCTTCTGGAGCTCCAGGAATGTCAAGAATGTTGACATCAACTTCATGTTCATCTTTTCCACTCTCATTCGTTGCAACAATCTTGTACTTTCCAGTATCTGCACGGGCCGTTTCCTTTGTGGTCAACTTGGTGTTGTTGTCAGTGTCGTTGTCAATGTGGGTCTTTCCTCCAGATGGCAATGGTGTTCCATTCAGGAACCATTCAATCTTTGGAGCTGGTTCTCCTTCAACATTCACATCAAAGTTGAGCGTTTGACCAGCCTTGATTCTTTGAGCAATGAACATATCTCGGTTGATTTTCGGAGCAAGATGGCGTGGCTTAGCAATCATTGTTCTACTTGGATCAGACGGAGTTGACTCTCCTGCTTTGTTCAGCGCTTTAACTCGGAATTGGTATGTTTGTCCTGGTTTCAAGCCGTCAACTGTAGCAGTTAGCTCACCAGCTCCAACCTTGACAGCCGGTACCCATTCACCGGATGGCGTTCTCATTTCGACAAGGTATCCCTCAATCGGAGCACCTCCATCATCAGCTGGTGGAGTCCACTTAAGGTCTGCATGATCTTTATCCCAGTCAACAATTTCTGGTGTTCCTGGTTTATCAGCACGATCAAACGGATCTTTTGCAATGATGGCTTCACGGGCCTCCAATGGATCAGAATCTCCATGTCTGTTCACAGCCTTCACACGGAATTTGTATTCATGTCCCTGTACCAAATCATTGACGTGGAAGTTAGTATCCTTGCTTTCTCCACAAGCGGTCCACCTTCCAGTTGCAGCATCTTGTTTCTCAATGACGTAGTGACTGATTTCAGCTCCACCATCATCTTCTGGCTCTTTCCAAGCTAGATCACATCCATCTTTAACAATGTTCGTGACATCCAAAGGACCTCGTGGGCTTGATGGGTGATCCAGAACTATTACCTTCACTTCAGCGGTGTCAGTGCCATTCACATTTTCAGCTTTGATAATGTATGTTCCCGTATCCGAACGTAAAGCTCTTTTGACTTGGAACTTGGTCTTTCCGTCGTCGTTGGCTAGCTTCACACGATCATCGCTTTCAACAGGAGCTCCTTCGAACGTCCAAGTGATAGTTGGGGTTGGCTCTCCACTGACGGGAATATTCAATGAGAAGTCTTGTCCTGCCTTTACTTTGATTTCTTGAATGGAGTTACGGTCGATTACGGGGGGAACTGAAATTAGTGTATATTTGTTTGATAAAGACTGAACCATTGATTACCATTTCTAGCCTTGGCAACTGCAGACGACGAATCAGATGGGTCTCCCAATCCAGCTTTATTCTTTGCGCGAATTCTGAACTCGTACTTCGATCCTTCTTTCAGGTTTCCAACAGTAGCATTGGTTTTACCAGCTGGTACATGAGCAACTTCATTCCAGAATGGAGAGAACTCGTCTTTCATCTCAACAATGTATTCTTCTATTGGAGCTCCTCCATCATTTGCAGGCGGCTTCCATTCTAGATCAACGTGGTCTTTATCCCAATCGGTTATATCTGGAGCGCTTGTCTTTCCTGGCTTATCAAATGGATCTTTGGCAAGAGTTGTTCCGAAGGTCTCCAACGGATCGGACTCCCCTTCAGCATTGACGGCAGCAACACGGAACTGAAAAAGTAAATAATTGAATCAAATACTCATTTTTCAAAAATCTTACTTTGTATTCATGTCCCGGAATAAGTCCGTCTACAACTGCTGTAGTCTGATCTCCAGCGACCTTAGCCGCTGGAACCCATCTTCCATTGGCAGTATCGTACTTTTCGATGACATAGTTATCAATTGGAATGCCTCCATCGTCATCAGGGGCTCGCCAATCCAAAGTGACGTGATCACCATGAACATCAAGAACGTCCAATGGTCCATTTGGAGGAGTCGGCTTATCTGAATGCATAGTTTATTTAGTATACATAACAACACGACTCAAATGTTTTACCGATCACATTGATCTTGACAGTTGCTTCGTCTTCTCCATTCACATTCACAGCCTTGATAGTATAAGTACCACTGTCTCCGCGTTCCATTTGCCTAACAACCAACTTGGTTTGGTAATTGGGGTTATCAAGTTTGACACGTCCTCCATTTCTGATCTCCCTGTTGTCTGGCCAGTGCCATGTTACAGTTGGAGCTGGTTCTCCAGATACTGGTACATCAAAGGCAATCGATTGACCAGCCTTGATTCTCAAGTTCTTGAGAGCATCGCGATCGATGTGCGGTTTCACTAAAAAAAGAAGGCGTTGAGAGAAATAAATTGAAAACAATTATAAACGAACGGTTTCTCGGCTTGGCGATCACCGGCTTGCTCGCATCAGATGGATCAGATGGACCTCCCTTGTTGACGGCAATTACTCGGAATTCGTATTCCTCATTTGGCGTCAAGTCCGGAACGGTAGCCTTAGTCTGCCCTCCCGGAACAGAGATAGCTGGCTCCCATCTGTAAATGAGCTGTTTTCAAAAATGATAAATACTGTAACTTACCGCCCGTATTTCGTTCTTTTCTCAATCTGGTACTCTTGAATCGGAGCTCCTCCATCAGAGAGTGGTGGATCCCATTTGAGATCAACATGATCCGAATCCCAGTCAGTTGGTTCTGGGCGACCTGGTCGATCCGGGCGATCAAATGGATTTTTCGCCAAAATGTCAGTCTCAGTCTCTAATGGCTCAGAAGCTCCTTCACTGTTGACTGCCTTGACACGAAATTTGTAGTGGTCACCTTTGTTGAGAGTGTCGACGGTGAAGTGAGTGTCTCCGCTGCGTCCACATGGAACCCATATTCCGTCTTTTGTGTTCATCTTTTCAATTTCGTAGAACTCGATTGGTTCTCCGCCGTCATCCTCCGGTGGTTTCCAATCAAGAGTGGCACGGTCCTCGAACACCTCAGTCACATCGATAGGCCCCTTTGGTTTCGTCGGCTTGCTCTTAACCTTGATGTCGATGGTCACGCTGTCTGTTCCATTCACATTCGTGGCGGTTATTGTGTATTTTCCGCTTTGTTTGCGTAGAGCTTTTGGTAGGGTGAATCTGGAGATGTACGGCTCATTTTCAATTTGGGCCTTGCTCTCTCCAATTCCCTTTCCATTAAACGACCAAGTGACATCTGGTGCTGGTTCTCCATCGATATGAACCGTGAATTTAAGGACAGCACCGACTTTGACAGTTGTATCAGAAAGATCTTCACGATGAATTCGTGGAGCAAGATTGCGTGGTTTGGCGATGACATGATCAGATGGATCAGATGGGTCTCCAGTTCCCGCTTTGTTTCTGGCAGATATTCTGAACTGGTACTCTTCTCCTTCTTTTAGGTTAGGAACAGTTGCACTATTCTGATCTCCTGGAACAACAAGAGCTTCTTCCCATCTTCCGTTCTTGTCTTTCTTTTCAATGACAAAAGCCTCAATTGGTGCTCCTCCATTGTCTGGCGACTTCCAAGCCAAATCAACATGATCTTTATCCCAGTCGACCAATTCTGGCTTATCGACCTTTCCGGGAACTTCGTAGGGATTCTTGGCAATAATGGAAGTTTCGGTGGTGAGGGGATCAGATTCTCCTTCTTTGTTGACAGCTCTGACACGGAATTTGTATTCGTGGCCTGGTTGCAGATTTGGAACAGTGGTCTTCGTGCTCTCACTTCTTCCACATGGAACCCATCTTCCAGTTGCCATATCCATTTTTTCGATTTCATAATGGTCAATCGGAGATCCTCCATCATCCTCTGGCACTTTCCAATCCAAATCTACCCGATCTTCATAGATGTTGGAGACATTAAGAGGCCCCATTGGAGCGGATGGCTTTCCCAGAACAATGATCTCAACAGAATGCTTGTCGGTTCCAGATGCATTCGAAGCTGTTAATGTGTACGTACCAGCGTGTTTACGAGTAGCTCCACGAAGCACGAAACGGGTTTTGTATTCTTCGTTTTCGATCTGAAATTGTAAATTTTAAAAGATTCAGATCGAAATAATAAAAAACGTACTTTAATCTTCTGATCATCGATCGGTTTCTCGCCGAAAATCCATTCCTTCTTTGGTGGCGGTTCTCCACGAACGGGTACATTAAATTCGACATCGTTTCCTACTTTGATAGTAACCGTCTTCATTGCTTCACGATCGATCCATGGCTTCAGGTTTCTTGGTTTTGCAATCACCTTTCTACTTGGATCAGATGGCTCTCCTGGACCAGCTTTGTTGACAGCCTTGACACGGAATTGATATTCTTCTCCTTCCTTGAGTCCGAGAATCTCAGCATTCGTTTGATCACCAGATACTTTGCCGCACTCTTGCCATTCTCGTCCGTGTTTTCCTTTCTTTTCAATGACATATTGAGTGATTGGTGCCCCTCCGTCGGACTTTGGTGGTTCCCATTCGAGTGAGACTCGATCAGCGTCATAATCGACGATATCTGGCGTTCCTGTCTTCCCTGGCTCATCGTATGGATTCTTTGCTTTTGTGTCCTTGTCCGTAGACAAAGCATCAGAAGCACCTTCCTTGTTCACGGCCTTCACACGGAACTGATAGGTTTGCCCTTTCTTGAGACCATTAATATGAGCCTTGGTGTCTTTAACCTTCGCACATGGAACCCATCTTCCTGTTGCGGTATCCAGCTTTTCGACTTCATAATATTCGATGGGTTGACCACCATCATCATCTGGCGGCTTCCAAGACAAATTGAGGTTATCTTCATAGACATCAGCAACTTCAAGTGGTCCATTCGGTTTGCCTGGTCTATCCAAAACAGTTAGGTTGGCCTTTTCTTCATCAGCGCCATGAGAGTTCTTCACAGTCAAACGATATTCTCCAACATCAGAACGCATCGCAGATGGAATGCACAGGATAGTGTGCTCATTCTTTCGTGTGTCAATGGTAAGTTGAATTCCGTTTTCTAGATGATGATCCCCCTTGAACCATTTCACTTCTGGAATTGGCTCTCCTCCAATCTTGACTTCCCATCGAACAGTGGCTCCAGCCTTCACAGTAATAGACTTCAAGTTGTCGTGCTTCAACCATGCGGGAACTGAAAAAAAGACAATTTTTATGAGAACTGCAGATGAGGATTCTAAGATTCAAGTGTTGTACACCGCTGTTCAGATTGATTCATTATACAAGACCATGTCTTGTATAACGCTTAGCTCTTGTATAGCACTAGTCCTTAATGCTTTCATCCGAGAATTGTTTGATTTTGAATGGAGGAAGACGAGTAGAATACTACAGCATGTTTCTCTATTGCAGGCAACGCACGCCTTCAGCATTCACATTCACCTCATTCAGAAAATTGCACTTTTCCATCATTTACCCTTTTAACATAGAGAGGCGGAGCCTAATTAAAATTACGGTTTAGAATCTAGAGAGCTTCACACATTATTTTATTTAAATGAACCGCCAAAAATTTGAGAACTATTGACTTTAGAAATTCGCAAAAACTTACTGAACTTCGGCTTGGCCAGCTGCTTCTCAGATGGTTCGGAAGGTTGTCCGGGTCCAGCTTTATTGACGGCTTTCACTCTGAATTGATACTCCTTTCCTTCTTTTAATCCAGGAATAGATGCATTCGTGTCTGGCACTCGTTTCACTTCCTTCCATTCCTTAGTATCCGGATCACGAACTTCTACGATGTACTCTTCAATTGGAGCACCGCCATCTTTGTGTGGTGGCTCCCAGGCAATATCGATTCTATCAGCATCGAAATCGGTGATCTGTGGTCTTCCTGGCTTTCCAGGCTCATCCCATGGATCCTTAATGAGAGTATATTGATCAGCAGAAAGTGGTTCGGACTCTCCTTCGTTATTGACGGCCTTGACTCGAAATTTGTAATTTCCTTTGTTACGAAGGCCGTTGACTTTTAAGGTAGTTGTGTTGGGATCAACTCTTCCAACTTCAATGTATTTTCCCTTGTTATCCATGTCTTGAGCTTCAACTATGTAACCAGTGAGCGGATCTCCTCCATCGTCTTCTGGTGGCTTCCAAGACAATGTGGCTCCATCAGTGCAAACATCAGCGATATCAAGTGGGCCTTTTGGCGGAGTTGGTCTTCCAACGACAGTGACATTAGCAGTAGAATCGCAAGTTCCTGACGAGTTCTTCAATGTAATGGTGTATTGACCCGAGTCGCCACGAACAGCATTTTCAATTTTCATGACGTGCTTTCCTCTTTCTGAAGACATCTTAACTCTTCCAACTGCCTTTAATGGTTTTCCATTAACAATCCATGTGCATTCAGGAAGTGGCTCTCCAGAAATTGGCACATCGTATTTAATGGTTTCTCCAACTTTAAGACGAAGATCCTTGATGCCTCCGCCAGTAAATTCTGGACTTGCTTTTTTCGCCTTGATCTTGAAGGGCTTTCCATGGTCGCACGGATCTCCAGGGCCAGCTTTGTTAACAGCCTTTACTCTGTAAAAGTACTCCTTATCCTCGACTACTTTCAGGTCAGTCAGCTCGCAGCAATCGGGTTTAGTCTGGCCAACTTGATGCCAATCCTTCTCGGATTTCTCCCTTCTCTCAACAATGTATCCTGTGATAGGAGCTCCTCCGTCTTCCTCTGGAGGCTCCCAGGCAAGGGTACAGTGATCCTTGTCAATGTCAATAGCATCCATGTTTTTAGGCTTTCCGGGCGTTCCATATGGATTCTTAGCAAGAACTGATTCTCCAGTAAGAGGATCGGATATTCCACAATCGTTTACAGCTTTCACTCTAAACTTGTACTCTCCATGTTCCTTAAGGTCTTTCACCTTGAAGTCAGTTCCTTTTGTCTCTCCAACCTTCACCCAGTTTCCACTTCTTCCTTCCTGCATTTCAACAATATATGCTTTAACCGGAGCTCCATCAACTGGATCAGGAGTTCCCCAGACAAGATCAAGTCCTTCCGCTGTTACATTCTTCGTTTCAAGCGGTCCTTTCGGTGGTTTTGGTTTATCCTTCACGAACAACTCGAACGGAGCAAGGGCAGTTCCAGCAGAATTTCCAAGCTCCAGTGCCCATTTTCCAGTGTCAGCCAGCTGCGGATTCTTGAAAACAATTTCAGCCACATCATCTTTAATGACAACTTCGACCAATTTACGCATTTCCTCGTCTATTGGTTTTCCATTCTTTAGAATTTGAGCCTTTGGATCTCCGCGACGAGTACCCTTTATCTGGAATGGGACTTTGACAACAACTGGTTCTCCTGCTTTCGCTTCAATTTTCTTCGGCTTCCAGTTGAGAATCGGTTTCTTTTCGGCTTCTAGAACTGATACTTTGCAAGATCCATGAAGTCCAGCTTGATCGATTTCGTAGATATCCGCCTCGTTCATCTCGATTTTTCCGATTTTAAGAGTGTGAGTTCCGTTTCGGGATTGCGTCTCAAACTTTCCTCCAGGCATGCTTGAAATCTGTTTTCCATTTTTAAACCATATTCCGGGAGTTTTAGTGTCTTTAGTTTGGCACATCAAGGTGACGTCGTCCTTTTCAACGACTTCACTGTCTTTTAAAGCTACAACAAACTTGTTCTTGGCATCAACGATAAGCTGCGCCATAGTTCTGTCATCCTTCGTGGTACACTTGTACTCTCCGTGGTCTTCAATTCTAGCGCTGCTGATTATCAGACGCCTCTTTCTGTTGTGCGACTCAACGCTGAATTTGACTCCATCAATATCAATTCGTTTACCATCGTGCCACCAGACGACCTCTGCATCTTTGTCATTGACATCAGTTTCCAACGTGGCCATTTCAGCTTCGTTCACCTTTTGCGATTTCATTGGAACGACGAATGTATGGCGTGGCTCTTCCACATACACTTGAACTTTCGAGAACACTTCCTGCGTGATTCTTGCAGTCCACTCAGCCTGATCGTCTTCTTCGACCTCTTTGATGGTGAGCGTACAACGACCGACGGCATCTTTCTCAATAACAAATCTTGAATCATTTTCTTGAATTGCTTTATTTCCTCGATACCAGACAAGTGGGGCACGTGGGGTGTTAACTTTGCAGGTAAGCACAGCTTGTTTCGTGCGATAAATTTCCTGTGTATTTGGCAGCGGATTCAAGAAACTATACTTCATGGGCGGCTCTGGAAAATGTTTCAATAGTGCAACTGGATAAAAACTTAAAATACCAACCGAGGACAGTTAGCTGAGCATGGGTTGGCACTCCGTTCGCTTCGCATGTGTACTTTCCGGTGTCGTCAACTTCTGGATTGTTGATAATCAGTGTGCACACGTTCTTTTCGATGACAATTTTGTATTTCAGCCCTCCCGAAAAGATTTCTTTTCTGTCTTTGTACCAACGAATTTTGGCATTTGGCCGCGAGTAGGTACACTTCCACTCGCAGATTTTGTCAACCTGGAAATAAATACAAAGTTACTGAACGTCATTCTAGAATATTCAGGGTAAATCGCATACCTGTTGCTGAACAGTTTTGTCAGCGAGTGGTTCGTCCCATTTCTCAACTCTCTTTCCGGGGAAGAGGGACTGTCTTCTCTCGGCTTCTGTCATTGGCTTCTTCTCCGCGCCACCCGCGCCACCTTCGCCGGCTTCTTTTTGAAACCCAGCTTGTGATTCTCTGAAAATAGTCACCTAGTTAGTAGAACATCAACAAGACAAAAAACGGAACAGAAAACTTCTGAACTGAACTGAAAATTGTTTGTTTAGAGGGAAGTGGGTTGGTGGAGTTCACTATTATAATCTTCTAAGCTTTTCAGAAATTACAGAACATTCAGGCAGAGTCAAACATGGCTCTGAAAGAAACCAGTGATCAAAAATATGCTACAGATCGTATATTCGTCGTCCAACTGCTCAGGCATTCGTTTATTATTCGTTTTCCTTCTAATTTCTTCAATCAACCAGCGTATATACCATTTTGAATAGGTGGCTTCCAATCAAAAATCAATCAATTCCTTAGACTTTAATAGTACAGTCTAAACCTCTTGGATGCATACATTTCTTAGTTGAAAACTGTGTTTTTGGGAGATAAAAGAAACCGATTAATTTTGTGCGACTTCTCCTAAGAATTCCTGCTGATTTTTTGATTTTTTGCAAGCGGGCGGTCTCCAAAAAAGAGGCGAAGCACAAAATGAAGAATTAGGACCGTACTCAAAATGTGCGGGAGCAACTAATTGATCGTTGACTGGAAGACACCTTTTCAATAATGACGGTACTCTCTTGGGAATGGATCTTGGAGAAGGATGTGCAAAGTTGGACGACGAGAGGGCCGGTGCTCGGCCCCAAGCTCTACCCGCGAAAAACGTCGTTAAAACTACGTGTAGCTCTTGTTTCGATATCTGCGAAAAACGTCGAGAAATTATGATGGTGTACTCCGCTTTGAGAATCACAGAGGAATGGTGGGGAAAAGCGTTGGATTCATGATGTTTTGCGTGATGACATGTGAGTATGAAATTAATAATTATTGAGTTTCATGCTGGGATGTCAATGGTTGTAAGTCAGTGGGTTGCACAGATGATTTGGACATGATTAAATGGAAATTCATGAGTAAACCTTTTGGCGTTCGTCCGCTGTTGATTGCTAAATGGAAAGATGAATGCATTGGAAATAAAAGAAGAAACGTAAAGAAGTGGTATACCGAAGTAGGATTAAGCATGATCAAATAGAACGAAGAAAGAAAAAAAAGGAAGGAAACATGCCTGTGCTTGAGCATGGCTCGGAAATCGAGACCATTATCTGAAGTGACAAGCAGTTTGACATCAGCACTGTCGGTTCCATGCGCATTTTCGATCGTCAGGGTGTAGGGACCTTCATCCTATAAATATTCCGAAATTAGTTCCAAGTGCAAGTCGTGATTTTATGACTTTTGTAAGAAAATATACGAATAACCCAGTTTATATATTTCATACTCCTCAAAAGACCTTGATTTATTTAGTGTTGATTTGTTATCCCATAATTGTAAAGGCGCATACGCGCTTTCAGCTGTAATATCTCGGCCCGAAAGGAAGGGACGTTGACTTTCTTCTCCAATAATCGTCCATTCTAAAATCCTTTTTTGTTCCTAATTACTTTTTCTTAACCCTTTATATTTTTTCTTTTTTTTACTTCTATAAACGGTTTAATTACCCAAGTTTGAGATCTTCATTGCCGTACAACAACAACGTCAAAAAGAAAGAAAGATAAACTCCACGCTAGGAGTTCATACAATTTTTTTCAAATCGAAATCGTTATTTTCATATCTCTAAAATTGAAACAAATGGAGTCGGCGAACTCTTACCTATGTAGAATTATTCATGGACAACGTGTCGAACAAGTGCCGACCGCAAGGGGTCTTACAAAAAAGGTCTTATTTTTCAGCCGCAAGCAAGTTGAAAGTTACGTACGCTTTCCAAAATGGTTAGAGATTCAGAAAATGTTGCCTATTTCTTAAAACGAACACGCCACGCAAAGCAGGACATTCTTAGTCAGACTGCATGCTTCAAAGCTTCGGAAATTCAGAAATTTGCTTTTTCCACTTTTAAATTCTGCATTCTCTATTTTCATTTTCCATTGTCACAAACATGGAGAACTGGAAAAAAATGACTCGGAAATGAACAAAGAAAGAAAATGGTTTTGAAGAATATCTATAATTCGTTGTCCTTTTGAAGGTGCTGCGTGTTACCTGAGAGCGGCATTTGAGCATGGCCAATGCGACGGTCTGTTCTTTTCCATCAGTGATATGCTTGAAGCGGCCTCCACTGATCACTTCACGGCTTCCTTTAAACCAACGGAAAGTGGGGGCGGGACTACCCAACACTTTGCATGTAAGGATTGCGGTTTCGTCTGAAAATATCATTTTTAATTACATTTTAATTACTTATTCTTTTAGTTCGCTCATTTTCCAGTGAATTATTTCATGTTATATCCATATTGAAAGCTACATATAATTTAAAAAATTAAAACTCGGATAGGCTTATAAATCCTTCAGAATCGGTGCTGACAGCCCTATGGTTCTTCTGACGGCTGTAGTGGAGACGTGAGAGCCGGGAGGGATGCCTCAATTGAATGAGGGACAATGCAAACGCAAACTCACTTTCAACGACGGTAACGTTCTCTGGAACTTCGACGATTTTCGGAGCACTGCCTGAAGCACCGCTTGGGACGAGCGGTGTCGACGTCTGTAATATTCTAGCAGTTTGGCAAAATATTTTCAACGGGGAACACGGTGTTTTGAGGTTTCAGAATTGGGTGACTATTGAAATAATCAAAAATAATCTTTTTTTGAAAATCAACATTTTGTCGAAATTTATTCATTATTAGAGCTTATTTGGCCTTATTCTGGCCAAATCTATTATTTGAGATTACGTCATTTGATTCCATTAATCGATAGAGCCAACCAACCTTTTCAAGAATCTCTTGAACAGATTCACGTCTCATGTCAATGCTAGAGCGTCTCTGAAATTCAAACCGTTGAATTAGGTGCTGAAACTCAGAGAAGAGACATGTGAAAAATATTTCAAGTTTCAGAAAGACATCGTACGCATAACTCATTTTTATATCCATTACAAATTGAAGAAATATTCGGCTCGATCTATTTTTGTTCCTTTATTCTTTGCATTTCGCTATTTGTCAATGACACAAACTACAACAGTGTAGCTATGATTTGTGTCGCAAATCTCTCTTTGCAAAATTCTTATTTTCCACATGTCTCTCATCATTTTACTTTTTTTTTCAAAACCATGCAACAATGAATGTTCAATTCCAAAATTGTGCAATAAACACAAAAATGTTTTTGTATGAAATGAAAAGAAAGCAACTATTCACAATTGAGTCTCTGGGAGAGCTATCCACCGAGTCTTTCGGAGCTCGTGATCCACGTCGGAGTTCTCCGAACATGGATCCACGACGAGACTCGGACTCCGATTGACTGTCGTCGTCAACCACGTGTTTTGGCACTGCAGCCACTTTTTTCAGTTTGATTCCTTCCAGCTCATTTGTTTCCTCTTGATTCTTCTTTGTCACTTTTTTCAATTGAACTTGCGACAAAACATTGCTCTGCTCTCCTGTTTTCTGCGCGCCATTCCGTTTCTGACCGACTTGACGACCGGCGACTTTTGATTTGAGCTCTACCGATTTCGACTTCTCTTCGACTTCTTCGTGGTGCTGAAACAAAATGTTAGAACATATAGTTAGACTTTTCAATATAACGAAATGGACGATTGATGGAGCAGTTAGCAGAGAATGGAAAATATTACGGTAATATTCACCTCAAACCATGCAATCTTTTTTTATTTATTCTTCAATTTCTTACTCGTGGCGTCGTCGGTTCATCGCTCGACACACTGTTGGGGGTCGCAGCGATGCTCACTTTTTTCGGTTTTTCCTAAAAGTAAATGTTAGAATTGGAATGGAAATGTTACTTTGAGAAGAGGGATTTCGGCTCTTGGCGCGACGGTGAAATGTGGGAAAACATAGAAAGATAGGATAAGAAGAAGGTAGCAATGGGAGACACAGGACAAACATGAATCTGGCTTTTAGATAATGATTGGCCATTGTGCATCATTATGCAAAAACGGTAGTAGAAGAATCAAATGGTAGTTTTGAATCATTGAATTTCTTCTAATTGATATTGAAATTGAAATTATTTGTTTTTTTTTGGGAATCCGAAAAAAAAAGAGTAAGGAATCTTGACAAAAAAGAATTTTAAAACCCATCTGATTAATCTACGAACACTTAAATAAGTACCTCCTTGGACCCATTGCTCTCTGTTTTTTCATATTTTTGCAAAGTGGTCCGCTCTCGTTTTTCCATTTTGAACTCGGTCTTGATGCCTGACTCGGTGCCATTCTTCCCTTTTACAGTTGCAGATGATTCCTTCACTTCTCTCTTCACTACTTTTTTCAGCTGTACTTTGAATCCACCGTCCGAGTTCTCTTCTACTCGTTCCTTTTTCAACTCTAGCTTTTTCAAGCTGGCCGTTGAATCTGATTTCTCCAATCCGCCAGCCTTCACTTTTTTGAGTTGTGCAAACGGATGTGCCGATTGCTCGGAAAGGCCATCTTTTCCAAGCACAGCGTTGGAACCGCGTCTAGACCGCGATTCTTGGGACAACACTGATGACGTAGAATCGGCGTGGTCGAGTGGGAAGGCCGACTTCTCGGAGACGGCGCTTCCCTCTTCTTTTTTCACTTTTTTCAGTTTAACCATGGCCTTGAAATCGAGCTCGCTTTCAGCCTTTTTGGCTGTTTTGCGAAGTTTTGTTTTCTCCTGAAATGGGACATCGGACATAAGGAAGAAAACAAAAAACAAAGATACACACCTCTACAGTACTCGATTCATTTCTTGTAGAGGTAGTGGTTTTGCGAAGGGCAGTGTCGCGAGAGAACATCTCGTCCTGTTTTGGAGGACTCTGAAACACACATAGAAACAACTGTAACAAATGGACAAGAAGACAAGGACAACAAAATGGAAAATGGCGAGCGAAATGATCAGTTGGATGATCAGAAGTAGTTAGCACATGGTAGCTCACTGCCTGTTTGCTCCCACGCTTTCCGCACTTACGAGTGCTCTCATTCCTGGGTCACTTTCCACTTTTGAAGCGGAGGCCAAAAGTCTGCTGAACATCCGTGTGTTTTTGCAGCGCGGTTTGGCAACCAAAACAGTTATTTTTACATGTCAAGTACGAGAACGATCGGACAGAAAAGAGTGATGGTTTACAGAGAAAACATAGAGAAATAGCGAAAGGAAGTGTAGTGTAAATGAGTAGGAGGCCGAGCCAAGATAAACGGAAAGAGAGAAAAAGAAGAAGGAATATTAAAGAAACATACGTCAGTTTTGCGGCGAGGCTTGCCTCCGGCGAATGATGGAAGTTCAGATATCGATTCGGATACCTGTAATACAGTATATTTGCTTCTATCCGTCAATGCTTTCAGTTTCCATTGAGTTTAATGACTTCTTTTCCCAGAATTATCTTCCGGTTTTTCTTAAATACAACTGAAAACATGGGGATTTTGATTTTTGAAAAGTTCTCGCCAAAGTCAAACAAAATAATTGATCGGAAAACCTGTCAAGGAAAACTGCGCGAAATCTCATAAAGCGTACATATCTCAGGAAATTTCGGGTGCAAGTGCCACCGTAAACTGCAGTTTCAAGAGGCGCTGTCTCGAGTTACTGATACTTTCCTAAATGGTAGTTACTTATTCTCCGGAGTGAGATACACTGCCACAAAGTAGAAGTGTTTTGGATTCCTTTTTAAAGGTTTTTGAATTATTTATTTTTATAGCAGTTTTTCAATTTGGTGAGATTGAGATTCGCTGTTGGAAATTCGCAAGAATTCCGACGAACCCTGAATCTTGTTGATCCATTTTTACCTTTCTTCTTCTTCAAATTCGTAGTTTGGTTTCAAGTAAAAACAAACCTCGTCGTCACTTTCCCCGACTTGACCCAATAATTCTCGACGGCGCTCCTCTGGGATCGTCAGACCCGAACTTGGGATCTCGTCCAACTGAGATTCCTGCAAAAAAGGACGTTGGCGTGCGGCTTAGGTGTGATCATCCAGAGTGTGTCTACAACAAAGCGCCTTGGCGCATGTTCAGTTGCAACGAAGAAGACCGTTCTTCGCGAGAGGGTGTTTGTTTCAAACGATTTGTGGTCTGTGGTGGGGTTCATGTGATATCTGTGCCTTGGTTGTGCAACGGATAGAGGGAATGCGGAAAATGGCGAATATCTCTTCAAAGATCCACATTTTCTCTTCGTTTTCCGCTGCTTGTTGTTTGTCTCATTATCACTCAAGCCCTTTCTTTTCTTTCGAATTTTTTAGCTCTCAAGTACCCGCACAGAAACTCCATCTCGCGCACTGAGGTTATTTATCACGTACTTTCTGGTTACCAATGTTTATAATGTCACCACTGCCAATAAAGACGACAGGGATATCATAAATAGCAGCAACAGCCACAATGAGCATCACGGTGAACACCTTCATAGGAGGGGGGGGAGGGGAGGGGACTAAGACCGGAACAGCAGGGCTGCGGGGGAAGGAGCGGTCAACAAACGCACCCAAAGTAATCAAAATGCGCTCTTAATTAAACAAAACAGGAAAAACAGAAAACTCTTTGTGACTTTCAGATTTTTCAGCTTCCTTTTTTTAAACCGTGCTAGAGCCTATAATTTCAAGTTGTTTGAGTCATTTTCAACATTTTGGCGAAATTGTTTCCTTTTATGCAAAACTATTATAGCATTTCGAGTGCATTTCCAATTTACGGGTAGCAATTTGCGTGGGCGCTAGCAAGAAATGCTGGAACACGTGCTGCTCACTTTGAAGTGTTTCGCTTGAGCATGCAACAGACAGCCTATCTTCATCAATTGCTAAAGGATCCTGTCGATTACGGTAGTTGCTATAAATCTTCATTCGAATGTCACATTCCCTCCTATGGAAGAGCGTGCACTTTTATTTATCTCAACATGAAGATGATGGACTTTTCGGTGTTCTCGTGGATTTTGTAACAAAGTGATCTAATTTCTAGAAGTGGCGCCCCTTCAATTAAAAGTACTCAGCGTTTAGAGAATTTGCAATAGCTTTCAAAGTTCCAGACTTTTTCAACTGAAATAATATAATTTTTGATCGGAACCTGATGAGCTTCCGTGAAGCGGCTGTTCACTATCCCTCTCTAAACTAACGCCCCCGTCTTCAGATTCGGTTCGATGCGGCTTCTCACGAATTAGAAACTTTTGGAACGATGATTCGAACGATCGATGTGTCAGTCTTGTTGTGTTTTGCTGTTTGCTGAGATGCTCTCTTTCATAAGTTCGTTTCTCTCTCTCTCGTTTTTTATCGAAAGTCCCTCAAAGATCCAAGGAGGCCTTGATATGAGACATTTTCTCTGCCATTGCATTTTACGCGGGACGGAAACGGCTCAAAAGAGAGAGAGAGAGAGAGAGAGAGAGAGAGAGAGAGAGACTCACAAAACGAGAAGAGCAACCAGGATAATGATAACGTTTTTACACTTTTTCTCGCGTCGGAGCCCAATGGCTCACGAGCACCTGGAGGAGAGACAAAAAACAACAAGTTGCGGATAATGATGAAGAGAGAGAGAGAGAGAGATTTTTAATTCAATGTTCCTAGGTAGAATGGTTTCCAGATGGTCTAGAATCCAGATGATTCTAGATCTTCTGCATTACTTAAAGTCTTACCGAATCAGTGTCTTCATCCATGATCTCTGATTAAAAATGCTAGTTTTTGAATAAATAATAATCACAAATATATAACTAGTTCTATATATCTGACAGAATAATACGGTAGTCCATATCCGGCTCCGCTGCTACTGTAGTTTGTTTCCCGTTACTTCCAGTGGGGGAACCAATTAACAATTAATGAAATGATCGAAGGAATACCAGGAAATAGACCCAAACACACAGCGACACACAGAGCAAGACGATGAAGCAGTGGGGGGGGGGCACGAGTCGGGGTGATTGGAGGAGATGAGATGGATGAAGATGGAGAGAAACATTTGATGGTGATAAGAGATTGAAAAGAAGACGAAGCGAATGAAGTTGGAAAAATAGATTGGAGTCTGCATGGCAGGATCTTTGTTAAGATCATCGATTTTATCTCGATTAGGGGTGCCAAGTTATGCTCCGTCCACGGTCGACTTAAACAGAAACCGCATATCCTTCCATTTTTCGCCAAACATTGTTCTATGCTCTTTTTTTCAGAGATTAAGCAATATTCCTTTATTCAAACTGAATAAAAATAAACCAGAAACTGTGCCAAAGATGTGTTTCCAATTTTACGTTTTATTTCTTTTAATAAGTAAAAAAAGAGCAAATAAGATAGGAATCTCTTCTTGGAATGCCTCAATTGTTTTGCCCTTTTTCATATAGATAGTTTTGTGAAACTTATAAAATGAAGCGCTCTAAACAATGTTTCATTCAAATTGCGCGTTTCGATGGATGAATCAAAATGAAAGAAGGAAGAGCTGGCGGATAAACGAATGATTACGGTAGGAGCGCTCACTTTCAGAACTTTAAAATGAACAAATCTGAAAAGATTTAAGGTTTGAAATGAGAGTCAGCTCCTAATTGATAATCACAAAAAGCGAACAATGGAAGTAAAAGTCTCAAATAAAGTGTTGAGACTAAAAATGTGCGTGGTTGTGGCAGTGAAGCCAGTGAGTACGCGTTCCCATGTTTGTTGTATTCTTGAGCGATCCTCCACCCTTGCGGGAGCTTTTTCCTCCTTCCTCTTTCTCATTCGGATATCCAAAAAACGGCACGCCTGTGGTAGTTCTACTTCTCTAAGCGCCCTCTCACTCGTCGAAATGCACTATTCGAGTCTCTATGCTACAACTTGGGCGAGAACCTCTGGCGCAGAGGCGCTATTTCGCGGTTTTTTGCCACTCTAGTACTATCTGCGGTGTTCAAAAGTGGATGGATGGATCGGAGGAAAAGTAAGGTAGAAGGGTTTTTGCGCAGGCGGGTAAGAAGAGTTGGTTTTGAGTGCTCAGCGCAATTGCACGGTTTGGAGATTCAAGATATTGTTGTGTTTTTCTTTTTTTTTTTTTTGGAATTTCTAAGTTCGTAAATTTTTAGTAAACAAATTCAGAATTAGTCCAGCGGAGGAAGCTTAAAACTCAGAGCTTCCAGAGCGAACAAGGGAGAATTGTTCTTAAATGAGTAACCCAGATGCTAGTATTTAAGCCAATAAGGGGAGGGGGGGGGGTGAAAGAATTATATAGATAGAATATGAGGACCTTACATTCTATCAGATTCTCGGCACACATGTGGGCTTAACTGTGAAGATCAGAATGCGCTTAGGAAACTTTGGGCTAATGGATATGGAACCAAGAGCGGTTGAGGAAATGCGTGAGCTCGACATTGCATAAGATGTTCAGCGTTTAACGCTGATTCTAGTTTGCCTGTGAGATAAGCCGCGTTTGAAGCGGAACCCACAAGATGGAGCGCCGCGGAGACAAAATGCGGATCTTATGCGGATGCTGTCTTGTTCTGAAGCCCACTGATTTCAGTCAGATCCAAAGTGAAAGCTTAAAAACCAAAAAGTTAAAAGATGACAAATTGAAAGGCAAACATATCTCCGATTTTTTGGAGAAAGAAAAGCTGAGCCGATTGAGTGATACGTGCAAATATGAGTTAGGCTTATAAGTGTTCTCGGAAAGTTACGGTCTCTTTACAAACGATTTACATGAAAACACGGTGAGTCAGAAAATAGTTTTGTTGAATGTAAAATACATTCAGGGAGACCGTGTCTTCTACCTAAAAACACTTATAAACTCGGAAGTTGGGAGCAATATGAGACAGAATTCGCCTACTAGTAGAAGGCGCTTGCAAAAGATATCCTTCTAATAGAGGTGATTTTCTAATCCCGTTTTACAGTAGTGCTAGTTGTGATAATTTCCGTGATTTCAGTGATTTTTATTATCATAATAGGAAGACTTTGATTGAATTCTCAACAATACATGCGTAGAACACTACTGCTCAAGTGCAATTTCTATCGGGTGCACAGTGCGAGTTGAAATGAAACTAACATTACTGCTGGAATTGATTGATGACTTGCTGTTCGTCTTTTTCAGCATATTTGGGCTTCCAACATCGTCTCTACTACCCCTCCGTGAATCAGGGACTTCCAAGTCTAAAATACTTTTCAGAAATCGATCTTTAGCTTCTCCTTCCGGCATTTTTGACAGAATAAATGCATGGATCTGTGAGATTTTCTGAAGATCCGGTCGCGATGAATTTGCACTTCGCGCATTCTTCGTAGATTGGCCCGATGAGTGGGCGGCTCCTTGTCTATCAGAAGCTGATCTCAGATTCACCATTCGACGTGGAGCTTTATTAGAAGATGAAGGATTGGAAGCTGTTGAATGAGATGATTCAAACGGGGGACGAGGTGGCAGACGACGTGTCCTCAAAAAGGAAGCGCCTGAGCTATTGTAATCAGAAGCGTCGTTGCTCGCCGATCTGTTCAGAAGATTTTGGAGATACGATCCTGGCGTGTAGTTCATTTTGGCAGAACTATTCGGTAATCACGCCAATATTTACACCAAATTCCGTCCCTTTCCGAACAAGGGACAGTAATTATATGAGGTTTCAAGAGATGAATAAATGAAAAACAAAATGGTGTAGGTCCAATTCTGAATATCAGCTGTTCGGCGAGCCGGCCAGTTGAATTTATGTTTTCTCTGAAGACAAAATGAATTTTAAAGAAATAAAGCAAAGTGAAGAGGTGAGGATGGCAAATTTTATTTAACTGCTGAAGTCATATTTCGGAACTTTCCGTCGTTGTAGCTCACAGGAGAGTTGTCTGAGGATTCACGCGCAGATCTCGACGAGGCTTCGGTTTCAGATGGTTTCAGATACATCTATTTTTATATTTTTCTATATAAATTAAGTGAATTTTATGTCATAACTCTGGCAGTTTTTGCTCGAGGAAGCTGGCGTTTTGTTTTCTCAGAAAAGGGAATTCAAAAGTTTTCAGAATTCCAGCGAAAGACGTTTCATTAAATGTTAATTTAAGAAATGAAATGGAGAGTCCCGGGAGGATGATTTTAGCATTTAACGACTAGAAAATATAGAGATAATCTATACTTTCAGACGTCGGACCCACATTTCAGTTTCTGAATTATTTCTTAAATATTTCAGAAGCTAAATGTATTATCTGGAACAAGCTACTTATTAAAAAGAGTGACAAAAATATTGTTTTACACAAGTTTCTAATAAAATTCGTTTATCTTCTTAAACAATCGAAAAGCAAACATAAAACAAATAAATTTCAATCTCGTTCATTTTCTGATTATTGTCAAATAGCACCAAAAAAAGGATCGCCTGAATCCGCGACGTTCTACCTCCTCAGAACACGACACTTGGCCGGTCAGATGAACTTTTGATTCTCTTGTGCAATATCTCTACGACCGACGGAAGTACACCGTTAAAGGAAGCCACTCCATGACAGGTTCTAATTCAATTTCAGAAGTCTTTAAGATTGTCAGTCCGACGATTCAGAAATGAATGCTTGACAGTCAAAATGAGAGAAACCTGTTAGTGAAATTGCATAGATATTACTAAATCTTGGAAGGCAAACAATTGATTTGGAAACAAATGGCAAAGAAGGGAGTTTCGGTGAAAAACTACTGCTAACCGGAATCTAGAAAACAAGAATTTGAAGAAAAGTGCCCAAAAAGTGCTCACCACCAATCAATGTTCTTGAAATAGTAGGAAAGAGGTGAAACATCATTTAGTTTCTAGAATTTAGTGCGTGATGTATGAAGTGAACTGTTTGAGGGCTCAAGCTCTCAAGCTCTCGTTTCTAGACTACTCTCGATCTTTGCCCTATATCTTTTCAATCTTTGAACGCATAATTATTTATTCATATTTTGATTCTAGAAGAAAAAGAAGAAGAAGAAGAAAAAAATTTACGCAACAGTCATCTATCCACCAAAAAGTGGTAGTCAGCAGGTCATAACCGTGCCTTCTCAGGCCCAACTACACCAAGGCGGAAACAGTGCGTTAGAAGGAGAGATGCAGACATGTTTCATTTCGAAATAATGTAGGAGGCGAAGGATAAAGAAAGCTCGGAAAAGCTTCTGAGGTACTTGTGTCTTTCTCGAGTACCGTTTGTCACTTTTGGCGGAGGAATAGTAGGCCGACGTGTGGAGGCGACCGACATGTACACGTTGTTCAACATTTGTATTGCCAAGAGCCAAGTTACATTTTTTTTCCAACCAAATCATCGCATTCTGGAGAGAAAGAGTGAGAAAGAGTACTGTACTTTGGGCAAACTGATCAAGAATCGTTCAGCTCCTTTTGGTTGTCAAATAAACTGTTCTTTATGAGATCGACGAATACTAGAAGCACTTCAGTGATCATTTATTGCTCTTTTATTTTTTTTTTTTGATTGCAGATTCCATCTAACTGTTCTTTTAAAACACATTATTTATAGCACGCAATTCAAAAATAATCGGAAAACCCATCTTTTAAAAATTATAATGAAAGCACGGTTTATTTCAACTGGTGCTACTCCATGTGAGCTTGAATATTACATATCTCAAGATCATAATATCATATTACAATAGTGCAGTTCACAGTTCTAGAATTGAATCCATTTGAAAGCCAATATTTGTTTTTTATTGTATTACACGTCCTTAGTTACTTATTTAGTTACTTAGTCGATGCATTAATCACTTGTGTGGGCGCGGATCACAGCTAACCACGCTTTACGGATGTCCGTTTCTACTAATCCACTAGAAAAGTCATTTACGATCACCAAGTCTGATTTTCGAACTTCTACCAAGTCAACGTCACGAACTGTTAATTACTCTTTTGCTTGTTCTCTCTCTCTCTCTCTTTCTTAAACTGTACACACATTACATTTCACTACAATCGAGCGAAAAGCATCGTTATGTGCCTTTTAAAAGAGCCGACAAATCTGAGAAACCCACCTCATCTGGATCTGGTCGAACACTTGAACTCTTCTTATGCTCGACTTCTGCAGGTGCGCTTTCCGATGCTGTGCTCCTTTTTGCTTGTGGAGCCTAAAAAATTCATGAAATGCTCTTCTTTGAAAAATCATCTTCTAGTCTTGAACCTTTCTAGAACCCTCCCAACTTTTCCACTTTTCACTGATTCAAAACCCGGGTACTCAACATTCAAATGTTTTCTTTTTATTATTTTGTTTTTCTCAACACTTTTACACTCACCGGACTCTTGCTCTTCGACTTGCTCCTTCTAGCCAATCTTTTCTTTGTCTCAGCTTGAAGTGATTGAGACTCTCTTTTCTGCTCTTCTTGTTTGTATTCATTTTCTATGTCTTTCCTGTGCTTCTGCAGTTCTTCTTCGACATCTATAACATTTACAATGTCATTTAAGTGTATCCACCGACTAATATACGCTTTCTTATGAGTTCTGCGTAGTCTCCGATCTCATAGAAGTGTACTCTATTTCATTTTTCAATCAATACAGAGTACGTTTGCAATCCACTTGAATATGGAATGCAATACAGAAAAAACATTACCTTATACGGATTGATTGTAGATTTTCGTAGATGACCGGTGACCTTTCATATCCCTCCCACCCACCACCCACTCGAAATGAGAAGATCCAATGGATTAATTAGAATGCTTACAGTAGCGGCCACTAAAAAATCCCTTTTCGATTTTAAGTAGAGCTAGGAACTTGATGTCAACTGTGTGTTAAAAAGTTAAATAATGAGAGCAAGAAAAATGATTCAGTTTAGCTCTTATCAATAAAAAATTATTAATTTGAAACATTCAAAAAATCGATTTTCCTATTATTAACAAAACCGGTTTAAGGCGATTTCACCCGGAAAATAACTTGTAAATGAGGTAAATCAGTGCTCAGTTGCAAACCGTCGAGAATCGAAAGCAGCTTGACGTCTTCTAGCTAGAAGGGTCGAGCAGAGACGAACTCTCCGGCACTCTCCGGCTCTCCGTTGAGCAGTTTAACTGTTTGAAATCTTTTAACACGTTGAGTGCTGCGAAGTCCTCGATAAGGTTCACTTGTGGCAAGCGTCAGAACGATCCGACGTCGCCTTAATTAAGCTTTCGCAGCAGACCTGTGAAGAAGCCGTGCATTTCTGAACGCAATCTAGCACCTCGCGTGGCCTTGAAATACCTGAGTTCATCTGTACCGGACTCAAAGTTAGTGGGAGCGAGTTCAGTTCATGTTGCTCGATTCAGATGGAATTTCTTACGTTCTTACGACGACCAGTAGGAACAAGATTCGACCTAAAATATGAAACTCCAACTTGGTGGCAGCAATGTGAAGTTATGATCCTTCCTCCGCAGTCATGGGATGGGACCTTTCCACCGTATCCGAGGCCACATGGATCGCTTGATGGGAATTCTGACTGTGTCAGATTCCACAATCTGTTCCAACCAACCTGGCATAGCTGATTCCAAGAAGATGTCAAGTTCTTATCGATTCTCGAGGGTTTGCAACTAATTACTGATCCTTTTAAAACTGTTTCTATTGCTTATTATCTCATTTACAAGTTATTTTCCGGGTGAAATCGAAATAAACTTATTTTTGTTAAAAATAGAAAAATCGAATTTGTTGACTTTTTCAAAGAATAAATCTTTTTATCGATGAGAGCTAAACGGGATCATTTTTCCGGCTTATTATTCAATGTTTTCACAGTTGACCTTAAGCTACGAGCTCTGCTCAAAAAGAAAGTTATAGCTTGAAAACCAAAAATGGATGCTTCAGTGGCCGCCATTGTAATTCATAAGACAGTAAAGTGAGATTTCAAAAAAAGTGTCAGAGAAGTAGAGAAAATTGCAGAACATTTTCTTTTCTTCATTGCAAGCCTTACCAGATTGTTCAATTTTAACCATTGCGCTACTTTGGCCCTCTCCGTAGTCGCACTTCGCATGGCATTTATAAAGACCTGTCTTCTCTTCGCTTATGTTGTTCACTTGAAGTTTAGCTATTGATCCATTGAAGGACTGCGAGTATTCGGAAGAATTTTTAACAATTTTCCCGTCCCTGAAAAAATTATATAATTGTTAGGAGAGCCTGAAAAGATGATTTCTTCAATCCGTCTTTAATATTAATGCTTTAAATCATTTCACTCTTTCAGCTGTATTCCAATAAATCATTCGTTGGGTCAAGAGTTTTATGAATAAAAAAGATAAATAAATATAAAAAAATTTTTAAGGCTTGCAATTGATGGTAAAGCTTGCTCGGCAAGAATACTCGACTTCTAGCAGAAAAAAATTCAAAAGAAGGCTTAAAATGTTCACCACCGCTTCCCTCAACACTGTTCTGTTTCAACTAGCTATGTCTTCTTCCGATCCCATTCAGACTCACCTATACCACTCAATGATTGTTGATGAGTGGCATTGCCATTGCACTTCCAGAACAACAGATCCACCAAGACGGCCAGTCTGAAAATGGTCTTTGCTTTTCATCAACTTTATTGATTTTCAGATGGTCTCAGTTGTCTAGCCCCTTCCACGTCAACGCCGCACATGAACGAAAGCTTTCAGAATTTATACAAGTATCAGTATCCTCGCTGCGTGGCAACCAATTTAATACATTATGTGACTTTTACCACCGTTTAGCACCCAGCCAAAGGTCATTATGCTAGAGCGCTTTCCGGAGGAAATGGGATACCCGTGGATTGTTTCAATAAGTCAAATTAGATTTAATGATGAAAAAGTGGTCCTTTTCGTTCTCGTTCCCCCACCCCTCTCCCAAGTTTTTGCTCACATCTGGTATGAATGGGGTGGCAATTCAGTGGTTCACAAAACTATTTTTTGCATTCGAAAGTATTGGATAACGACTGAATTGGATACTCACGAAACGTGTTGGTGGAAGACGCAAAGATAATTATATTAAAACAATAATAACAAAACGCACCTTAGACCGACTGGCTTCCAGCACGATTGGAGGCCTCGTGTACTTGTCACGCGAGGCGTCGTGAACCTGTTGTGAAGATGCATTTGCTCCAGATACTGGTGTCGTTGATGCTGCAGATCCAGATGCTGCTGTTGCTCCTGTGGTGTCACCGGAAGTTCCTCCAACATTACTTCCTTTTCGAGATGGTGTGGGTGACGCACTCTTTCTTGATGGAGACTTTCTGGCTGAGGGGCTACCTGCTCGAAGTTTCTTTTCATCACCGCCCGGCGGTGGAAGGCCGTCTGGTTTTCGTTTTGCTGATCCAGATGCCTTATCAACTTCCATTTTGTCTGTTCTACTCGATCGACGTGATTCTGATTGAGATTGTTCCTCGTTCACTGGGGTAGAAGTGCGGGACCTGGATGGACAAAACATATTGAACAGTTGAGAGGATAGTTGAATCATGCTGTTCTTAAATATATCGATCGATTCGCATGGATTTTCAAAAAAAAGACTAAATAAACGGCCGAGCGAAAGCGATATTGATAAAAGAAACCCAAACATTTTCAAGATCTCACCTTAACTTTTTTGATGGGGAGCCTTCTCTCGGCTTCAACGTACGCTTCGGAGTTCCTTCTCTCGACTTCATTGATTTTTTCGGTGAAGATGGACGACTTCCTGGACCACGGGACGATGGTCTAGGTGATGCTGTTGATCTTTTTCTTTCTTGTCGTTCGGATGGTTCTGGCTCCTCGAAATTTAAGGCCAAATTCGCATTTGTTTCTCCTTGATCGTTTCTAATATTACATCGATACTGTCCTGCGTCCGAAGATGATGGACCCTGAAGTTTGTGTGATTGAAGTTGAATTGATTCTAAGTAAGCGCTTACTCTGATTTCCAGTTGGCACAAATAAGTTTGGTCTCCAAGATCACTGAAAATAGCGTGATAGAGGCCACCCATACTCAGTGGAACTCCATCTTTCATCCATCTGAACAAAACGTTTCAATGGTTTTAAAATAGCTGATTGATTGAAACCCACTTTGCAACCGGTGTGGATGCACTTTTCACCTTGCATTCCATCACGATCAGAGCGCCACCGTCTTTTGGAATGATCCGTGGCTTTCCAACGAACGACGGACCACGAGATTTGGCCTCGTCTCCTCCGGCGCCGGCAAAATTCAGATTGATATTGGCGTTTGATTCGCCCAGCTGGTTCTTTGCTGTGCATTTATATGCACCCCCGTCACCGGCATTCGGTTCCTGGAAGACGTTTTGTATAGAAGTATCTCAATAGTTTATATCTGTAACATGAGAGAAGAGGTATTTTATACATAGAATGGCTTCACAATTGATTGACGTGATCGTTTATTGCAGTTCCCACTGCTTTAGTCTGCGCAATGCTTTCATTTTTCTTCATTATTTCTCTATTCTCAACCGACGTAATACTCAAAATGCTTCTGTTTCTATCCTCCTAGAATACTCGGCTTCTTTCTCAATGTGAACCTTATCAGCAAGAACAAAATTAATGCAATCATCCAAAGATCCATCGCTGGAATTGCTGATATGCTCCAGAATGTCATCGACATCTTCCGCTGATCTTTGTAGATAACGATAACGTTTAACATAGATAACGTTTCATCTGTTACATCGTTTGATATTCTATAGACAGGTAGATTAGCCACGTACATAAAGGAGCCGGGAAATTAGATTAAATCGGTCATTGTAATTATTTCAACAATTTTTGAGTGAATTCTACAAAAATAGACCTTCATTTTTATTGCTTACAATTGATTTTTACGAGTCCTGAAAAACACCATAATCGGTAAAGAAAATTTGAAAAAGGGAATCAGCTGAGTTTTCACTGGAAACATTTTCTTGCGCTGTCGATCTCGTCACTTCTCGTTATCACGTAGCACTTTATCTTCTTTCAGTTTTTCGCGCCTGCTTTGTCATTCAATACTTTCAAATTTCCGAGGCGCCCACCTTAATAACTAACGTGGCCTTGTACACACTTCCTCCCAATGGAGTCAACGTTTGCACAACTCTTCCAGACGGTTCCAGAAGGTTCCCCGAATGTTGCCAGGCAATCGTTGGTTGTGGATCCGCTTCGAGGTGACATTCCATCAGCAGATCACCCTGCAAAGTAACAAATCTCTAATTTCTTATGTTGCAGCTGTTTTGATTCATTTGATGAGTTCAACGCTTCACTAGTTTACACTCTCTCTCACTCTCTATCTCAATTATGACGTCATTGAAGAGAGCAAAAGGCATCGCCCCCCCCCCCCCCCGATGAATTGATGGCATGTTTTTCTTCTTTGATTGGTTTAACAATGCAATCAAATGTTGTAAAATGTATTTTATGATAGTCTTTCAAGAGTAGATATTGCTACTTTCAACCGTTTTTTTAGTTCAGGGGTATCATCTTTTTCACCAGCTTCAAGAGGTTGTTTGTGTACTTTTGTGTATCTTAAACAGATCAAATTTCATTCTTTTTTCTAATTAAAAAGTACGCGGTAGATGGAAAAAAGTCGAAATTTCTGTGATCTTTCGTTCTGAAGAATATTTGAAAAAGTGGCATCTAAGCACTGTCCGAATACAGATAGTTTTGCACTGGAAATCTATCACGGAGTGCACAAAACAAATAGTCTTAATTATGTTACATTTTATTGCCTTTGCCCTCTTTTCAAATGCTTTTAGACTGAAAAAAAATGACTGAAATCAGTCAATATTTGCTTTCTTCATGGCTTTTTATGCACTGGATTTCGTCTCATACCATCCTCCCCCTCCAATCTGTTCATGCGTTCCGGCATTTTCTAAGCTTCTTGCGGTCAGCTTCGATGCTTCGATTCTACCTCTGTTCTTCTCTCTTTGTCGGTAGTTTTTTTCTTCTTCATCTACGGAATCCTATGGACTGACTGCTGCTCTCGGCAGTGCTGTCTTGAGCCGTGAAAGCCGTAAAGCGACGAAGAGCACACGGCATATGAGCATCGAGAAAGAGAAGATGCCAGGGCGAGAAATAGCGCGGAAACTCGTGGAACCCGTCGGCCAGTTGGCTTTCAGGCATCGCCCCCACAATACACTAGGGTTTGCTTTGATCGGATGAAAGAGATGCAGACACACCGGGGGAGATCCCGCCCTCATACGCCATGAGCCATGTGGTTGTGCCCCAGAGCATCCGCAAAAGAGAGATAAAGAAAAAACCGGAACATAGGCGGCGATATGTATACGATGATAAATCCGTGTCAAAAAGCAAGTGAGCCACGTTTCAGAATAACTTACGGTCGGTGTCTGCTGAATAGACGGTTTCTGAGTGAAGCGCGGTGCGCCAACCATGGTCGTAATTGGGAGGGTCGGCGCACGAATTTCCTATCGATCAGTTTGCTCCTTCTATGGTAACGTTCGCACGGAGCATTCACTCCCCAGATCAATTATTCCGTGGGCGATGCTTATCGTTTTCTGAAGAAATGTAATTTGAAAAATATTCAAAATGCATGATCGAATGTTCGAAATGAAACAATTGGAAAGTTGAAGAAAATGCGATTGAGAAGGCTTTTTTAATGATGTTGCTCACAATTTTTTCATATAGAAATCCTTCAAGGATCCGAGCAAAACAAAGCAAACAAGCTTTCAGATTTGATAGGAGCTTAAAATTTCTGTAGAAATATCTTTAAACTGCTTATTCATCGATACATTGCATATCAAAATGCATGATCAGAAAGAAACATGAATGTGATTAATTGAAAATTTGAAGAAAAGAGGAAGTTAGTTTTCACTAAAAAGCAATGTTTCTTGTGTTGTTTATAAAGGAACCCATCGGAAGGTAAGTGAGCGAAGGGAGAAGAGAAACATCAGGGAAGTCAGTAAAGCACTTCTGAGCTCGAACGCCGAAGGAATCATATTTGTGTTTCAAAACATCCAAGCCAGGCAAAACAACTCTCGCAACGACAAGCGTGTGGAAAAATGATCGGCAAGGCTGCGCAGTTTGAAACAAAAGATTTCTTGACACACTTTTAGGCAACTGTTAGGCAATCGGCTTATAAACTTGAAAAAATTAGGATTTCAGAGAAAACAGCAATCTATTTCAGCTTCGGAAGCGTATGTCCAGCAGTGGAAAGAGGCTCAGCAACAATTGCTCTTTCTATAAGACAATAAAGTAAGCAGTCAGAAGACTGATCCATACATTTTGCAAAAGAGATTTCAAGTTTTTCGTGACATCATTAAAACAAGACCGTAATCTAATACATTGTCACATGACGATCAGACGAGTGAGAAATCAACAACAAATCGGATATTGAGGTATAGAGAAAGAGAAGTATTTTTGAGTCATACTGTAACTGAAGACTAAAATAGAAAATGAAACAAATGTTCGAAAAGTGGTCAGTGATTCTCTGTGTGATTGGGTGGTGCGTGCAAACAGCCCGAACCCCGATTTTGCGAGTGTTGAAAAAAATCATAACGATGTAAGTGGAGTAAGAAAAGTGGAGGAAGAGATGGCGCCCGTAGGTCCCTCCCTGCATTTCCGAAGACTAAAAAGCATGAAATATGAGCGGTGATACGGGTAAAATGATAAGTTTTTCTCAAGGAGCTGGAATGCAAGAAAGCAAAATAATAGGTGAAAAACCAAATTGAAGAGTTACTTTGTTTCCGGTTGCACTGATGTCGAAACTCTTTTTAAAGCAAAAATGCTCGGGACGCACATCGAACGTCGGTGGCACTATGCCGTGTCACTGGTAAAAAAGGTTCTACAACGGGAGAAAGGAGTACGACATCTGGCAGATAAAATGGAAAAGTTTAAAATTTTGAAACGGGGAAGTCGTAAATTGGGGTTTCCAAGTAGCATTGTAAGATTCTTTCGTTTGGGGCGAAAGCAGAAACAAAACGTTGAAAAACGGTGTCAGCCAATGCTCAAACAGTTTCAGTAACAAAACCGATTTTTAACTGAATATGTGAAAGCAGTAGTATGCTCGAATTGCCACAAACAAAAGCGCTTGAGGGCACCGCGGGAGAGAGAGAGAGAGAGATGTGGATAAAGGCACACATGAAAGAGGAGGCGATGGCGCGGGAGCTTCAGCAGCTCTCGGGAGCCCACAACAAACTGCGAAAATAGTATAAATAAAGAAAGAGACGCAGGCGTGACGAGGGGGCGGCGCCCGACGAACGGCATCGAGACGAAGAGCGTTTGAGAAGAAGAGATGGAGGCAACCGGCGACTCGACACAAAAATAATGAGATGGTCCCTTTGGCTGTGGCACAGAAGAGCTGATGCCAACGGCAATGCACTTCTGAAAAATGAAGAAGAGACAACGGGAAAGCGAGAACGGAAAGGTGATGGGATAGAGATTGATTGCGCGAAACTGAGAGATGGGTAATATGTGGGAATCTGGCAGGTGTCGATGAGGAGGAGCAGCACATGTTTTTTGAATATCTTAAATTATCAACTGTCTGCTCAAGGGATGGTAGCATGAAGAATGCGTGAAAGAAGTTAGATGGCGATCATGCGTCGGGTGGAATCTGCCCACTCGATAAGCCTGTTGATGTTTGGCAGAAAACACGCAATCGATGTTCATATAAGAAGAAATTAGTTTTGATAATTCAGAAGTAGAAAATTGAGAAAACTAGACGATTTCGGTTATTCCAAATGCTTGAAACCTGTAGATTTTTATATGGATGACGCATATTTTAAATGTTTGCAAAATGCTGACGCAATGATATTGATGACTGACGCACTTTCGGTGAATCAAGTATTGTTTTATTGATTTATTGATTAATTTCGCCTATCTTGCAAAATTTCAACTAGATCCGCAAAGTTTTAGAGTAATGACGGACTCTAGCGTGCACCGTGCCGCTATTGTGGAAGTCCGTAAGAAGATGTGCGGCTCGGAACCTCGATAAAAACCGTATTAATCAAGCTTCAGCATTAATCAGCTATTAATCGATATAAGGAAACTGGTTCGTTTATCGCGTTGAGAGAGGAAGACCAATTTCTGCCGCTACACCACCAACGGTTAGAGTTGTTCGGGAGAGAGTTCGAAGAGATCCACATATATAAATCCAAAAATGGGCGGATGAGATGAAAAGTCCCGTTTTTTGACAAATATTGTCAAAAAAAGGCTGAAACTGAATCCATATCGAGTGACGAAGGCAGCGATTCTCTCGGAAAAAAACAAGCAACATCGTCTCGAAAATACAAAAGGCTTGGCACGCAGCGAGGAGACCATCTGGTGAGAGTTCACGACTGTTCACACTACTGAGTTCAATTCTCCAAGAAATCGAGTGCTGGCTCGAAACATTACGGAAGCTTCTGAGACGTTCTTCTGAGAGGAAGAATTGTTCAAAGAGTGCCTCACCCGGCTGGTGTGATGGCTTTTGGAACGATTTGTACATTATACAGATTGTACAGAAGTGTCCTCTCATTTTTGTGAAACAACGGGAAAGAATCGCAAAGGATATCTACATAAATAAGCCAAACACACTTCGAACAACATCTTCCAGCAGGACGCGCGCCTACTCACACAGGCAAACTCAATGAGGAGTGGTGGTGAAGCAACTTCTCCGTGTTCATCACCAATGGCCAGCCGCCGCTCGTCGGTCATTCTGAGCTCTCTCGACTATTCCATTTAGGGATTGTCGCTGAAAAAGTTCACATTCAAGTGTGGCGGAAGAAGACGGAGAATGTCTCAAGGAATGAGACTTTCTTTCCACTAACTATATACAGTACCGGTCATAAAGATATTATATTATGGTTTTTCGACAATATCTTATTCGATATATGTAGAACGAATCAGTCTGATTTTGGCGTAATTGATCTGGAAGAGCTTAAGATGCACCTGGAGCAAGAAAAACTGGGCAGCGCGACAGTGACTGACCTTTATAGCCGGACTGTACCTTCGTGCCACCGCAGATGCTTTCCCCGTCGTCTTCGGGAAGTCATCAACGCTAAAAGAGGCCAAATTTAATAATTATTTTTGATAATGCAATCAATTTTTTGGTTACAAATAAATTCTCATTTGATTTTCTTACTTCCCAAAATCAAATGAGAGGTACATTTGATTAGGTACATCTCGAAGTTGTCTCCGTAATTTAAAGCCATCCTGTAATTTGATGTAGTTTTTTATGGCATCAGCTTTGTGGCTTCTTATATCTCGACAAGGCATTTCTGGACTTGTTTCCAGAGGAATTTCTGAAAACAAAAGCACTTACTGCGGATGGGCATGGGTCACTTCTGGAATTATTTTCCGCGGAAAATGCTTAAAAATTGAAAATTCACTTAAGAATTCGCTGTTTTTTTCCGTGAAATTTAGATTTTCAAAATGTGCCGTTCCCTTTCTCTAACTCTTAAATTTATTTTACTTCTTTTCTCTCTGACCAAAGCAGAAAATAACTGTTTTGCGGTCGTATGGCTAGCCCTCATCAAGTGGTATTTCTTTCTGAATTTCAGATTATTCCTATTGTTTTAAGACAGAACAGCCACCGCGTGTTATGAGTACCAAAACGAATTCGGAATTCTTGTCAACGACAGCAACGACAGAGAGTGAAAGCTCCGTGAGCTCAACGCACTCCTCTGATACCAATTTTGGAATCATTTCACTCAGAAGCGACAATGGCAACGACGCATTTGGATCTGAAATGACAAAAGAGGAAATAGAATGGCTTAAAGCAGCGCACGAGTTTACAAGATCAGAGAAGCCATTCAAAGAACAGAAGACGTTTCGTGTCGCTCGAAGATTGAGAACCTGGAATCCAAAACGTAGCGTGACGTGGAGTTTCCTTCGTAGACTGGTCTGTGATTGATTAGCAATTTTCTCATTGTATTCACTGTTTTCAGTATAACGGAAGAGAAGACTTAAAGAACGACGTACTTTCTGATCTTTCTGATCTGAATATTGAAACTATTGAATGACTTTTTTTTTTGGTAATAAATTACTTGAATTCTTCATTTTGTGGCTTATATTTTCCCTGAATCATTGATCATTGATCCACTGAAAGTGAGCAATATGAAGCATATTACATCAGCACCGAAGGTTTGAGCGAAATACTTTAATCTTCATATCACTATTTTCGAAAAAACTTGAAAATCAGAGTCGTCCGAGGCCAGCTCGGTTATCTTGGTTAAGCCAATTTTCTTGTTAAAAAATAATTGTATTGACTTATTTTGTTTCAGGTGTTTAAGAATTTATTGATAAAGAATTTAAAATTTAAAAAAAGTTCCATTCTGACAGGATTTTAAGTTGAATGAGCGCGGTGGCCGTGGTCGCCCTTTGGGAGTTTCGGCTATCGCGCCATGTCCCTCTCAACATTTCATATTCAACTCAATTTAGTGCGGCGGGGCGAACATTGTTTGCATGCTATTTAGTTACCTAATGCTATTCAGCAATTGAAATCATTTGAAACAACTAAAAATCAATCTTAAAATTTTAAAAATATCTTAAAATTATAATACTATCAGGTTAAGCGAAAAGTCTTTGTAAATTTTTAAATTTTATTTAAAGAAAAAGAGATTCACCATTAGTATTTACGACTTATTGCCAACGCGATGGAAGTTGAGCGATTCCATTCACGTAGAACTCGGGAAACTGGGAGACGAAAAAGTCGTTCAACCACTTTTCGGCATCTTTTCTATTATGGAACTTCTGCCCGCCAAAGTGATTCTGCAGGGAACGAAAAAGATGATAATCAGTTGGAGTATGATTAATACAGTGGGTGGCACAAAACATGGGCACTGGAGCTTTGGGCGGGTCTTCAAAGCGGTGTGCGGTCTTGAGTTGTCATGTAGAATCAGCAAGTTTTAAGTTTCTGGGCAACGTAATCGATGAGCCTGAACCTGATAATACTCGATGGTACTATAGGAGACAGAGTTCTCGCCTAACACGGCACACAAGTTACGACATGCTTCGCTGCATTTGCGGCATTGGAGAAATTCGTGCAGAAAAACGCCTCAAAGAGGATGGCGATGTTTGTCAGGTGTGTTAACCATACATAGTATGCATTTAAAAAATTAGAAAAGAGAATCAGCAAAAATTAAATTAACACTGAGCAAGGACGAAACAAAAAAAATACGACGACTTTTCGCTCAGCCTAATATATTTTTTAATAATACCGAAAATGTGTACTAATTGGTCGTGTCAAAATTATTGTACCACTTTTTCTTTTTTCCTCAGGAAACTTCGAGAAAGGCCTCCGTCGGTCAAGTAGGTATCTTGCAAGCAAGCTTAGACACCCTCAAAGTACCATCAACTGAACCGTCCACGATTTCTGATTCTCTTGGAAACAGCTGATTTGGGTACCCCATGTTTTGCAGATGTTGCAGCCTCGGTTTTGCCACAAAAAAGAACGACGACACGGCTTTCCGATTTGATTACTGGGAATGGTAAGTGGACACTCTATGTCAACTTTCATCATGGACGTCAGTTACTGAAACCTGGGCATTCTGGAGTTCCAACTCCAAAAAAGAGAGTTACAATTATTTTGACTCACATATTATAAAACGAGTCCCGGGATACTCCACAGCTTCATTCATTCAAGCTCCCAGAAGAATTGAAGCAACTCGGGGATTTTCAGGAATAATTATGTCAATGCACCTGAACACTTTTTTTGCAAACAAGGGCATCAAAGAAGCCGTCAAAACTGCGATTTGACATATAATATCAAAGAATTCTTAAATATGAAAGAAATACCATGAGAATTCATAACACCGTATTCTCCGTCGAATCGAGGATTCTATGAAACACTCGTTAGAAATATGAAGAAAGCATTGAAGAATACGAAAACACGGAGATTCTTAAGCTATGATGGACTGAGATCAGTCAGATCGATGAGATGAGATAATTAGCAATATCAGTCCATCGAATTGCCTATATCTCAAGGCGCCAACCGCAATACTGCTGAAGGTACAAATAGAATTTGACTCGAGTAGAGAATATCATCAAGGAACTTCAAGCAGGAAGCGCTACGAATGTCTACCGAAGTCACGGAAGAAGTAGTAAAGTGATTTTCTAGTCATTTTATACGTCAGCTTCGGGAGTATCACAAGTTGAGAATGGACAAGAAACGAGAAACAAGGCAGAGCCCCAACACTGAGTTGTTCTATGACGACATTCTACCGGCAAACAACAGGAAACAAGGAAAAACAAATAAAATGATACCGTCATCGGTCGAAGCAATCTGAAAATGGTTCGTGTCAGAAGAATATAGAAAATCAATGGACCGGATGGTTCTTGTAAAACTATCCGATTGGAGTCGGATGAGGACAACAAAGAAAGTGAACAAGCTCTCCAAAAGAAAATCAAAAGTCAAATTGAGGAGTCAGATGAGGGAAAAAACGAGAGTAAGCAACCAACTGTAAGGAGCCAATTGTCAGTTTCAGTAGCATTTATAAGCTTGATTTCATTTGCATTATGATAATGTTGACATGTCAAGGTAGGTCGCGGTGAGTATGCATTACCGCGTGACTGCATGACTCATTCAACAGAAGTTTATGAGAATACTGAACACGTTTTCCAAGACTTTCCATTGAGAAGAACGGAAATTTCAAAATCTTGATTCACCCGGCACTGAAATTACACCACATTTCTTTCGCAAGGATGGCAGCACTGGAAATCGACAGTCCAGATGTAAATTTCCGCGACACAATTTATTGATTTTATATCTTAAATTTAGAATGTTATAACCCATTTTCGATGATCGGACTAGGAACATATTTTGTAGTCCTCGTGTGCACTCATTAGATTTTTCAGTTTAGTCATTTTTAAGCTCCAGGGAAGCAACAGATGAATATGAAGCGCTAACAATCAATTGCGAGAGTGGAAGTAAACGATTTGTTTTCAAACTGTTTTATTGTTTTATGAGCGCAAAAAAACTGATTGAATAGAATAGTCTACCACAATAAAACAATTCTTAAATACATTATTTGTAAATTTTTTAAAACAAAATAACTGAAATTGTTTTTCGCCAACTCTTCATTTTAGTCAAGGTTTCCGACGGCGACTGGCGATTGGCGAATGAATAAAGCGACGTCCTGCTACCAATCCGAAGCTCTTTTCCGTCATATTTTCTTATCAGATGCGCCCTGCCTTTTCAGATGTGACAACACCGATCGATTACCAAATAAAATCGCAGAAATTTCAATCACGAATACCGTCAGTATAAAAATAAATTTTAATGCTTTTCGTCTCTAGAAAAAGTCTGTTTTCTAGAAATTGTTATTATCTATCACAAAGGAAGACATGAGACAAAAAGGCACGAAACAAGTTGCACCGTACTGAATAAAAGCTATAATAAGTGATCAAAGAAGGCAAAGGAAAGTTAATTGTGACGGGATTGGAGAAATAAATATATAAAGCTATCGGAAGATGATAAAAAATGATTAATATACACGAAAAGAAATATTAATATTGGAATACCAGTAGATTATTCAAAAAAAAAGCATTAAGCAAGAAATATTAATAAATCTTTAATTTCCAGAATCGTTCTGACTCAGACGCCGATACCGAACGTTTCCAGCATTTCGTCGAGATCCTGATTTTACGTTTCGACCTTCGAATATCAATCCTGAAAAAAGAAGTTTGCATTTTCCTGAAAGGGAGAATTTACTCAAGCTTAAAATAAAATACTATATGTTATCTATCTATGCTAAGTTATGTTATAGTTATCTATGAAAAGCCATCCATATAAAAATTTACACACGTATATGTAAGATATATGTAAGACTTCGAAGCCTACATTTCTGAAAAATGCAAGCAAAAAAATCCGACGGAAAATGGACAAAACTGGCACAGGAATGGATTCCTGCTCCAGTTTCGGCTGCTCAAGCTCATCTTATTTAAGAATTAACGAATTTTGTATTCCTCGATTCTCGATTTTTTTGAAATTTCCGATATTGCATATAAAGTTGTTGCTGTTATTGAAAGCTTCCCAATGTTTCAGAGTTGGTGGCCGTTCAAAGTTTTCAAAACTTGGAAGATAGGTAAATAGTGTAGAACTAATATTGGCTAGGAGAGGTTGTTAATGGATGGCGGAGTATAATACAATGGAAATGAATATATATTTTTTCATATGTGATGGGGGGGGGGCAGAGGGGGGTGAGGACTATTTTAAAAGATTCCCTGGTTAAAATTATTACAGTACTGGCCATAAAGAATGCGGGTGGGAGTTTTTTGGGATAACCTCGCAGAAAACAGATATTCTGTTGTGAAAATTCTACTGCAGTTGCGAAATATCCTCATTGTCATCATTGCCGGCTGGAAACGAGGTGATTCTACAATTGACTTGGCTCACCAGTTTAAAGTCAGATTCGTCGCGTTTTGAAAACATACCAAGAAGATGAGTGCTTTTTAACTTTTAAAAACTATTATTTCACGTTTAGGGACGAGTTGTTGATCATAAATCGCCGGGAAGACCCCGCATCTCCTCCAGAAACGTTGATCAAAACATGCTACGCGCGGCTCGGGATGATCCTAGAAAGACTTCTACGTAGATTTAGATGATTGTCCCTGCTCCAATAGAGCCCGTTCCTTCAAGGAGAACTATTAGAAGACGCCTCCAAGAAAATGGCCTCCTCGGACACTGTCCTGTGAAGAAATCGCTTGTTAGTTTGAAGAATCGAAAGGCACGTGTAGTGTGGGAAACCGCAAATCTGAACTTGGCTCCACAGGAGTGGGCGAAACACGTTTGGAGCGACGAATCTAAGTTTAATTTGTTTGGTACGGACGGAATTCATGGGGATGCTTCTCAGACACTATAATGGGCCCGTTCGGGCGTATCAATGGAATCATGGATGTAATAATCCCCCACCCCCACCGAAAACGGTGTGAGGTCGCATGTTGGACAATCTCTTCCAGCAAACCCCCCACCGCCGAATTCATGAAAGTACTCACTTGTACTGTTATGACACGAGGGTATTACTTATGGGGTTATTCATGAAAAGCACAAAAAGCATTTTAATGCAAAAAATGCCACTTTAATGTTATTCACGATTGCATTTTAATGCAAAAAATGGCTTTTTTTTGCATTAAAATGCTTTTTGTGCTTTTCATGAATAACCCAATTAGATTATTCTAGACAAATCATAAAAAAGGCAAAAAGCTACTTTTTCCGATTTTTTGTAACCAATTACAATTATTGCACAGAGGTATGAAAGTGAGCGCTAGGTTAACAGTAACGCTGCTTTGCAAATTTTTGACGTTCTGGACAGACACTCACCAGTAAGGGTCATGTAGTTCAGTCAGCTATTTTCGGAAATTGCTGGTAAATCCGTTTCAAAGAATTCTATATTAAAGCTCACCGAGAATCTTTTTCTTGTTTTGTTGTAGCAGGTAGATAGCAATGATAAGGAAGGAAGCAACAAGGAAGAATGACATGAATCCTGTCCCTTCCTCTGGGGAACCACGCGCATGATGGAAGCTTGATTGGTATTCATTCTGAAGTTTTTTAGAAATTTTCATCAACAAGTTGTTGTAAAGTAGCGTATTACATTACTTAAACCCATAGATATTTATTCTTGAACGTTTAACATGAAGACTTATGTTACAACACAGGGCACAAGGTTGGCGCAATGATTGTTTGTTGTTGCAGTCGAGGCACGCACCATTCAACTTTATATCTTCCAGCCATGAGAAAATAATACTGGTTGCGTTCCGAAGCACCTGCATGATGCAACCAAAGTAAGCGAACATAAATGTCGCAAATATACAAGCGCATAATAAAAATATTTCGACAATAATTTTTTACAGTCACTTTCACAACTACCACAAACCACCGAATTTCTGAATAAATTTTAATACGTAAGCAATAACTGAACAAAAAAATTGTTAGAAATTAAGTAGTAAGTATTTTCAAGGTAGGTACTGTCTTCTTAAACGGTTCGGGGACGTTTTTTGACGATAAACTTATTTCGGGTGGCTAAGTTCTGTTCGACAGCATGCAGGCGACGTTAGCGACAAAAAATTTTTTACATTGTGTCTAGCACGAAAAATTGGTAAGTTCTGTTCAAAACACATTAGATTTAAATTATACTTTTTTACAGCGCTTTAGAACATGGATTTGCCACTCAGCCCAAAATTTTTTTTGGAATTTCTTTTTTGGAAAAGCGCAGGTATTTACAGATAAATTACCGCGTGAAAAAGAGAAGTAAAAGCAAAATCCATTTCGCTAACAATAAGTTTTTTCTCAATAATCCTCGTAACTACTTTTTAAAAAGTAATACTTTTAAAAACATACCGAAGAGTCAAGTCTGTATGGTCGAGGCACTGGCCCTGCTTCCAATGTTTGTTCTTCATCTGCGGAATCTTTTTTCTTATCAGCAGCTGGAACGCCAGGGGCAGGATTTCCTCTAGCTTCCTCCACTGCCTCGTGTAACCCTTCTGCTCCTACTGCAGGGGTTTCTCGATCTTCTTTAGCAGCTCCATCAGCTTCATCTTTAGGGGGATCAACGGCGGCAGGTTTATCTACATTTGCATCGGGATCTTCCTCTCCTTTTCCCCCTTCAACTTCCTGTTTCGCTTCAAATTCAGGAGCTGCATTTTCTTTTTCTTCCTCTTGTATTTCTTTTTCTGGAATTTTAGGAACAAGCGGAGGAACAGATTCTGCAGCGATAGTTGTAGTTTCTCTAAACAAATTAGTGTTTGTTGAAGGTGTATCATCTTTTCCAGTCAGCAATTCTTCCTTCTTATCACTGTCAGACTTTGATTGCTAAAATCGTATTAATAATAATGTGATACAACATCAATTTGTGAATTTAAACATACCAATTCAGTGGAATTAGCAGAAACTGCGATTTGAGAAATTTTGACAATTGTTGTTGTTCGATTTGAGGTGGGAACCGGAGCTTTTGAAGTAGTTACAAATTTCGTCACAGTTTGTTCTCCTTTTTGACCGTCTTCATTAATCGGAGGTTGCACATCGTCGATATCCTCAGGATTTGCATCATTGTTATCAGCATATATTGTTGACAACAAAAAAAGAAGCACGACAAGCAGTCGTAATTTCATGAGTACTGAGCTATAAAAAATTAGGTGTGAAATAAAACTGAAGCTTATTTTAGAGAAGACGACGAAAGCCCAGAATGCAAGCATACCGAAGTAGCAGCAATTATATGTGTATGAAGAAAACGAAACGACAGAAATAGCATGTAGTAGTGACGAAATGAGGTCAGTTTGCCTATAAAGGGAATATAAACGATCGAGGGAATGAACGGAAAGTCAAAGAAAAAATATGGTAATTTAATATTCAGAACCTTATTGTTAAACAAGTGCACGTATAATCAGAATCTTCTCAAACGCATATGACAGAAACTTGTTTACATTTCCCTGACGTGGCATATAGGATAGGGTACTTCCCTTCAACAAAATCAATGGCAAACTAAATTCAACCGCTAGAAACGAAGAGAGAGAGACAAACAGAAAAAAACTGAATTTTCAGCAATCTAGGTAATAGAACTAGAGAATTTCTACGTATTTTCAAAATCAAAAACAATTAATATTTCAACATTTCGAAATAAAAATGAATTTCGTTAATACAGCATAAATCTAAAAAAGACATAAGATTTTTAACTTTTGAATATGTATTATAGACTTGAATTTTTAAGGTACGCTAAACATTTTTATTTCTAAGCAAGTTATGGGAATTGTGGGAAAGGGGAAGCAATGAAAGAAGCATTTATGTAAACGTAGATAGGTGAACAGACTGTTGTACAGGCGAGTTAAAATAAAATACACAAATAAGGCACAGAATAGAAATCAATTATGATCAAATCACATCAATGACAGTGATTATGAAGACTTTGAATAAATTCTATAATCATTCAATTTTCTAATATCAGGCGCGAAAAGCCTAATCATACTCGGGGGACTTTTAATAGGATAATTGAAGTCAGCGTGCATCCACGAGATCTCGGCTCTCAAGAAATTATTATCGATTCTTTTGCAACATTTGTGATCTATAGCGATGAGGGTCTGACTGTTTGTAAAATTTCTTCATGGGTTTCTGCATTTTAGAACATTAAATAATAACAAGATGCTTCCAATTTTTTATAAAGCTTGGGGTTTTGTAATCGATCGCTTCGCAACCGTACGTTTTGCAACTGGTCGTTTTCATAACACATCAAACCCGTTTCATAACTGAACGTATTGTAGTCGGTAGAGTCGCAAGCGAACGTTTGAAAATGGGATTTTTAGAAACCAATCGTCTAACAATCCGACATTTCAAAATCCTCCGTTTTAGAATTGGCAATATCGCTACCGGATTTTTCACAGCCATGTATTTCTTAGCTGGTCGTACAGTTTTAGAAACGTTCGGTTGTGACTCAGAACATTCAAAATAGCCAAATACTGCGGCCAGTCTTATCGAAACGAAGAAAATGCTGCTTTCGGCCAAATATGTCAAGGCTGATTGTTTTCACTAATGTTTTGGCATTCATATTGAGAATATAAATAAGCTCTTTAAAATTTTAACGGAAATTATATTTACAAATTATGAAGTTGTTGTGAGCACGGTTAAACTACAATATATTTTTAAAATCCGACGAACTAAGATTAAAAGTGCTATGACAGAATTCAATATTACGGTGCACCATTTATTTGAATGGGTAGAAATCTATTGGACGCAGCGTTATTTATTTATTCCTCATTTATCAATGAAATAAGTGTATCTAGCCAACTAGAAACTTAAACCGAACTAGAAACCGTTTAATTTGACAATCACTATTCCGAAGCGTTGAGAAACTTCAATGATAACGAATTATAAAAGTTTTATGAATGTTACAATTTATTCTTTTTTGGTTTTTTTTAACAATAAGAGGTGTGTGAGTAATAATGAGAGAAAATATTCTTACACAAACAATGACGTCACATCCCATCACAGAAATTATTATACCGGTATTTACCTGAGTTTTTCGATTTCAAAAATAAGGTTTCTTGGCACGGAGTTTTAATAGAATTGGCGTAAAGTCTGGTGTTTGCGGCGCATGTCTATTTTTCCATTTATATTACGGTTATTTTCCCGTATTGCTTCCCGGCCAAAGCCCCCGCAGAGGGAACCGCGTTTTTTCAGCACAATATGCAAATCAATTTTTTTTCCTAAAATACTCAAAAGTAAAAACCGTTGCGATCAGTGAAATTGTTATTACTCCTACTCGAAAAAAATTCTAGTTCACTTTTCTCACTACCAATAGGCATAATCAGAGGGTTTTCGAAAGATTTCGAATGCAAAATGTTTATTAATTATCTTTTGAAGCGACAATAATATCCGGAATGTTGCTTACCTGCCTTAAAAACTAATCGTTTTACAAATATTCAATAAAAGTATAAAGTTATTAATGGTATTATTGTTCATTATTAGTTCAATCGCTATTTCTGAATAACGAATCGACAGCGCTTTCTGAAACCGATTGAATTCAAAATCATTAGGCCGTTCAATGAATCTGCTTCCTTTTCTTTAATGGCGTTCTTTTCGAGTTCTTTTCTTCTTTCTGCATCTTTCGGGTCGATTCTTTCAACTGGTAGCGCCACATATTCCAAATCAAGATTTCGAATCTTGAAAAATGCTTATTTTATTTATTCATAATATTTCAAAAAACTACCTGCGAGATTCGCGCTCTAATCTTCTCCCCTTTCACACTTTCGATTTTAGTTAGATACTTAAACGCTCTGTGCTCACTTCTCCTTCTTCTTTGAAAAAAGTTATACATCTGAAAATGAATTATTTCATAATCTAAATAGGTACTTAGTTGATATTAACAGTTTAATTACTTATTGTGCGTGATATATCACGGATTGTTTGCGGCTGAGAGCTGTAAGAACTTACAAAGATGTTGTTATCCCACTCATCTCTTTTCGTTGGATGGTGACAGTATCGTTTGTTTTCTGATGAAGGTACTTTGCTGCACTGCTCGATTTTTTTCTGTGGCAATATAGGTTTTCTTTCTTCTAAAGTTTCACATTCAGAGAGTAAGTGCATCAGTTGTTCTTCCGTCAATACTGTTTCTTGGCTCCGCCTTAATTCTTTATTAAGTGTGCTTAATGCTTCGCATTTTTTGTTGAATGAAGCTGGAGGAGCCATGTTGGAGTGAGATCTGAAAAACGAAAAATAGAAAAAGGAAGAATTTATTAAAACATGTGCATTTCAATTCGCGGCTAGTGCAAACTTACGTCAAAATAAAATAATTTCAAACCCACAAATCAGTTCTCAAAATCTTCCTTCTGAAAAGTTCAGTGAATCTAAACCACTATGTCTTATCGGTGAAAGTGAGAATTTTCTGTCTATTTCATGAGTTAAAAATACATAGATGATTACATAGATGATTATTAATGATCCGACTTGACGCAAATCGCCTCCCCTCTAATCCGACATAGCTTACTTCTAAATTTTGGCGCTAAATTTTTTTAAAGTAGATCAAAAGGTTTTAATAGATCAAAACTATCGAACTATTATTCATTATGTTTCGCTCTTAAAAAAATATATATTTAAGGTAATAATGACCTCTACCAGTCTCTGTCGGTTGACCTCCGTCATTCAATCTACATCCGTTCGATGGTTCCACGACCGCAGTTCTGTTCCACGAGTTGTGGATGATCGGGAAAAGGCTTCTTCCAAATACAATGATGCCGGTAAGATACTATATTCAGCTAAAAATAAAATTCGAAAAATGTAATCCTTATGTAGGTTACACGTTTCGTTACCATCAGCAAGGAGTAGATACTCTTCCACGTATTCCTGATTGCAAAGTGCCAGTATCTCGTCCAGCATACAAAATTCGTGACCAATGGAGAAATGATTCCGCCCGTTTCGGACAGAATGACTACATTGATCTTCTCGGTGATGGATCAGTTCACCCTGCACAGCTGCAATATCACACTCCTGCTTGGCTTCGTGGGTTTCCAGGACAGCATAAAGCTAATGAGTTAATCAAACTTATCCACTTTCGTAATCTTTATGATGCGAAATTGAAGCAGAATTCACCGAAAAGATGGCACGAGCTGAGAAAAAGAATAAAATATTTAATGATGCAGCATAACTATAACAAACAGGTTACAGATAATAGCCGTAATAGTTAATATTGAAATGTTTTTTTACAGGACGAAATTGGACCAGAACGTAATTTGGGATTGTGGGAGGAAGAACCAGATTATACTTACAAAGATAAGTCTCGACGATCATTCAAGGATGAAATTCATTAGTTGTTATGTTTTATTTCTTTTATATATTAGTCCGCATAAGAATACAATTAATTTTGTGAGACTTTATTGTTAAGAAAATCCGTAAAACTATGTGGGGCGATTTAGTGGAATAGTCTTTTTTGTTGCTATATTCTTGACTCACGAAATACTTTTATTTCTTGCATTAATAAAGCATCGTCATCATATTACAATGTCACCAAGAACAATCACATTAGTTTCTGTTTCGTGTTTCTAAATAACAAAGATAGCGTTGAATTACTTGAAGAGTTAAGTAATCTCAATGTGTGGTCGATTTCAAGAAAAAGTCGTTGGTTGCATTGAATGCTTGAGAGGTTCTCAACAAGTGTGCAGAAAACCATGGATCTTTATGCTGTGAATTGCAAAAAAGAAAAAAACCGCTTTAAAAATTCTGAAAGTATCTCAATCGACTTGAAATTTTAGAATAATAGTCATAAACATCTGGAATTTTTTTATCTTTAGTTCGGTGCCAGAATATACAGTTCGAAATATTTTCTAAGGGTAAAACTATTTTTTTTCATCAAACATGAACTGAAAAGTTCGTTAGAGTGTTTTGCTAATTTCCTCAAGGTCTCAAGCTGGAAGAGACGTTTCCAACTTTGTTTTTTTACAAGCGTTCACTGATGAAATGCCGCGAAAAATTTTTTGAAAAACCAAATGCAATAAGTGAAGAAAACTGTTTATTATTGTAAAAAGCACCGTTCAAATAAGTTGTTTTCGATATTGTTTACGAAGGACTTTTCAAACTGAATTTCCAATACTGAGCTTCCTAGTATATTGTCCTTTTGGATTACTGTTTCAATAACCGGAGTTCTTTTAAATCGTATGTTGTGTTCGATGGCTTGAAATCCCATTAATTTAAGTTCCAATTTTCGTACTCGGGAAGATGTGAGGGAAATCTCGAATCTGAAATAATTGAATTATTGGAACTCCGCAAGTGATGCCACATCGTTAAACTTACATTTCAATAGGTGTAAAGCACTCAAAAACTAATCGTTTTGCAAGAAATGGTAAATCGAATAGACGAAACGGCGTAGTAGACATCCCGAAGTGAAGAGAACGAACCACCAGGATGGTAGGTGTTGTGTGTTGTCACGTTGAACCCACCAGTCTTTTATACTTCGAAAATTCTCGATAACAGTGTCCCAAGAGACAAGGTTCATGGGGGAGGAGCGGTGTTTACTGCATGTTGTCGGGCTATGTTGGCACATCATCATCACCACCGTTCATCCCAGAATAAGTGCGAACTGCCCTCAATTCGTTACCAAACGGGAAGGCAGCAGGATGAAATAATGTGATGATGTGGTGGGGAAGTTATGGTTATGGGTATTGACATCTTCCCTCTCACGTCTTCCATTAAGATAGCGCTTTTTTATGGATGATATTACGATCGAAAAACTATCGGAAATGGGTAATACTTTGCGAGTCACATGAAAATGCAAAAAAAAAGAAACTTAGCAAAAAGTGCAACGAAAATCTACTTATTAATAAGCGAATACAGTAGCGGTCACTTTAATATCAACTTTTCGTTTTTCGGCTATAACTTTTTTCAGAGAAAAGATAGAAACTCAAGGTCTTTTGTCAAAATGTGTCAAAATTAAACCAGAAATATGATTCAAATAAATTTTTCTCGATAAAGAAAATATCTTGGAGTTTACACTCCCAGAAAAAAGTATATGAAAAACGACGAAAATGAAAGAAATGAAAAAACCCAAGAGAAAAAATTTATTTTCGATGAAACATCACGAAATTTCGCAGGGAGTACATTATATACGCGGGTAATATGCACAAAAAAACTGGCTTCATTGCTCTTCTTCAAAAAAAGTTATAGCCGAAAAACAAAAAGGTGATATTTAAGTGGCCGCTACTGTAGTTCCGTCTGTGTTTCCGTCTGTTTGTCCAAGACATTTGCATAACTCAAAAGAACGCGAGGTTCCTACTTTGATATTCGAGAAGGACTGGACGGAATGTAAAATATATTTGCTTTTTGACGTTCTTCTAATAAATTGTTCTATTAACAAGAGGAAAAACTGAAACGACTACAATTCTTTCTAAACGAACGCCAGTGGAAGCCACTTTCCGCTGCAACGAATTTAACAGAGTTAAATAGAACAGTGTCTCAAGAGTAGTAGTAAGAGTTTTTAAATGTCAGTTACTTTTTTCTAGATGACCGTCACTGCTAACCTCAACGTCGTGTATACATTTGAACGTTTTTCAGAAATAAAAATGGCGGAGAACAAATAATAATCGAGTGTCGAAATTAAATGCATTGTAAATGTCGTCGATGTTCACCAGACATCACCAACCTGATAGCCATATAATTCAGGGTTTACTTGATTTTCCCCAAAAAATCTCAAAATCCTCTAGTGTGTCGTGTCGATTCAACAATCGATCAATTTTGATTCGATTTGTTGAACGGGCAGATCGATTTGAATCGATTCGATTTCGTGAGTGAATCGACTTGAATCGATTCGATTCGATAAAATCGAATCAACAAAAATAATGCAAATGCGCTCTACCGACCAATGCCTTCGGCGGCGGTTTGAAATCGTATTTTTTATCGCTTTCATTCAGATTGCGTTTTGAAAGCAATTATGCGTTTTTTACACTTTACTACGATTTTTCACGTTTTGTTTTCGTTTTCACAAAAAAAAAACAGTTAAAAATACGATTTTAAGCCGCCGCCAAAGACATTGTTCGGTAGAGCGCGTTTGCACTATTTTTGTTGATTCGATTTTATCGAATCGAATCGAACTGAATCGATTCAAAAACGAATCAAATCGAATCGATTCGATTTTTATTCAATCGCGATTCGAATCAAGTTGAATCGGTTGAATCGATTCAAAAATTGTCGATCCAATTCGATTCAACCGATTGATTCCAAAATCGACACGACACACTAAAATCCTCATACTTCTATCATTTTTCTCCATCAAATTCGATCCAATTTAAATGCTTCCCGCCAAAACGTCTGTTCAAAAATACGCCACACGCCATTCACCGTAATCGAGGGCGCGGCGAGACCCAAGCGGCGTTTACCCGGGCCTACAGTGCCTCGCGGGAACGACAACAAGTCGCATCACGATTCGTGTGTCGTATCGATTTTGGAATTGATCGATGGAATCGTATTAAATCGACAATTTTTGAATCGATTCAACATGATTCGAATCGCGATTGAATAAAAATCGAATCGTTCGATTCGATTCGATTCGATTCAATTCGATAAAATCGAATCAACAAATCGAATCAAAATTGATCGATTTTTGAATCGATACGACACACTAATCACGAATAGAACGACGATAGGCATCCACTAATGCACGCACATAGCCCTTGGGCAAATTATCCCATTCCTTCGTAAAATACTACTCCGATGATTCTATTCGATTCAACACTATTCAGGTCTTTGTAACTGATTTCATTTATTTCATTAGCAGAACATATTCATTCCGACCAATAATCTTTGTGATCTTTCTATTTAAATTCTTCATTTTTGACTTTTTAAACGTTTCTTTTTTACTTATTTCTAGCTCTAGACAAAATTGATTGATTTCATAAGAATCATAAGATTTCATAAGATTTACACATGCTCAACAATGCTGAATCGAGGTGTCATCTGGCAGAAATCGTAGAACTAGTATCTTTATTAAGAGTTTTTGTGAAGGTGTATTAAAAATGTGTTATCGTTGTGACATAATAAGGTTCAACGGTTGTATTTATTTCGCTAAAAAAGTTATTTGAATTACGATGCTGGAATCAGAAGTGCTCTCCCAACAATACAGTCCACGTGTCATCAAATAGTTATTCGAAGGACCCCACAAGATCCGGACGTCTCGATTTGAAAGGGTTTTCTGGAACTATTCGAAGATCATGTTTATGGATAAACTGTTACCATCACTGAAAGCTTTAAAATTGTGATCATTGATAAGAAACAATTTAACTGCGATGAATCGGATGAATTTCGCAGTTATTTTCACGACACTCGGCCGTGTAAAATTATGCTTTATCTCGAAAAAGATGAACGGCTCAGATTATCGTTGTCTTCTACGGAGAGAAGCTCTTCTATTTTGGCGTCGAAACCACTTCAAGAACTTGATCTATCAATAAGATGGAGATCCGATTCTCCGAGCCAAGAGAACCACAGCTTCGATAAGAGCCAGAAACCTCAGAGTTCTTGAATGGCCGGCATGCTCACCGGACATAAACATCATCGATGGGGATACCTTGTAAGAAAGATCTAGAATGTTCCTGAGTTGAAAAAGGCGATTGTCGATGTCTGGAGTACTGTCACTCAGAAGTACCTTGACAACTTGTAGCTATCAATGGATACTCGCATTTTTCAAGTGAAAAGAAACAATGGAGGCTGAACTCATTATTAAATCATATTTGGAGCTGTTATTTATTTCATTTTAGTTGATTTTCAACTGTTCTATCGAGTAAAGGTATATGTCAAAAAGCCATTTTTCAAAAAACATGTTGTTTTAGCAAAAGTTTACTACGCCATCTATTTTTACCTATGGAACATTTTTGTAACCGAAAAAAGCATACTTCCATGAATCTGTCTAACTCATTACTTGAGAAAAATTCAAATTTTGCACAAAACCAAGAGTGAGGCTATACTTCCGTGGAGCGCTTTAGGCATCTGACCCAGGTAGACTTGTCGAATTAGCTCCGCAATCTGCCGTTTCTGTGTGCATTCTTGCAATTTCATGCCCTCACTTTTCTACTAATTATGCACATAACCAGTGGATCCTGCCGTTTGTGATATTTCGTAATAAACGTACGTGCATTGCCACATCACTTTCGTCGTATTCTCCCTTCCTTCGCTCTTTGCGTTTGTTTGAAACCTGCGCATCTTCTTCTTTCTGCGTTGAGAAATAGTCTATATTATAAAGGGTCATGTGTTTATACTAGAGAAATCGATAAAGTACGAGGGGCAGAAAGAAAACGAGAGGAGGTCTCACTCCTTTTCATTTGTCCCTCCCGTAGCAACACTGTGCAGACGAATATCAAAAATATTATTGAATGGTTGATGTGTGAGGTTTATATCTAATAGTATATTTTCATATTGTGCTTCATTGAGTAGAGTACGTTTCAGCTGTTCCGTGTTTCTTATTTCTAACTCACATTTCTTATCTGAAACGCTTTCGATTTAGTTTAATATATACTTTCATTATAAATAAATAAATAAATATATATATATATTTAAATATATATATTATATCTTAAATATTTAATTACATATTTAAATTTGCTTTTTAATATAATTTAATTTGAATCCGCAGTAAAATAGCATATTTTATTTATAAATTTACTGATTACTCTCTTGGCGTTATTTGAAATTTTATAAATTATGACGAAACTTTGCAATTCTTTCTCGGATGATTTCGCAATTCTTTAAAATTGTCCACATGTCTCTCGCTTGCATTTTTCAATTTCAATTTATATTGTAATGTACTCCTTTTCTTCAGATGAGTGCCACATCACCCGCTTCTCACCAACTACAAGTTCGCGTTACGTTTTACACAAGTCACAATCCGCAATCGCTTCTCATGATTCTGAAGAAGGATCGAGCACTTCAACAGATAACGGACAAAGCAAGAGAACTGTTCCCAACTGCTGATTATCGCCTTTTCTATGGTAAAAATTCTTATCATTTTATTTGATCTGATTTCGTAAACTATTTTAAATTGTGTTATTCAACCCAGTGATTACTAACTTGTCACTTTAGGATTTGTGTCTTACAATTTTAATAGATTAGTTCACGCCAAGATATGTATCTTAACAAGCTACAATTTGAGATTATCAATTAAAAAACAATATATTACAGGAGATGTAAACGGTCCAATCTATGAATTCAACAGTTCCGAGCAAGTAATATCAAAAATTCGCATCACTACATTCTCCCGTACACCGCAACTCTTTGTTCGTTTGGAATCTGCATCTGGGCGTTCGTCAGCATCTAAAAAATTATCCGAAGGGCGTGAATCTAAGACCAGATCTTCTCTAAAGCGGATTGAGCAGAGGCAAGAGCTCACTTTGAAAACAATTGAAAAGCTTCAAACACAACTGGACAGAGTCAGCGCATTGGAAACGATGGTTGCAGATCTTTATCCGATGGATGAAACTCTTTTATTGAGAAATGTCGAGAGGTCAATTCGCCCTACAAAACATTTCGCCTCTTGCGATGAATGCCTTAGAGACATCATCGGACATCGCTACAAATGTCTGGAATGTGCTGATTATGACCTGTGTGAGAGATGCGAGAGAAAGTCAGTACATTATGAACACGCAATGGTTCGCATCGTACATTCGCAGAAGACCATGATCCCGTCTTATATAACTTCCAATTCTCCAAACAATGCTTTCCCAAGCTACATGCATCAAAAACCTACTCAACAAGCTACAGGAGGCATTATTGACATCGAAATAAAACCATCCGTTCCACAGCAAGACGAATCAATGAAAATTGAAAAACCACTTCGGCCAGATTCTCCTTCTATTATTCAATGCGCAGACCCTGCTCCAGCGCCAATACCATCCCTTATTCCTACTACTGAAGCTGGTAAGTATATCATATCTTCTAACTGGCCCAGTGTCAAAAATTAATTTTTACAGAATCATATAACGAGAAGGCACATGCTTCACTTTTGAATAGCGCTATACTACTAAAAGACACATTCAGCATTCTAAGCAAAAGCTTCATGGATTTAGTAGACGGAACACAAACTGGACCGAATCAAATTTCTCTCAAAGAAAAAATGGCAGACTTGATAGAAATGGAAAAACGTAAAACGGGGTACACTCGCGATCACCATCCAGTGTACGTGAACACGACACAGCCAGATTTAAATTTCGGCCCATTAAAAAATAATTCTGATAAGAATATATATATGGAGACAGCAAGGGAACTTGTGCCTCGGTCATTTGCTTCTGCCGCAGAAAAATTCAATAAAGAGAGAAACTTGGAACAAGAAGAAAAGAAAAATGCTGATAAGAATATATATATGAAGTCAGGAAGGGGACTTATATCTCTTCCATTGGCTTCTTCCGCAGAACAATTCAAAGACGAAAGAAACTTGGAACGAGAATCAAAGAAAAATGCTCATAAGAATATATATATGGAGACAGCAAGGGAACTTGTCCCTCGGTCATTTGCTTCTGCCGCAGAAAAATTCAACAATGAGAGAAATTTGGAACGAGAAGCAAAGAAAAACGCCAGAACTACAACAGAGCTTGCAAATAAGCTTGTGGAACTCACAGTTAAAGAGAGCCATCAGAGCGCAGAAAGTATTTCGGAAGATGCTCTGTTGAAAACTACCAACGCAAGCGCCCCCGTTGTTAATCCATCCGCTCCTATTGCATCTGCTCCGATAGCACCTGTAGAAACAGAACAAAAAGAAACACGTGTTTTGTCAATTAACTCGTCATTTGAGAACATTCCCTCTGACATCGAGAGTCTTAGTTCTTCCCAGTCAGGAGAGGATATGGAGCTGCTGCAACAATCTTTAGAGGAAATCAAAATGGAGCAAGATGTCTTCAATCGCCTTCTCGAAATGGGATTCGACTACGACGCCATTGATCGTGCCGTCGGATTGCGTGGATACGATATCGAATTATGTCTTCAATATCTTTTCAGTAAATAATCATCTTGTATTTATTTCGTGAATGTAAAAATTAAAAAAATATTGTAGCATATATTTATCTTCAAACTAATAAAGTTGAGCGAGATGCTTCATTGAAACTGAAACTTTTCAAATGGTGCAGATTTGAGCAATGTTCAGGTGCTGTGGAAGAGTAATTGCAGATTTAGTGAGTTTATAAATGTACACGTTATGGAGAAGGGAGAATGAGTCAAAAACAACGATCAACGACAGAAATAACGAAAAAAATACCCGCGAATTGAATAAATCGCTTTTCTTATCAGAATTCAAATCGTTGTTGGTGATGATTTTCATAGATCATTGGAATGCCGTTGTTGTACATGTTGGGAAGAGTGGTCTGGTTAGGCGATGGCAACTGAGAAGATGGCTGAAATATTCAAATCAAGCACCGCTGGCTCCAAGGCAGGTACCTTCGTTGGTGAGCAGCTTACTCGCATCGCCTCATTTGGAAACGATCGTTCGTAATCGGCTTGTACCAATTCAAATTGGGGTGATTGAAAGGAATTAGGAGCAACAACTGCCGCACGTACCTTGGCCGGCGGTGGAGAGATCAAAGTAGGCCCCATGTTCGGGGCAATTGGAGCTGGAGCAATTGGGATTTGATGAGGGTTTTCGTATATCGTTGACGTTTTTCGAATTGTCCCGGGTTGGAATGGGTCATGAATGCAATCCAGCGCTTCGTAAAGATCCTGCTTACTTTTTCCATACGCATTAGCAAGTTGAACGAATTCACGTAAGAACTCGTCATCCCGACTACCAAAAGTTGCTTGAAGACGATTTAAACCTCTGAAAAATAATATAGCAAATCTAGTGGGACGCCAACTCTATGAGCTCACTTTGCATCATTTTCGTCTTGATCGGCGGACGGTGGTTTCACTTTACAAGTGACAACGGCAATTCTCATTGCCGTAAACTTGATGTGCTGCATTGTATCAATGTCTCCCATGTGAGTAATATTACTTGAAATATCCCGACTCTCGGAGGGAATTTCTTGCATTACTCCCATTTCTGCTAAAGATTCTAGCGTCTCATCGATTCTCAAAGTTTCCTGATTGGCTGTCAGAATATACTTGACTTTTTCCGCGTCTGCAATATCTCGCAGATAGTCTTTTAAACATTTCTGTTGCAATCTTTTCAAGTCCAATGGTTCCAAGTGGATGGGACGAGTCGCACGTGGATCCAATGTATGAGCCAAAGATTTTACGGTGAAGCAAATGGTTCCTGAAATACTTCGCACATCAATCGATCATTTTGTTTTATGCCTTTCATCCTTAAATGCTCTTCTCTGAGCAGCGACTGCGTCTGCGGCCCTTTCACTTACCTCCTGTGACAAACGAAAGGCGCATGATAAGAGCCGACTTGTGCTTTTCCAATAAGCTATCCACTTCTTCGAATTCTAAAAATCCCATCAGAAATCCCATTTCCCACAGTTTCCGCACGTTGTTTCGGGTATCATGGAAAATTTGTAACAGCTCCAACATTCCGCGCCAAACGGAAAATCGAACATTTGTACTGTTGCATTCATAACGGAGGTGAGGGCAAAGAACATTTTTGAATGTAACAATTTCTGAAGAAATAACATAAATACACGAAGTGGACTCTTTCTGTTTCTAACAGATTTACGGATAAGACATTAAAGAGGTTTCAGCGGAAGCGAAAGACGATGACACGAGCATGTCGAAAATCGTGGCGGCATGGTCGCACGACAAAAAATCGGATGACATTAAAATTATTGATACAAAAAAAAACGAAAAGAACATACGTTGAACTCCGTTGATTCTTGCTCCATCCTGCCCGGAGCAACAATCGGGGCATTGTAGTTTGTACTTGAGCAGCTCAAAATCATTGTCAATTAAACTTCTCTGCACATCAGCATTAACTTTGAAATGCTGCTTGAATAAGTGCTTAAAATGATCCCAATGCATGCCGCCATCAATCCATTGCAAGAGGAGACCATCTTGACTATTACACCCATAAAGCCAGAATATCGTTGCTGTATAAGATGACATCATCCTCTGCACTTGGCAATCCTGGTTTCTTCTCGTTGCGATAGTGAACGGAAGGGAAAGAGTGTGTGCAGTTGCAAATCTTCCAGAAGGGGAGAACATGGTAGCTTTGATATGGAAGTAGAAAATCGGGCGTTTTCCACTTCCCTGCTTGTCATTACTCGAGGAAGAGTTGGTTCCAGAGGGAGACAAATCTTGATATGAGCTGTGAATCGACTGACGACCTTTCTGTCTTGTAGTGCACAATAGATGAGGGTATGTGGCAGCCCAATATCTATTCTTACTGTTGTAAACTGGATAAATGATGACGCTTTCTTTGCTGTTAACATCACTCTTTTTATGAGCTGTATTATTGGCGGAGTCAGAGTTGCTGGCAGCATTACTCCTTTTAGTTCCCGTTGTTGGCTTCATTGCAAGTAGGGCTGCAGACGGAACATTGCCAATTGGAGCGGGATGTTGAAGAAGTCGTTGGCGGGACATTTCAGACTGAATGTGTTCTGCTGTTTCTTCGGAAACTACTTGAATCTCAAAGTCTTTAAATACTACGCCTCGTGCAAGCGCTCCGCAGTTCATTCTGAAATGTATCAAAGTTGATCGTAACTAATGGTTAGCAAACTTACGCAAATAAATTGTTGGTGACTAAAATAGCACTTGTGGATGGCTCTGTTGCAAGGACGCAGTTAGACATCAGAAGTTCTAGAGCAGCAAAAACTGCTTCCGACATGTGGATGAGAGGATCAAAGTTGAAAAACTTTTTATTCACAGTCAAGTCATAGCGGAATCCTTGAAGTCTCGCACCAAGAACGGCCAGCACATATGTCATGTTTGAATAGAAGGATACTAGGTTCTCAATGGAAGATCCGTGATCTTTTATTTGATCTCTCATTCGTTCTACTTGAACAGATCTCACTTGCTGCCAAAGAGCCATGCAGTTTTTGTTGCAGAAAGTCTTGTATTGCTCAAGACATGGTACAAGAATATCATCACCAAACGTTTGCAAATGGATTCTAAAGTTTTCCACGTCATCGGGAGTTTGGTACATGGTGGAATTCATTTGACGGTACAACCCGTGCAGGCTCATCATTGTCTGATTCATTTTATCTCTCAGCATCACATATTCCGGATCCATTTCATTACTCGATGGGAATGGAAGGAAATCTCTAGAGTAGTTGACGAGTTCAACCAGTGCCTGATTCAAACGTGAATAGATCATTTTGTCCTCGTTAGACACCAAAACTGGTGAGAGACTGTTTTGGAGGCGGCTTGTAATGCACAACACATTCCACGTCAGCATCGTCCATTCTTCGTAAAAGTCTTGTCCGCGCTGTTGGTTATTATTCTGCTTGATTCGGTTTACTCGACCATCGATTTCAGTTAAGAGTTTGCAAATTAATGCCTTCACCTGAAACAACGCATGCTTTCGATTCGGATAGTTCCAATTTTCAACTATCAAGCAGCAGATAGACGACAAGTCCCTTTGGAACTTATAAACAATCCTCACTGATGTTGTGCATGAACTTGTAGTTGAAAGCTAGACACAAAAAATGCACAAAACGAAGACACAAAAATAATGCGCTCTCTCTCTCTCTCTGCTCTTTCCCGCGTTGCTCCGAGACATATGACTTTAAACGCAATGGAAAATTGCTCACTAACCTTTTGCATTCGTTGCTCTTCACTGTCCGGAATTGGGGGATCATAGTGTCGTTGGACACCATGCCACATACAGAACAAATCGTAAAGTAATTTTTGGAAGACATCATTCGGAACCATGGCTTGAATGTTTTATTGCAGTTGTTGAAGAGATCCTTATTGATTTGATTGATTGAAGTCTAGAAAAGACTGATGAGATACCCAAATTGAATGACAAATGGGTACTAGAGTTCCATTATAAAATATAATGACCTTTTTGCTGTGGAAGTTAGGCAGGCGCCCGCTTGTGACGGGGGCCGTCCGGGGAAGAAAGCTCAAAAACCGAAACGATTCGAAGTTCACAAAACTCGACTAACTACCTGAAAAGTAAAAAGAGGAGGATTTGTATACAGACGGTATGGCAAAATAACGGAATCAAGAAGTATGGGTTCAAATATCCGAACTATAATCAAGGATTCTTTTCGAATGTGCGGTGATCATTGAGCAAAATAATTTCTGATAGTTTGCCTACATTAAATCTGAATGAAAACATACACCTATCTTATAGACCGCATTCTGAGTGAATTGGGATGCATTCAATTAGAAAAGAGCCCTGATGCAGGATGAAGATAATCTAGAGTTGATGAAAAATCATTTGTTTACAGAGTGGATGTGATTCAACACATAAATCATGAGACTTCCAAGAATAACTTTTGAGGCCCCGTGTTTCAGGCCCAAAATCCTAATCCTAATTGAGGTCAAATTCGATTCGAATTTTTAAGTGCAGCCATTCACAATGCAATCAATAAAGCGAATTTCAGATTCGGGTTCTGTTTAATGAGACCCTAAGACTAAAGAAGATTAAGTGAGAATGTTGTTGTACAATATGTTCTTTGTACTTTAGTCCTTCAGAATCAGCGTATCACCTCAACATTCTATCAATGAAAAGACAAAGAAAGAGACATGCAACAAATAAGTGGAAATGATCCGTGCACAATGAAGGAATTAGCGAGCAGCCAATGTGCGGACCATTCCATTATTAGAGGGGAAAAGAAACGCGATGCTGCACGGGAGAAGACTGTACGCAAGATGAGGGCAGCGGTGGAAAAGAAGTATAAGACTGTAACAACGGTGTGGAGGATGGATGAATAGACTGATGGAAACAGATAGAAACACCTATCTCGATCTGAGATGTCAAGATTCTGGCACAATGCCAATCTCTCGATCGATGAAGAATACACAGAGGCACATGTCTGAATGGAAACAAGATAAGCAGAAATGGGCAACGAAAGGACGAGCGACGGAAAACGCAAAGACGATGTTTGTGGTAAGGAGACCATTGATACAAACTGATGCGATGGCGGGTGAAATGATGATGGAACTATTGTAGTGGATATGAAGTGCAAGTGCACTAAACCCCTCTAGAAAGTTATTGCAGGCGGTCAGCACACGCTTATCGTTAGGACAAATTGGGTTTTGATCAATTTTTAATCAGTTCGTGTGCGAAAGGGGGCAGGTGATGGCAACATTTTGCGGGCAGTGTGTCAGAATACAATGGCTGTAGCGAAAACTATATGGAAGAAATGTACGGAAATTGGTTTTTACGTGTGTTGAACGCCTGACGCACATTTATGTTTTCGGAAACGTATTCGTCGTGCAGAAATGTGGCTATCGCGCTCCAAGAGAGTAACTGGTCCTGCGACTGTTTTTGGAATATTACGAATTTTTTCAATCCGATTTTTTTCTTCTATTGGCTCAGGAATTTTGAGATTGAAAGGCAATTCCAAATTGGAAATGATTTGAAAATAGTATTTAGTAGTGAACCTCCAGAATAACCGGTTCAGACCACTTCAAAACGTTTCAGAATTCTTCCAGTCAACATTTTTTTAGCTCACGAAATGCGTGAAATGTTTTTACAGCTGAATACAGCTGAACCGTTCTTTTCGATTCTCTAAAGCGTCAGTTTTAAATGAAATACGCCGAAAGCTGGAGATATATTCTAGTTATCATGTTGTGGCGAATGATCAAAAAAGAAGAAATATAGTACTACGGTAGAATGAGCCATTGCGCGAATCCTTGTTTTTCGAAACGAACTGTTTTATTCAAAATTTCGAAAATGGAGGAGATACAAAACTGTTGAATAGAGATCATGTCTAGAATATGCAAAACAATATACCTGGTTAGCTTACGGTTTTTCATTAAGACATTTTTTAAACGTACTGTGAAGGACAAAAAGACCAAGACCTAAGATCAGAGAACCCACTATTCAAGGGCGGGCCGATTGGGCGGGCTGATAGGGCGGGCTCTTCACAAGTATCGTCATTGCTGATTGCTAAAGAATGATGGTATCAGAGTCTGTCAAATCGTAATTCCTTGTTTGAATGGAAAAAATTAGGGTAGTCTTCGGAAGTTTTTGTATTATCGAAATACCTTCGACATTGCTTAACGTGGACTGGGCAAGACATGAGCAATTCAATTATTCAAGATCTGGTTGGTGGTAAACGAAAATGGACGTATCTCACGGCTCACAATATACGCAAACACCGGTCTAAAATAACGTTTTTTCTTTGTTTTTCGATGGAAAAATACATAAATTTCGAACACTTTCCATAACGGCAAGAATGGATTGATTATTTCAAAAGGTTGTTGATCAAATCCTACAAAAATAGAAATTTTTTTTGTAGTTTAAGGTTTTTTTGTGCTACTATTGCCTGCAGATTTACAGCTCTCATAAGAGAACTCTGCACAAATTTCGGTGATCTCAAAGGGAGTCCTTTTGCGAGAGCTCTACATCCGCAGGAAATGGTCGTACGAAAAAGTTGTTAATTACAAAAATAAAGATCTATTTTTGTAGAATTCACTCGAAGATATTTTGAAATAACCAATACAATTTTGGGATTATGGCGACGACTCAAATTTTGGTATTTTTTCCACTTAAAAATACATTTTTTCGCTATTTTTTTAATAGATTTGCTAGGAATTTCTGTCAAACTCACATCATAGATCTCGCGTACTGATTCGAGCTACATCGCAAAGGAAAAAAGAAAACGCATTTGCTGATTTAAAGTGAAAATTGTTTAGTCTTGAAGAATGGCCTATATGATGATTGGAAGCCCATTGTGCTGCTAGATGAAAATAAATACAATAAGCGGCAAGATGAATTAAGTATGTCTCGTGGTCCTATCAGCCACACAAATCACCATCAATCGTATTTGGTTTATCAGATCTTTGAACTATGGGAATTCCCATGAATCTGGAGACTATTCTTTAATGTCTACCGTATCTAAAAACTGTTATCTCCGGAGTCGTCAACACAATATTATGTTGTTTGTGATAATTCAGGTAGAATGTATGTAAAAGGCTATATGTGCTGATTACGGTTTAACCGAGACATTGCCCTCTTCCCCATTCCTCTCATTCTCTCTCTCTCCCTCTCTCCGTGCGGCGATAACCAAACATCTGGGTATCTTGAATCACACGATGTATCATCTTCGTTTCACAACGTCCTCTATCAGTGACCCGTCTCGTTGCTGGCCGGTTTTGCGTGCTTGACACAAAAAATTGGCACGATAATAATGCATACATAGGTGGACGTGAGAGCGGCAGGAGGGGAATAGGAGGAAAGAGAGTAGCATTTGAAAGTAATGCCAATAACAGCAAATTAGTATGCATTAAATGTAAGGGGACTGAATATGGAAATGTTCATACTTTAGCAGACGATGGGGGCAATTCATATATAGACTGTGCGATGTATTATGGTAGAGGATGGAAGGTTTTTTGAGTATGTCCCTCTTCGATTTCCCAGCGTTTTCGGCTTATTTGAACTTACTTGAATTTTTCCGATGATTCACATTAAACAAGGCAACTAGACGACTAATGTCTCTATAAATACTGTCTTTTTTAAATTCCGTTTCTTATGAAAATCGCGTATTTTGGTAAGAAATCTGTTCTTTCTTTCGGCCATAATAGCTAGAGAAGTTTTTAAAATGACACCTTTCATACGAGCTCTGTTGATTTTAAATTTTTTAAATTTATGGCGTGGATAAAAGAGCACGACAATTCCGAATTAAAAATAGAGCATTTCCGCACGCAGTATTGGAACTGGCTAGAATGGGACTCGTATGATCGGTAGAGCTAATTTGCATCATTATGACTTTTCGTTCCTACAATAATTTCATGTGCTTCGTGAAGTATTTCATCAATAAATATATTAAAATAACTCTAAATTATTTATAAATAATTTTTAGTATTTGCTTTTCACATAAATTTAAAATTTGTTAATTATCATTTCGCGTTTTCTTATTTGCTCATTTTTTTTGTTATGGGGTTATTCATGAAAAGCACAATTGCATTTTAATGCAAAAAATGCCACTTTAATCTTATTCACGATTGCATTTTAATGCAAAAAAAATGCATTTTTTGCATTAAAATGCTTTTCGTGCTTTTCATGAATAACCCCATTAGTAAAATGACTAAAGTTCAAAAATTGTGTTCTGATTATCTTAAAATATATTTTTTTGGAAACGTATATTTTTCGATCAGACTCTCAAAATCTGATAAGAATACGATATTTTCCTATAATGCCTAACATCTGTAAAATGTAACACAACAAAAAAATTGCCTTAAATAAATGTTAGGAATTTTCGGTGCAAACGCGCTCTACCCGGCACAGGTTCCAAAATGGACAGCTATTATCGCCGTAAAAAAGTTCCGACATTTTTTCGAGCCCGCGAAAATCGGGATTTGAATATAAAGCCTCCGCCCATTTCATCATCAGAGCGCATTTGCTATGCGCGATATATTTTTTGAATTTTTATTTTTTCTTCTGAATTTTCAGAATTAAACTGGATTAAAAGAACGAAATTGTATTAATCGTGAATTTTTTACACGTTTCTTCGAATGTTTAAATATATCAATTTGCGTCATTTATTTTTTTTTCTTTTCTTCTGATAAAAATATATCGCGCATAGCAAATGCGGTCTGATGATGAAATGGGCGGAGCCTCTAAATTCAAATCCCGATTTTCGCGGGCTCGAGAAAATGTCGGAACTTTTTTACGGCGATAATTCAGTTATACCAACTATAATCAGTGACAGGTCGGCGGTGGGTCATTTATAAAAAGAACAGTTCTAAGTTCGACAAATTCAGAATCGACGAACCCCCGACGAATCAGAATCAAGTTCAATGCGTCAATTTTAAAAACATGCTTTATTTTCCTCAAATTAGCTTGTTCTAATTGATTATTTTGGCATTACCTTACTTGCAAATATTTGCTTCCAAGGTGACCTTCTCTACAATACACCTGCGTCTCAAAAATGCAAACACACTTGATCTTTTCTTCTTTCTTGTACCGATGTGCTTTTTCTCGTTACTATTTTACATCTGTGATAGGTGTGAAGAAATCCTTCCTAGATAACCAGGAATTTCTCCTTATTTTTGAGCAGTTTATTCACCATCATTTTCTGGGACGAAGGCTGACTGTAAATCGTCTATCAGATTCGAACATTTAAACATATTCGGCCCGTCCATTTCGATTAAGCATATAACCCATTTCTTGTATATCGGATGAAAACGGCTAAATGCTGGTAGAATACGTAGACTGAATATGGGCCGATTCGTGAAAAAAAAATTCATATGTTACGAAAGCCGAAAAATTCTCCTGCAAAACTCTTGTAAGAAATATATAATTTTTTTCCAATTTTTTTCCGTTGACTAAAATTTTGCAAAATAATTCTTAATTTGTATGTCGCGTACCCACATGGCCAATGCTTTCCAGGCTCGCGAATAACTAGAACAAATTGACTAAAACAGAAATTGTGATTTTTTTTTCAGAAATACCAGTAATAATCGGTTTTCCCAGAAAATTCACAATCCTTTTTTGAATCAAGCTCCCTTGTTATTCGTGTCTTTCTTTCGTCTAAACTTTTATTTCCCAGTTTGGTCTAACCATCGAATGACGGAGACAGACAACATTCCAAGAAGGCGTCATGGAGCAAATCATATTGGAGGGAAGAAATTCGCAACCCCACCTAAAGCTTTGAAGCTTTTGAAGGTATCCAGATCAAAAAATAATATGGTATTTTTTATTTCAGAAAAAACAACGGACGAGCTCATTACCAAGTACCAATCTTCTCGGAGCTCCAATAAAGATTTTACTTGGATTCGTAGTATCAATCATTGTTGCTGGTCTTCTCACAAATCGAATTATCAAAGCACCAATACAAGCAGTCGAGTTCGAGTAAGTTGTTAAGTCAGACAAATTTATATCTACGAAATTCAAAATATTCTCAAATTTTCGTTAAGTCTTGGCGAAAGTTTACCCTTGGAAGGGGTTCTCGCTGTGAACAGCCGTCTTACTAATGCGGAACGCTTACTCGAAGATCAAGTTTACGGGCCTGAGTCTCTTGCTCTAGATGAAACACATGAGAAGCTCTACGCTGGTTTCAAAACTGGAATTATAGCGGAAATTGATATGAAGGAAGGGGAGGAGAAAATTGTTCACGCCGTACAACTTGCTCAAGGTAATCATGATTGTGATGGATCGTATAAAACAATGCATTTGTGTGGAAGACCGCTTGGGCTAAGGTTAGTTGAGCACATTTTTATTTTATACTGTATTAGTGACAAAAATAGAAATTTAGCTAGCGAAAACATTATTAAATGTGCATAAATCTATTATTCAAATTATATTGTTTTGCATAATATGAATAAAACGGTTTTCAGATTAAGTGACGTTGGTGAACTAATAATTGCTGATGCATACCTAGGATTGTTCGCTATTAATTGGCAAGAAGAGAAAGTGGTAAAAATCCTGGGAGCGGGAGAAATACCTACTAATGATGCTAATGCACCACCAATCAAATATATAAACGATTTGGATATTCTTCCTGACGGGCGGATTGTCTTCTCAGAGTCTTCTACGAAATTCGATGATCGTGATTTTATTTTCGATCTTTTCGAACATAGACCGAATGGACGACTTTTAGTCTATGATCCAAGGAGCAAGGACTTGCGAGTACTAAAAGACGGTTTATATTTTCCAAATGGAGTTCAACTGAGCATTGAAAAAGGAGCTTCGAAAACCGCCCCATGGCGTGTCTTTTACAGTGAAATGGGATTGACACGAGTGATGCAGGTTTGGGTTCCACGTGATCATTATTCCGCTGCTCCTCTCAGGACGTCAACCCTGATAGAGAACCTACCTGGATATCCAGACAATATTCGTCTCACAAAATCTGGACATCTTCTCATTCCAATTTCTTCACACCGTTCTAACGAAGATAAATTTTTGGAAGTGAATCCGTCAGTTCGAGAGTTTATCACAAAAATACTTTCGCCTCAAGCTCTTGGCTGGTTGGCCAACTATGTCGCCGATACTGATGGTTTAGTTATCAAAGTGAATAGCGAAACTGGACAAATCATTGAGTCGTACCATGATGAAACGGGAAGAGTGGAAGCTGTTTCGATAGCAATTGACGACGGAAAAGGGCGCATGTTGCTCGGAAGTGATGTCAATTATTATATCGCCCGAGTAAAGCTCTAATTGTCTGTTGGTTGGACTTTGTATTTTTATAAATTAACTTAAGATCTCTTTATTGATTTATTAACGTAAATTTCTGAAATTATATGATCATCGGAATAAAAATTATTCGATTCCCGTCAATTTGATATACTCGTTTTCTAAATCTGTTCTTGCATACCCGTGCACTGCTATTACTCCCTTATTCCATTCGTCTCGATCGACTGAGCGACTCCAAAATATGAAATTCTCATTATGAATTGCTTGAACTCCCAAAATTTTAGCGATAATTCCAGTGAACACGTCATCAAAAGGGAACAATTTAAATCCTCTCATTGAATTTTTGAAACGCTTAACGGTAGCAGAAGTGAGTAAAACGGCTCCAGCGGAAACATATGGAGGGTATCTCGAAAAAGGGTAATATTCGAGCGAAATCTGTAATAAAAGAGAATCGGTTATTTTTATACATGTGATTAGGCCGTTTTATATTTTTATCAAAGTATTATGATTCCGAAAAGTGCGCAAATTGATTTCGCTGAGTTCTGTGGGCATATATGCCCTTTAAAAACTCCTGTAATGTTACTTCTATCTTATTTCCATACACCAATTTTAATAAATAGCGTTATCCTCTCTAATAGCTTGTGCCAAAATCATTATGACGACAAGAGTTTTTTTTTTCAATTTTTTACATTTTTCCTGTGCAATAGTTTCATTTTTATTCGTTTTAATTAGAGATATTTCCAGATTTCTATTCCTGTTCGTATTTCCGAATTTAATTGTATTAATTATTCATTCACTGGATGCGGTTATGGGGTTATTCATGAAAAGCACGAAAAGCATTTTAATATTAAAAAAATGCATTTTTTGCATTAAAAGGCAATTGTGAATAACATTAAAGTGGCATTTTTGCATTTAAATGCAATTGTGCTTTTCATGAATAACCCCATTAGAACAACGCGTGTATTGCTTCAAGGAAGTCGACTGTGGTTTAGCACTGTTTGAAAAGAGAAAAAGGTAAAGGACACTACGCTCAACACTGTTCAGAATCTTACTTACTTGGTCGATATGCTCTTCGCTGTATAAAATAGATCGATGGACAAGAAAATGTGCAACAATAGGAGGAAAAGGATAAAAACAGATCAATAGATGTCGCTGAATGAGAACGTTTTTCTAATAGAAACATTTTTAATAATAGCACTTTGAATTTACTATTATTCATTTTATTTATTGCTTTATTTTATTCATGTTATGATTTTTTAAATGACATTTTTCATGACGTGCACATGATATCTCAGTATAATATTGTTAGTTAATTTTTTTAAATGAGGATTTTGCTCCCAAAGAAAAAAAAAGATTAGTAATTTAAGAAGACTTTGGAAAATGGTACATCGCCTAACAGTTATTATTAGCGCCAAGTGGACTTTTTAAGAATAGTACTTTGGGTGTTAAGATAAGCAAAAAAGTGTTATCTAGTTGTAATTTAATATTTTTTATAAATCACAGTTAGATCTAAAATTTGCGATCATTTTTAATGCATAACTTCTACTTTGAAGACCCGGATTACAGGTGTAACATTTTTCGTTTACACGAGGAACTTACACTATGCTTATGAATTTTTAGTCTAAATGGAGACGTTTGGAACACGAATCCTTCGTAAACTTCATCACTTCTTCTTTTTGTCTTGGCATGCTTCACAAGATTTGGAATATGTACTATGTAATCGTCATCGACCAGAAAAACAAAGCTAGGAGTTGAGCATCTGATGGGGTTAGCAGCGTAGTCAATAGCACCAAATAGCTGAATATCACGTTTCTTTCTGCGAGTTAAATTACGTTCAAACTTTTAATGTATTATTTCGATAAGAGTCTATATCGGCAATCGCTAGTATATCTTCGTTTTCTTCAGATTCTGTATTGATCCGTTTCATAATTTCTGAATTCTCTACTCGACCAACGATGAAAACAGGCATTACTTCAACTCCGTCTTCTTTACGATATGCTCCCCATGTCTTTCTTATTGAATTACGCATCTAAACCCCACACGTTGATTGTTTTGTTGCTTTTATGAATTACGAACCTGCCAATTTCTTACGCTGGACTTTATGATTATCATTAATTTCTCACCGTCGTCAGTAAATCTACATACAGGAAGATACGTGAATCTGCTTGTTGTGATTGTGTTGTTTGTCTTAACTGGCCAGCTGAAGTCATCGTAACTTTTCTAAACAATACAATAGTTGAAAATTATATTACAGGGATCAATTTACCTCTCTAATTTTGTCAAAAATTCCTAATACCCATAATGCACTGACAGCAATTCCGAGAAGTGAGATCTTCTTAAACGTCGGTGATTTATTATAACTTCTGAAAAATTAGTAAGTGGCATACACTTTAAAATCCGTATGACTACCTTTTCAACTTCCGTACATTGAAAACCATGCGTACTTTTATTGAAGACGCCGCGTACTGTTCGAGTTTTTTCTTATTTTTGCAAATGTGAGCATAGAAATATACAGTCCACCGCACAGTTTTTAGGGCGTGACTTATTCCCCTGCTTGCCACTTTATTGTTTTTTCCTCCTCCACCGACTAACTACCTTTCCAAACTGGGGGGTCTTAGCTGCACGTCAGGTTTGCTGCATTAGACGCAGAAGCAACACTACGTAGATGGCATTAGAAAGTACGACGGTTTAATGGAACTCATTTTCGTATCGATACCTTTTTGGAATACTTTACTGCATTTCAATATCTTTATCATGCTTATTCACAACTGATTTTTTTTCATCTTGTACCTCCATCTGCTATTTTTGCAAACCTTATTTCCATTCAAATGTCCATCGATTTTTTAATTAATAGTAACTGATGATCAAAATTTCAATTTTTTGTATATTATTGATTTTTTGCAGTTCTTCATGTCTTCTGATGAAAGCGATGCAGCCTCGAATAAAGAGGAAGATACCGTTTGTTGTTCACAAGCCTTAAACCTTAAATATGCGTACTTATAGGTTTTGAGCGATGACGACGTCTCAGATAATGAAATTAAGCGCTCTAAAAAAGACAGAAAGCGAAAGCTTGCTTCAGACAGTGAGGTTAATGCAATTTTAATTTATCTTTTTACAATTAATGCTGTTTTTTAGAAAAGTGGTTCTGAAGATGAGGATGAGGATGAGGATGAAGACGATGATGATGATGAAGATGAGAACATGACGAGAAAAAAATCGAAGAGCAAGAAGAGAAAGAAGAAGGCGCCGTCAGGAAGAGATTTCCTAGCTTGGGACGTGGAGGTTGATGACGATGAAGAAGAGGAAGACAACGACTACGATGATGAAGACGATCCTCGAATGAATGCGATGAATGAACGCGAAGAAGCTGAACGAGCAATGAAAGAGATGGAGATGAACCAGAGGAACCGTGATCGTTATAAGTTCCAAAACATGTCAGAAGATGAGGTTCAAAAATACTTTGAAAACAAGTATAAAGCTGACAAACATGACGGAGAATATGAAGATGAGGATTCGGCAATGGATGACATTTCCAAAAATTCCCACCTTCCTTCCACAAAAGACCCTAATTTGTGGATTGTGAAGTGCCGAATGGGAGAGGAGAAACTTGTTGCTATGCATTTAATGCGTAAATGTTTAGCTGTTGAGCACAGTAACGAAGTAAGTAAAAATCAAACATTTCCTAATAATAAATGAAAATTTAGTCATTCCAAATAAAATCGGTAGTCGTCAAGGAAGGCCTCAAGGGAATGATCTATATCGAAGCATTCAAACAATCTCACGTGATGTCCGCCATCGACGGGTTTTCAGCTCTTAATCAATTTAATATAACAATGGTTCCCATCAAAGATATGGTTGACGTGCTGAGAGTTGTTAAAGACATTCCACAGCTTAAGCTTGGTTCCTATGTTCGTCTGAAGAGAACCATGTATAAGGACGATTTGGCAGTTGTAGATCTCGTAGACATTGCTCAGAATCGTGTAAACTTAAAATTGATTCCTCGAATTGATTATCAACGACGGCGAGGCGCTATGAGAACAGAAGCCGATAAGAACTACAAATTAAAAAGGCGTCCAATGCCAAAATTATTCGACCAAGACGCTATAAAAGAAGTTGGCGGTGAGATCGTAACTGATGGAGATTTCATTATGTTCGAAGGAAATCACTTTCGTCGTGGATTCCTTTACAAATACTTCCCTATAAACGCAGTTCAAGCTGATGGTGTGAAACCAACTCTTGGAGAACTTGAAAAGTTCCAAGAAACTAGTGATGATCTTAAAAGAGAACGTTAGTTTATCGGTTTTTTCAAATCATTTATATAATTTTTTTTCTTCAGTGGAAACTACTTCGCTTAAAGATACTGAAAATCCTTTTGTTCCTGGGGACATTGTTGAAGTAAAAGCCGGAGAGTTAGTGAACTTACGAGGTAAAGTGATGACTGTGGATGGAACTAAGGTTGTTATAATGCCGGACCAAGAAGATTTAAAAGAAGCCATAACATTAAACGCATCGGAACTGAGAAAATATTTCAAAGAAGGAGATCATGCGAAGGTTATTAGTGGTCGGTACGAAGGTCACACCGGTCTGATTGTGCGTGTAAAAGATAATACTGCAATTGTTTTGTCTGATCTTGGAATGGAAGAATTACAAGTACGTGTGCGCGATCTGCAATTGTGTGCTGATGTGACCACCGGTGTTGACTCTCTAGGTCAGCTCCAATATCACGATCTGGTGCAACTCGATCATACTGGAAATGTTGGAGTAATCGTTAAATTGGATAAAGAACATATTGAAGTGATCAATATGCACGGCATTGTAAACCGTATGAAACCTCAAGCTATTATATCCAAAAAAGACGTAAGGTTCGCTAAAGTCCTTGATAGTCAGAACAACTCTGTCCAAGCTAAAGACTTAGTTAAAGTTATCAGTGGCCCTAATGCCAAGGAAAGAGAAACGGATGAAGATCCGGTTGGAGAGGTTTTATATGTTTCTCGTCAGACTGTCTTCATTTATTCTCGAAAAGTGACTAAAAATGGAGGAGTTTTTGTATGCAGGCCTAAACAACTTCTTCTTCAAGGAGCTAAAAAAACGAATAATTCACACATGATCTCTCGAATGGCTTCGCCAAATCCAATGGCATCGCCACGTCATTCTGCAGGCGGAATGACACCTAGTTCAAACGACGGTATGTCTAGTCGTGGAAGCACTGGAGCTCAGACCCCAAGACAAGTAGGCGGACGTGGTCATTTCGGAACTGCTAATCAACAAAAGGTCCGTCGTGATTTGGCAATTATCGGAAAATACGTTCGAATTATCAAAGGACCAATGAAAGGACTTTTCGGCATCGTTCGTGATGCTACTGAAGATACTGCACGTGTTGAGCTACATACACAGTGTAGAACTATCTCTGTCGATCGTGCGCGTGTAATGGTTGTTAGTGACACAGGAGTGACTGCAAGTGGAGGAAGCTCTTTCTACAATTCTTCAAAAACTCCAATGCGCGATTCGGGAAAGACTCCTATGTACGGTTCGAAAACCCCAATGTATGGCGCTCAAACTCCGATATATGGTGCTATGACTCCACACGCTGGCGACCGTACTCCGCATTACGGTTCAATGACCCCTGCTTATGGAGATGGATCACGAACTCCCGCTTATGGAGATGGGTCACGCACCCCTGCTTATGGAGAAGGTTCCCGTACTCCTGCGTATGGAAGTAAAACTCCTGCATATGGTGATATTGATGAACACTCTTCATCTCGTACTCCGGCTTATGGAAGCGATAGTTCAAGAACGCCAGCCTATGGCGGATCAATGGATAATAGCAGAACTCCAGCTTATGACAACGACTCGGGAAGAACACCCGGATATGAGAGTCTTCCATCTAGAACTCCAACACATGAATCCAAGACACCATCATATACAAGTACTGATAACACGAGGAAACCAGCCTATGACAAAAGATCTTCTGAGTATGATATTCGTAAGTTTCAGTCAAAGTTGACCCATCAACCCTTGAACACATTTACAGCTATGAGCCCGGTTTACGAACCTGAAGCTAGTGAGCCCTATGATAGTTCGTCTGCAAGAACTCCACGATTCGATTCTTCTCGCACTCCTGGGTATGATACATATGACAATGGTAGCCCGACTTACGAGCCGGAGGCTACTAAAACCGAGGAAGATATTGGAGACGTTTCGTCACCTACCTACGATTCACCTCCACATTCATATGTCGTACCAACACCCGGTGCCATGCTCAATCCAGCGACTCCTGGAGCTTATCATGTAGATACTCCTGGATTTGCTGTTCCAATGACTCCGGGTAGTGGAGGAGTTTATGATCAGTATGTCGCTCCGTCACCATTTACCGGTTACGACAGCAACAATTATAATAACTCTGAAGCAACAGTCGAAAGAATTCGTAAGGATATTATTTAAGAATGAGTACATAAAATTGCATTTTACAGCCGACCACTTTTTGGCTCAAGGGGTGTGGATTGTTCCAAATCTATGTGTTCTAATCAAGGATCATGAAGCTAGGTATAACGACCGGGAAGCAATAATCAAGGATGTTACCGATGGTAAAGTTGATGTTTATATTCCGGATCATAAATGTAACTTGGAAGTCGACTTTGATCAGCTCGTCCCATTGAAACCTCAACCTGGAGATGATGTAAGTCATTCATATAATTATTGGATAACGCATTCTTATTATTTTCTTTATAGGCTCGTGTGATCTTTGGCCAAGATGCTGGCCATAGTGGGCAGCTTATCTCTATAGAGGGGTCAGAGGCCGTCGTTCGATCACAAGAAGACATGTCCGATAGGCGAGTGATAAATATTGGTTTGTGCTGCAAAATGCACAGCGAAACCTAGTATCTTTCAATTCAGCATCACAATTCAATCTTACACGTTATTTTCTGTTTTTACGGCATTCGGATTTGTGCCGTTGCCAAAATGGTTATTTTTCTAAAAATTCAAGTATTAATATTTAAAAGATTAATTGTTTTAACAAATTCTGCATATCAAGCATTTTATTTTCAAAAAAAAAACAACTATTAACGCTTTGAGATCAAAAGCTACTCCATCATACACGTCCAAGCATTGAGTGCAAAATTAGGCAGAAGGGTTATAATCAGTGAGATCGAAGTTCTGAACCAATTTATTCACTCTTCGTACAATATCCCGTCCGTCTCGGTTGAAAATGTTGTGAAACTGATCATCTTCGGTTTTTGGCATATCACCACGCAGTCGATCCAAAAATTCTGTTTTTCGAGGTAAAGTGTATAGAGCAGCAGCAACTGCAGTTCGGACAGGCCACGAATGAAATTGAGAAAGATGCTTGTCGTAGGAAAACCGGGCGATTGTTGAGACCTTTGTCATTGGATCATCTGAAGTGAACACGCCATCCAGCATATCTATAACGAATTCGAGAGCTCTGAAAAAAATAGTTTGAAATACATATAATATTCAATAATAGAACCTGTTGAGAACAATCAAGTGTCCTGTGCCACTCCTGTTTGGTTTCTGGTTTCGAATTATTCCCTTTTCAGATTCTTTTGTTGCCATCGATAAAATAGTTCTGAAATGAATTTTGGAAAAAAATACTTGGCGTTTTAGCCTCTGCGCCAATTATTTACGAAGCCGCGAAACGCCACTTCGCGGACATCTCTGGCTTTAGTGGTGAGAAGATGACCATAATTTAAAAAAGGCTAAGAAGGATCAATAAGAAAAATGATGATGCAACTTTTAATGTAAGCTTTATTAGTTCGTTTGCCCGCATACCATACCCGGTAGCTAATATATTTTTTAAAAAATGGTAATTTTTACAACCCCAACTCCAAACTATTATATTTCTTTTGAACATCACACTCACACACACACACACACACACACATTACGGCCTCAGTAATCAATTTTACACAGTATTACCACTAATTTTTGAAAAATGACTTTAGAAACTGGCCTGTATGATTCTGGATCAGAAATTCTCATTTGTGACAGTTTTTCTAATTTAGCCGATACATCCCTCACGACAAAGGTAAAAATGGTTCCCCATGAGCCCATGACACTGAAAATGAAGAAGGAATTTTGATGAAAATACATGCATTAAATAAATAGGTCTATAATAACTCACATGCAAACATTTTCCCAAAAAAGCAAATATTGTTCCAAGTCGACATTGTCATTCTCGATAATAGATTGTTGAATTAAACGCATTATTCGGTATGTCTCCGGCTCGGAGTTTGCAGCTGGAATCATCTTTCACTAGAACTCCTGAATCGGAAACAATTTTAATTTACAATCGGTGCTGGCACATAAAACGAAATTCAGTTATTTAAAAAAATGAAGATAGATACATTTTTCATTAGAAGTAGGAAATCACATCAAACAGGCATTCTGGGTTTCTAAGCTTTTCCCCAATTTCCTTTATGGCGCGTTCAAAGCGCACATATAGGTAGATTTCTCGAATCGGTTCGGAATATTTATTTTAGAAGTACAACTATTGTTTATTTACTTTTTTTGAGCACCAAGAGCTAGAGTTGAAATTCTTAGCTGGAGTTTTTAAATTAAAATAATAATTTTTTTATTATATTACTATGAGAAAAAGAAATAGATGTGACACCACGGATTTGAATTTGAAAATATATATATATAACAAGAAATGCAAGTAATTTTCAGAATTTCAGAGCACAGATAACAGGCGTAGATGGTAATGTTAGTTGTACTAGTAGACAGGAATCTCACACGGACTCTTCGCGCTCTAATGTACAAAAGTTCGCGCCTTTCAAAGTCAATCAAGTTTTTCAGTTTCTTTACATGAATTACATTTATATAAGGCAAGAAAATAAGTTTTTTTAAAGTTTTTTCATAGCATCCTACTATACGGTAAAATTTCGGAGATACGATCAGAACATTACAGCAAAAACAAGCGATAAAACAAGGCCCAAGATTACAGGGAAGTTAGGTAAAAATGTTGTATAACAAAAATTCTTACTAAAATTCCAGTAAAAATTGAAAGACCTAACCATTTTATAAACTTTCCTTCGCTGTGATCTTATGTTGTTACTTAACCGAATGTTATCCTGAAGAAGGTAACGCCGTACGGGACCTCTTATTTTCAGGAAAATTAAACTAAATTTATGGTTCAATAAATTACTATTTACGTGCGTTAATAATTTTCAAAAAGAAAAAAAAAAGAATCAGTTGTCGTATTTCTATTTTTTACTATTTTTTAAATATAGTTTTCTTCATTTTTATAATTTTTTTCTTATTATTACTTATCGATTTTAGAATGTTTAAAATAAAAAAACCATATGAAATAATAGTTTCACAACAAAACAGAAAGGAAGTTAAGTAAAATTTGAGCAAAAATCGCAATGAAAAGCTTCTATAAAAACAACTAAATAAGACAGCGAGCTTTCAGTATCGTATTTTCCCTCTTGATGCAAGGGTTTGCTGCATGACGAGCGTTTGGACTTTTGTGCATTCAAACCTGAAAACGCCAACATGGGCAAGCCATGAACAACGAGCTCATAAAAATATTTAAAAAAAATTGAGTATTCAAGAATGCAAAAAGCCAGCTTAGCAGCAAAAAAATGTATGGATTATCATGAAAAACACCGGCCGTTTTGAGATATCTAGTATAGAAGCGACAGGTTCTGAAACGACCTGTAGCCAATTTACCGATCATGAAACGGGTTACAGAAATAAATGAAACGGAGATGCGAGAAAATAGTTAATAATATTATTAATTTATCAACAAAAGAAACAGCCTAAAAGCTAAATAACGGTTCATTTGAATGAGAACAAACATCTTCCGGCATTTTTTCAATAAAGGTAACGTTTATCAATAAGGAATAAAGGAAAGTTCTTTTTCTCTCAAAATATAATCATTTGGAAGAACATTATCGATTTTAAGGCATGATTTGCAATACTAACTCTTTTTTTTTTCGAATGACTTTGGTGTTCGATTAAAGAATACGGTAGAGTCCAACAATACAGAATATTGTCGTTTCATTTTTCTTTTTAAATTTCTTTTTGGTTTTATTAATTTTAGTATTTTTTCAGATTTAAACATTAATTATTCAAATTTTTTAAAATACAGCGGAACATTTTTGGTAAAAAGAATCGAAAAAATTGGTCGACAAGCTGCTTTGTTGTATTTTTATGAATAGAAATGCTTTTTTCATTCAAACTCTTTTTTCATTTTTTCGTTTTTTCCGTTGCTCAAAGCCGAAAAGTGTCTGCGTTTTCCGCTTTTGGCAGACTTTCTGCAAAGCCGTACCTTGTGCCTTGATGTTCCCGCCGGGTGCATCAGTAAGGACGCGAAGACATCTCGTAAAAAAGGGAAACAAAAATCACTTTGTATGGCGGTTTTTTATTATTTTGTTTTAACAGAATAATATTAAATAAAGTGCTTAGTATCTCTTCCTATACTACATAAAATTTAGTTTTTTTTTGTATAAAATTACTATTAATTGCTAGTCGAAATTAATATTTTTCGGATTACTGTAAATGACGACAAATGGCTAGGCCAGCCGCGAACGCCGAATGCAAATGCGAATATGACGCACTTTCAACGACTTTTCATGACAGAAGACTGTAATGGGAAAACCGCACAGATAAGTTTTCAATGTTTAAAAAACTCTGCATAATAAAATCGAATATGATAGAATTTAACTATTTCCCTAAATTTAAACAAAATCTGTGTGCATTTCCATACATTGAAACGGCATAAAAATGCGGATTTATCATGTTTTACTTATTTATCTGTCTTGAACGCAACATTGCTAAAAATGCAAAATGAGGCTAATAAAAAATATTAATGGAGGAATACCTGATTATAGTTTCAAGCAAAGCAATTAGAATGCTATTTTGTAAGACATCATTTTCCTATGTTATTGATTGCTTTGCGAGATATATTATCAGAACAATTTCGTTTCGACAGCGGTTTCTTCGTACGTTGGGAGCATTTCTTTACTGTCCAAGTCGGTGTATATTATCCATCCACGAGTACGTGATTTTTCGTTTAAAGGCGCTGTTTGGGTCTCGTTAGGGGATAGCGCGTTTTAACGCGCTAATTTAAAAATTGTAAGAAAGCGCACACACTGCGTTTGTGATTTAATCAGATTAATAAACAGTTTAAGAAATTTGACAATAAAAATTAATTTTAAAAACATGATTTTTGAAGCAAAATATAGAAAAAATTCCAATATTCGCTTCAATTTTCAAGAAGAAAGCACAAACGCAGTGTGTGCGCTTTCTTACAATTTTAAAATTAGCGCGTTAAAACGCGCTATCCCCTAACGAGACCCAAACAGCGCCTTTAAACGAAAAATCACGTACTCGCGGATGGATAATAGCTTTTTTCAGAATCAAAAATATATCTCGAAAAAGTTTGAGAATTGTAGGTCTGTGTGTATTAAGGGAATAAAAAACTGGTTTATCGCCCTTTACTTTTTACTCATTTCGATCTAGCCGATGTTTCCTATTATGGTTGTGTTCACCGTTTCCACATTTCCGACGCACCGCGACAAAGGACCCTCCCGATTTTTAAATTAGTACAATAGACCGCAGTAAACCTTTTTATTCCTCTAATAAAATGATTACTTTGTTACAACTATAGACAGCAGGAAACTAGAAGACATCATGAGCGACAGATTCCGAATTCAAAACTTAATTGTTTAAACGCTTTGCTATTTCTAAATATTAAGTTACCAAAATCTATAATTTAGATTTTTTTCATATGAACGTTCTCCATTTAGAAGGAATCGGCCCCGTTTATAGTTATTTTTAATTTAGACTGTTATCAGAGGAAAAACTAACAAGATTTTACCTACTGGCTTAGCCACTGCGTTCTCCCATCATTTAAAGATAATATCTATCCGCGAGTACGTGATTTTCCGTTTAAAAGCGCGGTTTGGGTCTCGTTAGGGGATAGCGCGTTTTAACGTGCTAATTTAAAAATTGTAAGAAAGCGCACACACTGCGTTTGTGATTTATTCAGTTTAATAAACAGTTTAAGAAATTTAACAATAAAAATTAATTGAAAAACATGCTTTTCGAAGCAAAATACATAAAAAAATTCCAATATTCGCTCCAATTTTCGAAAAGAAATCACAAACGCAGTGTGTGCGCTTTCTTACAATTTTTAAATTGGCGCGTTAAAACGCGCTATCCCCTAACGAGACCCAAACAGCGCCTTTAAACGAAAAATCACGTACTCGCGGATAGTGTGTCGTATCGATTCAAAAATCGATCAATTTTGATTCGATTTGTTGAACGGGCAAATCGATTTGAATCGATTCGATTTCGCGAATGAATCGACTTGAATCGATTCTATTCGATTCGATTTTCGATTCGATTCGATTCGATAAAATCGAATCAACAAAAAATTTTTTTTTTCCGTTTTCCGGATTCCGGATTCCGCGAATAAAAATTTTTTCCGTTTTCCGGATTCCGGATTCCGCGAAAAAAAATTTTTTCCGGATTCCGGATTCCGGATTCCGCGAAAAAAAATTTTTTCCGGATTCCGGATTCCGCGAATAAACATTTTTTTCCGGATTCCGGATTCCGCGAAAAAAAAATTTTTCCGGATTCCGGATTCCGTGAAAAAAAATTTTTCCGTTTTCCGGATTCCGGATTCCGCGAATAAAAATTTTTTTCTGGATTCCGGATTCCGTGAAAAAAATTTATTTTCTTTATTTTTGCATTATTTTTGTTGATTCGATTTTATCGAATTTAATCGAATTTAATCGAATTGAATCGAATCGAATCGAATCGAATCGAATTGAATTGAATCGAACGATTCGATTTTTATTCAATCGCGATTCGAATCATGTTGAATCGATTGAATCGATTCAAAAATTGTCGATTTAATTCGATTCAATCGATCAATTCCAAAATCGACACGACACACTACTCGCGGATAGATAATAGGTAAAAATGAAATTTAAAAATATATTTGCTTGAAGCGCAAAAGCAAACTGTAAAATGGGTCTTCAAGTTTTGCTAAGGCTAATATTCCCCCCCCCCCTCCCGCTGTTAAGGAATGTTTCCGATGAGAATCCGATTTCGGATTAGTTTTGATGCTAATTTCATTTTTCTACGGAATTTCCGGAATTAAATTCTGCCACCCATACACCTCCGAACTCGTCCGCTCTCTTCAAATAATGAGTCATCACGACAGATGTGCCTATTTTCTCCGCCTTTTCGTTTTGTGTCGAACGATCAGCCCCTGTGTCAAGTATCTACGTCTCTCATTCTTTTCTCGTTTTCACTCACCTCGTTGTCACGCAATTCGTCATCATTTGTCATATTTTTCAAACATGTACTTGCTACCTCGACTTCTAGCAGCCTTACTCGTTGTTGGTATCATCAATTCTCATCTACAGTCCGATAACGGTTAGTTTTTTTTTCAAAATTTCAAAGTTTTGGTACTAAAATTTAGGCGATAAATTATCGGAAAGGTCGGTTGAGGAATCGAATTGGGTTGACGAGAAAGAAATTCGCGAGCGTCTCTCTTTGATCACTGTCGAAAAATTCTCGCATTGCTATCACATACACCCGGTATGTCGTGCTAATTATGTTTTAAAAATGTGTTTTACACTTTTATGACAGTAAAACGGGTGCGACCTAAAGAGGTTCTATTTAATGTGATCATTAATTCAACATACCTATCAATAATAGTACAACTTTCGATTTTTTCGAAAATCAAGTTATTCTGTCAACCATAATGTTAGAATAAAAATACCAGGATAGAGCGAACTCCTTTGTTTTTGTTTTTAAAAATTGTTTTTACAGCATGAGGTCGCAGTTCAAAATGTGACGAAAACGAAAGCATCATTTATCAGGCCAGCTGTTAAGAAAACGCGTAGGAAGAGAGACGGAGGCTTCGTGTCAGGACCCGTTGCAACTGCGTTGGTTAGTGGAATGATAGGTAATGGTCGAAAAGCTAAAAAATGTTTTAAGGAGAAGCAAACTGCGGAATACTACTCTTCTGTTCTAAAATATATACACTTGTTCATACAAAAGTACTAAAGTTTTCTGTAATATTGCGGTGTTGAGAGAAATGCTCATTTCGAAACTTGCTGAATCACAGCGCTTCCACTCATAACACTTTCCGACGCACCACTGAGCGTTCTATTCTTCCAAAAATTGTTTTTTTTATGTATCATGATTTCAGGAATGACCGCAAAGACCGTTGCTGATATAACAAATTTCAATCCACGTCTATCCGAAGGAGGTTGTGAGTGGTTCGGAACTGCACCACTTTGCAATTTCCCGTGTCCTACTGATTATGACTATATTCGCGCGAACAACGGGAGATGCTCGTCTTGGTGGCTTGCTGGATTCTGTTCCCCTGATCCAAGCTTCGGAAAGCCATGCACCACTATTCTCGGAGACTATTTCAGTAAAAGATTCTGTTGCAAATCAGACCCGTTGGAATGTACATGGTCGGGACGATGGATGGGTGCCAATACTGCTCACAACATATACTGTCGTTATGATAATGTTGGAAAGTGCGGAACCGTCGACTGTTCTATAAATCACTTCAACTTGAAGGTGAATCTTTAAAAGTGAACCGTTTTCGCAACATTTTCAATATTAATGTGATTTTGAGGAATTACTGCTTTTATATTATCCAATGTTGAGTTTTAAGGCTCAAAACTCTTCTGAAATAACTGGAGACCGATGTGATCGGTTGGAGCTGTTTGGTCTTCATGGAAAAGCAACATGTGGATATATTGCATGGTTTAATGAAGAAGGGCGAATTGTTAATTCTTGGTACAAAACTAGGTAAAACATTTCACTTTTATTCTTTCACCAATCCTTCGATTTTCATTTTTCGAACTCTGTTCAAATTTGTTTATTTTTTTCCTTTCTTGCAGGAGGTAAAGAACAAAGAACTCGTCACAACTAACTTGTTCAATTTCAATTTCAGAAATTTTGTTTTATTTCCATTCATTCTAGTCTTTGATACACGTCTTAATATTTACGGGTTTCCCACATCAAATGACGAGGTTTTCGTGTATTCTTCTGTATTCTTGAATAAATGTCCCATTGATACCGAAATTTACTGAAAGTTTAGATTTCCCAAGGCGTGTGAAAACATTTATCTCCCAAATGCGGCTTGATCAAACTTAGATCACGTGTAAGTAGGCGAACTGAACAAAAGTTGATCAACCAGAAATAATTCAATTTTTCCCAGAATAATGTTTTTGAGAACGAGAGAACTAAAAATGTTGAATTCCCTTTATCTGTGCTCAATTATTTATTAATCGGATTTGAAATTCTATATTACTTTATAGATTTGAGAGCAGTGTAAGTGTATTACTGCCAGAAAAAAATCTTGGTAATATTTTTATTTTTGTATTCGAACTTTGGATTCTAAGTGCTTTGAGATTAAAAGCTTAAAACGCCAAAGTACACAGAAATCGGCGAGAACACAAAATTTATTTTGCGAATACAATTGACGATTAAAAAAACGGATAACACAATTTTATTTGCTATCAAGACTCGGTATATATCTACGACAGCAAATGACCTGGGAGAAAATGGGTATTTGCACCAAAGAGAGCTTCAATGGATTCATTAAAATAAGAATATAGTGATTACGTTAGTTTGATGTTGGATAGCTGACGTATAAATAGGGATGAGTGGAGCAGTTTTGAACTTCTATTTCTTTGAAATTGTGATCGCTGTCAGGTGTATCAGCAACTCGTAGCAACGAATTATTTTTCTTCGAAGGAAAATTGAACTAACTTCGTCTAAAAAGTAAAAATGTAGTGACGTGACGCATTCGCAAAAGATAACTATGGTAAGCTGGCCCAAGCTGGTTTATCGTACCCAGCTTAGCTGGGTACGATAAACTTTGGACAAAAACCGTTAAAGGTGTTAGTAAATTTGCATCGCTTTTTGTGCTTATTTTGTCTATCGTGGCGAGACCCACGCGCACCTAAGTAGAGTGAAATTTTATGGGGTTTTCATGAAAAGCACAAAAAGCATTTTAATGCAAAAAAATGCATCTTTTTGCATTAAAATTCAATCGTGAATAAGATTAAAGTGGCATTTTTTGCATTAAAATGCAATTGTGCTTTTCATGAATAACCCCATTAGTAATTTGAAAAGTGTGTCGAAAATGTTCCATTTTTTTCAAGTTTTGAAAATTTCGCGCAACCATTATGAGCTTATTGAAGTTTATCATATAGCGGCAAAAGTGGAATAGTATTTAATTCAGCGTGTTAAACGGCAAAATTCCTGAAATAAGTGGAAGCAGGTGAGTTAAAAGTGGCAAACAAGCATAGTTGCCGGCGAGTTGTTCAATCTTTTTTAAATTCAATACTTCAATGTTTTTGTTCGATCAAATTCAGCACGACGAATCTTTTGAGATTTTGCATGCATAATTTTGCTTTTAATGCATTTTAAAGAAAACTCTTGCTGCGAATACAGTATGAAATGTACTACCTATTGCGATTTTTTACACTGAGAAACTGTATTCGTATCACTTTTTAATAAGGCTTCCATTTGGGCGAAATTTCGTTCGTCGCGTCTCGTCTTGAATTCGTCTGACGCAGAGATAAATATTGTGTTGGTATACATATTATCGGTTCGCGGGGGTATGTGAAATCGGAACAAAATGAAAATAGAACTCGTAGGAAATCGGAACTTGATGAAAATAGAAATGTTATAAAATAAAACTGTATTGAATTGGAACTGATAGGGAATTAGAACTGTTTTAAAGTAAAACCGCATGGAAGCGGAACTGTATGGAATTGGAACTCTGTTCAATGGAGCGCGTTTGCTTTACAAGAGTATTTTTAGTTGATTTAACGCTGAGAAAAATACTCGTGTAAAACAAACGCGCTCCATTGAACAGAGTTCCAATTCCATACAGTTCCGCTTCCATGCGGTTTTACTTTAAAACAGTTCTAATTCCCTATCAGTTCCAATTCAATACAGTTTTATTTTATAACATTTCTATTTTCATCAAGTTCCGATTTCCTACGAGTTCTATTTTCATTTTGTTCCGATTTCACATACCCCCCGGTTCGCGAGTACGTAGTGAGCCGCTTAGAGGTGGGGTTTGGGTCTCGTTAGGAAATTGGCGCGTTAAAACGCGCCAATTTAAAAATTGAAAGAAAGCGCACACACTGCGTTTGTTTTTCTTTTCGAAAATTGAAATCGAATATTGGAATTTTTTCTATTTATATTTTGCTTCGAAAATCATGTTTTTTTAAAAATTAATTGTTATTGTCAATTTTCTTAAACTGCTTATTAAACTGAATAAAGTATTATTTACCAGAATTTAAGTGTTTTTTTTTCAATATTAGAAGTTTATATTCTTCAAATTAGTATCTTTTCACTTGCAGCTAATTGTTTCAACAGAAGTGATGAAGTTTATGGTAAGGAATACCTGTCAAATAAAATTTATAAATATTAATTTTCAGGTTTTTCGTGAGAAGAGGTTTTTTATGGTTAGACACGCGAGGTCGCTGAATGCTCCGGAAGTTTTAGAATCTGGAGAATCAGCTGGTCAACCATCCGGAGAAGGATCGAGAGAGGATTCTGGAGAGAAAGTCATCGAAGGTAACTGAATCTTCTAGTCTTTTTCTCTTTTTTCAAATCATCTTCTCTTTCAGAAAATCTTCTCTTCGACGAAACGAACGTCTTCAGTTAAAAACAATGTTAAATATACTCTTCACGTCAGTCAGTGAATATACTTTTTTTATTTGAAAAATTGGAAAAGTCTATAAATAATTTGTAATTTATATGTTTAACTGTTGAATAATGTGTCATCTGCGCCAAAATGTAAAACTTTGGAGAATTTATAGAAAGAATGTGGAACTAAAAGCCATGCGTTTCTGTGTTCAATGTAGAAAAGAATAAACAATTGTTGTTTCTCAGTTATGTCGTCCTCGCCGCTGGAGCCTAAGTTCGCCAAAGTGCGAATCGAAGGGAGAGTTCATCTGATGAGAAGAAGCTTGTTGAATTGACAATAAAAATTAATTTTAAAAAAACATGATTTTCGAAGCAAAATATAAATAGAAAAAATTCCAATATTCGATTTCAATTTTCGAAAAGAAAAACAAACGCAGTGTGTGCGCTTTCTTTCAATTTTTAAATTGGCGCGTTTTAACGCGCCAATTTCCTAACGAGACCCAAGCCCCACCTCTAAGCGGCTCACTACGTACTCGCGAACCGATAATACACAACTTTTTATTGGGTAAGGCGAATGCAAGACGAACGAATACGAGACGAAAAACGAAATGAAAGACGATTTTTTGTCTTCGTCTTTCGTGGAAGCCTTACTTTTTAATACATTAACGAGTTTTCCAGCCGGCGGAAAATCTGTGCTTAAGATTTAATCTTAATGCGAAATTGAGTTATTTAAAATACATCCCGAAAATACCATTGTGACTCAGGAATTGCAAATTTCAGTATGTCTAATGGAATATTATCAACAACTATGAAAAGATCTAGTCCAGATTGCGACGCCTAAAGTAAATCTGCTGAATTATTCTTTTTTTCTCGTCAAATGTCATAAAGTACACCGATATCTGCAATTGACAACATTATCGAGTGAAAGCAAGAGGGATATGAAAGGAGCGATGTCGGGCCCGGATTGGCCCGGCTGGCAACTAGTGAAACTAGTGAGCAGGCAAGTGAAATATAGCAAATGAGAAAATGAGAATTTCCTTCATTGCACATGGAAGCGGAAAATCATTTAATGAAGGGCGGAACACTCCAACCGTGGAATAATTTATATAGAATATCTTTGAAAGTCGAAATTATTAATCAGAACATTTTCTAAATCATTTTATTTCGAAAAATTTTTTTTCATGATATTCACGTTGATGTCAAGCGAAAATTCAGAAACCAATGCAGCTCAGAATAAGAAATGTCTTCTTCCGGCTATTCACCAATGGTTTCTTGACAATCTGTGATTTCTGTGGTGCGAACAGAGGAACACTAAGCCTGTTTCCCTATCCGAATTCCATCGACTCTCCTCGTTATTTTATTCCCAATTTCCCAATTTCATTTGATTTTTTTTGCTCATGCGTTTTCATAATTTTTGACTTCTGAAGAAAGATTCTTTCGAGCTTCATAGCGCTCGATCATTTCATAATCAGACATAGTTCTCTCGTTATCCAATCTAAGCGCTCTTTGATCTTAGCAGTTGACAACGATTTGACTATAAAAGTCAGCTGAAATATGTACAATTTCAGATTCGTATTTATTATTTTCCTCTCTCTCTCTCTCGTTTAGATTAAATTAGATTTTGTCGCTGTTGTCATGTAGAAATTGGTATCTTGTAGCGCAATAGAGGAAAATAAGAGAAAATGAGCAGGATTTCCATTCTTATCCAGTTACCCTTTATGATCGTAGAAAACCGCTCACCGTTCACAAATCCTTTTCGTTCTCTCTCTCTCTGTCTCTCTCTCACTTATCTCAGTAAGAAAAAACATAATTTTCTAAAATTTCCCATTTCTTCGAAACAAACAAAAACAATGTAATCTGGTTATTTCTAGATATATTATGCGCCTTTTTTTTTCAAATATTTTAATGAAGAACACCTTCCATGAAGAAGTGGAAGAAGTGAGAGGGTACCCATCGCGCTCTATTTCTCTGCATTAACATAGGTATTCATAGCTGTTATCAACGAGGCGTTTGGCCTGTGAAAAATGGAAAGTTCGATGCTGGATTTTTAGCCATTTTCCTGGTGCTTCCATTTGGCCTACTTTCCAAGGTCTACCTGTTGAGCTTTGAGAAGTCTGACAAGACCCGACATCACTTGAATTCTCTTCTGGGTAAGCTTCCATTTGGGCGAAATTTCGGCCGTCTTCGTCTTGAATTCGTCTGACGCAGAGATGAACATTGTGTTGGTAAACATGCACAACTTTGTTATTGTGTAAGACGAATGCAAGACGAACTGAAAGACGAACGACGAGGAGACGAAAAATGAGATAAAGGACGACATTTTATCTTCGTCTTTTGTGGAAGCCTTACTTCTGGGACAGAATCAGAATTCCCCCCTCCTCCCTGAAAATACAGAAGACTTAAGATATTCCATTCAAATGGCCAAAATTCATGAAATAGCAAGAAGCAAGAAGCACTACTGAAAACGCATAAGATCGTGTGGAATATGGCGCATTGACGTTTAAGAAAGGGTGGATCCGTGTGCGCAAAACGAATAACTTAATATTTCCAGAGTAAAGCGTTTTCAGCGTGTTCGACGTCTGAAGTCCTGCAGTGGCAACCTTTTCGCAATGAACCGAATCGAAGACTCTGAAAGCGTCTTTAAATTTTGTCGAATCCTCCAGAAGTTGCTTCGGCCCAGACAACCCTTCTTCTCCAATTCTGTTCTATGCTCCATCGTAAGGGTTCCACGAAAGACGAACGCAAAACGTCGTCTTTCCTCTCGTCGTTCGTCTTTCAGTTCGTCTCGCATTCGTCTTACGCAATAAACGCAAAACTTACGCAAGTCAGACGAGTTCAAGACGAAGACGAAGACGAGACGTCCATATTTCGTCTTTCGTGTTAGCCTTACTCCATCGTTCTGTATGTCTGAAGAGAATCATGTGAATCACGAGAAATGCCATTCTCCTCAATTTTACGAAACCACTACAGCTGATACACCCATTTTCTATGCATTATAGACAAGTCTGTCCTCCGTTTCAGAAGGCGTTTTTTTCAGAATATGAGCAAACTGTAGGCCACGCCAGAGGCCGTTTTCCAAAGGAAATGTCCTTTTAAACCCGTTTTTTTTGGCTTTTCAAATTATCGTATTCATTAAGCTTACGATTTTCGGAACACATATTTCCATCGAATGGAAATAGAAATAGAAAAATAATTTTCATAGAAAACAACTTTTTCCCACGTTTTTTCTGCGGAAAGTCGCCTTCTCCGTGGAAAAAATTGCTTCCGATTTTTCAACATTTCAAATCTTTTCTATTAGTCTTTACTAAGCATTTGTTTAAAGGCAAATTGTCTGATAAGAATTGGTCCACTTCAGTTTCTGAGAGCTTTTCGTGAGCGGAGCAATACTTTCCAAGAGCTTAATGAACAAGTATTCCGGAGACGCTATAGGCAGTCGTCATCGCAGATTTTCTGCTCTTTCTCTTATCCATATTTCCAGAGGATTTGGAATGTTTATCCCGATCTCAGATCTTCTTACAAGCGCAAATATTCGCATTAGCAGTTTTAGCTATTCTTTTCAAATAGCACTCTTCTTCGCTAGCCTACATTGCAAAGGTGTCTGCGATCTGTTCGGAACCTCTTGTAAGCCAGTTACTGTCACCGAGCAGGAGGGCACGAATTTAACTGACAAGCGATGGATTCTCCCAGGCGAATTGTTCAGAAAGCAACAGTTTTTCCAGCAAAGATCTTTCCAACGCATGATTTCATGCTTATTTCCAAGCCATTTACAGCATTCACTCATCCGCTGAAAGCTCAGTAGCCGTATGAGCTGTTCATTTTGTTCACAACTTGTACCTTAAAGATTAGCTTCGTCGCTCTCAAAAGTATAAAAGACTGCGAATGATTGCGATCAGAAAGACAGTAATTCGGAATGATCTTTTAAAAATGCAAAAAAAATGACGTGACGTGTCTATTAATTCTTCCGATTCTTCCTTCCGTCGTCTGACTATAAATTGCCGTTCGGCAGCGGACAGGAAACGCAATGACCGATAAGCGAACAAACGGATAAACGGACCGATTCTGAAAATATTTAAATAAAAATGACGATGATGAGTGAAGATTTGTCTCAGAAGTGTGTAAAAACGGAAGCCGTGCTAGTTTCTAAAACAGCACCGACAGGCATGAGTTCAGACAATTTATTAGACACAAAGAATCTTCATAAGTGATTTTCAGTATTTTTAGAAAGACTTTCAAGGATCTCCGTATCCTTAAAATCCGTGTTCTTTTATTTTTATTTTTAGTTCATTTACTTTGAAAAACAATTAATGCTCCGCATGGGAGCCTTCCTTTATTTAACATTCCGCCTCCCCCTTAGCCCTTCCTCTTTTCGCGAACAGAAATGAATGAAAAGCGAAGGGAACTGAAAACATGCTCATCATGCTCTTTGTCCTATTTATCCGTCAGCCAGCAATTGCCGACGGTGTTCTTCAGAAGAGCAATGGTGTTTAATTGCATCTGAAATTAGTTACATTTCTGGAATACAAAAGTTGATTCCATTTCTCTCCTCTTGTTTGTTTCGGATTTAGCTGATCGCCTATTAATAGCAGTTATTTCGTTTTATTCTGCTTGGAATTTCAGCAATTTTGTTTTCCAGCCACGAGATTAAATGAAAACTATGACGCGACTCAACCTTTTTCTTCATTTCTTCAGCCGAATTGCAATCCGAGCTCTCTATGAGCCGGCAGATAACTTCTTTCAAAATGATCTGAGTATCTGAAAAATGTCGCAAATTGAGGATCATGGAGTAAATCATTTAGCTATCTAGAATAGGATCCATAAAGACGACACACTGCATTCTGTCTGATGCCAATTTGCTCAATGGATTTACAATTACATAGAACTTCAATTCGGATATCTGAAATTCGAAACCTTTTTTGAGCGTCCATTTTCAAATTGAAAAATGTTCCACATCAATTACGATTTTTCATTCTTTCTAAATGCATTCCAATCCATTCTGAAATATTTTCTGGAAAAAACTCGATGACTATAATGGAAAACAGTTGTTCATTAGTTCATCGCTTCCAGCCAATTAGTGTTATGCGTCGGCGAATTTCAATGCCACCTAACACGTCACCACACGTACTCATCTTTTTACATTTATTTCTTCAACACGGATTCCTTTTCTTTTCTTCTTCATCGTCCACCCCCGAAGTGAAAAAGCTTAAACAACTTGAACACTCCGAAGAGGTCTCACTAGAAATGATGAGTTTCCAGAATACTCCATGGAATTTTCGTATTTTTTATTTAAAGAAAAACAAAAAAAAGAGATAGAGATCACCTCTGAGGAGCATTCATTTTGATCTGCTTCTCCATTTGTCTCAAATAAATCGCTTTGACATTTCTGCCGGTGGAACGGCTTGGAATATCGGGGAAAAACCAACCAGGTAGCACCGCTGTTTCAAAGGCATAAACTACTGAGCCGTAATTTTGAATTAGAATAATCTGGAAACAAAGACTCGACTCTTTGGCGGCTCGTATGGATTACTCATGTATGCAAAATGCGTTTTTGCATTATTATTTGTTCTATTCGTATTCACTCATTCAACGAAGATCATTAGAATTTTATCATTTCTTACGGACGCATCATGGCCAAGTTATCAAGCTCCATTTCTCTCCATTTCCCAGAAATTGGGAAGACTGAATGGCTAACTGGCTACATAACAGACGCGCGCTCGTGCCCCTATAATCGCATAAAAGTGCTCAGCGATTTTTGAGAAACGGCGGAGGATATCGAACGGAGCCAATTTTCACCGCTGTTTCTTCGCGGATTAAAAAGGAACGAAACGTAATGCGAAGGGAATTGTGACTGCTTTTTCCTTCTTGTTGAACGACGAAGTATTGGAATCGCATCTTCCCTTTTATCGGAAACCACACTTTCGCTGTTAGAAACTGTGAAGTGCTCATTTTCAGCAGCGATAGGAATTCTGGATACAAGAAATTTCAGCTTCTGATCTGCAAGTGTTTCGGACTATAAAAAATCCATCGAATCCAATCACTTAGAAGGGGCTCACAAGTGACGTCGTAAGGGCGGGCCGCTGGTGGCCTTTGATCGTCTCGATGCATTAAAACTCTGTTCATCCGATTTCTGCATGTTTGGTCTCTAGATTCCCTTTCCCAACCTCAATTATCACTACAAGTGATCTTTCTCGAATCACCAATCACTTATACGGCTCAGTTTTGCAGTAGAGCAAGCTCACTTACCATTTTATAGACTTTTCATAGAGATTTGGATTAATTCAGCTCAAATGTTTTTTGGAAACTATTCAGGGCTTTCTCATCATAAAAATGATGAGAAAGAGAGGTCTAATATTCTTTTGGACGTGCGCTCCGGCTAGGCATTTCGGGCCGGTCACGTTCTTCAAATTAAAATTTATTAGTTGTGGAAAGATCGTAAAATAAAGATCTCTGCGAAATCTATGAATTTATGTCTTTAAGAGAGCAGCCGTGCCGCCAAAATCTCCACTTTTTTTTCTCCTTCCAGACCACTTTCATGCTCAGAAGTTTTGTTTGCTCAGATTCAAGTAGGCGAGCACTTCTTTTTCCTTATTATATTATTTTCAGACTGGGTTTTCATTATAGACTCGAATAATTATTCCAGATTCATTCATATGAAGAAAGAATTTAATAAAAGTGCATCCTTGATGTCAGATAATGATATGAGCCTATTGCTCTATTTTTTGTAGATAGCTGTGCTCCGAATGATTGATTTAGTGCATGTCAAAAGTTCAGCCATTCAATTAAATAGACAACATGAATGTCAATTTCAATGGAAATGTTGAAAATGATTATCTATTTCATCTTCTCTTTCTCCTAGCAATTGGTATGCCACAGCTGGAAATACAAATATAGAATCCAACAACATTGGGTGTTTTTTAGACCCATTCATTTATTTTTTATGCGCTAAAATTTTAATTATTCGCTAATTTACCCTCTCTCCAAATTGCATTTAGTTTGCGCATGTGATCGCAGTCTTCCAATATTTTGGCTCATTCTTAATAGCTCAGTGCCTCGCGCAAGCATGCGCATAACACAATATGGTGTACTCCGATGCGAATTATTTAGTGCTGAAAGCGAAGATAATAGACCGAACTTATTGGATTCTTGAACTCTACCCCTGATCAATGTTCTCAGCAAATAATTTCCGCTTACGTGACAATTTGATTTCTCATTTCACTTTTCCCGAATATTCCAAGAGGAAAGGTTCAGGTGTGCAATGAAAAGAGAGCCACGCTAAGAAATATTGCAGTCTCCCGTCCGCAGTATTGTACAAAATGTTTCAGTATAAAGTCTGGCACTTTCTTTTAATAACAGCTTTATCAAAATGAAATGCAAAAAAGAGAACGTTGTCAGCATATCTGATTCAACCTGGCGCGTTACAAATATCAGGGCTTGGCTTGGCATGATGTGCGGTCATTTCAAGTCAACAGTACTTCATGTTGATTTAGATAAATCGCATTATTTGTGCTCAAATAACTGCGATGAAATTCTGCGAGATATACAGATTTCCAAGATGATTGTGAAAAGTTATGACTAATAGTAAGGCTTCCACGAAAGACGAAGACCTATCTTCCCGTTTTCGTCTTCTCGTCTTCGTTCGTTTTTCAGTTCGTCTTGCATTCTTCTTACGCAATAAAAAAGTTGTGCATGCGTACCAACACAATGTTTATTTCTGCGTCAGACGAATTCAAGACGAAGGAGGGACGAAGACGAAGACGAGAAGAGACGGCCGAAATGTTGCCCAAATGAAAGCCTTAGTTATGACAGGGACGGTGGTTAGCCATAGAATTCAGGACGACGACCACTGCGGGCAGAGCATTTTCATACAAAATCGAAATCTAATCTAACAAAGAACAATTTTTAAAAATTTAGTTCACCTAGGTAGCTCAAAACTTATCTAAATCTCTAAAACAACTAAATCACCCATAAAGATTCATCTCGATGCTCTCCGTGAAGCCTGAGCCCCGCCCTTTTTTGAGCCCTCACCTGAAATCTCTTACCGGCTCAAAATCCAATTACTCGTTTTATATCTGAAGACTATTTATAACCGGCTTAACTTTTCTTATTTATATTTACACTATTACTCAATTTTATAAATTATTAATTCTTTATTCATTCTACATATTTACTCGACTTTTAAATCAAAAAAGTGCATCTTCAACATCACGGTCACTTCATTATTTCAGAAATCTGACAGAATGTCTTTTGAGAAGGACGAAGATATCAATTCAACGTTGATGCCGCATCCATATATCGTAATTCCTCCGCCGACCCAACAGCCAACAAGTCAGTTCTCTTTTTTCTTTTTTTTTTCGATAAGAATCGAATGTGTGAAATATTCCAATAACTTTTCAAAAGCAATTTGTGATTTTCACTAATTTCCCTTTACATTATTTTATATTTTACTGTTTCGTTAAAGAAGCGTAGACCCGCAAAAATCGCTGACGACGTTTGTTTTTCGATTCGAAATTAGAAATCGAGTTTTACATCACAGACAAAATTGGAAATAACAATAACAAAGGCCGATGTTAAAGTTTAACATTTAACAGTTGAGTTGAGCTAATTCATTTGCTTCTCGGGCTTCTTCTAATAATATAATGAATATATAAAATTCAAAAAGACCGCGATATTACTGACTGACTTCTATGCTATTTGGTAATTCAGAATACGTCGAAAGTATTGTAACACGGTTTCGCGCAAGCTAAAGAACGCTGGCACATTTTTTGTGCCTTTATTTTATTTTTATTTCATTTATTTCATCGTACTTTCCTTCCTCGTTCCTCATTTTTCCAGTTGCGACCTACATTTTTAGGAATTATAGCTAATTCTGTGCGCCGTGATATTATTATCGAAAAGGCTCTCGGAATCTTTCAAACAAAAGCTTGGAGGACCATCAAATAGAAAGCTCAACACATTTCAAAACCGTCCGCGGAAGACCTCGTACTTCCATCACTCCGGAGAAACTGAATGTTAGAGAACGAGTTCATAGAAATCTGCACCGTAGAATAAGAAAATTTATTATGGAGCTCAAAATGAGAAATTCCTCTATGAGAAGAATGGTAAATCTTGGAGTGGCACCGTGCTCGAAAAGCTGCTATTCTACCGGAAAAAACAAGCTGGCTCGAATGCAGAAATGTAATGACCTTTTTTCAGGCACCCCAAAATGAACATCTCAATATGTTCTTCATCCTGGAAGCCGTACCCCGCTTGCTTCTGAATTCCACAAAACCATCGAGTTCTTGCCACGACAGTAAAGAATGTAAATAAGCGAGAGAGGAATACATTTCAAAACATTTTATCCACAACAAGACCTGATTTTTGAAGCAATACTCGGTATAGGTACTCCAACTGGATTCTGCTCCACGTCACAAGTCAAAAATCGTCCAAGCATGGCGCTCAGCCACGTTTTTTCCTCGCTTCATCAGCAGTTCTGCATGATCAGCCTCATCCATCATCGGATTTGAATTCGCACGAATTTTCTGTCTGGGGAATGCATTAGTCTAGAGTTCGAGCACGTCCACATTGCAGTTATTGAAGAAAAGTTTGGAAGCAGCATTGGACAAGTTATCTTCAGAATACCTCCGTGTCGCAGAAGAGGCGTTCCCCAAGAGACTCAAGGATGTTGCGAAGACAGAAGCATCGAACAATTTTAATAGAGTCAGAATTCAGATAAGCTTAAACCGTTAACAGCAGTTCATATGTATTCAAAAAATAATTTATCTGTGAATATTCTAGTGTTAAATTGCCTATCACGCTCAATGAGGTCCTTGGAGGGTTCTAGGGAAGCAAATAATTCTTAAGAATTTCTGAAATATACCCATCTTTGATTATTTTCGCATTTTGCCCAATGAAAGCCAATAGTCCGAACGGGTATACCAAAACATACCAAAACACCTGATGTATTAAAAGCTTAATGAATTGATCTCTATGAGAAGGCCTTTTTAGGCTATCGTGCACTTTTTCGTGGTAGCATCAGAGCATTACAAATATTTTGATAACGATAGCCCGTAGATTTGAGTTCTTTTCTGACTGTTCTTACTGTACCGATGCGTCAAGCTCAAAGCGAAACTGGGAGCGTTACTAAAGCCTAAGAACAAGCAAAATATCTTTAGGTAGGGTTTTAAAGAAAACGTGATCGCCGCAGGACTGTCCAAATCAGCGGCTAAGCCGAGAATCTCCTTTATCACTGTATTTTTTTTAAAGAGAGAACGTACTAAAACATTTTTATCCTGTTCGACGCCATTCGGCATTACGCAATTGTCTCTCTTTTTTTGGATTTCTCTGATTATTGATATGATTTTCCGTTCTCATGATACATTGCGTTTTGATAAAAACGTCACTGATGTCTTTAGAAGAGCAGTATTCAGGATAATCGGGATGACATGTGACCAAATTTTCAGCTGACGTCTGTTCACGATTATTTAGTTTCAAAAACGACGTATACTTCGGCTTTAAACTTTAAGAAGAATGTTCGAAATATAGAATAATCAAGTAAAAAAATGATATATTCAGACATGGAATTGTTTCTGTCCCTTCTTCACCTTGTCTGCCTCACATCGATTCTCTGTGGAAACGTATCCCAGTTTGTATTGCAACTTTACACGAGACGGCTTCGAGATGCTACTCATGTCCAGCAATTTCTTGCGTTTTTCTTCATGGCCAACGCATTTGTTTCGCTTGGAATTCCGTGGATGATAGTGAAGACACTTGTAAGGCACTGGACATTTGGTCGAAGTGCCTGCAAAACATATCAGGCGACCGCACAGGTCGCAAGGACTCTTCTGCCATACACTATTCTTGCCCTCTATGCAATAACGGTACGCCATTGTGAAGTATACATATTATCGAGTCCGTCGGTCTGAAAACTTTGCAGAGTTTATCTATAAACCCAATGAAAAGTTGCCGGATCCGTCATTCGTTTATTCTGGTGATCTTTTTCGTCATATTTGCTCTTCTGATACTTTTCATCATTATTCCAGTTGTAGCGAGTTCCACAGTGAGTCTCAGTACTAAAAATTTCTGAAAAAGAGAGCCGAATCATGAAATTCTCTTATTTTTCTTAATTTGACTACATTTAGCCGTTTCCTTTGCGGCATACCTATCAGAACTTCGGGAAAATCATCCGTATTTTTGGTGTCTTCATAAAACCGTTTATTCCAGCATCGGGACTTTAAAAGAAATCCGGTCGCATCATTTTGCAGTAGTTTTTTTATTGCAGTTGGCCCCTCAAATTCATGGAAACCGCTTGCCGGGGGAAGTCTACAGTGTCATGTTCGAGTCTTTTTTCTGTGTTATACCGTTTACTGAAAATGTTTACACGGACGGAGTCGCACTTTTTGTTGAAGTAGTTGTGCCGCTCGTATTATGCTCCATTTGCGCACTCAGACTTAAACTGGCTACAAAAAAAATCACGACGACTGTGCCGATTGATTCCATCAACTATTGTTTGGTAAGGGAAACAAGTGGAAAAGTGAACAGCTTCATAGTTTCTGATTAGGTTTGGATATCCATTATTCATTTTTCAACCAGTTTTTGGTATTATTTATCTATTGAAACAAAGCAATGGATCTTTGATTTTCTGCCATCACCAATGGATCATCTTGATATTCTGTGTCTTTTACCCTATATTTCATCTTCTCTCACCTGGTATCCAGCGTCAGATATGAGTGTTTTCTGGTCTTTATATGATGTAAGTTATGCTGCGTTCACTTTAATTTCATTTGTTAGTTACAGCACGACAGCGGCAGTCGAGATTCAATTCAAAGCCGAAACTCGTCACGGCTCGTTCGGATGGCGGTACCCTCATCTGCACCATTTGATGATAGTGGTTGCCACAAAAACTGTCATACACCGTTTAGTTCCCAAAACAATTACGATGTCTGAATTGCGAGGTAGACTAATAAAAATATTTATTCGGCAAATGGCTATGTTTCATGTTTCATTCCAAAAATTCTAGACAGCGTCCTTCGATTTTTTCGTCATTTTTTGTCGTTTGTGGCGAAACTCCAGCATGTCTAATGGCTACGGTGGTCCGAAATGTGTCAATTTGAAAGGTGTTTCGAACAATTCTAATTTTATTCCAGTTTTGCAAAACTTCGCTCCTTGGTACTCGTTGGATACGAACGACAAAAAAAAACGCAATAAACTATGCGAATTTTCATTTCACTTCGAACACTTTTTTTGCACAATTTGCTACCTAAAATGCAATTCGAACGCACCAAAATACATTCGAAGAATAAATCTCTTTTTATCAGATTTATTTGAAAAATGATATGGAAAATGTTCGCAATAACTTCCCAATTTACAAAATATCGGGCCACTGTAACCCTTATATTCGCGAGGGTCTCGTATCGAACAACAAAGAACATTTAAGGAAACCGAATTTAATTAAACATTTATGAAAAAGGTTTTTTGTTTGGAAATTCATTCCAAAAAAGCTACAGAATAACCTGCTGGAAAAAATCACATGAAAATAATTACTTTACTTGGCTGGATACCATGTGATATCGAAAACGGCACTGCATCTACGTGGAATCGGCTCTAAAAATTGTAACAAAGGAAGGCCATGGGATACTCAAGCAGCTTTGAGTTGAACGAAGTTTTAAACAGCACTGAACGCACGGAGTCCTTTCAGATATCGCTTCAACTCCCCGATGTTTGAACCAACCATCGGGAATGGCCCGCATTATGTTTCGGCTCATTGTTTTATCGAAATACACTGAATCGGCTCAAATTAGATCTTGTCCTTAGTCTTGTCGGGAAAATTAATTTAAAAATGTATTACGTATTACATTTATTAAACCTTTTGTATAACTCCTTAGAACTCACAAAAAAAAAAAGATTTCAGAATGAAAGATGTAGTATATACAACTTTTGTTCCAAGCGGAATAGTGTATGCTCGAAAAAATAAGTGATTTTTTGCGATTGTGATTAGGATGAATGTTTTCGAAAAAAAATTCAAAGATTCTCGCAGAATGGTGTAATTTCTAAGCACGCGAGTTTTGTGAGGTTACTTTACAGATACGGTGGAAAATTAGGAAAAAGGATTGACATTCGGAAAAAAACAAAGACGTATTGCCGTATTCAAGGCGTTCGAGTCTACGACCCATTTTCAGTTCTTGAGTTCGAAAAAAAAAATACGATTACTTTTCGGCCAAGAAGGAAGGATGACTGTGGAGTTCGAACCCCCGATGACGGTCGTCCTCACTAATGCACACAGGTTAGACTCAAGTTTAAAAACGTTCGGGTGCGGAATTGAATACTGACATAATTCAGCACAGGGAGTGGGTACGGAATGGGCAGAATGCGCAACAGTTTGGGAATCGGAACTTCCGAGATGGGTAACAATTGAATGGACACGGGCATCCCGTGGGTCTGATCACCAGAGTTTGGGCAGTTTGCACCCGTTTTGGCATCTGACCCTTAAATTACGTGAGTAGAAAATGTGTGAGAACGCTACTACCGCGGTGACAACCTTTTGGATGCGCTTTCGACCTTTTTTCGATTTATAATCGTAGTCAATATGCAAATGAATTGTCTTTATGATGGTGCGACTATAAATAGAAAGAAGTAGAAAACAAGCGTTTTAACACAACTAATTTCGTAGTGATTTTGCATGTGGCTGACAACGTTCAGACGGCGGTAATACTTTAATAATAGAACCGGAAACCGCTTCCTGTGTTCATTTATAAGCTTTCGCAAGTTTCATTTCATTTGAAAAAAAAATAATTTATAACTATACTTCAAAATATATAGTATTCAAACGTTCATCATATAAAGCACCCAACAAAACATTAAAATAAACCCTTAACTTGATATATTATTATGACTTAGAAACAACTCGGAATGATGGAAATGCCGGATATATTGTCAGAAAAGCATTTAACCGGCATTGGTGTTTGCATATCTTGAGCGTGGCGAAACAAGCAAAAATTCAAAATTTAAACTGTCCACAGTGAGAAAATGACAGTGGGTGTGCCCGTACGCAAAAACCAAAATCCAAATAAAATTATTAATATAATAGCAAAACGTTAGAATAACCAAACTATTCACATTTAATCGAACTTTCCTTTCCGGAGAACTTTTCCGATTTTAGAGTTCTCTTCGAATAGCGAACGGATCATGAAGACTTGTACTGCAGCGACACTAACCATAACGAGGGTGTGAACAACACTCCAAAATGTTACACGATCAAAGTTTGCATTCATGACGGCACGATCACGTGCTTCGTGAGCTCGAATCAGAGCTTGATGGTATTCCACTTTGTTCAGGTTGTTCTTGATTCCATTGGCTCGTCGCTTGAATATTAAATTATTGACGACCATAAAATTGATATTTAACTATCTAAACAAAAATCTAGTCACAGACCTAGCCTCTTTTACATAAATAACTTACGGTGAGCAGCTATAAAATTTTTAAAGAGCACGCCAAAACATAATTCGTGATCGCGTGTTTTGCAGGCACATTTGACGTTTTTTTTCGATAATAAAATTGGTGGTATAATATCGCAAGCGCTATTAGTAGAAGAATTTTGAAGCGTATTTAATCAGTAATACTATTATATTTATATCGCATTTACAAAACCTGTGGAATGAACTAAGTAGGCTTATCCAGACGAAGCCAATCAATAATGCGAACGAATAATAAAAATAAATCACATAAAAAAGCGATATGCCTAAGTTAGTAACAGCTGATTATACTAGATTCGACGATTTTGGCAAGGTAGATCACAATCACAAAGCTACATTACTAAAACCTCATTATTTAAATTTTTTTGTATATGTTTTTCATGATTCTATTTATAATGAACGCCAAATGTAGATTTCAAAGAAGAAAACAATATTTTAACGTTTTTAGCACCGAAATAATGCAATAAAATGAAAGGCAGATTTGCAACTTCACCACGCTCCCTACTTTCCCTGATTTTATTCACAGATTTGGCAGTTTTTTGATTTCTCCGTGTAAACAAATTGAGTAATCAAACGTCATACTATGCAGCGAGTTTTCTTTAAAACCGTTTCACGTAATCAGCAATAAACTCACATGAAACTCATCGATTGTAACTCCCAACTCATTAATCTTGGAAGAAAGGTCAGCTTCTGTTCGAGCCATGGAAGAAAGATCAGTCTCATCCAAATTTCCATGTAAATCAAACAAGAAGATTTCGAAGAACACAACTTTTCTAGATTGATAGCTAAACGAGTTATCGAAGCACACTTGATAATCTCCCGGCTGATTGAGTTCAATTCGATGAGAACCATCAACTTTCAGCTGGTCTTGTTTCAGAATATTCGCACCAAGGAGAATCATGAAATTAATGTTCAAATCACCTCCATCGATTACCTTGAAAGAAATAAATGTAATTACTTTTTTTCCATAATTACTCGAAATACCGAGGCAGCACAGAACCGGATGAAAAGAGCTGAATATGAGGAAAGTGAGCGAGAACATATACATACAGTAAGAAAGAATTCGGAAATTTTAAGTCTATGCACAACCCTTTGCCCTCCTGTCACCATATTCATCCATTTTCCACCATTTCTGTGGTTTCTCGAAATACCTGATAATCGACTTCCAACGTTTTGTGTTTAGTAAGATCCACAGGCTGAAAGAAGCATTGGAACTTCCCTGCCGCAACTTCTACTGTGAAATCATATTCTCCACAGAAAGCAAAGGTGACGAGCAGATATCCGGTGATCAAAGTAAAGAGTCGGTTCATTCCTTAAAAATGAATTGGAGGTTTAATTTTAAAACGAGCTTAATGCTCTTAACATATCCGAGAAACTTTAATAAACAAAAAGTGAGAATGATAATATGCACTTGAGAATTCATGAACGCAATAAAATGCGAGAAGCTTGACAGTAGGATAGAAATAATAAATTAAGTAGGGCCGCGCAATTTTCCAGACTTGTGCTATTCTGAGTTCAATGTACGGAAGCTTGTTCGGGAACACTTGGTATAGGCCTCAATTTTAAAATAAATTATATGGGCTTGAATTGCAAACTTATAATCTTATTTATTTTTAAATTCTACTAGAAGTATATCGGGAGAAATTTTAAAAATGAGAAAAACAAGATAAAGTGAGAAAGGTAACCTGTGCGATTTCACCGGCATCAGGAGCATCTCCGCGAATAACGTCCTGTTCTAATTCAATGAAACGTTAATTAATTTTTAAAAATTTATCAGGTTCCAATTTACGTAAAACGAAAATTGAAAAAAATTTTAATAGAAGGCAATCTAAATATTGTGAGGTCTAATTCTCTGGCATCCAAAAATGTTCAAATCGTTTGATCACCGTCCATAACTCGTTGAAGCTAGTAACAAGGATACTGCAGAGCATTTTCACGACCGACAGGCTAAGGAAGATCAAGGGCAGTACTATAATACAAAAATTGAGCATATTTGTTATGCGTTTGTTATGACGGCTTAGCGGCTAAATTAGTCTAATTACACAGACGCCCGATCTACCTGGGCTTTATTAATTAAAAATATTACTTGAGGTGCCTATCTCAGGCAACTCTAAATTAATTTTAGTAGGAATCTTGTCTCTAATTACATATAATGCTAACTACAATCAATTCCAATTAATTTCGACATAATTGATGGTACGTGCACGACAAGAAACTTCCTTCTCAAGACGAATTTTTTTTTAGAACATTCGATTTGACCCCCCCCCCAGTTAACACAAAATCAGAGAATATAGGGAAAAACAAGAAGTTTTCCTGGCTATTCTCAGGTTTCAAGATAGCAAACTATGAAAAAACAATTATAAAAATTGAGTTCAATTGACCTTCTAAGGGTAAGGCACAATTCTGACGGATTTAACATCGCAAAAATAACAAAAGTAACCTTTTATAACATTTGATTTTTTTAAAGATGAAAATAATATTTTTACATTGATTATAACTTTTTTTTTGCATTAAGGAAACAAAAAGATTAATATAATCTGAGAGATGACACCTTGCACCGGAAATGCGCAAACAAATTTGCGCAACATCTGTGTCTCTCATACTCTCCGTTATATCTCGCAGTCTCATGGGCTACGAATTTTCATAGCTATCACGGACTCGACCCAAAAAAGCATTTTCACGGGGTTATTTTATAAAAAGACTTAAATTATTGGAATTAGGATTGATTTCCGTGAAAATGTTAACATTGATCGAAATTTATTTGTTTTATAGTATTATGCTTATTATAAAAGACAGTGCGGAATTTTTTAGCTTTAATTGCTCGTCCGATAGAACTTGCACCATAATACGCTTTAATCTTATTCACGATTGCATTTTAATACAAAAAAAGGCATTTTTTGCATTAAAATGCTTTTCATGAATAACCCCATTAATCTGTTCCTAAAATTTTACTCATAATAACTCCACATTTCCTGTAAAATTACTTGATTGCTAATAAATATATAATATTGTATATTTGTTCAACATAAGAATGGCACATAATAAATAAAGGAACCAGGAAATAAAATGAGGATGAACGGAAACGAATAAGTGAAATAGCCGGTTTGACCGTGCTGACTCGATATGGGCAGCGTAAAGCTGACTCAGAAAGCAATGTTTCCTTCATTTTCAAAAACGATCGGGATGATTTGTTGGAAAACTTTCTAATCTATGCATTTTTTTATCATGTTTTGTTCAGATTTCTTTCAACATCTTGTTCAAGAGGCGCAACGAAGGGAAAAATGCAAAGCAATTTCGACAATAATGAGACGGGAAACATGATTAATTTCATTCTGTATCTTTTTTAGTTTTTCTTATGGGGTTATTCATGAAAAGCACAATTGCATTTTAATGCAAAAAATGCATTTTTTTTTTGCATTAAAATGCCTTTCGTGCTTTTCTTGAATAACACCATTAGAAACTTCGCCAAATTTTCTGCTGAGTTAAATAATATCAATATTATTGGTTGGAGCGCATTTAGGTGCAAGTGAGAGCAATACAGTGCTCCTCATAATCTTATGTTCACCCCAAAAATGTTCGAAAACTCGAAAACTGGCTTTTCAACCAAAATGCTTCCTATTGAAGAAATATCAGTTCTTAGTAGGTGTTTCATGATAGAAACTTAAAATAGCCTCAAAATTCACGTATAAGGAAAAAACCAAAATTTTATGAAAAAAGGGTAAAAAATTTTCCACAAAATCATATGTTCACTTTCTGAAAACTTAAAAAAAAAAGAGAAAATAACAGACAAATTATTATTAATAATCGATAGGACGATCATTATGGCGAGCAACTTTAAAAATTCGGTCATCCATAGACGAATAAAGATTGTCGAGCAGCTGTTGGTCCACTTTTTGCCATGCTTCAATGATAGCCTTTTTGAGGGATGGAATGTCCGCATAAATTTTGTTTCCGTCGTAGATTTTCCGTACCATGTATCCCCAGACATTTTCGATGATGTTTATGTCAGGGGAACAGGCCGGCCAAGCGAGAATCGGGATCCCACGGTCAGCTATCCACTTGATGGTGCGTCGAACACGATGGCATGGAGCTCCGTCTTGCTGATAAGTGAAATTTTTGGAGCGATTCCGACGGATTAATAATGTGAGACCTCTTCTTATCACGTATCGATATTGGCAACCGTCCATGTTCTTTGGTACAAAGCAAAGTTTGACTTTGCCTTGGGAACTGATTGCTGCCCACACCATCACTCCTCCACCTTTGAAGTTTCTACGTGAGAACCGCAGTTTTTTTTTCTCAAATCATGCCAATAATCACGGTAGCCATCCGGTCCATCGCAGTTAAACTTCTTCCCATCACTGAAGATAATCTGAAAACAAAATACCAGTTTAAGAAAGATACAGTAATCCTTACCTGTTTCCAGTCAGTTCTTTGGTTATTCTTAGCAAATTCAATCCGATTTTCTCGATGTTTGGTGGTCAGATTTGGAGCATTCCTCATTCTTTGGCGTCTGATGAATTTTTTCTTCAAAAAACGCGGCGAACAGTCTCCACGGATACTGAAAGTCCAAGTTCGCTCTTGATCTTTGAGCAAGTGACCTTAGAATTTGACGCTCTACGGATAATTCTTCGCTTGTCTCGTCCAGAAAGAAGAGGTGGACGACCAGAAGACTTCTTTATACCATAATCAAGTGGATTTGCAGCATATCGATTAATTAAATCTAGGGAACGCTTCATTTCTTTAGAGATTTAACGGTGCGAGAGTCCTTCAGCCAAATTGACGACAATTAGTCCTTTTTCATATTAACTTAGAGGTCTATCTTTTGACATGTCTTCAAAAAGCAAAAAAACAATAAGTAAACAGATTAAAACCAAGTTTAATAGTCAAAAAACCACAAAAACTAAAAGTGAACATATCATTATGGTGAAAAAAAAACACCCATTTTTCGAAAAATTACGAATTTCTCGATTCCTCAGTTTTATTTTATTTTCGCTCTAGGACCTATAATTTTCTTTTTTAAACGTATTTCCATATCATATATGATAAATAATTAGGAATTACAGAAAATCGAAATTTTGCGATTTTTGGGGGTGAACATAAGATTATGTGGAGCACTGTAGTTAAGCTTTTAATACAAATTATTACAGCTCATTCTGCGCATCTTCTCCTGTGTAATTCTGGCTCAGAATCATTATTTTTATTGAGTAGTCAACCGATATAACGTACTTTTTGACGTCTTCAATAACTGTAGTGGCTGCGCCGATGTTGATAGAGACCGGGTGGTCAGAAGCGAATAATTTGTTAGTGTTAATGAGGAGTCCTACTTTTTCACAAGAATCCACCTGTTCTTAAACCGTAGTTGGTCCTGATCATGATTTTTCAGACCGGTCTAAGGCATTAAGATGATAATTAGTTCCAGACATGCCGAGAAAAAGTTTGGCGAAAGGGCACCTCTTGTGGTCTCTGGAATATTGTGAGTGTAGTGTTGCAGTTGGAGGAACACAAGGTAGGTGAATATAAGCTGTTTGCAAGTCATGATTCTTTTGTCTCCCCTAAATTAAAGCTGGTTCAACACTATCAAACACCATATGAAAGTCGACGAAGAGAAGTGTGAGTGAAATCTGCTGTTCGCGACCCTCTTCCAGCAGCCATTGGATTGAGTGGATGTGGCCGATAGTTGAGAAATTTCGATGGAATTTGGTTAACTCGGGTTGAGATGCTCCAAGTGTCCGTTCTCCGTATTCCGCTCAGCACACATTTTGTGACTGTTTTGTAGAGTACGGGCCGAAGACATATCGGCCTATAGTTCTCCAAGTCCTCGTTTTCTCTCTCTCTTCTTTTAGAAGATGAGAGCCGTTTTCGTGTTTGTTCAATTAGTGGGGACTTTGTAACTTTGGAGATAGTATCGAACTGCTATCTGGGATATGAAATTGTCATGAAAGCTTTTTATGACTTTGTCAACTTTGCCTTGGGGAAGGAGTAGAGTGCATAACGGACTTCTTCAAGAAGGAATTGTGTCTTTGAAACAATTTGAGTGGAACTCGTGTATCTCCGGTAACTATCGTGGTTATCTCTCTGTTTATTGGAATTTTGAGACAAGAAATGTATGACTTTTGTTCTGATAAGTTTCTTGCCACACAGTTTGTTTTCCGTCTTTGGTTTGCGTCGTTATGTAGGCAAGAACTAGCGTACTCCTCGTGTTTCACTTCTTCTCTGCAATGTTGTGGTCCAGATTTGAAATTGGGATCTGATCTAGTCAAGAATCGCCGCATTGTAAGAAGCATTTGGGTAGCTTTAAAGATTCTTCTTCTGGAGTGATTAGATGGTTCATTGATGATTAAAGTCTTGATCGATAAAACGACTAGATCATACAGTCGTTTTTTGAATTGAGAATTCATGCTACTAATTTAGTTTTTTTAGAACTTTTTTTCACTAAATACATTTCTGAATTAAATAATATATATTTACAAATTCATAAATATTCAGAAACGTGTTTGCCGATTTTTTAAATCATATCAAAACAAATCAAAATTTGATCAGATACTTTTATTATCTTGTCTTGTATTTGACTAGAGTATTTGCGCTTGATACGAAAATGTTTAAAAATTTTATTAGGATATTTTGCGGCATATTCGGGTCGTGTTAGAAATTTTAATACTTGCTTATAGGTACCAAAATGGATTTTCTAATTAGACGATAAATGAGATGCATACGCATGGTCATCAGCCGAAAGGAAATTTTCAGATAACGTCCGATTCTCCGAGTCATATTTTGGATAAATATAACACATTTTATTCTGGTTGAGCTTTTTAAATATGGCACCACTGCCGGCACTTTAGGAAAAATCTCAGTCGCAATGGCGTCAGGTATACTCCAATAGAGCGCGTTTTCCCATGTTGCCCGCACTTAGTTCCCGCCTCGTGTCTGTCTCTTCTCACTTCTTCTTCCAAACCGCTCTTCACACACCAAAATGCACCCTGGCACACCAAACTCGTTCAATTTTCAATTAATTGTTTTACTAGTTGCAGCGATTATTGAATACTCAACATGTTATTCTCAATTTTAAATCATCATCACTCACAGCTTATATTTTAATTCCTATATTATCTTTCTCTCTCGTCATTTATTTTAGAATCGATTAAAATGTCTTGAAAAATAATGTATTTTTAAGCAATGCCTCGCTCGGACAGATTCTCTCCACGTAAGAGCCTACGGAGATCTGCTCGAGAACATTCACGTTCATATGCCAGTCTGTTAGGGGACAATGACGATTTCGATGATATTTATTCACCACAAAGCAGAAGGGTAAACAATTTTGAAAAGTGAATAACCGGCAATAAGCTTCACCTGAAGTTTTACAGCGAAGCAGTGGTGGTGGCGATGGAAACGGGTACACACGCTCTGGTCGCAAGATTCAGCATTATTACAAAGAGGAATATCATGATGCAAGTAGTAGTGAAGACGAAAGGCGGTATCGTACTCGAAGGTTCGTACCAAAAGCTTACCTTAAATTTGAAGTTTACAAAGCATAAACGTTTAGAAGTTCGAATACATTAACGTGTCGTCAGCAAGTGATGAAAGCCATTGACGAGTCGAAAAGAAGTCAACAAATACCACCAGCCAAAAGAAAGCGTATTTACATGTCTGAAGATGAGGATGAGGAGATAGTTGGGAGCCATCAGGTGGAGAAAACAATTCTGGAGCGAACTACCCGGCGTAGTTCTAGAAGAAGGTCATCTTTGCATGACGAACCAGAAGGTGAGAAATAATTTTTTGTGCTAATGACACCATCATTATAAAAATACATTTTTAGTTTCAGAACCAGAACAGTCTCCAGTTCGCAAAACTAGAAAATCAGTTAAATCAAATGAAAATCAACAGTCAGAAGAACATCTAGATACCGACATTGCTGTACCTCTCGAAATGTCCGAAAATTTTGTAGAACCAGGAACAGAAACTGAAAATGGTACGAACCAAAAAGAAGAGGAAGATTTGATTGAGAAAATTGGTAGAGAAGAAGAGGAAGGTGAAGAAGAAAAGGAAGAAAAAGATCAGGTGAGTGTCTCTCGTCTCTGTGTATAAAATATTTTAATCAAAGGAGGACGAAGAAGAGAGTAGTAATGCAGAAAGTTCTGAAGAATCGACTGCCCCCCGTCAATACAGTCTTCGTCGCCGTCAGCCTGTTGTTCACTTCAATGCTTCAGAGGCTCGAGAAAACCGGCGTGCTCGCATTGAACATCATCGTGCTGCGAATTCAGACAGACACCACAAAAAACGTAATGGCTCACGGAGAAGGCGAAGCGATTCAGACTCGGACAGTGACGATTTGGTTCTACCGAGACCCGATAAACGTCAATCTAGACCTCATATGCATAACCGAGGAGAACGGGAACGAGGCCGGTTCATGCCTATTAACATGACTGAAAAAGAACTGCAGTCCGCGCAGCACATTTTGATGGACCGAATGAGAAAAACAGATGCTGGACAAGGAGCTAGTGACATTGACCCCATGAGCGTTGACTCATCAGTTGGATTTGATCAAATTGGAGGACTCGGTCACCACATCCAATCACTCAAAGAAGTTGTGATTTTCCCAATGCTTTATCCAGAAGTTTTTTCTAAATTTAGTATAAATCCACCAAAAGGAGTTATTTTCTACGGTCCTCCTGGAACTGGAAAAACGCTTGTTGCAAGAGCTCTAGCCAATGAATGCAGAAGAGGAGCCAATAAAGTAGCATTTTTTATGCGAAAAGGTGCTGATTGTTTGAGTAAATGGGTTGGAGAATCGGAAAGACAACTGCGACTACTTTTTGATCAAGCATATGCTATGCGGCCATCCATCATATTTTTTGATGAAATTGATGGTCTCGCACCTGTTCGTTCTTCTAAGCAGGATCAAATTCATGCAAGCATAGTCAGTACATTACTTGCGCTAATGGATGGTTTGGATGGGCGAGGTGAAGTAGTCTTGATTGGTGCCACAAATCGGCTTGATTCCTTAGATCCCGCTTTGAGAAGGCCTGGTCGTTTCGATAGAGAACTTCGTTTCTCTCTTCCTGATCTTAACGCTCGTCGTCAAATTTTGGAAATTCATACATCCAAATGGGAAGAAAATAAACCACCACCGGAAACACTTGATATGATTGCTGAGAAAACGAGTGGCTACTGTGGTGCTGACTTGAAATTTTTATGCACAGAAGCTGTTCTCATTGGGCTGCGCTCTCGTTATCCACACATCTACATGTGCTCTGAACGTCTAAAGCTTGACATCGCTACTATAAAAGTTACTCAGGAACATTTTGGTCAGGCAATGCGACGAATAACACCAGCTTCAAGAAGAGATCTCACCATACCATCGAGACCACTAGACGAAAGAACTTCAATATTATTAGGAGATATTGTCAAGAGCCTGATTCTTCTTCGTATTCCGCAAGGCTACCAATGCGCGGAGAGTGCAATCGAAACTGCTTCTTCCGAGTTAGAGCAAGTTGTTAGAGCACTCGAGCCGAACCCGACTGTTCCTTCTATTCGTCTTCTTCTTTGTGGGTCACCATCCACGCCGGACGGCGGGCAAACGTCATATGTTCTTCCTGCAATCCTTGCTAAGCTAGACCATTTACCGGTTTTTTCTTTATCTGTTTCTAGTCTTCTGGCTGACGGAAGACCCGAAGAAGCGTTCTCGCATGTTGTTCAATCTGCTATGCGCGCCTCTGCGACTGGACCCTGTATCATGCTTCTTCCGTCCGTAGATGAATGGATAAAAGTTATTCCCATATCAGTTCAACATATGCTGATTACATGCTTGGAATCAATTAATGGATTCACTCCTATTCTTTTTCTTTCAACACTTGATGGTTCGTTTGAGGAAGCTCCTGAATACGTGTCTGAAATTTTCAGACCTGCTAATTGCATCACGTGAGTTCGACTAGATAATTTTGAAACAAAAACTGTAGTTTTTCAGTTTGAATCCACCACGGAGACCGATTCGCCTGCAATACTTCCAGCACATATTTTCAAATGTTTTTACTCCTCCAAAGTTATTCGATCGTTAGTTTATTTGCATTCAGCGATCTCAATGTAATCATCATTTTTCAGCTAATGCTTATGAAAGGCCTTTGCCAGATGATGACTCTCCGGATTCTAAGCCTTCTCGAAAACTAAATGACGACGAGACAAGAGAATTGTTAAAGATGTATACAGCTCTTCAGCGTCAAATGAGAATGTTTTTCAAGGAACGGCTTTGTATGTTTTCTTCACTTTATTTCTAAACCACTATGTAATATAATAAACACTTTCAGCACGTCTTATACGTGATCGTCGTTTCATTGAGTTTGTTGAACCCGTCGATCCAGAAGAAGCCGAAGATTATTATGAAATAATTGAAAATCCAATATGTATGCAAGATATCATGGAAAAACTGAACAAGTGCGAATACAACCATGCTGATAAATTTGTCTCTGACCTGATACTCATCCAGTCGAACGCGCTAGAATACAATCCATCGAACACGAAAGATGGAAAGTTGATTAGACAAATGGCTAATACACTTCGTGATGCCATAGATGACATGATTGATTGTGAACTTGACGAGTCATTTGTCGAACGTATTGAAACTGTTTCTCGAATGCTCCAAGATGCTGGAGTAACTCCTACATCTGACCAGTTGCTCACAGAAATTCCAAAAGGATTCGTTCGTAGAAAACCGTGGACTATGACAAACACTCTGGCGAAAGAAATTGAACAGTGGAAATCAGAACGTGAAGCAGAAAATCAGAAAATGTTGGACAAGCTCGGCATGACTGCTCCTCCTGGCGGCAGTGTAGGACTTGCTATTGAAGAACATAAGAGTGAAGAAGGAACTAGCACTTCTACAGATGGTATTCCTTTAGAATCCGACGGCAAAAAGAAAATGTTGAAGAAAAAGAAAAACAAAAGGAAACAAGAAAAAGATGGATCTCATGAACAAGAAGAATATAGTGCAGGTGAAGAAACCGGAGAAGAAGCATCTGTCGAAAATCCAGAATCTGCCACTGCACATGACGAAGGAAAGGAGGCTCCAATGAATCCTCTAACGCTTACTAACGCTGAGTTTGTCCAACAACCTTCTAAAAAGGATCTAATTGTTTCGAAAGATGCAACGTCTGAGGTTATCAGGCTGTGTGTAGAAAAGTCAGAAGGATGGTCCGTTACTGAATTAGAACGTCTTGCTTCTGTTTTGTCGCATAAAATCGAGAGATTCCGGTGAGTTGATTTCGTTGATATAGAACAGAAAATCAAAAGTTTGGTTTGTTTTGAATAACACGCAACCTGAAAAGTTGGTGAAATTGATATAACATGACTTTATTAAATAGGAAAAAGGGAAATATGTAAAATTGCCCAAGCGGCTAAGCATATTGTCAAGTGTCTTCCTTTTCTCTAGACTTCACAGTTGATTTTCGCATACCTTAAGATATTACAGTTTTCGCAAAAAACTGAATATTAGTGTCCGATGTTGTTGTTCCTTTTAAAAAATGTTGATAACGAATAGTGTGAAACAGAAGACATTTTTTTCCTTTTTTTTCTTACATGCCAGTTGAATTATATTTGCTCCTTATCCATATTCAGGAAATAGAACTATACTAATATGGGACGGTAGACCACTCAAGATGGCACTATTTTTCCCGAATATGGGCGACTTGTGTCCAGCAAACTGTGGACCTTTAATAAAGAATACATTTTTTTATTCATGCTAGTATTTTCAGAGATCAATGGAACCGAGAAATCTTACCAGATGAATTGTCTCAAATCGTTCGTGAATGGCAAGCTTCTAAACGAACAAGCGTAGGAATATCTAATGAAACTGTTTTCAATAAAAATGGAATGATCGTAAATGGTCATTAGTTTGACAAGCCACTGTGAATCAAGGGCTGCAATTGTAATGGCGCTACATTGATAAATTGATGAGACCTCTAATGTTGTGAAATATTGACTTGTACCTTCAAATGCGAGAGCCGTCTTGAGACACTTAAAATATTAGAACGTAACTTTTCAAAATAACAATTTTTTAGATTAAAATCTGCTGTCACGCTAAGAAAAATAAATTTCGGAAAGTTGTTGGCGAAGTCTAATATTTTTAAAAAGCGCGTTAGATTTATAGTCCCGGTACCATAATGATCCGTTACCATATATGGCTACATACCCTTAAATCATTTCTGACCCCTGTCACTTATAAATCATTTTCCAATCCTTAAGTTGTACTATAATTTTACTAGCGGGAGGGGAGTGGGCGAAACAGAGTTCCAAGTTGTCGCACTGATTATTTTGCAACTTCTGTAGTTTCCCTTTCACGAATTCAACCCCTTCACTCGTTTTCCTGGGTCGCCAATTTTAAACCCGAATTCTCTTGTCAAAATCCAAGTGCGAAAAAAAAACTCCCATATAAAAAACGGTTGCCGCGATACTCACTTCCGTACCATACTTCTTTTCGAAATACCTACTTCAGAAATCTTCCTATTTACCTTTTTCTTAATGTTCTTCAGAGGTTCACCATTCGAGTATGTACTTGTGTTTCTCATCCTTTTATAACTTCCCATAATCATTATTTAGTTTATTTGTTGAGTTTTCTCGTTAACTTTACATTTCAATTTAAATTAATATATGCCGATCAAGACTTATTTCTATTTTGTGGTGTTCTGTTAACATGACGTTATATCGCTAATGTTTACTTAAATTTAATTTAATGTTACTGACTGTTTCTTTTTTTTTCAGATGGATTTCCAGAATAGAGCTGGTGGAAAAACAGGAAGTGGTGGAGTTGCTTCGGCTGCTGACGCTGGAGTTGATCGTAGAGAGCGACTTCGACAGTTGGCTCTCGAGACAATCGACCTGCAAAAGGATCCTTATTTTATGCGGAACCACATCGGTACCTACGAATGCAAATTGTGCCTTACTCTCCACAATAACGAAGGATCTTATCTGGCCCACACGCAAGGAAAGAAGCATCAAGCAAACCTTGCTCGTCGTGCTGCGAAGGAGCAATCTGAACAGCCATTCCTACCAGCACCACAAAAGGCGGCAATAGAAACAAAAAAGTTCGTTAAAATTGGAAGACCTGGATACAAAGTCACCCGTGAGCGAGACCCAGGGTCTGGCCAACAAGCTCTCCTTTTTCAAATTGACTATCCGGAGATTGCCGACGGCATAGCTCCCCGTCATCGCTTCATGTCCGCTTATGAACAGAAAATCCAGCCGCCGGATAAAAGATGGCAATATTTGTTGTTCGCTGCAGAACCATATGAGACCATCGGTTTCAAAATTCCATCAAGGTTAATAAAATTAATTGTTGCTGGTACTAAATATTTTATTTTAGAGAAGTGGATAAATCAGAAAAATTCTGGACGATGTGGAATAAAGATACAAAGCAATTTTTTTTGCAAGTTGCTTTCAAATTGGAAAGGATTGAAGATCAGCCGTATTATTAATATTCCAATTGATTTCACAATTCAATTTCGTATTCTATCTATTTATTTGTTTTCATTAATTTTTTTGACAAAGTACTCTCTTTATAATTCTGAAAGTATGTTTCATTTCTGTCTTCTATCTATCCGTGTGATATCTGTAATGTGACACATTCAAAAAATTAAAGCCGAAAAGTCCAGATGGTGAGAAAAACTGTGAAGAGAAAAACTACAAATGGGTCAGCTAATGAGGAGGCCGATGTTGAACATTCCATTGAACTGAAGAAAACGAAGAAGCAAGAAAAGTCCAATCTGGCCAGACCACTTGAAACTTACCATGCTGGAGGACTAGCCTCTCTCTTCGGAAAATCGACTGACGGTGCAACTGTACAAGAAGAAGTTGTAAAGGGAAACACCGTTATTGAAAAGCCTAGAAGAAGAAGATTGAACCCGAACAAGAATTTAAACAAAGATTCTCAATCACCCGAGGTTTGTGGTGAAACGCCAATTACTGAAGATAAAGATGATCAGGCTGATGAAAAAAAAACGGGAACATTGGACAGGACTAAGCAACGTGAAAATCGAATTCTTTCCAAGTCGTATGCTCGTGCTTCCATTGAAAACAATAACAAAACGGTTTTCGTGGGAAATATGCCGTTGAGCATGAATGAGAAAAACGTTCGTCGCATTTTTTCTGAGTTTGGAACGGTTTCTTCAGTACGTATGAGAAACCTGATTCCTGCTAATGAGAAACTTTCAAAACGAGTCACACATCACTCTAAAAAACTGAACTCCAAACAAAGCTCTCTCACATTTTATGTGAAATTCGAGGAAGAAGATTCTGTCGAGAAAGCACTGCAGTATAACGGATCTAAGTTGGACGATCACGTAGTACGTGTTGACAAGGTTGGAAATAAGAAAAAAGAGTTTGGAAAGGACATGTCCATTTTCGTGGGCAACCTCCCGTTTGACATCACTGAAGACACTCTGATTGCATTCTTCTCAGAGCAAATCGGATCTGTCGAAGCTGTGAGAATTATCAGAGATAAAACGACCGGTACAGGAAAAGGATTCGCTTTTGTAAACTTCAAGCTTGACTCTTCTGTGAGCCTTGCTTTAAGTATGGAAACCATAAAAATGGACAAGCGAGATTTGCGAATCACAAAAGTTATGAAGAAAGGTCATTTGACGGTGAGATGAAAATTTGAATGTTTGTGCATGAATGCACAATTCAAAGCTATGAATTCATAATTCTAAATAGCAAAAACAACAGTATTTTAATAACTAATAAAACTAAGAAAACAATTTTGTGATAATGAAAAAAATATATTAGGTATATCAGATGCGAAGTACCAATTTCAAAATGTAACTGTTTTGGTAGCCGCTGGCTTACTACCAGGTGATTAACAACCTTTACATTTACTACTTTATGTCTTATTTTTGTTGTACTTTGCTTATTTACCAGTGATTTTCTCTAAATAGCTACAGTAATATTTTAAAAAATTATATAAAATGCATTTTATTCGGTCGATTCAGGTGAAAATTACAAAATTTGAGATGTACCAAAGTATCAAATATTCCAAATCATTCTTAATGAAATCTTCTCATGGGCATATCTAGCTCTTCGGGTCGGCCTATACTTTACCTGTTTAGCTGGACTTCTTTAGGATGTGGTTGGACTCCTACGCCGTATTTTTTATAGGAATTGCATGCTCTAATTTTGTTAAGATCTCCTCAGTAATTTTAAGTTTTACTCCGAAATCTTCAGTTTGAAACCTTTTCAGAAAGTCATTTTGATTAGTTTTGCGTCTTATTTGATTGCGCACTTTCTGACAACGTTTGACTGCACTTTGTATAAAGGAACACCTGCGGTTTATGTATTAATTTCTTATATATATATATATATATATATATATGTATATATATATATGGATATGCGCTGTTTATTTCCAAATTCCTTTTCTAAATCTAGGTGAAATGGCTTCTATTGGATGATGTGACTCGTAATATAATTATGCTACATGGTTTAAATTTCTCGCTAATTTTAAATTTGATGTTCGCATTTTTCGTAGCGTGGCTCTGTAAACTCTAATGTATTATGGTTTAATACGGATTTCTCATTTTTTAAATTCTCGATAAATACTATATATAACGAGTTTTCGAAATTTTATCGTGGCTTTAACTTTAAAATTTTCAGAGAATTCAAACAGCAAAGAAAAGAACATCAAACGTTAATAAGAATCAGAGCGAAGAAACTGGGAAATTGCGCAATTTCAAGTTCTCGACGAAGAAAGAAAGGTAAGTGTTCTTTACCACTATACAAAAGAAAAGGTAATACCAAATGTACTGTCAGGTTCATTACTCATCTTTAACAATAACTCCCATTGACCGGTCGTGTTTTTTTTCTGAAATTGTTTTTAGAGGGTTAATTTTATCGATATATACAACAGAAAATACGCAAGAAGTTGGATGAGGATATGCAATAATCGCCCATCTTATAACCCCGATTTTTAAGGCTCGCGGACAGTTTTGTTTTTAGTTGGCTCCTTGTCTAGGGCGTTAAGCTTGTGGAAACGGACAATCTGATGACTTGCGGCGCTTTTTGGAACATTTATAAACAAGGGATGTTATTCCTGTTGTGATTTAGAACTCGTGGGGTGTGATGGCTGGTTATACCATTGTCTTTCCGTGAGGGGTTATACTTGAATTCTATAGGAAGGTGATATTTGGATTATATCGTAAATCTCACTAAATTTCAATATACAGTTAAAACAATTAACGAGAAAATTCAGTTTTTACGCGCTCGACGATATAAATATTTAAGCCCCGCGTTCTTATGTATAATTTCATATTCACCTTCCTTGTGTGTTATCTACAAACCCTTGCAATGCGCTTGCAGTGTTTTAACGCAGCGTGACTCTCCTCTGCCGTCCACGCAGGATGGCGCAACTGGGAGTGTGTTCCTCGGTCGGTCAACCGATGCTGTGTTCAACTCCCTCTCTCGCACGACTGCAACCTGCTTTCGGAACTTTACCGTCTGCGGTACTTGTAGTGCTAAATGAGCGTCGTCCCTCCGTGTGCGTGTGATTTAATTGCGCTAGCACTCCGTTGGTCTCCGTACAGTAATTTTTGTTTTCAATTTCAGAACTGCCGAACAGAATGATCGTCGTGCTTTGAAAAAATCTGCAAAGAAAGCAATAAAAAAGAAGAAGGCAGCAAAGAAGGGACGGCTGATGGCATAGAAAATCCGATAATATTTTTAGCTGTGTTCAAATTTGTTTCAAACTATCTATGCGAAGTGTTCAAATTTACCTCGATATTTGTAGCGGTTCCGTCACTTCCTACGGTTTTTTCTAACCAAATAGCAATATGAGTGCTTCATTTCGCTAGCTATCCTAGAATAACGAATCTTAGAATAACGAATTAACAGTGGGCCGTTCGCACCGCGAATTTTTCGAAACGTTTGATGCCTGAATTTATGTTTAAAGTTATGTAGATAAACCGTAAAATACCGGCCATTAAAAAAGTATCTTCTGTAATTTAGCACAAGTCTAAAGGTGCCTAAAAACTTCAGAAAAACAGTAGGGAACAAGTACTTCACGATCCCGACTTTTTCCCGCCTCTTGAGATAGTTGAACTTTTTTATTGCTCTTGAATAACCACATTTAAGGCTTTCACGAAAAACCATCTTCGTTCGTCTTTCAGTTTTTCACAATGTCTATCTCTGTGTCAGACGAATTCTAGACGATGACGAAGACGAGGCGAGAAGGTCTTATTTCGTCTTTCGTGGAAGCCTTATATTTGTCAAAAACCTCACAAAAATCGTTTAAACTTCAAAAGTTCTCGTGCCAGGCCGATTGACCTGAAACGTGGACATCTTCCAGTGACCTTTTTTGCAAAACGAACGAAAATTTTATGAGGGAACGGCATTGTTGGTTTGGTTCATTTCTATTTCTCCGGTAAAAGTAACTGAAGTTTTATAACCTACTGTAGTGCGAAATGCTAATAAAATTTTCTATGCGCCTTTAAGAGTAAACTAAAAAAAATATTTTTTTAGTCTCATATGCCCATTTATTCTTGGGTACCGCTGAATTTCGCATCTGCCGTCTAGGCGTAAAACATCTCAATTTTTTTAAATTTGAACACGTGCTTTCCGCAAATGGTAGGTGCAAAATTTGCGTTGGATGCAGCATTATGGTTTGAAGCTATTTTGTGCGCAGTGGTATTATCAATTCGAAACATTGTTGATCTGTTGTTAATTTTTTTTTTGTTAGAATAAATATTAAACACTCATGTTAATAATCACAAAAAAATGAACCGATTTTACAGAAAGATGCGACAATAAAAGGCAAATAGTGAAAACCCCAAAAACACAGTTATAAAAGAAAGTACATTATTCAAGTGAAAAATAGTAGACGAAACTAGAGATCCAAAAAAAAATGAATTAATAATTTTTACAATAAAAGACACTCAAACCGAATTCATTGTATTGTTGGAAATTTCCGCCGTTGGTTGTCCGTTCGAAGAAGGAGCAGCAGTAGTTAAAACTGTTTCATCTTCATTCTCGTCTTCGTCCCAGTTACCATAACTGGCAACTTCTGCTGTTCTGGTTTTGTTCAGACGTTCATTTAGTTCTTTGAGAGCTTTTTGTCTGCAAACTCATATTTTAAAATGTCAAGATATTCTCAAATATACCTTCGTCTTTCTGAGTCTTTGGCTGAGTTTTCGAGCGCCGGCAAATTAATTCCAACGGCTACCGATTGAAGAGAGTGAAAATCTACATGACGAACCTGACGTTTGCAGACGCCCAGTCGAGCCAGGGTTCGAAAACAAACTTTTCCAATAAGCGTGAAAAGGATTTGAGTACGCGACGGGAAGAGACTGGCCCATGCGAAGTGTTCACTGCTATCTCCATAAATCTCATCGGTTTCGTGTGGTTTAAAGAAACGGAGATAAGTCCACGAGACTTGAACTCCAATGGCGATTTGGAGGAATGAGACCTGACGTTAATATACTGATTCTTAGGACACACGCTCCATTTTTTGCTAAGTTCATAAGCACTATGTTTTGTCTTCAGATTAATTTATGAGGTTTAGAGTTGATGCCCTTTTCTTACAAGTTGACTGATAGGGACATGAAGGTTTTGAAAATCTATTTTTCTGTTGCTAATGGAAATATCAGACAATAACGAGCAGTGAATATTAGTGAAACAACTTACAATTTTTTATATCGTCATTAGGAAACGGCTTGAGGGAGCATCCTAGCGCAGGGGGTTGCACAATCAGGGAATAACAATGTAAGAGTTAATGTAAATAGAACGCTGACTCGGAGAATGTAAACTAAGACGCTCAGCGGGTTTTATAATTGAGAAATAAATAAATATAAGAAACATTTTCCACGTTATCTACTGCTGTGGAATCTCAGGTGTAGCAGCGGCTGTAAATTTACAGGTTTCCGTGAAGAAATTTTACAGTCTTCCGCCGAGTGATCCACCAGTTATTTCATACGTTTCTTTTTCTATACTTCTGAACCACCAACATTCCAAAATATGCCTTGCTTATCGCCGTCGTCAACGTTTTGCTGAAATGGAGGCCCCAAAACGAATTGTAACGGTGGACACAGCGTTTCGCATTGTTGAAAAATTCAAGCGTATGTGACACAAACTTGAATCATACGGATATTTGAGTAAATTGGCGCAGCGAAACTCGTCCTTTTTTGATGTTTTAAGAGCTCTCATTAAGCAAGCCAGTTCCACTTAATACATAAAATCGTATGTGGCCACAAGTGTGCAAGCACCGACACCGCAGAGTCATTATTTAGGCATCGTGGGGCGAACTGATAAAGAGAATTTCTGGCAAATAATCAATTCCTTACTAGGGAACATTTTTTTGTACATCTTTCGAGATTTTTTTGAGGTACGGTACTTTCAGACATAGTAAAAACAAACATTATAAAATTGTTTATTTTGTCTCACAGTCAACCAGAAGCTGAAAGAACTGAAAATTTTAGTTGAATTTAATGCCCGTTTTTTCCCATTCTCTTCTACATATATTTTTCAAATTGACCAATAATAGGTGAACCGCGCAAACGACAATTTTTGTATTCTTTTCATTTGAATATTCATTATTTTTAAGTTGTTTTTTTTGTATTTTTGTTGAATAATCTGTTTAATTGTTCTAGTTTTTAATTAAATTTTTAAATATTGTTTCCCTTTTTTTCTAGCCAAGCGAGAATCGAAAAATGATCGAAAATTCTAAAAATGCCTAGCATACTTCTCCAGATTAGAGTCCAGAAGACTAAGAATTTTACATGATTAAGAAGTATTCAGATATTGTCTATCATCCGGAAAACTAAATATGATCTCATTTAGCCGTAGAGAGTTCATGAGCTCATAGAAGCTACCAAAGTCAGAAAAGCAGTTAGCTATTATAGATCCGAGGTCGCTATGAACTGGATTGGCATAAAGCAATTTTTTCAGCTTCTGGTTGACAGTGAGGCGCTAAAATTTTCATGACGTTTCTAGGGTGTCCGAAAGTGGAAGAGTACCAAATCTCAACACGTATATAAAAACCGTAAAGTGCTCATGGTAGTGAATTTTAGTTTTAGAACATTGTAAAAAGATACATAACTTACAAAATAGATTAGCTTCGTTAAGGCCAGCACCAAAGAAACGCAGATGGAGAAGAAAGGGAGGTGTGCATATTTTATGCGTCCGAATGGAGTTGCTACGACTATGGTATCTGGCAGGAACTGAAATGGAAAGATAAATTTCATTGTGGCCTGTGTGTGTGTGTGTTTGGGGGGTGTGATGCGAGGAAAGAAGGGGTTTTCTCTAAATGCAATTTTTAAAAATTCATCTTAAATCGCGGATTATTTTTAGAAAAAAATTATTTTTAGAAATAGGTTTCAATTTAATAATTGAACCCCTTCCTACCGCTGTTCTGGGACATATATAGGATCCCGTGCACGGCTTGTGATGGCGACTTTGGCGAATAATTCTTTACCTGCTTTATCAAGACCATGACAGCAGCACACACTGGGGTCATACCAATAACTGGTTCAATGTATAAAAACTTGATTGCGTCGAATAGGATGTAGGTGATATAAGCAAAAACGACAATTACAAGAGTCGTGATTCCCTGGGTGATAGCATAAAGTTTCAGCAGTGACTCATTTGTATTGTTAAGCCGAACTAAATTTGTGCCGAAATGAAGACACCAAACAGTCCACAAAACATCAACGAGATTGTGACCACAAAATGCGCTCGTTGCAATACGCCAGAGCTGCAGATACACGAATATTGTCTGTGTAAACAATAATTTGAAACAAATTACCTCGATTGAAGCTAGTTGAAATGGGTGGAGCCATAGAAGAACTCGCGCGAAGTGAAGGTATGAGATGATGAAGCCTGTAAAACAAATTGAATGCTATTTTTAAATGTATTTTCGATCTGCCATCATCTGTCCACGGCTTATGCAAATATTCGCCACAATGGTATACTTGGGGATTACTGATGGGTTTCTTCCTTCTACCCTATAAAGACCCTTCTCCAAATCTATAAGATATTTCTTACACAATATTTCTTCTGCATCCTTTTCATACTAGGGGAACAACAATATCCGACCATTTTCGTTGTGTTGGGAGAGAAAGTTGAAAAGGAAAGAATTATACGTTCCTCTGCCCGATCAAAGTATGTCAAAAAAAACACGGATGTCAAAAAAATACGGCTTCTACGAAACGCGAAGACAAAAAGTCGTCTTCGTTCGTCTTGCATTCGTCTTACGCAATAAAAAGGTTGTCAACACACTGCGTCAGACGAATTCAAGACGAGACGACCGAAATGTTGCCCAAATGGAAGCTTAAACACAAGATCATATTCAAAGGGATACCCTGTAATTTTTTAGGAAAAGAACACAGGCGTTCTACATTTATGGGGTTATTCATGATGCATTTTTATGCAAAAAATGTCACTTTAATCTTATTCACGATAGCATTTTAATTGAAAAAAATGCATCGTAGTTCAGTTCTATGTTCAGTTAAAATGCAAGGTGGTGTCGGATACCGTCACCGAGAAAATCTATGCGCCTTTAATCTTTCAAATAAATAATTTTACCATTTTTCACTATTGCCATAGTAATTTTACGCTTTTTCGCCTCCTCATCGTTCATTTTTGGCTGTAAAATGTTATTTTTATCAAATTAATTCAAATTTTTTCCGAAAATGTGAATTTTTCGCACAATAGGAGTTCGCACAAAAAAATTGAGGGCCTCGTAAATCGACACATTAAAGGCGCATAGACTTTCTCGGTGACGATATCCGACACCACCTTGCATTTTAACTGAACATAGCACTGAACAACGATGCATTTTTTTCAATTAAAATGCTATCGTGAATAAGATTAAAGTGGCATTTTTTGCATTAAAATGCATCATGAATAACCCCATTAGTGTTTTCCGAAATTTTCAGTTTTGAAACGGCCGGTTTAGAAACGTCTGGCTACGAAATGGTTTCCTTATAATCCTTATAAAATTTTTTATAATTTTAACGAAAGTATTTAAAATTCGAGAAAAAAACATTTTCGATCGGGTTTAAATGCACAAAGGTTATGTCAGCACTCATTTCTTACTGTTTTGGTTTTCGATTTCTGACCTTTCTCCACTCACCTTTTTTGTTGTCTCAATTGCCTCACCCCCCCCCCCCCCCCCTACTCTACTCGGAGCGGGATAATAGCAAGAGCCGTGTAGCAAAAGTGATTTGATTTCAAAAGGGCAGCAGCAAGAATGTTGGAAATTCTGAGGAGGAAGTCCGGAAGTTTAATGACTTTTAATCAGATTTTTTAAAGCTTTCAGACTATTGAATGCGGTTATTAACGAAAAGACAGCATGGAAAAACATTGAAAGTTTACATTTGTCGGAAAAATTGTCAAGAACACTCTCATCTCAGTCTCAGTCTCAATCTCAGTACTTCTATTCAAGTTACACTTCTGGTCCGTGTCAAACAGTGAATTTAAAGAATTGTATATATTGACAGCGACAAGCGTCATTTTCTGAATGTGATATTTTCCATGCCATAATGAGAAAAGCTGATCAGTGTTTCTTTTTGCTCACACTTAGATTACGAATTTCCAAAAAAAGAAGAACATTTTGATGAAATATTTAGAATTAATTCATAATGAAAACAATCCAGGAAAACGAATGAAGAGAAGTCTAATTTAATGACTAACAGTTAATTTTGGTGCCAATTTCAGGGCGGAAAATACAACGCATGAGTAATTCATGTATAATTGTACTTCTGATCGAAAACTTGTAGTAGAGTCCAAAAAATCTCACCAATTATCCTTAAAACAATGAGAAATCGAAAAGGTAATGCGTTATTACGCAGAACGTCCGAATGGCGCTCGACAACGATTTGCAGATCGCCAAGCACCGTTTTCATTCCCATACTGTCTGCAAATTCACATAGAATTCGCTGCAGGCCGAGGAGAAGTTAAGCGCTATGAGCTGGATTTTAAAAACGCGCTCCATTGAGAAATTCTACGTCTCGCCTCGTTCTCTCCCTATGCATTGCTTATCGGGGAACAAGTCGCCACGGAAAACGGGAAACAGGCGAATAAGTTCGCGATATAATCAACTGAAGAGGATTTCAAAAACGAATTGAATGCGGTAAGCTTAGAAGTCAACAATACGGCCTGGAATAAAGTGCATTTTATACTAATGGCTTATTAAAAAGAATACGTTTATCAGAAATTGTATGGTTATGACTTCACGCGGCCTTCCACGAAACAATGAAGGATAAACACTACACGAAATCAACACGTGAAAGCAGGAATTCATACAGACTTGAGAGATACATAGTACAATGTCAGATGATTAAAGAAGGATTAGGTCTTTGAAAAATGTGATAGCAAAGAACATGATGGAGTCATGTTCTGGTCATATGGTATCGAACTGCCAGTGGCTCCGATTTGGGCTGTCCTCGACGTTTCATCATCCAGACGAAACGAATTGAAAAGTCCTTTCCCATCAGCTGTCCATCACAAAACATGTCTAAATCGGAGTATCGACTCTGGTCGTCCCATATTTGAAGGGCAATGAACCTGGAATTTCAATGTTTGAAAAGCTTTTCAAATTGTGAAACTAACTTTTTCAGCGTATTCATTGTCGTCATTTCACTACACCGAACAAACGGTCGAGTAATTAAAGGTAAATTGGCAGTCCCAGGTAATAGGTTAACCGTCACTTGACAATCGTCTCTATGATGGGAGAGTCGTGGCCTTTCCAGCGCGTAACACCTATTTGTACCGGTTACTCTTTCTCTTTCAAGCCGTTCTTTCCTTTCTCGATCTTCCGCCGCGGTGTCTATTCCAATAGCTTCTCGACAATCTCTTAAAAACTGTTTCCGCGCTTCCAACTCATTGTTTTCCATTTTTGGCACAAATTGGTTGACAAGTTCATTGACTGCTCGATCATAAGTTACATAGTGAGTCGGGTGAGATCCATGAATGAAAGTTCCACAGGTAGGACAGGTATTATTTTCAGATTGAAAGTAAGTAAGTAAGCAGCTTTTACAAAATGTGTGCATGCAGTCAATAATTGTGGTAGCATCCACAATATATCCCTGTAAAATATATATTTATACTAATAAGGTTTTTCACAAAAATGTTTTTAAAAGTGAAGAAACTTATGTAAAAAATATTGAAACTGGCTCAATCAGCTTAAAAAAATCAAAAACGCAAAGAAGCATATTCTAGTTCACGTTAGGTGTAAAAATATGAAGTTCAACATTTTAAAATATATTTTGACACCGTACAAGAATTATAATGCTCATATTAGTTTTTGAGTACTTTTCTCCAATTTTTTTTCCGGCAGTTGAGCTAGTTTCAACATTATAGCAGCTGGCTCCCTCTTTTTTTTCTGTTTGTGTAATTAGTTTTAAAATGTGAAAGTTTTTGATAGCTTTAACAACACTTCGAAATCAAGGATTGACACAAATGACACAATATTACCAACCCGATCCCACCGTGTTTTGAAGCCTTTTTTTGAGAATTTGAAAAAATTAGAAAACTAGTGTAAAGTTGGAATTTTAAGGTTTTGCGGTATTAATCATGATTTTCTGAACAAAAACGTAGTTCCACTTCAATATAAACTTTTTTATTTAAAATTTGTAAATTACAAATTATTTTAGTTTAGCTATAGTCGAGACCAATTTTTTAAACATATTTCGGACAATTTTCTTGCGCTTTACAATACAGGCTTCACTTAAAGTTGCGGTTTTGGCTTTAATGTACGCTAAATCACTCGCCCACCAATTTTCTAAAAAAAAAGTTCAGAAATGTTCTAGAATTCGAGAAATTGAGAAACATTTTTCTGGCTTCTTTTTTTTCGGAATTTTTAACATTATTGATACTTCACGAAGTACACAACCGAGAGCCATGCCCAGGTCTAACTCTAATCAATTTCGAATTTAGAAAAAAATTAAGACTTTTCTAGTAACTGTTGTCTGAAAACGCTAAGTCCCTGGTAGCAAAAAATCGGTAACAAAAATTATTTTTTTTGCAATATAATTTTCTAAAAGTTTTTCCTTCAAAAATTTAAACGACAAATATTGCGAATGTTTTTTAATTATAAAAGCGTTTCTAAAGCTAGGTAGCTAAAGCTAATGCAGGTGCATTTCAGAAAATGGTTCACTGTCCACAGTACCAGTTTTTCTTTTGAAATAAAAATTTCCTGAACATGAATGTTAATTTCTGTAAATGTGTAAACGAAAACAGAATTTGAATTTTTTTCTTTCATTTTTTTTTCAGAATTCACCTATCGAAAAAATATGAAAACATAGAAAACAAGGCGTGAAAAAAACTAGTAGCCAATTGTATTGTCTAATCAAACGATAAGGAAACTATGGAAAGTGGGTATAAAATTTTCAGATTAGGGGAAAAATATTGCAGAAGGGAAACAAGGGTTCTTAAACATTGTTCAGGTGCCTTTCTAAGCCCATTTCAGGAATTTTGATGCTAGTTGATTTTCTAGAACGAAGAGCCCAAAAACGGCAATACAACGTGAACCAAGGAGAAGGCCCGCTATGGAAAATCAGGCCTCTCAAACGAATTCAGAAGTGATAACAGGAACAAAAATTTGTTTCGACAAAAACTCGTTTTTTTTAAAATTTTCTACCTTCTCGAGACGGTGCAAATGAATACTATTACAGATATCGGGAATTTCTGGATTAAAATCGGGGACGAGTATGTTTTCCTTAGATATTATATGTTTCTTACCGCAATCAGCCAGACGTTTTTAATTATGATTTCTGGATATGGATCTGGACTGCAACCATTCGGAAAGACTGATATTTCTTGCATGATGGAACTAAGACTTGCCATGCTCACGGTACCAGGTGAAACTATATTTTCGATAAAACGATTTATCTATATCAAGGGGTCCTACAAAATTCGCACAGCCATTTTTAGAGAAATTTTTATAAGAATATTGAATTTAATTATATTGTCACATTCTAACGAACAAGGAAAAAATAGATGGAAATTTCAATAATTATAACAAATACGTTAAATAAGGCTTGTGAGATTATTTTGATAAAACTTTGAGAAGTGATCAAAAATTATTATTCTGTAATAAAAATAAAAGAAAACTATATTAGCCAGTTCCTTCAAAGCTATTAAGAGAAAATTTTTCTGCATTTCGGTTTTTAAAGCACGACAACCACTATTTTCAAAATAATAGGCTTCGAATCTTTTTTCTAAAGATCAAAAAGCTTAACACTGTCTTGAAAATGAAAAAAAAAACGTTTGGTTGGCTTGTTTATAATTATAACAAACTACATCCCTATTACACGCACTATTCGAAAATGAGAGTGGATAATGTCGTTATCAATCACTATGCGAGCTTTATGACCCCCTTACAAATGTTGAATTCCTATCTAAAAATAATATAATATAATACTTACGTTACACACTCCACACGTAATAAATGGGTTCAGTACGTCCATATTGTATTTGACTGTAGCTCTTCGAAAATTGTTCATCACTTTTGGCACACCGTCTTCTCTCGAGAAGTTGGCCTTTGGAAAATATGCCATCATTTCTTCTCTTCTTCTCTGATTAATCGATGAAATAGGGCCAAAGTTCCATTTACTAGATTCGGCTTTTATCTTACGTTGACCATACTTCTGTCTCATCGATTCTTCTTTTTCCCGCTCTTTTCTTCGTTCTCTTCGTTCCTTCTTCTTTTTGAGTTTTTCCAGTTTTTGGGCGATTGTTAGCTTAGGACGTTGTTTTGCTTCTTCTATCCTCCTTGCCTTACGTTCGGCACGTATTCGTAACTTTTTTTCTTCAGCAGTTTCATCTTCTGCGGGTTGTTTCTTTTTTTTAGGTGCTGCGCTTCTACTGTGATTCTTTACTGAAGTGGATTCGGAGTTGTTCGCTAAACTTGAACCACAATTTTTACGGCTTTTTTTCGCAGTGTTCTCTGATTTTACTGAAGGAGCAGGTGACGGTGAACCCGTAAGTGAAGGACTTGGGGTAGACAAAGGGGTATCTGGGGATATTTCTCTTTTGACTTTTTTTCTGGCTTTATTTCTAGGTGGTTTTTTAGAACAAGATAATGTTCCGGCTGAAGGTTCTTCCGAGGTTGCACCGTTTTGCTCGTTATTCTTATATTGGTGATCACCGTCATTTTTACTATCAATGACATCTTCCTCCTCATCATCGTCGGTAACTTCTTCGTCTTCATCGTCATCTTGTTTCATGTTTAATGAGCCACGCTTTGATTTGCTTGCTCGTTTTCCTCGGCATACAGATGATTCCCCTCGTTTGGATTTCTTTGTTTGTGATGTCGATGGGCCATCATAATCGTCATCAGAATCATTCTCAGAATCTTGATCAGACGAATTCCTTCTTTTACTCCCCGTAGTTGGTTTTTTAGATACCCGTGTTCGAGAGGTTTCTGATGGGGCAGGCTTTTTACGAGGCATCTAAAAATCGAGACGGTTTGAAGGATGCTTAAATAAAAGATATAAAATATCAACTATAGATTCAAACTCTAAAGCTTAGTTTTAACGAGCAAATATAAACATTTAATAAATTTAAACATTTATTGCATATTAATAGGATATCATCCGCAGAGAAAACAGTACACTCGACCCGCTTTTCCTTATTTATTAATTTTCACATAGGGGGTCGTAGCATGTTATTGATTCTTCCTTGTTCCTTTTCATCCTTTTCTCTCTGTTCATGTGCCAAATGCGCTGTACTTGAAAGGAAGGCGAGAGCTCCCTTGTGACATCTATTCGCATAATGTCCCTTTTCTCCGCACTGAAAATGTCGTTTAGAATTTTTTTACCCTATTAAAGCTAAAACAAACCTTGTAGCAGGTAACATCAGACAGGTTCTTCTTATCTGGGATAAGTGAAAGATCAACCCGGTGATGATGATCCTGCGTTTGCCTGTTTTGCCCTGGAAGATGCGGGCATGTCGTAGCTTTATGCCCTCTCTCATGGCAATTGTGGCAAGTGATAGCTTGACTATAGGTAGGTTTCGCATGGCTGACGGCAACGTTTTCGAAAGAAGGTAGTCCAAACGATGGGTGTGCGTATTGACAATCCGGTCCCTGGGGGCAGAAGCCAGCCAAGTAGTTCGGACAAACTGCACGACGACGATGCCGATGTTTACAGTATGGTCCGTGCCTACAGAATCCACGGTCATACCAGGGGCAATCCTTCATTTTAGTTTCAGGATCAATATGTCGGAATGGGCACTCTCGGTTACTGCAGGCGCTGTATTTCGAAAAGAAGAAGCATTCGGGCATTTTTGTCAGATCATATTCGTGTAGGAATTCGCATTGGTCGCCTTTTTTGCAAAGCCCCCGTAACCAATGTTTACAAACTACCGCTTTTTCTCCGTCGATGTGACGAAGCGGGCATGTTGGTCCAAAAGGACAGATCCCTAGCTTGTTCTTTCTACAAACTGCGCGCCCACTGCGGTCCAAATCACGGAAAGGTGCCTAAAAGATAGTATTTAATTGAATATATAGGTTGATCAGAATTTTCATTATTTTACTCAAGAGTGATTTTTGGTTGCTGAAGTTGCTCACGCACATTCCTTTTTTTGTTTGTAAGCCCTAGCTAGTGAGAACTTTATAAATACCGGTAGAACGGCGAGAGAGACTGCTAATGCAAACTCATAAACAGGAGAGCTTGAAGCAAGCTATCGCTCAGAAATTTCAGAACACGTTTGAGCATATGTTCCTCCCTCAGCCTTAAATTTTTTGCGAAGTGCAGCGAACGGCAGAAGTTCAGAAGTTTAGGATCGTCAACTAGAGAACGGAAATGTTAATATGGAAATCCGACTTCTCAAGGACCCCTTCGGCAAATCTTAGAAGAATTTTGTAACACATTTTTAAATTTAATAAACTCTATTCTGTGAACGCAGAAATTGAAAAAAATATTCAATCAATGGCATCTGCAAAGTATTCCTCTCTAGATTTTACCGGAAAACTTTTATCGAAAATAAGAAAATACTTCGATTTATTTATATTTTTACACATCTCTGTATAACGGGACCTAATAGGGAAAAGTAGAAGGAGATTCAACTCGCAAGAAGCGGCACATGTTACTGTTGTAACTATTCTAACCCACCCACTGTATTCGCTGGAGCTAGTCCCTTCTGATTATTGGATATTTGGAAGTTTACAATGACATTTGGGCAAAAACAATTTCAAGGCCAAATATTATATTAAAAAATGACAGCCACAGTTTTCGATTCTCGTTCATCTTCGTTCTGGGCGATGAACTCAAGAGATTGTCAGAACGTGGAACAAACATAACAAAACAATAATAAACCTGAAACGAAAAAAACACCAACCTCCTTCATTCCCCTCTGATTAAACAGTGCCTCTTCTACATCGGTCATTGGAGCTGTTATATTCGATACTAAATCTGTCATGGTTTGAGGTGCAAACGCCTTCTGCATCGGATTGAGCTGCAGGTCATGTACATGCTGCGCCACGACAATCATCTGAAGCGAGTAAAAAGAGTAAAATGAAATATAACCGGAAAATATTAACTTATAAGAAACGCTAATATGAATTCAGGAAAAACTACCAAAAGAGTAATATATGGAGGCTGTGGTTAAAGAACTAATCATAGTTTGAAGTATCTAATTAGGAAAACTACTTTCAGTTTTTACAAATCGATTTCAAAGAATGTTTATAATGAAGTCTGTTATTTATACAAGGAATACTGTAAATTTTCTGCCGTTGTTCCACCGATACGTTATGATTGCTGTTTAGTATAAGAAAATTAATCATTAAATGAATGAACAGAGGCAGAATTCAACCTTTTCTATCTAACCGTCGTCACTGTTAATAAAAAAAAGAATAATCGCAGATACTTTGACAGAAACAAAAATATAAAAATAAATTTACGGTGTTTTGGAAATCCCACTTCAAGCGCTATCAACCGGAGATCTTTCATACTATCAACCGACCAGAATCACCCATAAATTAGCGGTAGTGAAATCTGTTCAATGCAATTTCGATGATAATTACCTTCTCCGATCAAATTTCAAATCCGATTATTTCATACCTGGAGATTTTTTGTAAACAATTAAAGCAACCTTCCATGGTAAGCAAGAAAGAGAAATAAACAATTCCGTATAAGTTTTAAAAATGATCCTACCATTTGGAAAAATAATCGAAAACTACTCAATTAGAGTTGTTTTCCCTTTAACGCCGGTTTGTAGAGTAACATAATTATTAAAAATTTTAGTAAGAATATTTTCATCTGCTATTTTTTTTTGAAGAAAAGAAGCTAATCATTTTGTGTTTAATAAAAAGTAAATGATCATGCGTCTTTAAAATATAGTACACTGACAGTGAAATTGTTAGAGCATTGAGAATGTGTTTGAAAAGAATTTTTAAAGTTTAGAAAAGTGAATAAGCGAGACGATCATTCGTTTAGTCTTTAGTTAAACGATGCAATCCTAATTCATTATTTGTATCGTTTTTTCGTTATATTAATTAATATATTAGCGTTTTATTTAGACACATTCATGTTTTATAAAGCATAATCATGTAATGCTTATAATGATTAGAACATAGAGTTTTGCTATTCACGAAATCAGGAAAATATTTTTTACTTGCTTTTCATTACCTTCCTAGAATTTTCTCAAATTGCGAAAAAAGCTATTTTCAATTTTACGTAAATATTTATGTTCGCTATTGTCAAAAAAACTTAACTTCAAGGATGTTTGCGGATCTTGGCATCATGTATTTATTATCGGTTCGCGAGTACGCAAGAAACCGCTTAGAGATGGGGTTTGGGTCTCGTTAGGAAATTGGCGCGTTAAAACGCGCCAATTTAAAAATTGAAAGAAAGCGCACACACTGCGTTTGTTTTTCTTTTCGAAAATTGAAATCGAATATTGGAATTTTTTCTATTTATATTTTGCTTCGAAAATCATGTTTTTTTTTAAATTAATTTTTATTGTCAATTCAACAAGCTTCTTCTCATCAGATGAACTCTCCCTTCGATTCGCACTTTGGCGAACTTAGGCTCCAGCGGCGAGGACGACATAACTAAGAAACAACAATTGTTTATTCTTTTCTACATTGAACACAGAAACGCATGGCTTTTAGTTCCACATTCTTTTTATAAATTCTCCAAAGTTTTACATTTTGGCGCAGATGACACATCATTCAACAGTTAAACATATAAATTACAAATTATTTATAGACTTTTCCAATTTTTCAAATAAAAAAAGTATATTCACTGACTGACGTGAAGAGTATATTTAACATTGTTTTTAACTGAAGACGTTCGTTTCGTCGAAGAGAAGATTTTCTGAAAGAGAAGATGATTTGAAAAAAGAGAAAAAGGAGAAGATTCAGTTACCTTCGATGACTTTCTCTCCAGAATCCTCTCTCGATCCTTCCCCGGATGGTTGACCAGCTGATTCTCCAGATTCTAAAACGTCCGGATCATTCAGCGACCTCGCGTGTCTAACCATAAAAAACCTCTTCTCACGAAAAACCTGAAAATTAATATTTATAAATTTTATTTGACAGGTATTCCTTATCATAAACTTCATCACTTCTGTTGAAACAATTAGCTGCAAGTGAAAAGATACTAATTTGAAGAATATAAACTTCTAATATTGAAAAAAAAAACATTTAAATTCCGGTAAATAATACTTTATTCAGTTTAATAAGCAGTTTAAGAAAATTGACAATAAAAATTAATTTTAAAAAAAACATGATTTTCGAAGCAAAATATAAATAGAAAAAATTCCAATATTCGATTTCAATTTTCGAAAAGAAAAACAAACGCAGTGTGTGCGCTTTCTTTCAATTTTTAAATTGGCGCGTTTTAACGCGCCAATTTCCTAACGAGACCCAAACCCCATCTCTAAGCGGTTTCTTGCGTACTCGCGAACCGATAATACCACGCCTAATAAAAAATAATGCTATGCGGAACTGTAATTTTAACGTTTCAATTATTATCGCCGTAAAAAAGTTCCGACATTTTTTCGAGCCCGCGAAAATCGGGATTTGAATTTAGAGGCTCCGCCCATTTCATCAGCGCATTTGCTATGCGCGATATATTTTTATCAGAATAAACGAAAAAAAAATAAAAAAAAATAAGGAGCCTCTAAATTCAAATCCCGATTTTCGCGGGCTCGTAAAAATGTCGGAACTTTTTTACGGCGATAATACATTGTTTGAAAAAGCCAGACGAAGAAGCGCTTCGATCAATCAGCAAGAAAATTAAAAAGATTTTATGCTAATGCTTCAGACTAGAATTTCTGATGTCAGCGAAAGCTTGAGCCCAATTCTTTTAAAAATTGCCAGTGCCTATTTCTTTTTATTTTAAAATAAATAAATTATATTTAAATTACAGCATAATCATGCTCCAGAAAATTCCTATTTTTCTTAAATAGCAGTCACTAAGACCTGTGACTGCCTTATCAAAAAATAGAAAGATAAACGGAACTGACGGTTTACTAAATATTGTTAAAATGTATAAAAACCAAAAACTTTTAAAAATTTAAGGGTAATTTTACAAGATAAGGTAAAAAATCTACTAAAACGTTAAAAATTAACGCAGCTCGTGAAAATCATGTATGGTCTGAACTCCATCGCTGACCTAAGGCCGCGGCCGAACGTTTTGAATTAAATCGATTTCTCGTCCACCTCTAGTATTCTGTCCGCGTTGTCCTTGCACGTCATCGCGGGGCAGCAACCGGCTGTCAGTTGTCATGCTCATTCGTTTCCTTCCTTCTGAATAACTGCAATGCTTAGAATTTTTGATAATGGTTAATCAACACAAATCACAAATCTGCTCTCGTCATGAATTTTTTTTTGAAGATTCCTTACATGATACGTCTAAATTTGCTTCAACCTGAGAAACGTCGGAAATGCGACGTCTAAAGATAAGTCGCGGTTTGTAACGTTAGTCATTTTTAGCAGCTATTGCTCAGATTTAACCAAGTAGTTGCTAGAAACGACACAAATGATTTAAATCGCGAGATAACCTTAGGTGGCGTGTGATTTCTGCTTTGAATAGGCGCTAGCAACTTTGCACGCATTATTACACTTCTCGATTTTAGATTATTAGAATGTTAGAAATGAGTTTCAGGGCCATGGCTTGTTCATGGACCTTCTTGTGGCTCTTGTGGATCGCGCTGGTAGCAGTTCTCCTTTTCGCTCTACGTGGTCCACTAAAAATATCAGAATCCCTAGAAAGTGGTATGTTGCTTGAAATATGAAACTATCTGTTTTTTGTGCAGTTTCAGCAACGTCTTACTTCAATAACTTAACTCCAAAGTTTTACGTCGCATTGACGGGAACCTCCAGCCTTGTCTCCGGCATCATTTTAATCTTCGAATGGTGGTACTTCAAAAAGTGAGTTCCTTACGTTCTAATTTCTTTAAACATAGTTTTTCAGTAACGCTGGAATTGAAACGGGTGATGACGAGGGATCTGACAACGATGAAAGCATTGAAAACACGAAGATTGTCCCAGGTTTGGCTCAAGTTGTTAAATAACGATTTTCATTATTTGTTTTTACTTATCGCGACTAACAACAAATATCCAATAAAGAGTTCTGATTTACCATATAACACTATAAATGAATAAAACTGCGATTTCAGAATGCAAGGTGTGGCGGAATCCGATGGCGCTGTTCCGAGCAGCCGAATACAATCGATTCCGAAAGGAAACAAATTCAGAACCTCTCACCTACTACGATATGAATTTGTCCGCCCAAGATCATCAGTCTTTATTCATGTGCGATGAAGATCAAGGAAGAGCAGAATATGAAAGTACGTGCTCTTTTTACTTCAGATGGGCTTTTTTTAAGAAAGGGATTCGAGACGTCGACGTCCAATGTTTCTTAAACCTTGTTCTCTTTGAAAAAATGTTTAAATGTTGAAGTTATCTGATTTTCAGTAATGCAAGTAGCATGGCGGGAAAGAGAAAGCGAAGAAAGAATTCAAACTGCAAAAGAAGCTCTTGCGATCAATGCAGATTGCGCATCGGCCCTTGTATTGTTAGCAGAAGAAGAGTGCGAAACCGTCGCTCAAGCTGAAAATCTTCTTCGACGAGCTCTTCGCGCTATTGAATCAACTTTGAATTCGTACTCCACCAACCAAATTGCTAATTACGGGCAAAATGGAGATGCTGTTAGAAGTGAGATATAACCATTTTTTCAAGCTTGATATTTATTTTCCAGAACGAGATCTCACTATTCAAACGTACATCAAACGTCGCTTAGCAATGTGTGCTAGAAAACAAGGAAGGCTTCGTGAAGCTGTAAAGGGATTTCGGGATGTAAGAATTTTTATATTAGCGAAAGTTGCTTTTTTTTCTCTTTTTTCCAGTTGTCACGCGACCAATCCTTATCAACGCTTTTGTCAGTTCAAGACAATCTGATAGAAGCTTGTTTAGAAATTCAAGCGTATGCCGATGTTCAAAATTTACTCGTTAGATATGATGGCTACGGGGCTCCTTGCTCTTATGAACTTCGTGAACCGAGATCCGCTGCAATGAGCTACACATCCGCATTGCTCAAAGTCAGAGCTGTCGCTGAAAAGTTAGTTTCCTCGCGTGACCTTTTTTAAATTCGAATACGCCAAAATGAAAACGTTGCACTTTTCAACAGTTTAGTATGCCTATCTACGTCTTATTAAGCGAATAGTTACGTCTGTGTGTGTGTCTGTGTCTTCGCAACCATATCATTAGGAGGTCGCTGTGTACTTGGGATACTGTAAAACTATACATACAAAATATACAAAACTGTATTAACCACGATATAAACAGTCAAAATTTCGATGATATAGCAATCTGGATGTCCGTGTATAACATGCCAAAAATCAGATACATGTGTGCAAAACTACAACTTTAATAGACATTGTTTTCCAAAGTTTCTAACAAGGGAACCATGTTTAGGTATCATCTCAGAATTTGTTCTAAATTTGCTCATTTATAGTTTCGAATACGGGCTTTCTCGTGGTGTATTCGGTTTTCTGCACAAATTTCTAGAAGTCGAGAAAATTCCATCTGAAAATATGCTGTTTTTTGCTCTCCTCCTTCTTTTCCACTTTCCCACTTTCCTCTATACATTCTCCACAGTGGAAAAATCGAGCGAAAGTGGCCGAGTGGATAGTGGGGATGAATAGGAATCACAAGTTTGGGGTTCGGATACGTCATTGTCGATTTTCTTTTTTCTTTTTTTTTTGATGTTGGAAGAATTTTAAACCCTATTTCTCTCAATTAGAAAAGTCTTTTACTATCTATATTTATTATTACAAAAAAGAAGACCGAAAACAGGAAATCAACAGCATCTATGGTGAACAAGTACAAAGTGTTGGAAACAAAAATGTTCCTCACAATAAATGCATTTTATAAATGAGGTTTTGCTGCATCCGTTTCCATGACATTCCTGGGATACCTTTTTGGGGAAAAGGTACTGTGCTGGTGTTTGGAAGTATGGTGGTCTAGGGACGTCATATCCAAAGGTATGCCAGGCATATTGGGCCCAAGGTTGCAACTTCGGAGAGCACAATTGCCACCAAACCAATGACAAAAGCTGAAATATGATTTGAAATTTTTCACAGTTTTTTTGTGAAAAAACTGTACCTTTAATGTCTCGTCACGTGCGTAGATCTTGTATTTGGGATGCGTCAGCTGTCCATGAGCCGCGATCATCTTCACCACTTTTTTGAATGATCCAAAAATCCCAACGTCACATGGCTGCACCATTCCAGTGCAACCTGGAGGGATTACACGAATTTCAAGGTGGTTGGTTGGTGGGGTCACGCTGTCGATGACACTCTGATCTTTCCAGCTTGTCCAAGAGTCCACTAACAGAAGAGCATCCTTTGGCATCGATGGATCAAATACAATTTCTTCGAAAAACGTCTTCATCAGATTCTTTGTCATAATATGTGATGTATGACATGTGACGAAAATATTTGGAGCTTTGAAATGCCCTTTTTTGGAAACTGGTTTGGTGGCAATTGTGCTCTCCGAAGTCGCAACCTTGGGCCCAATATGCCTGGCATACCTTTGGATATGACGTCTCTAGACCACCATACTTTCAAACACCAGCACAGTAACACCAGCACAGTACCTTTTCCCCAAAAAGGTATCCCAGGAATGTCATGGAAACGGATGCAACAAAACCTCATATATAAAATGCATTTATTGTGAGGAACATTTTTGTTTCCAACACTTTGTACTTGTTCACCATAGATGCTGTTGATTTCCTGTTTTCGGTCTTCTTTTTTGTAATAATAAATATAGATAGTAAAAGACTTTTCTAATTGAGAGAAATAGGGTTTAAAATTCTTCCAACATCAAAAAAAAAGAAAAAAGAAAATCGACAATGACGTATCCGAACCCCAAACTTGTGATTCCTATTCATCCCCACTATCCACTCGGCCACTTTTGCTCGATTTTTCCACTGTGGAGAAAGCCCGTATTCGAAACTATAAATGAGCAAATTTAGAAAAATTTCTGAGATGATACCTAAACATGGTTCCCTTGTAAGACATACCAGATATTAGAAAAAAAAATTAGAAAAATTAATTAAAGACATGCACGCGGTTTGTGCTTCCAATTCTGCCAATTCTAGATTCGGTCATTGTCTAATTAAGCTCATGGCTTCTAATTAGAAACATTTTCAGTTGCCTCAAGATGCAAGGTGTTGAATTCCTTTATGGCAGCGAATGACAGCGTAAACCGTTTGGTTTAATGTATTACACAATATTGTTATCTTGAAGCTAAATGACAAATAGATGCATTTTTCAAAGTTAAAAAAATTAAACCCCCAAATTAATTAAGAGCCCTCTAAGTAATATTGCAGATCCACAGAAATTTAAAATCACAATTTCCTAATGTTTAAAATTTAGGCAACTCAATATTAATCCTATATTGAGTTGCCTGAAAGCAAATTTATTTTATATGAAATTTAATCATATTTTGATTGATATTTTTATTTTCTATAATTATACACTATAATTCTAATTAGATTATTTAAAGTTGTCCGAGTTTCTCCCGACATTAATGGCTGAACATTTTAGTACTGGATCATCACATTGGGCATTAATAGTCGAAATAAAACTAAAAACATAAAACACTTTGAAAATCGTAAAATTTTGATCGCATTGATTCCAACAGAAACATGGTGTGCACAGGGAGAGCGGGTTGCCTAAAGCTGTATGAAAAAGAGCAAACAACACGGCTAAATTTGGTCCGCCGTTGGTATGACTTGATCTAAAACAAATCTCAAAAATGGCCCTCGTCAAAAGTATAGCGCGTTTTCAATGAAGGGTGATTAAACAACACATTCTTATTATAAAACTTAACATTTCTACATTTAATAATCAATTGGGTCCCTTGACAAGCAATGAGGTCATAAAAATGGTTTGGCATGCTATTCACGAGCTTCTAGTGTTGATCGTTGATTGTTATTCAATCCCATTCTCTTCAAATCGAGATTTACGTTCTATATCAAGTTACAGTTGACCGGTCTGCCCAAAGATTTGCTTCGGGGTTTTTTTAGCACGTCTGATTGAATGAGATCATTCGCTTCTCACCATCTGGTACCGGAACTCTTGAAACACTAAAATAAAGGTAGAGGGCGTTATGCTTTTAAGGTTCAATGTATTCCTTTAATAATAAAAATTGATTTTCAAAGACCAAAAATTATATAGTGTGTAGCTGTAGATAGGATGTTTGGGAAAAAGCCTGCATCATGGAACAATTAATTCACTGTACGATAACAAAACGATAATATTCATAAACACTGGGCTCGTTAGAACAAGTAACAACTATTCCTAGCCAACTTTTTCATAATTCGGCTGTAGACAGGAATAACATTGCGTAAATCTTATTATCGTTGAACTGATGCAGTTAATCATTATATGAATGAACAGGGCACCGGCGCCAGGCCTGACGGAAAATCTCATATAAATAGAAACAGATTGCTCAGAGAAGAATGTGCTTCCTGAATGAATTCTGGTATTTGCAGGATAGTTGAAAATAATCGTTTGAATCAGTGGTTGTGCATCTTCTATAGTCCCGAATGACGTGTTTCGCGTTAATTGCTAGAATCCAAATGTGGTTTCGTCTGGAAGTCACATAAGCCTAGGCCGCAGCGGGTCTTACTAGTTATGTAGTCAGATATTTAACGGTCGTGGAGCTGAGAAATCCTCGAAGTACTTCCTTTTTCTTACAATTTTCTAAAACTCAATAATATGAATTTTCTGTTTGTAACGTAATTTTTTCCGCCCCCAATAATTATTGTGTTTGATTTTGAATATCTTTGCGCAAACCATTCCAACAAAATGGCGTTGGCCTTCTGTATTTTAAGGTAAGATAGTTCCAACCCCAACCTGTTTTCCTTACTCATATACTTGTAACCTCCTTTATCTAGTCTAGATGGGATGTTATGTACTAGTTACTTATTCGATCAGTTCTTCGCTCAATTCAATTACTAAAAATTCTGAGCTTTTCGGAAGTTTTTGCAGGCTATTTACTGCCTAAAATACCAGGTTTCGTTGACCTCTAATAATTTTTTTCGGGTTTAGGCTTATAGGCAAGTATATCATTTAAGTGAGACTTAATGGTATATTCTGAAAATTGTAAAGCTATTTATAAAGTACAATTCCTGATTTTTGGAAAATACACTGAGCTTTCTAAAAGGTTTTTGGTACTACTTCATTTACAGAAAATATACATTTTTTTTTCAGTTTCCGATGCGTAACGGAATCATCTATACGCCGTGGACTTTCTTCTGCGGAGCAAACTGCTATCGAAGCAATTACGCGTGCTATGGAGTTCAATCCTCACGTACCTCCTTATCTATTGGAGCTTCGCCCTATGATCATGCCGCCGGAACATTTCTTGAAACGTGGGGACTCTGAAGCTCTTGCCTACGCATTTTTTCATGTTCAGCATTGGAAAAGAATTGATGGGGCTCTCCAATTGCTAAATATAGTATGGAGGGACTTTGTACCTAAGGTCAATAAAGATAAGAACGCCTTCTCATCACAGCTAGAATCTGCTGACAAGGAACTTCTCCCTGCGTGGCACGAACAATCAGTTTTCCCGAAATCCGAGGGAACTTTGATGATGCTTCTGCAGACTTTCATTTGTCTTGCAATCTGTATTTTAGCAGTGCTTGCCCAACAATTCCCTGCTTCTTCTGGAGAGATATTCCGCACTGTCTCCACGATCGGAATGCAAATCTATGAAAACTCAGCTCACACATTCTCGCAATGGGCTCCTGGAAATATCATCCCATACTTGGCATCAAAACAAGTTCCTGTACCCGAGCTCTAATTCTACATCACTTTTCATCAATTTTATTCACCATCTCTCCAATTTCCTGTTCCATATCAGCTTAATCTTTTCCATTTCTAATCGTAGGTAGTACCTGTTTGACTTGCCGTTTTTCTCTTGCATTCCATGTCATCTCTCTAATGTATTTAGCAACTTCTAGTGGCAAAAATGATCTCGAACATCGTTTATTTTTTTGTAATTTAATAATAATTATTAATATATTACTTTTAAACTGTCAATTAAACAGTCTTTTCTGCAAATAGTCTAATTCTATTTCCGTATTTGCGGTCAACAACTGAATTTAGCAATCTGCGATGACTAGTTATTTCAGAAATGTCAATAAATGCAGTAGACTCAAAGAAACTGGTTGAAGCACTTCTCGGCGACCTTCGTCTGCTATCACAAGAGGCTAAAAAGAAGCAAAACCACGTAAAAGAGGCGGCAGAATCCGGCGTGGTTCGAATTCGGAACATCAGCACAGCGTCAGTCGGTGACACAGTTCTCATTTCAAACCTCCGGGCGGCGTGCACAGAACTACTTCATCCACTTATTCTAGCTTGTGAGACGAGGCACACCAGACTTGTGCAAATAGCTTTGCAAGGAATTCAACGTCTCGTTCAACATAGGATTCTTAGTGGGGTATTTGTAAGAATATTACGTTAACGTGATAGTAAGTTTTCACAGAATGGAGCGACGATCGTGGCAAACGAATTATGGGGGCTGGTAGAAGCAGAATGTGAGGAATTACGAGTTCTTCAAACTGTTCCTCCATTAGTTTCGTCTGAACTTGTTGTTACTGGAAATACCCTGGCCAAAGTTAGTTAGTTCGTTATATAATGAATATTGAATTTATTATTGATTGTAGTGTATCGTCATGTGCTTCCGTCTACATTTTGCCAAAGATCCCATAGTAATAAATGCTGCTTCTGCTGCAGTTCGTCAATTAGTTTCCACTGTTTTTGAGAGAGTTGTACAAGAAGATGGTGTTTTTTCCTCAGAACTAACCGTTGTAAATACTTCTGGCGGACGTCCAAGTGCTCGTGCTGCTCCTCCTACACTCAGACCCTGCGCCGCCGATGCATACATGCTCTTCAAAGATCTTTGCTTATTGATTAATGGTGAAGCTCCTATTTGGCTGGTCGGTATCCAGGAAATGACACGGACACTCGGGCTAGAATTGTTAGAATCACTTCTAAAAGGATACCCTTCTGTTTTTATCAGAGTAACTATAAAAGAGATACGATCATCTTTCTTAATTCGTTTTATTTCAGCACACAGAATTTGGAGATCTGCTGAAAGATGATGTCTGTCCACTTATAATTCGGCTTTTCTCTCCAAACGTTAAAGCAATGCACATATCATCTCAACATCCTTCATCAAGAATTAGCAGTACTTTAATTCATCCTCCCACTATCTCTCACGAAAGACAGTCTTTTCCAATTTCAATGCGTTTAGTCCGAATAGTAACACTTATAGTGCAATTTTATCAAAACATTCTCGTTAGTCTATTCCTTAACGAGTTAATTGTAAAAGTCGAAATTTCAGCACACCGAGTGTGAAATATTCATATCAACGCTTCTAAAATTTGTGGAGGGGGATAAAAAAGGCTGGCAGAGACCGTTGGCTCTTGAGTCATTACATAGAATTGTGTCTAGTACAGATCTTGTTAAATGGATGACAGAGTCCTTTGATTGTCGACCAAACTCCACACACGTTCTTGAGCAAGTTGCGGTTGGGTTATCAACTGTTGTGCAACAATGCTTTGTTAGTACAACGTTTTCCAGTGGTAAGTTTCCTACTTTAAAAACCATTTCTCATTGTTGTCATTAAGATCAAGAAAATGAGCTAGACCGAAATCAGGAAGATGGTGGTCCCGGCTTTCTTAGTAAAGGGCTATGGGTTCCTTACGTCGAGCATTTGACTTCTAAAAAGACTATTCTGTAAGCTAACATCGTTTTTCTTCATTCAAGCCGTTTCGAGTTTCAGTCTGGACTCTTTGGATCGAATGGATGCAGTACCGATTCCTGAAGGATACGTTCTTTCTCGATGCTGTGTTGCCCTCTGTGATATGACTCAAGCAGTGTACGCTGCCATTGATAGCTGCAGTCTCCCAGAAGAGAATAGTGATGCTGCAACATCCGAAGCTAGGTTAAAAATTGCTAAAGTCGCATATGCGAGCTCCCAACCAAGTATTCTTGCTGCAATAGGAAGTCTCCTCGCTGCAAGTACAGATGAAATCATAACCGATCAACTTCTATGCTGTCTTTCTACTCTTATTTCTGCTGGATGTCGGATTGGAGCGGATGAAGATCTTCATAGAAGTGTCTACGTATTAGCTATTATGAGTCTACCATCTCCATCCTACCTAAATCAGTTTGCTGGAATAGCTCCTCCAAGTCTTGCCACTAAAAGAAACTTTCCAATGTCCGAGCAAATTTTCGATTTAGAAGCATGGCCGTCAACTACTCAAGTGACTGCTACAGGCCCACCATGCCCGTGTCCTGTAGTTTCAACAGATTTGTGGAATAAGCAAGTACTAATGACTTCAAAAAACCTGCAAGCTGCACGGACATTCATTGCCTCAGTCACTACGCATATGAAGGAGATGGGAAATTTATGGTACCTGTGTATGGCAACCTGCGAGCATCTTGCATGGCTTCTTGCTATGCGACCAACTCAAGTAGGACAGTTTGAAAGAGAAACCAGAGACGAGCACTCAAGTATACCGACAGTAGTAACTAGTGCTGCGCTAGCTGATATAGGAATGCTCTCCTCGTTGATGGATAAAGTTGCACCGGCAATTTCAGCTCTCCCAGATGATTCCTTCCTTTCTGTAGTTGATGCATTAATTCGTTTATCCGATGAAAGCTTAGCAGTTGCTGCTACCGGGAGAGAAAGTTCATTGTTCCCCCTTGCCGTTCTCTACAAAGTATGCTCACTCTCTCTGCAAAAGCTTAATGTATTTTGGCGAAAAGCTTCAAATCATTTCATCAAGGTACGTTGGTAATATTACTTAAAGTTCATCGGCAAAATAAATTCAAATAATTGTGGCAGTTCGTTGGTATAGTGCTGCTCATAAAACTCTGAAATATTACTCTATCTCTGTATCTTAAAAATATTTTTTAGGTCTGTAACCATACTTCCATATCGATGCGTGATTGGGCAGCGGTTGCACTGACTTCTTTGGCAAAAAATGCAATTAAATCAAAAAAATCCATGGATGCGAAAAATCATCAGGAAATGATAATTTCTTCCCTTCTTTCTCTATGCTCGGTTCCGCACATACAAGTTCGACGAAGACAGCTTGACTGTGTTATTTCTCTCATGCAAACAGATGGCTCTTTTCTGCTCTCGACCTCCTGGCCAAACGTAATACAGATTATCTCTGCTATTATTGATAACGATACTGGGTCAGTGTTTGATTACGATTCTTACTTTTTTAAATGGGGTTCTTTGCAGATGTGAACTATCTCTTGTACGACAGGGTTATTTCGGACTTCGTCTCGTCTCTTCCGATTTTCTTCAGTCGATACCGTTTGACTGCATATCTGGACTTGTTGAAGCCATTTCGCGATATTCTAAGCAAAACACAGATCACAATATATCCCTTTCCGCTTTAACATTACTTGTGGGTTTTGGACTTAAATTATTAATTATTTTCGAATTTAATTTTCAGTGGACAGTTTCCGATTTTATCTACCGGAAGATGGAATCAGTTGGAAATGATGCTTCTGAACAAGTTTGGATGGTATTGTACACTTGCCTTTCTGAATCTTGCGTTGATTCTCGATTTGCCGTTCGTAAATCCGCCTGCCAGACTCTTCTTCAGACTGTTACTGCTCACGGGCACGCGCTTCGTGAAACTGCATGGCACAATGTGATGTGGCAGATAATGATTCCTCTTCTCGATAAAGTTCGTTCGCAGACAAGGTGCGCGTCAACAGAAAAAGCTAATGGAGAGCTTATCATGCACCATTCGAGAGACACTGAACAAAAACAATGGACGGAGACATGTATACATACCATATCTGCGATTTCAAAAATTTTCAATTCCCAACGAAAGTCGCTTCTGGCCCTCAATGACTTTGGTTCAGTTTGGGAAGTCTTCCTTGGATATCTAGATTGGGCTGCGTGCTATGAAAACGCGGAGCTTTCTTTGTCTGCTATTCGAAGCTATCAAGAAGTCTTACTAGGAAAAATTTCTTCACAGACTCTGAATGTAAACAGCCACGAAAAATGTAACGGATCGGAAAATACTGCCGACACTGTAGCCCCCGAGCTTCCGCAAGTACAGTGGTTAGAATCTTGGAAAGTGTGGTTGAGAATTTCCCGAGGATTAGCAAGACAAGGGTGTGCTGCAATCGCTAATTCAGCCAATTCAGATGTAAAGTCAACTGCTTCCACTCCCAGAATGAACTCATCAACATCCTCATTGGCTTCCTTAGCACCAGGTGTGTATGTACCAGGTCCATCTCATTTCACTGCCATCCTTCATATCTTTCCACCCCTTTTCGACAAAGTAGCCAAAAGCATTACAATTGATGACTTAAAATATGAAAGTCTTCCTGCTGTATTGGAAAGCATGACAAACGTCCCAATCCCATCTGAGCAGGCTCCTTTCGTATTACCCTCATCATCTACACACCTGACTCCGACACAGGAAGCTCTCCTTGAAGCTGTGAAAATTGTATTCGTTGAATGCACTCTTTCTGGAACTCCTTTGCGAGCTGCCATACCTGATCAAATAAAACTGTTACTGAAATTCGCTAGTATGGCAACTCAGAGGATTTCTCCGAACAAAGTGGCGCCTGGTGGACAGAAGAGCTATGTATGTTTTTCTTTCAACAATGCCCAAAACATAAAAGTTATGATTTATATAAGCTATTTTTCAGCGAGAGTATACGCTCACGACCATCGTTCCATTTTCGGAATATTCACTAAGGCTTGCTATCGAATTCTTTACTTCAACATCGCATTATCCAGAAGTGACTAACTCCCTCATTGCCATAGATATAATCAAGTTTCTTGGTGAACCTCTTCATATGAAATATACTTGTATTTCTGCAAGTACTTGGAAGCTTGCTGCTAGCTCTTTGATGTCTGTTTTGAGGACATCTATACCTCAAGCTCGGCAGAATCCGGGAGTATTTCGAGGCCTTTGGTCCGCCATCTGCGATACTATGGAAAGATGGTTATTTACACCCAAGTAAGAACTTTCTATGTATTCAACAACTAATGTTTGATTTTTTCGCTGTGGTTTTAGTAAATCCACACGATTAGCAGCAGATGAAAGGAAACGAGATGAACTTATGGAGTGCCAAGCAATTGAAATAATCAGAAACGAAATGCTTGCTTACGCTTCTCGTCTACCTCAAGATGATGTACAAAGGCTCATTGCGCTCCTTCATCGTGGCTCCATTTCCCAAATAGATTCTACCGATGTTCTTGGTAGGTACTCCATTTTTGGTGCTACTTTTAACTATCTCAAACGTTAATTCTATTTTGTGACCATATAATCGAACGCATGTTTTGTTGTAATCGATAACAACCCTCGAGTTCAGCTTCAGACTCGCACACCCAACGCAATGAATTAGCAAAAGCTTGTTTCGATGCCCTTCTCATGTCTACAGATGGAGCGAACGCAGATTTGACTGGTGACGATGGAAGAGGAATATTAGGAAACGTTGCTGTAACAAGCCTTCTTCAGAGATGCTCACAAGTAAATAAATTTGTTAGGAACAATTAATATTTAAAACAATTGTTTCCAGGTTATGTTCGATTTTTGTAAAGACTGGTCAGCGGCAGGAGATCTACGTCTACCTAGATCGAGAATACTTGAAATAATCTCTGCTCTTCAAGCCGTAGACTCTCTTATCGCTCGTTTAGCAAGGGATCCTCGAATGACAGAACTATACTCGCAACTCGTTTCGCTGTTTCCTACTGTTGTAGACGTGATGCCATGCTGTCATGCAGATGCTCAATTGGAACAACAACTCATAGTGACTATCAAGTCTTATCAAACTCTTTTTCTTCTTCAAAATATCCCCCAATCTGGTGTATAATGCTCTTTTCTCCGTAGTAATATTTATTAATTTATTGTATTTTTTCGCATATGTCATGGGTTCTCACAGTTGCCTTTAGATTTTTATTATTTCTATAATTATATAAATTCGAAATGCTTTCCTGTTATTAGGTTAGGCAAATCTAAACAATTCTGTCGTGTATAGAAACCACTTCGGGAAAAATGTGTATCGAGTGTTCGTGCCCCCAGAAAACCACTGTGATCCTACTGAAAAAAAAACATTTTTCTTTTTCTGTTGATAAAAAGCGCCCGTTGATATTTCGGACTTTTATGAAGAGTTTTGTCGGATGGAACCGGCTTTTAATAAAGCGTTTATATTTTTTAGAAACAAATCACTCATCCTGTGTATTTTCTAGAATGACATACTGCTAAATCACCAATAACAACAGTACTCTGAAAAATAAAATACATTCAATTATAGAATGAGCATCGAATATAATCGATGGTGGGTTTTGAAAAACGGATATATCTATGAAGAGACAGAGGGAATTTCGAGAATGATCACTGACGATTTCTTGAACTTTTCGGGAACCACCACTGAGCTTAATCTCACAGATCTTCAAAATTCTACAGTTGAACAAATAATCGATGTGATCATGGATCAACAAGGCTCATGGAGCATTGTTTATTTTGATAAGAAGCTGAACAAACTTTTTATTGGAAGAGATGTTTTTGGAAGACAATCGATAGTATTCAATTTCGAGCTCATGATGTTCGGATGCCGCACTAAGCCAGGAACAGCTGGAAATTGGTTTGAAATTCCATTTGGTCAAGTAACAATATTGAATATGAATCCAGAAGAAGGTTATCAACCAGTAATTTACTCATATCTAAATGAATATCCGGAGGTAGGTGTTAAGATCATTTATCTTTTAAATACTTTTAAATATCATATTTTTAGGGTGTCATCGATACATACCTTTCCCGTTGGAATCCAACACGAATTGTTATCAATAAAAAGGCATCACTCCTCACTGTCAACAGGGAAATCAGTGGTAACTTTGATCCTTCAAACGCCAGTATTCTATACGAGAAAGTTATAGAGGCAACTAAAGTTTTGCTGAATAAATGTACGTGTATTTAGTAAATATAAATAATATCAAATTTCTTTAAATTTCAGACCATTCAAGACACGTGACTGTTTGCCTTTCTGGTGGAGTCGATTCAACTTTTGTCGCTCATGTAGTGCATGAGAGTACTGACTCCGATATGGTAATAGATCTTGTCAATGTTGCATTTGGAAACTGTGAAAAGGTAAAATGTTTCAATTTTAATGCATCGGTTTAGTTTTACTTCAGGAGTGTGAGCAAGCTCCAGATCGTTGTCGTGCAAGAGCAGCTTTAAAATCATTCAGAATCGCATACCCCGAACGCCGTTTTCGCTTAATTCTTGTGAATGTAGACAATCAGTCGCTCGAAACTCACCGACTTGAATCTGTGGCGCCGGCAGCTCTACCGGCCAACTCCGTACTAGACGACTCTCTCTCTTGTGTTCTCTGGTTTGCTGTTAGAGCCGATGGTGTCGATAGTGACACTAATCAGCCACTGAAATCTCCTTCAAAAACATGCATTTTGGGATCAGGCGCCGATGAACTACTAGCCGGATACGCAAGACACCGGAATAGGTTCATGAAGGAAGGAAAGCCAGAAAATATTGCAGAAGAATGTGAAAATGAATTGCGTAGGCTTGGCTCAAGAAATGGTGGAAGAGACGCCAGAGTAGCTGCGCAACTAGGAAAAACCATCTTGTGAGTTTGCTGCATTCTGCATGTCAGTGACCTCACCTCACACGTTCCTGGGGAAACCATAGTTCTAACGAGGTTCACGAGGCCGCGCGCGCTAATAGTGCAGTAATGAATTATGGAACTGAGTTGTTAAAAGAATTTCAAATTAAAGATTTCTCATGATTTGCTTGCTGAACCATTGGCAACACTTGTCCTCTGTGATGTAAGAGTCTACCCTTCTGATTTTTTCGGCTGAAGCTTTTCTATTCATGCAATTGACCTGATTTTGTTGGAAAATTATGCAATGTTGCTACGCTGCTATCAGGCTGTTTGTTATTGAATCGAACCGATAAACCGCTAAGCATTGAACCACCATTCTTGATTTTTCCTCATTATCCTTCATTTCTTGCCTCCGAGCCACAACTCATCTGGACCTCCAATTTTGTTCATTCTGTAAAAATTCATGGAAATATTCTTAATGTTAACATGTCTAGTTGTTTTTATGTGAACTGTTTTATCTTTCCGCAAACTATTTCAGGTCGGTCGAATGTCTAGAAAATAAGTAATCCTGAAGAAACTAAAATGAAATAGCATTTTAGTCAGCACTGTATCATAAACTGACTTCGTTTCTTGTACTTGCAGCTAAAATGTTTTAGTTAGCTCTTGGTATCAATATACAGTGCGGTCAATATCTATACGACCCCCTTATATTTTGGGCGCACAGCAAAAAATGGAAGAGATATAAAAAAACGGTCAACGCCATTCGATTCACAATCAAAAATAACCTCTGGAGACAAAGTTTCATATTTTATCATTTTTCTTGACAGCGTACCATCCGAAAAACCAATATGCAAGCGGTCAATATCTATACGACCACCTTCCTTTTTTTGGGTGAAATCGAGGCTTTTGGAGAAGGAAAGCCTTCTGAACTCTTTGAATGACATTTTTCTGTTCTTTTTTGCTGTTCTTACTCAAGTTTATTATGTTCTAATTGTTTTGGTTTTTCATTTGAAAGCTTCAAAAAAATTTTAAGTCGGTTTTCCCGGGTGCTTAAGATCTAGAAAGTGTCCTGTCACAGTCAGATCGTGTCTAGAGTTAGAAGTGCAGGGATTGCTCTCAGAAGCGCGAAAAATATAGCTTGAAGATATGCTGACAAATCAGTCATTCATTCTGTCTTGGATCATGGCAAGAGGTCGCTGTCTCACGCTTGTTCAGTAAGCTCAATTGGATGTCATGCAACAGGTCGGAGTGTCTCGTCGTGAAATGGCTCGCAGGATTGGCAAAAACCGAAATTCTGTTCGTCGATACTTGAGTGATCCAGTTCAATATGGCTCGAAACGGAAGAGTTCATCAGGAAGGCCAAGAAAGCGCAACTTTGGAGGAGGGTCTCTTATGATATGGGGAGCGTTTTATGATGGGAAGAAACTGAATCTACAGTTCATCACAACTCGCGAAACTTCTGATTCTTACCAAAAGACCCTTCAGAAAGCGATTGTTGCCTTCTTCAGAAACCGCCGTCGCTCACACATATTCCAACAAGACAATGTGCCAATTAACGAGAGCAACTCCACACTTGCGTGGCTCGCAGTCAAAGGGATCATATGAAGTGGACAGCATGCTGTCCAGATCTCAACCCTATTGAGAACCTTTGGGGTATCTTGGCACGTCGTGTCTACAAGAATGGACGTCAGTTCAACGGCGTCCAAGAGTTCAAGGACACCGTGCAAGAGGAATGGGATCGTGTAACAAGCGTGGAGCTCCAAAATCTCGTCGCGAGTATGCCGAATCGGGTCTGCGAAGTCATTAAAAAGGATAGAGAAGAGACCAGCTACTGATTTCCTTATTTATAAAATAGTTCGTTGTTGTATTCTTGAATTACAGAATAAATATGAATCTTGTTTTTCAAATGGTGTGAGCATAAGCAGGCTCAAATTCCGAAGACAGTTACATCACTAAAACAATTAGAACATAATAAACTTGATTAAAAACAGCAAAAAAGAACAGAAAAATGTCATTCGAAGAGTTCAGAAGGCTTTCCTTCTCCAAAAGACTCGATTTCACCCAAAAAAGGGAGGTGGTCGTATAGATATTGACCGCTTGCATATTGGTTTTTCGGATGGTACGCGGTCAAGAAAAATGATAAAAATATGAAACTCTGTCTCCAGAGGTTATTTTTGATTTTGAATCGAATGGCGTTGACCGTTTTTTGATCTCTTCCAGTTTTTGCTGTGCGCCCAAAATATAAGGGGGTCGTATAGATATTGACCGCACTGTATAAATCTTGGAAATTGGGCTGTCTATATCTGAAAGTAAGGCTTCCATTTGAGCGAGTTCTCGTCTTCGTCTTCGTCTCGAATTCGTCTGACGCAGAGATAAACATTTTGTTGATGCACATGCGCAACATTTTAATTGCGTAAGACGAATGCAAGACGAACGAATACGAGACGAAAGACGACTTTTTGTCTTCGTCTTTCGTGGAAGCCTTATCTGAAAGTTTTCAATAGTTTTTGTAAATTGTCGAATCGCGTTCAAAATATTTACTAGGTTTGCTCCTTTTACTGCTTTCGTGAATGTTATATTCGTAAATACCATTATAATACTGGACTTTTAACAAGTTTTTATAGGTCACCTTTGCTCGAGGACACAGTAGTCACATGGCTCAATTCACTTTCTACTGATTCAAAATGGGATCTCTCATTGCCACGTGGAGTTGGTGAAAAACTTATACTCAGAGAGACTTTGAAAATGCTTGGTTCTCCATATGATGCTCCGAAACAAGCTATGCAATTTGGGTCTAGAATGGCTAAAATGAGCAATGCAGGAAACAATTCCATCAAGGGGAGTGATAAATCTCCCCACTTGTATAAAACGGTTACATAATGATGTGATATTTTGATAAGCAATATAAAGTTAATATTAATCCCACTCAAGTTTTATTGATAAAATGAGGTCAGTGTGATTTAAGCCTTTTTCACTGAACGGTGTCTTTTCGCTGCAGCAACACGACGAGCATTGAATCTTCTAACGGCAGCAGCCTTTCTGCGAGATACAGAACGGTGCTTGGCAGCGGCTTGAGCGCGGATAGCAGATGATCGAGCTGGGCATGGGCAGTATGCAGCATCTCCTCCTGCTTGTCCGGCGACTCCTGGAGCTCCTGGAACTCCAGCGTTTCCTGGCTGTCCGGGATGCCCGTCTGGTCCAGGTTGCCCTGGATGTCCCGGGGCTCCGTCGTTTCCAGGTTGTCCATTGTTTCCACTTGGTCCTGGTGGTCCTTGTGGTCCTGGGGATCCGGGAGCTCCGGGTTGTCCAACAGAACGGGTTCCTGGGGCACCTGGAGCACCTGGTCTACCCTGGTTTCCTGGTCTTCCTGGTTGCCCGTTATCTCCAGCTGGTCCTTGTGGCCCTGGAGCTCCTTGTCCTCCTCCAATGGCATCTTGCCCTGGTTGTCCATCACTTCCACGTTGTCCAGGGTTTCCAGGTAATCCTGGTGGTCCTGGTGGGCCAGCTGGGCACACAATACATCCCTTAGGAGATAGTGGAACTCCGAGGTTGCCATCGTTTCCTGGAACTCCATTCTCTCCTGCCAATCCGTTCTCTCCGTCTTCTCCAGGGGCTCCAGGTGGTCCAGGTGGTCCTTGTGGACAATGGTTGGCAACTGAGTGGGCTCCGCAGTTACATTGTGGCGCTTGACGTTTGGCACGACCAAAGAGTGACTCGTAGGTGTTGCGTTGCTTATCTCCTTGTGGAACAACGGACATCATTTGTTGCCAAACGGTGTTAGCATCGTCCTGAAATAAAATATTTAATAAGATTACTTAATTGAAATCCGAACCTTGAAGTTTTCGATGTTTTTCGTCACATCATCATAGTAATTATTGACATCGTTGACAAGATAAACCAAGGAAACAATCGAAGCAAAAACGGCCAAGGTGGAGGCCGCCGCTGCGATAGAGACGAGATGACGAGCCGTTGACATTCCCTTTCTGATTTTCGCAGTAACTTCTTCCTCTTTTATAATACTTCCCATTACTGTAACAGTCCACCCGTTTCAGTTTTTAAGAAGATTTTTGAGGACATTGTCTGTTGTGTAATATGAAAATATTGAGAAAATCGGAAGAGACGCAGAGACAGTGTAAACGTCAGTCTTCTTCGAAACAAACGGAATCTTCTGATATGAGAAGACTGTAACCTTTTTATGGGAATACGCGAAACATTCTGTTCGTCGGAATTTTATAAATTAAATTGGTTATTTGATAAGTTTGGCAGTACTGAAAGATAAAAAGTAAACCAGCAGTTCATCGGCGTTTTTCGTAATATTCTACAAGAATCACCCATATCAATTTTATTTCAAGTTTGTGAAACTAAAATAGAAATGTGAAATGATAAATAAATACGAAATTTGAAACGTAATCTACGGAGAACTATTATCGCCGTAAAAAAGTTCCGACATTTTTTCGAGCCCGCGAAAATCGGGATTTGAATTTAGAGGCTCCTTATTTTTTCTTCTGAATTATCAAAATTAAACTGGATTAAAAGAACGAAATTGTATTAATCGTGAATTTTTTAACACGTTTCTTCGAATGTTTAAATATATCAATTTGCGTCATTTATTTTTTTTTTCGTTTCTTCTGATAAAAATATATCGCGCATAGCAAATGCGCTGATGAAATGGGCGGAGCCTCTAAATTCAAATCCCGATTTTCGCGGGCTCGAAAAAATGTCGGAACTTATTTGCGGCGATAATATATTAGCCTTATGGTTAAAAACTAACTGGAAAATTCGTATTAATTCGAATATAGTGTGCGCTAGTTCTGTAGGACCCTGGTCAATGGGTATGTGAATGTATGTTCTAAATATATATACGGTTTTTAAAAAATTCCGCAGCAAATACAACACGAAATGCGTTTCTAAAATGCGTAATTAGACAGAAATGTAGAAATTTAACATACGTCTCGAAAAAAATATTTTAATTTATTATAACAGACATTCAGATGTATAAAAGGACACATAATGACCTTCAATTATGTCATTGCTATTTACCTGCTGTCGGACAAAATATGCTCAAAAAACCGACTTTACGTACTACGTTATTACGGCTGCCAATCCCTTTTTTCATCGCCCAACTCCAAAAGACGAGTTGGTCGTTCCAGGTTTAGTATTTTCCAAAAATCGTTTAAACATTCTGAAAATCGTGAAAAAGGAACAAAATTATAAGGCTCACTCGGGAATATCGCCATATCTGTTGGAGCATGTATCGATAAATTTCCCGACTTGGCCGACATATACGGATATTTTGAATATGTCGGTGACATCGATAAAATAAACATGTTCTATTTTTCCTAGATAGTACTCTAAATTTAACGCGAATTATTATTCATTCATTATTTTCATGGAAGTAGTTAAAATTTTTATCGAAATTAAATCAAATAGCAAAGATAAAGCTCTTTTTCAATTATTCAAATATCCTAAAATCAATTTAATATCCGCATTTGTAGATCATCACATTCACCTGAAAAACAAAATTTTAATATTTTTCAGCTACATTTTTTTCTTCCAGATAAACGGGGGTACAACGAAAGAGGGTACAGCATACTCTTGGAGCGATCAAGTCTCAATGCATACAATACGCATTAATGTTTAAAGGGTACAACAAACACGTTTTTAATCAATTTTTTGAATTAGAGGCAAGTTAGCTTTCTAGCCACGGTGGTGAGAATCTGAAGCTATTTTTGTGTAGAGATAATTATAGATCAATCATTAGGATACACCGTGCCGATCAGGTAGTTCGGAAAGGAAATTCCAAATACATAACTTCGTAATCTTCGTTTGTTTTTAAAAAATATATGTTGGTGTTTTTTTATTAAATTCGTTACAAAAGCTAGGGTCAATCAGAAACCCGCATTATTATCGATAACAGAAAATGTAACAAAAAGCGGCGATGCGACAGTTGGGGTTTCGCTTATTTTGACGATTTTTCAGTTTTTTTAAAGCAGCATTGTTTGCATTTTTTGAAATATTTATGAAAATATAAAAAATGTACCATTTGACTTTAAAATTAAAAAAAAGAGATTTTTGAGTTATCGTCGTCATGTATAATGTTTTCTATGCAACTTTGCGTACTGCGATTGCAGAAAATAATTATTTTCAAAGGACGGGCCCTTCAAAACTCCTACCTTGCATTTCTTATTGATGGCTTTAGAAACACACCATAGAAACAAAAACATTTTTATAATTTTCCAAAATCGTGAAAAACGAGTAATCTCCCTTCTACTACCATTGCGGAATTTTGTTGTTGTTGTATAAGCAAAAAGTCATTTTCTACTTTAAAATACTCTTTTGAATGACATTTGCAAAGTGATTGATATTAAAAGTTGTACTTTAGTCGTTCTGTTAATTAAACGAATAACTGCATATCGAGCAATTTTTCGATTTTTAAAGAAAAAATCAATACGATAAAGCATTAATATTGATAATTTAAAATGAACCTGCTCGAGAAAAGTTTTTAGATATGTGCCTTTAAATTACCGTAGATAGTTATTCTAATCCTTGTTAGCCTAAAAACAAAAATATACTTTCTTTTCGAAACAACCGGGAATTCCTACGTTTCGAAATTCTGAATTAGGACAATATGTCTATTGCGCTTAACCCAGCGCAGGACTAAATGAAAGCTAGCCTATTCATCGTACCCCTTGAATAATGCTGCGGATTGTACTGCATGGTACACCAAGAGCACGATGAACCCATATTTGTCATTCCCTAGGACAATCGGACTAGTGTTCCTCATCTTACCTTGTTGCATTTCAGAAGAATAAAATGGCCCATTTCATAACTGACACGACTTCCGAAGCACTTTCCGCAAATAACATGCCAAGTTGCGCCGAACTTCTTGTCCAGTTCTTCCTTCGCGAAAGCAGCAACATCCTTATCAATGTTGTAGAGTCTCTGAGCTTCTCGAACAATGGCGATGACCACATCTCGCTGGGAGTCCTCCATATCTGTTTCCTTCACTTCAATCTTCTCCTCCGACATGATCGTTGTTGATGATGATTGCGTCCGAACGTGTTGATGAATATTTTTAAAAAATCGTGTGGTGTCTGAAAATGCTTGAAAAGTTGCTCTTTTCAAATTAAAGAGCGGTGCAATCAAGAGGCTTAAATAACGATGCGCGAAAGATTTAAACGGGATAAATTCCTAGAAATCGAACATTTAGAATATCTTTGGAATTCATGAGCATCTGCAAAATGTGTAAATGTGTAAAAATTTAAAGTGTCTAAAAGCATGTAAGTTGAAACATTCAAAGGCAACTACCATGAAGCCTCACTGAGAAGTGCACCTCTATATAAGAGAATTCTATAGAGAGCCGCCGACTATTTTTGAAATCGCCAGACCCTAAAACATTTGCTGAGAGCAGTTGGTCCACTCTACTCAAAAATAGCTTTATTATTATTACTGTTTTATGGGTATGCGCTTCCAATACATGCAGGTGGCCGGGCGGGGTTCTACCGCAGATTAATTGTTTTTCAATTCGATTATCGTGGAATTTTTCTAAAAGGATTTCCGAATTATTCCACCGTCTATATTGTAAACCTCAGTCACTCCAGGCAGCTCGCTCCGATACGTCTCCAACGAAAAATATTCAGCACACAATCGAAACGATATTTTTCCCCATAGTTTCTTCATTTTTCATCAATTTCTGAATAGTTCAGAAAATTGAAGAAAATTGGCAGCACACTGGCACAATTTGATCAAAACACATTCAAAACGGAGTAGAGGGAACGTGAAAAACGGAAAAGACGAATTGGCCACAATTCAAAGCGAAATGGCAATCTTTACGAGCTTTTAGAAGAAAGAAGGCCTCATTCGGCCATTCTACATCGGATAAAAAGTAACCGATGCAAAACTGCGCTTCTGAAATCCAAGAGAAAACTGACGTGAGCAGATCAAAGACGAGGAGCATCTGAGAGAGAGAGAGATGGAGCACCCATCGGGGAGAACCTGTGTGGCGCCCATGTCCGCTTGACAACAACAGTTGTCGATTTATCGCAATCAGCAAGAAAGAAGAATAGAAAAAACATGAGGATAAAAAAATGAAAAAATCATAAATAAAAAGAAGCCTGGGTATATCGGGGGGCACGAAACGAAACCCCTATAAGTTCGAGGTTTCTAAAAAAGCCTGCGGCTATTCTCTGATGAGCTCATCAAACTGCTCTGTTCTCACTTTACTACTCGTGTGTCCCGAATTCCAAAGAAGCAAAGACATCTATTTGATGGATGAGTGTGAACATTGTTGTCGTCGAAAGTCACATTTCAGGAAGGTGATGAGTTGTTGTCATTCCAGACTAAGACAAAAACAGAAAATGAGGCGGAAAACGAAAAGCGACTCCATTAATGGACAAAAATGCATAGAGCCATAATATTCTGAATTATTTATGAATGGAAAAAGAAGAAAAGAACGGAACATCAAACGCCAACATTGAAATATTATAAGAATGAGTACGTCATAATGGAAACTTTTCTACAATCCAATTCTGAACTTTGTTTCGATAAAGCACTTAAGATTGGTAAATAGTATTAGTAAACCGGCAAGCTTAAACACGAAACAGGGAAATTTAGTTTCTTTTCTCAGAAAACTCATTGAATGAAGCAGTGGCGCTGACGAAATATGAAGAATCAAATTATGTTCAGATTCGCTTCCACGAGTGTCCAAAATTAACGAAAAAGGAAAAAAAGCCAAAAGCCGCAGTCGTGGAAAGCTCACGAAGCGAACTAAGAGAAATTGAATGAAATGTGACGACACGAATTGTTTCTCTTCACCGATGTGAAGAGAAACATCGCCATAGACGAAGAGACACTGAGCACGATAATAGGAAGAATGATGAAAGAAGCAGAAATTGGGAAACGAGATTGAACATTTGAATCACAAATTAGGTTTCATTTCGGTAAACGTAAAACGAAATGAAAAAGAAACAAGAAAGGGTAAAAAAAAGCAACAAATTGAAAAAGGGTTGATAACAACAAAAACCAATTTCCTATACCAAAAAAGGGACCACGCTGGTTGTGCTGATATATTCAGTAATTTCGGTGTTTTAAAATAAAATTGACCGCTTGGACTTTTAGAAACGTTTAGTTTATTGAAATACAAAGACCTCCATATATATAACTATACGTCTATTAGCTAGAAGGTTTTCCAGTTAAAATATTAGGTCAATCGATTCAATATTCACACTAAACTTTTCTTAATTAAAAACTAATGAAATAAACAAGAAACAAAAACCTTTCAAAAAATCGTTTCGATATATATATATTTATATTAACATATATAGCTTAACTTCGAGAGAATCATTGTACAAGATATTGAAACGATGTATCCATATCCAGAGCTGTTCAATTAGTGCATTCTCGCTAGATCCTCAATAACTTTTAGAATCTCGATGGGATCTCTTGGTAGACCTGAAAACCCAATATAAAGACAAACAATTTAACTAATGGTAACGCACTTGGATCCCATCCTTTATCGCTGACTTTTTGTAATATACCAATGGCAAGAGAACGGTCCATGTCGAGAATCGACTCAACAAGATCCCCGTCCACGAAACCAAGTGGCTAAAATTTGCAAATGTTATACTTGAGCAATTTTGAGATCCAGGAGTCTTCCTTGAAATTTTGAAAACATTATAATTTACCAACCTGTTCAGTTCTTTTTTGAAATACAAATGTTCTATAGCTGGTGTGCTCAATGTGCATGCAATTTTTGACAGAATCTGCAATCGCCTTTTCAATTGCTATCAGGAACTTCTTCCATTTATCATCGATCTGAACTATCATTCCAATTGTTCCTTGATTGGTTCCAAACATGATTGGTTGAGTGTATTGTATAGCACTATCTTCTGGGTGGACTACAAGAGAAGATCTAACCATAACTTTGGGAAGTTCTCCGAGATACCAGAAGCCGGTAGGTTCAAGAACATATCTTCCATCATCAGTTATAGGGCGGCTTTTGTCAACTTCGACAGTGAACATATTCAAATGCGCTTCTCCTCCGAGAATTGATTCGGCTGTGATAAATTCACATGTTACCATCCATTGACTGTTCCAATCTTTGGCTACCTCCTCGAATGTTCCTTCCATCATTCTATAAGAGACCAATGATACGGATCTCATTATATCTGCAACTGCCACTTCTTCATTCATAACTTTCAAATCAAGCACAAGGATTTGATTGAAGTTACTACATTCCAAACGCAGTTCTTTTTCTGGAGTCCATTCAAAAAGTCTTATGGAACTATTGATTCCAGCTACTAATTTTCCGTTAAGAAAACGGATAGCAAGCGGACTTCCACGAACCACCAACTCATGCACACGGCGCAACTTGGTTCTTTCTACGTCGTCCACCTCGAAAACTACTATTCTTCCAAGTTTTGTTTCCGTTTCATCCGGATAAATCAGACCAGTTCCGACGATATAATAGGTGCTTGAATCATTTGCGAATTGACCAGATATGCAACTGTAAATTTAAATACGTATTTCGAAGAATCTGAAGACATAGATACCTTATCGCTGTTTCCCAAGGCCCAAATTCATGTGCATGGAGCACCTGAAACGTGTTTTGATCAAGAACCATGAAGCTGCTAGTGGATTTAGGTTGAGTATCACTTAGATGTTCTGGGCGTGTAGATGTAACTGAAAACTAGATAGATGATAATAAAAAAATGTGTAAACTGACTTTTCGGCCGACTTTGAGTAGTAACAAGAGCGCTTTTCGAAGCAAAGACTCTTTCGGTTTTAGATTCAGTTCGGGATGAACAAACCCCATAGGTACCGGTATTCTTCTGATATGCAATACGCATAACTGATTCTCCCATTGGAATAGAACGGACGTGGATTTTCTGAATATCATCTACCGTTCCGAAGACCATGGAGCTTCCATCTGATATGACAAGGCAATCCCTGGAAAACTTAACAATTTTTAAATGAGTTGGAACTAGGACTAATCACCGATAAGCGCTGGAACTCAATGAACAGACTGTGTTGACAATCTTCACATTCACATTTGAGAAAACCAATTTCTTGCTGGATGAGAAGATAATTACTGGACGATCGGAACAAACGAACAGATGCTGACGATTCTTGTTTCGGACGCGGTGGAGACTAGGAGGACGGGTGCCGACACTCGATTTTTTCGGTTCACCATGCGAACCAGTTTTGATATCGAAAACATAATAAATCAGTGCTCCGTCGCCGAAAGCAACAAGAATGTAATGTACATCTTCGATGCAGGTCGCGACAATAGAACGAGGAACAATTCTTGACGGAAGATCCGTTTGACATACCTAGGCGGACACTCTTAGAGCTATTACAGCGAGTCTATCACTTACAGTGTTTAAATCAGGCAACTGGACTACGTTCATGGAAAATGTCCTCCAGAGAGCTAGAACTAGGAAAGTACCCGGTTTTGTATGATCGTCCCCTTCATTTGAAATGTCTACACATGCAATTTCATCTTCGAATTTTCTCTCAGCTGTCGTAACAATATCGAGATCTCCCATTTCTTCAACGACACATGTCAAGAAATATACAGTGTCTCTTGCAGCAATGATAACTTGTCCATGAGCTGCATTTACTGCAACTTTCGAAATATTTTCGCCATTCGATGGTTTCCAAAATTTAGAAGGCCCCAAGGAAGACATGAGGCGTACTTGTTTTTCGGTAACTTGCAATACCACTCTAGAATCATTAGGCCCAAATAAAGTTCCTGCGAAAATTGTTGGCAGTTCGGTATTGATTTCTAGAAGCTTTACATCCTCGAGCTCTTCTCCGGTAATTTGAAGAACATGAGTCTCATCAGAAAGGGAGACAATCACATAATTATCTGTTGCATGATCAAGACGAATAGGAAAAATGCCAACGACTCCAGCTAGATCTACACTGGCTAGTTCATCAATTCCGATTCCATTACGAATAACACGGAGAGATCCATCTTTTTCAGCTCCAGAGCAAGTAACTAACTGCGGTTGACCGTCAGATTCCACCATCACCATATCGCGAATCGGTCCAATATTACTGTAGGTCTCCAGAATCTATAACAAAGTTTTTAACTGAATATTTGCTATTTATGAATCCCCCACCACAGAGTAACTTCCTCCATTAGGAACAGTAATTAGTCGGATGAGCTGTGAATCTCCGAGCCTTGATCCGACAAAAACAACTCCGTTGTCGATGTAATTGATGGTATCAGCAATTGAGGTTTCTCCAAGATAGTCAATTCGCATTTCTTTCACCGTGTAGCCAGATGGCCCCTCAATCACGTTCAGGAGCAGCATAAGAAGACGGCCGTCTGTATCCGACAATATGAATCTTTCTCCTGAAGCATCCACAATTCCGTGGCATGTGAAAGTAGTGTTTTCCAGTAGAGCACACGTGTAAGGAACTACTCCCCCATCGTTGTCATTTCTGGAAAAATCGAAATCAAATTGCCATTTAGCAATTTTCTCACGATTTGTAAAGAACGGAATTTGATCCGAGGACTATCACTCCACTGATCGGAGATGGAACTGGAATAAGAACTGTTGAATCAGCCGCAATACTAGCTTGTCTGGAGAATGTGCGAAACTCTTTGTCATGCATGTTCAGGTCGGAAAATTGAAGATGTTTTCCCTTATCATCGTCGTAGATGAACGCAACTCGGTAAACATCGTCTAAAGTGTTTTCATCAATTGGTGAATAAAGCAGACCAACAGTTACCATCACAAGTATCGACAAACTTGAAATCGGAGACGTTAGGGTAGTCGAATCTAACATTGAAATGACGAAGATCAGTACCGGACTCCCACTGAATCATTTTAACACTACCCTCAAAAGCTCTAATAGCAATTAGTCCATTTCTGTGAATTGTGAGGCTGAATAAGTTATCAGTGGCTCTCCCGGTTGGATCCGCGATACTGCCAGCAGCTCGAGTTACCACTTTTCCGTCTCGATATGCTAGCACTGCCATGTGCCATTTTTCAGTGACAACGACCAACGAGTGGCGTTTCTGAAAAGCTATCTAATTGTGCTGGCATAAAAATTCCGGTAGGTGGTTCGAAAATTCAAAAAAATTCCAGAAAGTTTCTAAAGCCAGCCGGAGGCTAAACTTAAATTACGTTACAAAAAGGTTTTAAATACTTAATTAGAGGCTATAGAATTCTTAATTTAAAGAGCGCGTGCCTAACGGAATGTTCTTTTCTTTTTCTGGATTGTCTTCATTTTTTGACAGTTTCGAAAAAACGTTTATCACAAAATTGTTTTTTTTTCTTATGCCACGAGTCTACAAGAAGTTTTATTAGTACCTTCCGTCGCTGTTTTGGCCAAAATTCTGGCCCAGAACGGAAAAACAGTACTCCCGAAACGATTTTTCGCTAGAATCTTCCCGTTTCTTCAAAAACCGAATTTTCTCTAATTTTCGTATCGAAAAATATCGATACTTTAACGATATTTATTATATCGCGTCTTATTGAAAGATAACTCGAAAATAAAATCCTTCATTCAGTCTCCTCAAAAATATCTCTATGAATGGTTAATATAGTTCTCAGGCTTCCAGATACATTAGATTAACATTAAAAATTGAGGGAGAACGGTATCCTCGTATAAATAGCTTTAAGTTTAATCAGAATATTGAGTGATTTTTCATATAATTTCAGGTCGAAGAGGACACTGTTAATACTCGCACTGATTTTTTTTGTGCATTTTGTGATTAGCCATTAAAACTGCTTTGCTTTATTTGTAGTTTCAAAATTTGCTTTTCTAATTTTTTTCAGAAGTTTCTCCGAAAAGATTTGCCTGAGTCCGACGCAGTGTGTTGCACTGACACTTTTGTAAAAATTATCGATATAGATTATCAACACGATACAGACACGATAGCAATGAAAAAGTATTGGTACAAGACAAGAGCAACATTAATTATTGAATCTATTTGTTTATAATTCATATATATAAACTAATATGTGCAAGTTTAATCAAAGTATTGTTAGACTTTAAATTCCTTGGTTTATGTGGAAATCACTCAATATTATGATTAAACTGAAAACTATTTATCAGAGGAAAGCATTCTCCCTCAATTTTTAATATTACTCAATCGTAGTTTTGAACCAGTGAACTCTATATTAGCCATTCACGGAGTTGTTTTCGGGATGCTAAATTGAAGGATTTTATTTTTGAGTTATCAGTGTTGAAGAAACCCCTTGTAGCGAATACATTTCTTTCTCATCCTTACTTTCTCAGATACTTTACGCTGATGCATTAAAAAGATTTCCTGCATCCATGAATCAAAAATACAATTCTAAAACTTTTAATGCGGTGGTGAACGACCAACCAGAAATATTCTGACAACTAGTTTCTTTTTGAATTATAATGATTTTAGATTTTAGAACGACGCCATACTGGGCTCATTTAATACTCACATCGCGTTTGCTTTTCACTAATGCAATTGAGAGAACTTGGCCGTAAATTGGTATTTCGCAAACATTCTTCAGTCCTTCTGGTGAGACCAATTGCACATCAATGCGATTTCCGCGTGCAACGATTAAGTTGACATTTTCATGACCTTAATTTAAAAATTAAGAAAATACCCTGGCGCCTCTCATCAGTCAAGCTTACCAGTAAAGTTTCCAACAACCGATTCGACTACGACGGAAGCTTTTTTGGCGGAAACACAGTAGCTGATCGGCATGGATAAGATTTAGAGAACGGATGGAGAGTTGGCTTAATAGAAAGGAGTGATTTACAGAAATTCGAATGATTTATTCTTTTCGCGCCATCCGCGAGCTAACAAAATAAGTTTCCGGTGACTCCGATCTGGACCCAAACAAGGTGACGACGGTCGAGGAGTACGTTATTGAGTGTCGGAGTTTGAAAGTGAATTGGGCCCCATTGAGAAATAGGTGTACGAGCGGAGTGTCGTTTCGAGAAACCAATTATTTAGAGTGGGTATTCTTCGATATTTTTTCGGAATCTTTAATAAATGACTTTATTTTAAAGGCATGAACTTCCCACAAATTTCTTTTAAAATAAAAAAAATATATATTTAATTTCAGAAAAAATGAACCAGGAAGAAATCATTGAAATATTTGCTGAAAGTGATGATGATGAGGAAAGCCATCCTGGAAGCATTGAACCCGAACAATCAACAGCTGGACTGCACACAAATGCAACACACAGATTTGATTATGCTCTTCAAAAAAACGAAAACAGGGAAAATTATGAGAATAAGGCGAAGCTTTTAGATTATGGCACTAACTGGTTTCCGGTGTGTGGTGTTAGTGCAGTTTGCTTTCCAGGTTTGACATAAAAATTGAAACAAAATTTCTCAGGAATTATTAGATTTCAGAGCAACGACTTCCTATGAAATTTCATGAGGATGAACGCGAAATATACGATAGAATAGTCGGGAGTGCTCGAGCCAACGGATTTGTTGTTTTATTTCCTTTAGATATCCTAGAATGCAAAATACTTCCACATATTGCAACCCTTTCAAAAGTTATTCAAGCTAACCCAACGACGCTGAGCCTTGAGCTTATGGGTGTTCATCGATGCAAGGTCCTTGCTTATAATCTGTATGCCATCCAATATCCATGCAAAATGAACAATTTTTTTAAGGGAGATTGGCGAAGCACATGCCCAGCTGTTACCAGAAGTCGAGCTTTCACCATTACTTCCTAAGTATCTACCTAAGTACGCGAAGAACACATCGGATTATGAGAAGCGTTGTTTGGCATCTCGAGTAACAGGATACCCATTCCTCTCGATTCCGAACATAACAATGAAGCACATACATGAATGTTTAGAACTACTAGGGAATATAATTGGAGAAGAAGCAGCTAATCAAGCAATCTCTCGTGGTTTGACCTACTTCAGTTACTTCGCTGCTAATCATGCTTTCTCGAATCGTAAAACAGAGTACAATATGCTTAAGGAAAACTCCGCCAATGCTCGAATAGCTACTGCCCTAAAATACTTCAAAGTTTATACGGGGAAATGCTCAAAGTGTGGAAATCCCATATTCCGGAATGAACACATTATGAGGCTTCCAGATCAAACAATGACACATGTGAATATGCATGGATTTGTGCACAAGATTAGTCTTCTTTCGAAAATTAAGAACTACCGTCGCTCAGGTATTCCATCCTACGAGTATACATGGTTTTCAGAGTAAGTTCCCAACAAGTTCCCGTGCTTATTTATAATGTCTTAACCCTCAGTTATGCTTGGATTATCATCGTGTGTTCACGTTGCAATCAGCATATCGGTTGGGAATATATCAGCATGAACTGCAACCCAAGACAATTTTATGGAATACAGCGTGAAGGAATCACCTTTGAAAATGGCATTCTAGAAAACGATCTTGAAGAAAATGAAGATCAGGATTCCGAATACCACCACGAACATTCTGAAGAGGAATGATTTCTCCTATAAACCCTTACGTATTTTACGAGATTTTAAATCAGTAAAATCTGCTCAAATTGTTATGTGTATTTGTTAAGATAGTTAAGAACCGCAATAATAGGGGAACAATACGTTTTCAACAAAATGTTTACGATGATGGATAATAGAAGCCGACAATAAAAATTTGATGACATAAAATATAAAATCGAATTCCATTTATTATTACTTACATTATCGAAAAAATTTAACAAAGTACTTCTCTTTTCCAGTCCACGTTTTTCTAATTTTCAAATCAAATCCTACAATTATTGCCTTCCTCGGGTGATCCACTAAATAAAATATTTTCACATTTTAATTTAGATTTTTTGGCATTGTAGAGCGAAATACGTATCAATGGCAACTTGATAATTACCATTATCTGGTTTTTTAGAAACCAGTCAGGAGGGCAGGGGCGAGTATCTTGCATATTGGCATCTGAGCGAGGTGGGTCGTTAGGAAAGTTTTGCGTGCGTTTCGCGATATTCTGCTAATTCTATAGAAGACAAAGATTTACGAATACACATGGGAGGATAACCGGTAGTAGTGAATGATCCTAAATTTCGCACATAGGAGATTTTTCCAGAAATAAGAATAGCTGGGTAAAACAGTTTTCAGAAATCTTGTCTTGCATATATATTGTCATTGTGAGACATCCAACATTCAAATTCTAACTTGAGAATGTTTTTCGTTTTTTTAATTGTCAGATAGTTCTTTCAATTTTTAACAAATTTCGAACTGCATTGTATGGTTCACAAGCTTCGATTGACTGGAATTCTTCGTAGGCGAACGGCTATTGGATTATCACATTGATCTATTCTCCGAAGGCTAGTTTTTTCTATTTCTTTTCTTCCGATTTTCCGCTGTCGCCGACGATTCTTGCGATATCAAAACTTAAATCTAAATGTATGATTAGAAGGAAATAATAATTAAGTAAAATGTAGAGAAGGATATCTTGTTCTATGATCATTGCATCATAATCCGGTGGTGTGGATTACTTCAACGGGAACTTCTTTACGAATAGATATTTTTAATTGCGGAAAACTAACCAAATTGAGTATTTTGAAATTATAACAAGTTGGCAACCGAATTGGATGCCAATTCACTTCATCGATCAGGCACGCTCTGTTGATTTCACCATTTTAACAGTTTACGTGTAGCCCACCAAACCGTTTCATAATGCAATGATCGAATACTAAAGCGGAGCAACGAAGGATCCAGGGATTGAACATAATGTGGTAGAAGAGGATGGACAAGCTGTCGGCCGTTGCAATAGGATTCGACAACGATATTTAATTGTTTTTCTTATTTTTCTGACATCCACTATGAAATAAACTCTAATTTATTAGTATTCTCGTGTGATATTTAGGTACTTGAATATTAAACAGCTCGCCATACGACGCTTCGCTACTGTTGTCTGAGCTGTGCGTACCGCTTTGTAGAAACACCCGGTTGTAGCGCGTCAGTCCATTGTTCCCGCGTAGTCTTAAATAATTATTCTAGTGGGTCCCAAAAAAATCAATTGCAACGCCGCATATTCAACGTTGCATAGTTCCGCACAGTTTTAACGCGTGTCTTTTTCTATTCGTTTAATTTTGTTTCTTCTTTTTTCGTAGCTTCTTTTTCTACTTCGATTTTGTAAGGGCTCATTTTTGGGTAGAGCATATATTTTTTATAAAATTAGTTTAACCTGTTTTTACTACTTTTCAATGTTTTCGAATATGAAACATAAAATCAAAATATTCTGTAGTTTCCGAGCTAAATTTAATTGAAAACTGTAGTTCGTGCATTTTGCCGGAGCGCGTTTGGCACATTTTCGGTGGGACGCAAGATGCAGTGATTTGAATTCTGTACGTCGTGACATGCGTTGCGTACGCGTCGCGGTTGCCTACATCTTAGCGTTTTGCTACTCCTCGCGTTAGTTCCATCACTTCAATAATTCCAACGTTCGCACATGTCATTTTGTATATTTTGTGCATGCTATTTTACTGAAAATTTTCTGGGTTTTGAATTTAAATTAATTTTCTATATTCAGGCTCAATTCTTATCATTAAAAATGGTGAAGGCTACCAATGTCGATATGTCTTTGGATGACATCATTTCTAAGACCAGAAAGACGAACACCAGCATTCAAAAGAAGCCATTCGGAGGATCACGACGCGGGAATGGAAGACCAACTGGTATTCCACGTCGTTCTGGAAGCAGTGGAGGAGGGTGGAGAGATTTGGACGCCGTCGACAACCATGGAATTTCTAATAGAGGGAACGGTAAGCTTTTTTCAATTTTAATAATAATTTTTTTTAATAGTGTTTGGCATGTAATATCAATTTTTGTAAGCCACCATATATTGTTGACTGTATGCATCCCACGTTTAACCTCATATATCTACCAGTGGAAAGTTATAGCTCCGTCTGCAGCCCACGTTTAACCTCATATATATCAGTGGAAAGTTATAGCTCCGTCTGCAGCCTACGTTTAACCTCATATATATACCAGTGGAAAGTAGAACTTTCTGGAATGTCTTAGAAACATCGCAAAACAATGTCTATCGAAGTTGTAGTTTTGCAATTTTGCAAAAAAAAGGTCCTGGACAGACAGACGGAGCTATTTGCTTAATAATTAGTAGATAACTGACGGGTAAACCACGAAGTAATTTATGCAAATAGGCCGTGATCATGTGTCCTATGGTTTATGAAGTATGGCAACATACCAAATTAAATTAATGAGCATAGATCCACAATCGGTGGAAATAATGTGCGGGACATTAAAGAAGTTAGCGATAAGACTTGTAAGACGATGGAGGATATGGGAAACAACCAACTGTCACCCGTAAAATCTGCCGCGGTTGACCTAATGACCTAAACAAATTCGCGAACTTTTAAATATCTATTTATTTTCAGATGGAAAGATAATTCGAATTAATGTATCTAATCTTGCTTCTACCGTCATTTCCAGCGATTTGGAGGAATTATTTGGTGATTACAAGCTACACTCTGTTTCAGTCAACTTTAACGAACATGGTTGGTGGTGCTACTCACTTCGATTTATAATTTTTCTTTTCCAGGGGAATCTTTGGGAACCGGTGATATCTCGCTTACAAAGCGAGATGCGGACAGACTTGTCCAAAAGTACAGTGGTGTCGCTCTCGACGGAAAGGTACACTACTGGGAAACTACAAATCGATAACAAAGACTTTGAAAACAATCAATTGGGGCTTCTGTATCCTGTTTATGTTCTTTAGAGCGTGGTCTCCAGCGGACGCTTCTGTTGCGTTTTGCTCATCACTCAATAGTCTCTACAGCACGCATCAGCCCACCCAGACAACCAGAACGGCTGATTCATCTCACATAAAAGAAAGAAAGCACCTGTTGAGATTTTTGTTGAGTGTCGCCGTTCATTCGATCGAGCTCGTTGAAATTAGAGTTGACTCGTGTCTTGATATGGACTGTGAGGGGAAGCCGGAGATTTTTTCGAGGGCCGCTGCCGTCACATTAATTGATTGGTTCAAGACTTGGTTATTCAAGATTTCAACGTTTCTAAATCCTGAATCCAGGTGACAGTCAGGAAACTTTTTATTTCAGATAATGAAGTTCGCAGTCATCGATTCTAGCAACATCGCTGGAAGAGTGGATTTCGGGAACAGAACACGCAGTGGTTCAGGAAACTCGACTCGTGGGTTCCAATCAGCACCACGTAGATTCAACAGAAGTAAGTTACGAGACAGACCAAATGGACTGTACCTTGTGATTGTAGTGTTCAAATTTTTTCGTCAATTAAACAAGCTATATTGCCGATTTTTGTAAAGTACACGACAAATATGAACTAAATTTTTCTAGGGTACGACGAATCAGAATTTTTAAAAGTAGAAATTTTCGGAATAGATCTCACCAACAGCTGAACAATCTCTTAATAGAACTCCCTCAGAGTAGAGATAACTAGTGCGCGCTAAAAATCGTATTTGGTAAGTAACTCAGTTGGGTTAGAGAATTGTACGAAAATATGAAGAAAAAAAAATATCTGAATACGGTTTATGTCTAAATGAGTGATTTATTTTACCATCTGAAAAAGATCCGTAGGTTTCCTGTCCCCAAAAAAAAGTTTGTCCAGTTTTTAAACAATACTTATTTTATCGTCACTGATAAAGGCTCGTTATTCTCGTTCGCACATTAGCTCAATTTAACCTCAAAGTTTGCGCGAGGTGACGCCTCGTCCCCTTCTATTGTTGTCTAATACTCATAATATACAGAACCAGAAGACTTCCTTCGCGACGGAGTTCACGAGGGAGACGTTCGAAGAAGTGGAAGTGGTCGCGGTGGATTTCGTAAAGGAGGACGTGGTGGAGCTCGTGATTCGAAACCGAAAAAGACTGAAGCAGAACTGGATGCTGAGCTCGAAGCCTACATGGCTAAGCGTAATGCTTAAACTTTCGGAATAGCGCTGGATTTAATTCTGTGTCTTAAATTCCATTCGTCATTTCATTTTTGTTATCATGAGTCAATCCTGACCATTATTGGTATTTGTTATAAAACTGAATGATTAATTTTCTTATTAATGTAATTAAAAACGCAAGTTTTTTGCTACTCGCGAGTGATGGAAAAACGCAAAGTGCATTTGAAATGCATTTTTCGGTATCATATTAAACTCGAGAATCGCGAGAATGTCGTTTTAGATTACATAAATAAGACGGTAATTCTGCCCTCACCTTTTTTCTTGTCTTCCTCTTTTTGATCAGAAATGTTTATTAATATGCAACATTATTTCATTTGCTCTACTTCTCAATTTATCGTTACACTTCCCTCTTTCCCGTGTCACTCATGATCTACTTTTTTTAATTAAGAACTTTTAATATTTGAGAAAAAATACATTGGGTCAGTTGTTTTTTTTTTCAACACAACGGAGTCGATTTTCGATGCAAGAATATCGTTGTCATTTCATGAACCGCTTATTCAGAAAAAAAAAACGTAATACAGATGAGTTGTGGGTTTGTGGAGGCTCCGGAATGGCCAGCTCCACAAGCGGAAATAGGAGAGAAAACTATATTTGGGAGGATGTTTCATTTTGGCACAATTTTTGCTTTCTCTACAATAACTATGGTTTATTCAAAGGACTTAAAATGGAATTATAGTTGTAATTTAGATTGGAGCCGTTACAACTTTCTTCGCTCTTCAGTGGATGCCAGTGACTTCATTTATTGGTCTATTTAATACCCTGGCTTTCCTACTTTGGAATTATTTAACAATAGTGAATCTTTTTAATGCTTCGTTCTTCGGTCCAGGCTATGTCCCACGTGGGTGGCGGCCAGCTGACGAAGAGAATGAGAAAAAACTTCAGTTCTGTGCTCCGTGCAACGGTTTCAAAGTTCCGAGATCTCATCACTGTTCAAAATGCGATAGGTGTTGCATGAAGATGGATCATCATTGCCGTGAGTGGATGTTGCTAAATTTCAAAACCTTGTTAACTTATCATTCCGATTCCTAATCATGCTGGTAAAAATTTCAGCATGGATAAATAATTGTGTTGGTCACCGCAACCATCAATATTTTCTTCGATTCTTGTTTTTCTCAATTGTCGGTTGTCTTCATGCAGCCATTATCGACTGTTCAGCACTCTATCACGCATTTTTCTATGGATGGTATAAGAGATTCGGGGATGGAACGGAGCCTTTAATATCTCTTACACCTATTTCTTTCATTTCTTTAATATGTGTCATTGCCATGGCCACAGCTGTTGCTCTTGCTCTTACATTTCTTCTTATCACGCAATTACGATATGTGATCCGGAACAGAAATGGAATTGAAGATTATATTCGTAAGTGGTGCCTCTCATTACTTCAATTCTTGTTTTGTCAGAGGGAAAATCTCTCAACATGCGGAAAGTAACTGAAACCGATGACGAAGAAGACATCGAATGGATACGTAGTTTAGGAGAATGGAAATATCCTTACGACTTAGGATGGAAAAGAAACCTTCATGAAGTGTTCGTCGGAGTTTTTGATGGTAGAACGCGAGGAAATGGAACATGGTGGCCTGTAGTAGAAGGATGCAATCAATTTACATTTACTGTGAGTTATTTTTCAACAAGCAAACAGATTTGCTTTCATTGTGAAATACAAAGATACATGACCAACTTCTACCAGAACATGATATGTAGTAAAGCATGTATCAGATTTGTGTGACTATTGAGTTGTTCACAAAAAGCTTAAATTTTTACCTGATTCCACTTTAAAAATTAGAAAAAATAGTATAACACACAACCGGCGCACTTGTGGATTCCCATAGTAGCATTACGTGACATCTGATTGTCGTTTAAATTGTACTTGGAGAGCACATCCACTAACGTAAAGTTGAACACTTTCGAAAATACTTCTCTTCATTTCATTGCTTTTAAAATGAATTCGCTGCTCCCGATTTAAAAAAAATCTGTTATTCTTAAACATTTCTTTCCCTCTCGTCAAAATCAAAGAATGGATAACCGTAACGGCGAACGAGGTGTGTTATTGAAAATTATCCGGAAATCGCATTATAATGAAATGATAAATCACATATTTGTAGGTTCCTAAAACAATTTTAATTATGAAATAAAAATGTATAAATAGCGTGCCATGCTGATATCATGGGGAGGGAGTGTATCTTTCAAGGTGTATCATTGAGATAATAATACGGGTTCTTATAACGTAATAATCGTCGTGTTAGTCCGTTGAAATTCGTATTCTTTTAGTTTTTTAATTGTACTTTTTTTTAGAAACTTGCAATCTTCTGACAAAGCATTAGTCGATCCGATCCCGTTTAGTTTTTTTTAATTGGCGAACTGGTTCAAAACATTTTTGTTTTTAAATATTGTTTTTCACAGTTAGCAGTTTAATAGAGTTTGACCAGAAAAATGATATCGCGATTAAAAAAGAACCAAATAGAAACTAAATAAATATGCTTTAAAAAATCGAAAACCTGTGGCATCGATGACTGTTTGTCATCTTCTTAGGATGGAGCCGATGCGACTGTTCAAGACTGAAAGTGGAATCTGGGGTTCACGTGTCTGCAACTGTTGGAATTACTCGTGCGCATTTCACCCACTAATCCCAGAAAAAAGTTCTCAATGGGAATAAGGTCCGAACTCTGGATTAGCCACTCTGTGTCTTTCGGATCATTATCGTTATGAAATCAAAAGCGAACTGATATCTTGGATGGAATCTTGTTCCAACAGGGTTTCTGAATTAAATTATATCGGACGCGAAGAGCCTATAACTGCTTTCGTCACTCCAGAAACCCCTCTCTCACTATTGGCGAGTACAGTAGAGATAAGCTCGCCACAAGGTCACATGTGCTGCTCTATTGAAGTCAGATATCAAAGTCAAGCAATTCAGCTTGGATTAGGTGATGTCGGATTGTTCTAACACTAAGCACGGCTTTTCCTCGGGTGAAATTCTTGTCTCTAACATTTTTCAACACTTTGCTCTTTGGTTGTTTCTCGTGGTTCGTATGATGTTCCGATCATCATACATCCTTAATTCCTTCGAGCATCCTTAAGAAGAAAACCTTCTCTACATCCTTGAGAGGGGCGTTTCTATTTTTAGTGAGCGAGATGAGAATAAAAAGTTCGTACAGTTGCAAACCGTTTTAGTTCAGATCTCACTTTCTGTTTTAAGACGTCTCATCGACTGTATGCCATGAACATGTCGGGTTAACATCGATGCCAAAAGCTTTACAACAAAGTATTAATCTTATTTTGTTTCTATTCGGTTTTCTATCGCGTACTATTATTTTCGGGATAAATTAAAATAAACGGGTAATTGTGAAAAACCTTAGAAAAAACAAATTTCATTCTGAATCAGTTCTCCGATTAAAAAAAAATTTGAACGAATTTTTTTTCTAAATTTTGAATCCTTTACGAAGCTTCTATTCAATTTCTAAAAAAAACTACTGTAAAAATATCAAATGAAATATTTAAATGACCGTTGCTGCATATATATATATATATATATACAGTACCGGCCAAAAAGATATTCGCAAACAGTTTTTCGAGCATAACTTTTCTGAAACTTCCCGGATCGTTTTGATATTTTGAGACACAATTTAAAACGGTATAAGAAGTTGATTCAACAACAAGAATAATCAAATTTTCAAAAATTTGAAAAAATATCGAAAAATTTATGAAAATGGCAAAAAACTGTAAAATGGAACTTTGACTTTTGAGATCTAGGAAAGACCGGTAGATGGAAAACTACAATAAAACATGACTAAAATAGTTTTAATACTTCGTTGGGTAGCCTTTGGCGTCGATGACCGCCTGACATCTTCTTGGCATCGAGTCGAGAAGGGTGTCGATAACAGACAGGGGGATGGCCTTCCAGACAGATTGGAGTTGATCGAATTTCTGATTGGCATTCGATGTACGGACCCCTCTAAGTTGTCTCTCGACATGCTCCCAGATGTGTTCGATCGGATTCAAGTCAAGAGAATGATTGGGAAAGTCCAGAAGATCCACGTGGCGGCGTCGGAACCAGTCCTTGATGTGCTTCGAGGTGTGTTTCGGGTCGTTATTCTGCTGAAAAACGAACGCCCGGCCCACATTAAACCGTGCCCAGGGTCTCATTGTGTTTTAAAAGATGTCTTCTTACACAAATCGATCCATGATGCCCGTAATTCTTCTCAGGGGGCCGATTGAAGTCCCAGAGAAACGTAGCGTAGCATGGGCCAGAGCTCATCTTCACTGGGGACGCCAGGATTGGGCTAATCACGTGTTCGGTGACGAATCCAAGTATAATCTGTTTGGTACTGACGGTATCAAATGGATTCGCCGTCCGGTTGAATGTCGGTTCAATCCCAGCTACCAGCTCCAAACCGAGGTGGTTTGGAGATGTTTCTCTGGGACTTCAATCGGCCCCCTGAGAAGAATTACGGGCATCATGGATCGATTTGTGTAAGAAGACATCTTTTAAAACACAATGAGACCCTGGGCACGGTTTAATGTGGGCCGGGCGTTCGTTTTTCAGCAGAATAACGACCCGAAACACACCTCGAAGCACATCAAGGACTGGTTCCGACGCCGCCACGTGGATCTTCTGGACTTTCCCAATCATTCTCTTGACTTGAATCCGATCGAACACATCTGGGAGCATGTCGAGAGACAACTTAGAGGGGTCCGTACATCGAATGCCAATCAGAAATTCGATCAACTCCAATCTGTCTGGAAGGCCATCCCCCTGTCTGTTATCGACACCCTTCTCGACTCGATGCCAAGAAGATGTCAGGCGGTCATCGACGCCAAAGGCTACCCAACGAAGTATTAAAACTATTTTAGTCATGTTTTATTGTAGTTTTTCATTTACCGGTCTTTCCTAGATCTCAAAAGTCAAAGTTCCATTTTACAGTTTTTTGCCATTTTCATAAATTTTTCGATATTTTTTCAAATTTTTGAAAATTTGATTATTCTTGTTGTTGAATCAACTTCTTATACCGTTTTAAATTGTGTCTCAAAATATCAAAACGATCCGGGAAGTTTCAGAAAAGTTATGCTCGAAAAACTGTTTGCGAATATCTTTTTGGCCGGTACTGTATATATATATACCGTGTCGTGCAAAAGTATACGAACCGGGGTGATTTTTACCGAAACTCGACTTCGGATGATCCGATCGACCCCAAAGTTTCAGGAATTGAGGAAAACGCTTAAAATATAAGTTTGAATAACAAAAGAACAAATTTACTCAAAAAAAAAGTTTTTTTTTTGAAAAAAATGTTAAAAATTGAAAAAATGGATATTTTGATTTTTGATATTCGTGGAAAGAAAAAGCAAAAATGACAAGTTAAAAATCGGGGGAAATGATACGAAATGATTAAATTAACTTAATACTTGGTCGCCATGCCTTTGGCTTTGATAACCGCCTCACATCTTCTTGGCATCGAGTCGATCAAGTTCATCAGGGTCTGAAGTGGGATTTTGGTCCATTCTTCCTTGAGTTTCTCGAATTTTTCGGTACACTTGTTTGCTTTTCCGGCTTTCAAACGTCTGCCATGGACCACCCAGAGATGCTCAATGGAATTCAGGTCAATGGGATTCGGATTGGATTGGCCAGGTTGACTTGACGCTGTGCGAACCAATCCTTGAAAAAGAGGGAAGAGTGTTTCGGATCGTTGTCTTGTTGGAACAACCAACCACGACCTATCTGAGACCTTCCATATGGCAACATTTCCTTCCCCAAAATGTCCTTGTACATGTTCCCTGTACTTGTACTTCGTATTTGTTCTTAAACTTGGCGTGGAAGCTGCCCCAAACCATGACATTACCACCACCGTTCTTAACTGTCGGAACCTGGTACTTGGGATCGTACCATTTGTTAACTGGACGTCGTACACGAGTGATTCTTTCTAGCCAATCATCAAATACTTCGATTCGTCGCTCTACAGTACCTTATTCCATTGCTGAGATGTTCAGGGCAGATGATCCTTCTATCACTTCAATCGAGTCACACGGTTCTTCTCGGAAATCATTTGCTTTTTCACTGGGCGCCTTCCGAAGAGTCCAGAATCACACGTCTTTTGACAGTGTCGTTGGACACCTATAAGTCATATCGATTGAAATTTTTTGATAAATGCCCAAAAAACTAACCTCGACTCCAAATTGACCCTTCACTTCCGAGTTGATATCCGTACTTGTCAGCCGCGGATTTTTCTTGCACATCCTGACAATGATTCTGTCGGTTCCTGGTGATGTTTTCGAAGGTCTTCCAGCTCCTTTGGATCGGTTTTGAGTGTTCAAAGTTGCCCAGATAACCGATTTACAAGCCTTGAATTGCTTCGCGAGGGTGGGCATGTCCAGACCCATCTAACGACCACGGATGATAGTCATTCGCTGAGATTCTGATAAATTAGGTAAGCCACGTGGTCTACCCATTCTAAATAACAATATTCGTGCGTAAAAGAACGATAATACTTGAAAAAAAGGAAAACAAAAAATCGGATTTTACCGATTTTCCAAAAATTCAAAAATAAGTTCGCAACTGTTACTGCTTACCGTAATTTATCATTCAAACTCATTTTTTAAGCGTTTTTCTCAATCCCTGAAACTTTGGGGTCGATCGGATCAGCCGAAGTCGAGTTTCGGTAAAATCACCCCGGTTCGTATACTTTTGCACGGAACTGTATACGAAATACACGAGTAGATACAGTGCCGGCCATAAAGGTATCATATTATGATTTTTCGACCATATCTCATTCGTTATATAACGAATCAATCTGATTTTTTCACAGTTTGTTCATGAAACAATAATGTATCAGTTAAGTACATTTGGATTCGTGAAACTAATGCATATTGGAGTAATTTCAAAAAGAACGAAAACAACAAAAACCCATATTTCTTCAATGAAACTTCGTGCTCTTAGAAATTGTTCTATCTGCGATATTTTAATATTTTGTGAGAAAATCATATGTATCAATTACTGCGTGGCAGGACCCATTCCCGTGGCGGAGAAGCAACCCCAAACAGTGCAGGAACCGCCACCGTGCTTCATGGTTGGCAGTTGATACTTGGGGACGTAGCAAATGCCGGTGGGACGACGAATTCACTTCACACCATCACTTCCGAAAAAGTTGTACTTGCTTTCGTCCGACCAGACAATATTGGCCCAGTCCTGGCGGGTCCAATGAAGATGACTTCTGAACCAGATAGTTTGGGGTTGCTTTCCCGCCATGGGAATGGGTTTTCTCAAGCGCATCATCGGTAATCTCGTCCGCTACGGATATGAAAATATTTTGGAGAACACCATGAGACCCTGGGCACTTTATAGCGTAGGCTGTACATTTCTGTATCAGCATGATAATGGTTCCAAACATCGTTCTCATCACGTGCGCAATTGGTTCAACCGCCGCCGTGTCACCCTTTTGGATTGGCTTAGTCAAAGCTCTGACCAGAACATCATTGAGCACCTATGGGTGAAATTTGAAAAGAGATTAACCGGTAAAACTGCTTCAAACATCGACAGGAAGTTCAAATTTCTCCAGGATAAGTGGAAGAAGATTCCCCAATCAACCATCGACACAATCATCGATTCCATGCACCGTAGATGCCACGCAGTAATTGATACATATGATTTCCCCACAAAATATTGAAATCTCGCAGATAGAACAATTTCTAAGAGCACGAAGTTTCATTGAAGAAATATGGGTTTTTGTTGTTTTCGTTCTTTTTGAAATTACTCCAATATGCATTAGTTTCACGAATCCAAATGTACTTAACTGATACGTTATTGCTTCATGAACAAACTGTGAAAAAATCAGATTGATTCGTTCTATAACGAATGAGATATGGTCGAAAAACCATAATATGATACCTTTATGGCCGGTGCTGTATATACGAAAACTAATCCACCCTTATTTTTCGTTCTTCGCCTTGATGTTTGGCTAAAAATATTTGTGTTACTTTCAGATTGACCAACTTCGACAGAAAGAATCGAAACGTGGTCGAGCTCGAATGATCACTATTAATGAAGACTTCTCGGCTTCATGTTGTGCTTCTCGAAAGTTTGGCTGGAAAATTTGGGTAAAACAACCAATTATCGACGGAAAATGCTTAAAAGTAGCTGCTGGGGAAACCATCATTGTTACTCGTGGAATTTCTGGCTGGGTTTACGGTTACCGAGAGGCTGATCCTCAAAACAAGGGGTGGATTCCGATTGACATTGCCAATTGTAAGACATTCGAGGATCCAAAGACAGACACTATTAGTGAAGGGGATGGAACAGATGACACAGTTACTAGCGAAGAGAACAAGAAAGACCAATAATTTATGTAGTGTTTAGTTGTTACTTCTACTTGTTGAATGTCCATGTGGTTTTTACATTTCTTTAATTCTATTCAAATGATCAAAAGCATCATTCCGAGCAAATTTAGTCCTAATCTAATCGGAATAATGAGATAATAAAATTTTTTATAGCCTTGTAAAGTCACCTGCAAAATGTCTCAGCATGTAATAGGATTTGGTCGGGAACCTCTCCGCGATTCAGCCCTTACCCCTCTTATACTTCTTTGAATCGTTCTTTTCCGCTTCGTTATAATTTGTGTACAAGCGAGCACTGAATAACTGGAGACGAAAAGAAGTCTCCGCATTTAGAATACTCTCTGAGCGTGCTCAGCGGTTAATTATCTTGGAATCGGCGACGTAAAAGTGAATTATTGGCACGATGGCGTCCAGTAGAGGTATAATGGTTAGGCAAAGCATTTGAAAGTATTATCGCCGTAATAAAGTTCCGACATTTTTTCGAGCCCGCGAAAATCGGGATTTGAATTTAGAGGCTCCGCCCATTTCATCAGCGCATTTGCTATGCGCGATATATTTTTATCAGAAGAAACGAAAAAAAAAATAAATGACGCAAATTGATATATTTAAATATTCGAAGAAACGTGTAAAAAAAATTCACGATTAATACAATTTCGTTCTTTTAATCCAGTTTTTAGAAGAAAAAATAAGGAGCCTCTAAATTCAAATCCCGCTTTTCGCGGGCTCGAAAAAATGTCGGAACTTTTTTACGGGGGATAATAGAAAGCCAGCAGGTTTTCCTCTATTTTGGAAATCTTAATTCCAGGAATCTATCAATCTCTAGAGTAAGATTGGATCTCCTTCTCTGTAAAAAACTCCCTTAAACTAAAAGCAAATTGCAAGGCCCCGACACTTCAACGCATTCTGGTGCACCTTTCACGCTGCTTTCCTGGCTGCGTTTCTCCTTTTCTCAGAGATTTTAGGGAGAAATATTGTAACTTTCTGTTTCTCCATTGAGTTATTTTAAAGCTAAAATCTGGAATAGAAACTAATTTTATACAGTATAAGATAAACAATAAAACAATAAGTAAATATCACCTTTCTTTATCATATTGGGGGGAATCTCACGACTTAGGATATGTTGAGCACATATGCCATCTTCAAGAGACACAATGCCGACCTGTGCTCAAAATTACCTTAGAATGTTTTACTAACGGCTGTTTTTAGCACTTATTGGCAATGTTATAGAGCAAAAACGAAATAGATGGGAATTATTAATATGAAATTTACCTTTTACTTGTCAAAATTAGAAGCCTAATGGTACCAGCAGAAACAAAGTCAGTGTCGGCAAACGGCAAACACTCAATCAATTAATGTTGTATTCTCGACATTTTTGGCTCTTAACACTCTGCTTTCGAATGATGGCGCTGCAATTTCGACTGTCAGTTCTGAAAAATTCCTAATTTCTAAAGTTCAATAAATACAGGATGCGCCTGAAGTATGGTATTATCTGCTCTAGATGAAGTTCCGAACATTGGATCCGAATAAAAATTTTTACCCGCCTGATCGAACTGGATTAGGCGATTTTGTTTATTTCACCCAGAAAATCCAGAACCACCAAAATCGAGGGGGGACGCTATACTTTTGAAGGACACTGTATGGCTCGACATGAAGACTACTCTGGTTATGAAATAAAGCAACGGAAGTAATAACAATTTATTTACAGGGTGCGCCGAAAGTATGGTATTACGAGTTTCGCGCGAACTAGTGGGCACTGGCGCATTTTTCGTGAAATAATTTTACTTACATTATTTTCAGCATGTTCTGTTATAATTACCTTATTTCCGAATTTTCAAGTCTGATTTTTATCTTGATTTTTACAGGTATGGTGGCTCATTCTATACACCGAGACACCATCGGCCAAGACAACATCGGATAAGCTCTTGGAATCTCACAAACAATTTCTTGGAGAACTATTAAACGTTTTGATGAGTTGAATACACTCAAGAGCAGTTCAAAAAGCGGAAGACCTCGCACTTTGAATACTCCGGAGAGAATCAAGGCTGTCAGAGAACAAGTTCGTCGGAATCCGAATCGAAGCATGAGAAGAATGCGTTTGGCGCTTCGAATGAGCAATACGTTAGTCAGAAAAATCGTAAAAAGCGAACTCGGGCTGAATTGCCACGTATCCAAAAGTGCAAATCTCTACTTGCTGTCATGGCGATGGCGAACGATCAACTTCTCTCGATTCATCGCCAGTTCCGAATAGCCAGCTTCTTCGACAGACTTGAATCCGCTATCCTGTATTCAGTCGAGGGTTCAAGCACGTCCACATCCCAATTGTAGTCGATGAAGAGAAGTTTGGAAGCAGAAAGGACTTTCTTATCCCCACAATACCTCCGTAGAGGCGTTTCCGAGGAGACTCAAGGATGTTGTGAAGAACAAAGGCAACCGAACAACTTTGATATTTTCATTTTTAGAAAGGTTTCAATAAACCATTGTTGAATTTTCTTGTTGATACGGGTCATTTTGCGAAACTTACATCGCTTTGAATGTGTTACCATACTTTTGGCGCACGCTGTACATACAATTTAAAAAGTCTGCTGAAAATGAAAATTTGTTTTTGACTACCTAAATGTTTCTATAAATTTAATAGCTATTTTTGTAGAAATGCTATCGTTGAAGATGATCATCCGTTTCGAATCAGACAATATTTTTCAGCACATATTTCCTTTGAGGAAACATGCTATTTTTGGTGCTTCGGTATTCAATTTCCTCTAACAGGTGCCAAGAGTGTATCCGAAACAAGTTCTTCGCCATTCAGTCTTCAAGGTAATCTTAGGGGTCTTTTTCCGTCATTGCACTTCAATTTCTATGTAATGGGTTTGGAATTATTGAAGTAAATCCGTATAGGGGGAAGGCGAAGGAGCGTGAATGAGGTGGAGCCTAGATGCAAGCTGTCTGCTCCCATTTTTCTACGTTTTTTTCACATAATATTTTCCAGCGGCGCGTAAAAATAATTTGATAATAAAGAGTTTTATTTATTTAAAAAACGAAATAAAAATATCGATTTTTCAAAGTGTTATTTTTTTTTACTTTCTGTTTCTTGGATAATTTTTGTTGAATTACTTTATTGAATTTTTATGGGGTATCTACTTATTATTAAGCGAATAGTTCTGTCTGTATGTGACTCTGTCCAAGACGTTTCATTGAATAACTCAAAAGATCGTGGGTCTTTTACTTTGATATTCGGGACGGAGTCATGACCACCCGAGCGCTTCACATTCATTTATTTAGGAGGTTGTAGGGTAGTTGGGATACGGGACGGGATGTAAATTTTATCTGGTTTTTGGCGTTCTGCTAATAAATTGTTTTACTAACAAGAGGAAAAACAGAACGACTACAAATATTTCTAAACGAAAGCCAGTGGAAGCCAGTGGAAGTCGCGGCGTAGCCGCGAACTTTCCGCTGGTTTTTTATTATTTAATTACTATGAAGAAATGATTTTCTAATTGCCTAATTCTTAATATTTATCCAACTCGATAAATAGCCCAATCGTATGTTCCCCTATGTTGGACGAGCGACCTGCGCCTATCTTGCCGAACGCATTGATCGAGGGCTTCTTTCAGTCCAGATCGTAATTATAAAAAGTTCTAATCTTTCTTTTCTTCATCAACTGTTTTATTTATGCTTGTTTGTGTTATTACTTACATTTGTTTAAATTCTATAGAAATTACGTTAGGTAGAGAAGATTATTGTCAGTAAATACTTGCTCATGATTTTTGTAATAATTAAATTATAAATATTATCCAAGAAGCAGAAAGTCGACGTTTGATAGTCAATGAGTAAAAAAGTCAAATAGCATTTGTCATAAGAATTCGGTAAAGCCTACAGCGAATTTCGCTACTATTGTAACAAAACTAACGCAGCTCTCACTTCCATATTTGATATCTGTTTTCATTTATTTCAAACTTTTCCAATAAAAAATTTTGAAATCCATGCTTGTTGGTTAATAGAAACCAGTAATATTTGAGTGTCTGAAAATGTTCATTACTAAACAATTCTGGAATATATATTTAGCTACAGAGCACGATAAAGTGAACAAATTGCGCTGAATTTGCCCTTTTCTAGAAGTTGTATCTAATATCAGGTGATGCGCGCGAGCTAGATGCAGAAACTATAAAATCAATAAATATATTGAATAATAAATGTTGGCAGATTTTATTATTTCCTATGCCATCGTTTGTGGAAACAATTAGTTTCAACATAACGAATACTTGACGTCAGTGAGCAAAACAATAGCCTAAAATATTATTTGATGAGTCATAAATGGTCGGGAAATGTCTTACAGTGCCACCAGCCATCGGAAAAAATAAGATAGAGGAAGTGGTTAGTGAATTATCTGCGTTTCTCCATCTCCATAACTATTTTTCTCGTTATCGACTCGAAATCTCCTGCAGCGCGAGGAGTATGCCGCCGTGTCTCACTCACAAACATCCCTCCGCCCATTCTTTTCCTGACGAAAGCTCCGCCCAGTTTTGCGGGAAAGGCGTCTCGATTCGACATTGGTGTGACTCATTTCTTTTTTTTGTTGTATTTATTGATTCTTAGCAGCGTTCTACAAGAGTACAGTACCTAGCGAAAGCCTGATTTCGAAATCTTCTTGATACGTGGCTCACGAAGAGTAACGTCAACCATTATAGTCAGCTGGCTGCATATATTGAAATATCATTTGATTCACCATCTATATAGTTCCCACGCATCCTTCAATCATCTGAATATTCCAGGAAAATTACAGATTTGGCGTGAGAATGTCAAGGCAACATGTAAAGCTATAAAAGCGAGCGCGGTTACATCAACCCAAGGCAAACGCCATCTGTTTGAAATCGAGATGGCTTTTGCTTAAAAAAATCGAAGGCTCCGCATTATTATCTTAAAATCAGTTATTTTAGACAAAAGGCACCTTTTGATTAATATCGAATAGATTGTTCGTCTCTTCAGCATAACCGTTGTTTCAAAATTTAATAACGAGATCTCCTATTATTCATTTTCGGCCTTTTTGTCTTTTTTTACCACCTTTCAAACGATATTTCTATTGTGTCGGCGTTTCTTTCAGAACTCCCCCTGTTCTCATTGTTGTATGTTAGCACAGGAAAATGTTCTTCCTCTTCGTAGCACTCTGTTCTTTCAACCGTAATGTTATCATTTTTACCAACATCATAATCTGTGTAATTTCCGAGTTTAATGATACTCTTTTTCCTCTCTGTTGCTATTTTTTTCTCTATGAGTCTCTGTTCTCTCTGTGACTCGGACTCATTTATCGAGTTTCTCGAGGGATTCTCCTATTTTTCGCAAACCAACCGATTGGCTTCATTTTGCTTTATTCTCTCTTCGTGGTTCGCTCTTGAATTAGTCGAATTAGTTGTCACATTCTCGATCATCTCATTTTTCTTTTCAGAAAATGAACCACGTCGACGTTGATCAGATTCTCGAGGATTACGCGTGGCATCAATTTCAAGATGTTCAATCGCTTCGCAAGACTCGAATCGAAGACTTTCGTGGAATCGACAGAGATGACTGCGAGTTTGTGATCGTAAGTAGGGATACACCACTCGAGGAGGCCTTACTAAATCTGAAGGTCATCTCTCAAATCGTCTTAGCATCGAAAACGGGACCTCGAATAGTTCTTGTCTCCGAGAATTGTTTCTTCTTTTGTTCCACCGCACAACCAATTTATTATTGTAAAGAATGGCGCGTGCTGTTTCAAAACAGAAAGAATGGTTTTCTTCAGAGACGCATTAGAATAACATGATGGATACGAAACTATTGAGAAATCAACAAGCAAACTCGTTAAGAGTTATGTGTTTTAAACAAATAATTTGTTTGAATTATTTATTTATAATTCTCCATTAAAGAAAACTAAGCATGGTCGCTATAGTCCTTGCTTATTATTTGTTAGAATAAGTCGGTTTTCAATGATTGCTGTGTATTATTGCCTTATATTTTTTTTGGTTTTTAGAGCGAAACCCTGCGTAGTATAATAGTATTTGATTTTCGACACGATATCCAATATTTATAAAGCGGTAATAATATTATATTGCGATTAATAAATCATGAATCCGTGCATAATGACGCAAAAGTGTTATTAGTTAAAATGTGCCAGAGATAGCTAAGTGAAATAAATGAATTAAACAATTTCTGATTTTAGTTCTGCATTATTCCGAAAGAATTCGACCTTCCTCGATTTGGTTTTTTTTCTTGTGGGTTCAGTTTTGTTTGGAGGCGAAATTGTTTCTTCAGTCCTCTGATTGTATATATAACTACGACATAAAATGAGAAAGTTTTATATCTCTTCTTCAGTGTTTCAAAAAAAACCAGGTTCCTGGAAGCTGGAAATTCTAAATCTCCGGCTATTGTATCTGGCTTTTAGGGTTGCAATTGCAACTCCATTTGTAGATTATTGAATCCTGCGTATCCTCTTCCTTAAGATGTGCAGTTTTTGAATCGCTTAGTGATTAGCTTTGCTGAAATAGACTTCTGTAACGAAATTTCTTGTTTTTTATAAGTTACCTCCATATTACGATTGAAGTGTGACTGAATATAGTTTGGTGTTTATTCAAATTTAGCTTAACAATTTAAATCAATAATTGCAATAAGTATTAATATATTCAAGATAAATCAACTCTAAGCTTCTTCCTCGCGGTACGGAATTCTGTTCACGATTATGTAATTTTAGAACCATGCACCATTACACGAATTTGTTAAAACTTCTATTCTCCGGAGAAGAGTTTTTCTCAACATCCACCGATTTTTCTGTATGATATGACGCGTGTCGCCGTCAAATTCAATTGAGAAGTGCGCGCAAAACCGGCGGGTGTTTGTTGTCTTGTGTGTGAATGGATCAGCAGAATAGAATGGATGTTAGAAGAGACTTAGACATATTTGCGATCTGATTTGACATCAAGTGCCAACGAGCACCGTTTAGTGCTCACTGCTATCCACTGAATTAGTCACCCACCACTGCCAAAGTATTTGGAGTCAAGAGAAAAAGGGCAGTAGAACATTAAAGATGCGGTAACTCGATCCTTCTTCTTCCTTCATTGCTGCTTCCCACGTTTCCTTTAGAATTTTTCGGCTCCCACATTTTGAAAAGTTAAAGGAAAACGAATATCTCCCCCCCCCCCGGCAGCTGTGGATGCTTTGAAACGCACTAATGAGGCTGTCAGTCAATTCCTTTTTCCCTTTTCACCCATATATCTGCATTATGTTGAATCTATCGGAATGAAACCCTCTAATTAAAGAGTGGCCTTTTCGGACGGTGTCGTTGAACTGGAAGATTGATATGGGAGGCAAAAATAAGGTGTATGAGAAGGGGCAAAAAAGAAGGACGCTCCATTTGCATACATTTTAGGCAGTATTGCGGGACGGACGACATCACCAGAGGCGATTAGGAGAGAAGAAAGAAGAGCAAAATTAAAAGTGGGATTATGGGAAAAGGTTTCGAAAAGGGAAAAGATGAGAACGAACTGAAAAAGGAAGGAAAATGTGAATTGGGAGGAAAATGAATTTACGACAAGGGAAACTAGTTGGATTCCGCATATAATCTGACTAATTGCTATAGAAAATAGTTATTTAAATACTAGACTCCTTCTTCAGCATCTGATCAACTTTTTTAAATTGACTTTTCACTGAACTCCACGAATCAAGAATGCAAACCAATGTATAATCTACTATAATCATACGTTAAAAAAACCATTTGCAAAATGAACAAGCTCTTTCATTTATTTCCCATCAATACATCGCTTGCTTACTGGTGATGCGCTTAAAACGGGCTGAGAAGATGCCTCTCGTGGGAATTTCCGTTTCGTGCTTTCTTTCAAAGCCGCCATTACGCGCAAGCATTGGTGAGAACTCGATTAGCACCGGGGATGTAGTATAGGATATGAATATAAGAGACAGCGGTATATAGTAGAACATAGAACATTTTCAGAATCGCAAAAACCTGGTTGTCGTATCCGAAGATCCACAGTATTCCCACTTCCAGCCAGCTGGATCGAAGCCGTACACTTTGTTCAAATCAATTTACACTAATAGTACCAACAGGTATGTTATAGTTATACCCATATTACATGAATAGACGTTCAAAAGAGTGAAATGCTATTGCGAGTCTTCATAGAAATATGAAGACTTTCATTGCTCGCCTAAAGTGTTGCTAACGAGTCGCAGCACTTAAAAAGTGATTATTTTAAATCCACATAAAGCCACATATGTTTTCTTCTTGTTTTGCATTATTGGAAAGCATGTTCCAGTTGTAAAAAACAAAAGCAAATATTTTACAATTTCAGCTTCTCGCGATCTAAAACGGTTTTTCAATTATCTGCAATGATAGTGATGTGAATAATGTAAATAATGATATAAACGAGGTTGCCACATGCTTGGAAGAAAGACAGTGATTAATGAAGCTTCATAGATCTATTGCCGCAAAAAAAACAACTTAGTCAGCGGGGTTTCCTGACCTATGACTATGATGCCTCACGTCTCGCTTCTCTTACAAAAATTAAAGTGCAGTCATAATGACAAAAGCGTGTCATAAGTAGCTCATGGATTTATGGATTCGCAAACGCTCCTTGCAATGCATTTGAAAATTTGGCAATATACTTCAATACATTTTCCAGGCCACAAGAATACTCATTTAAAACGGAACGTACAACCGAATCGCTGTGCTCTGTGGCACGCGAACAAGGATACACTATCGGAGCGGAAGCGGAGTTGACTCTGAAAACGCCATGTAAGTCACTACCATTTTTTCTTTGTTTCACATTAAAGAAAGTAAAGAAAGAACCACCTTGAAACGATGGCAGCATGAGACAAAACAAATGTCTGGCGCCAACCAATAACACACACACACAATTACTTTTCAGGCGAAATAGCAGAGCTGAAAGCCGGTTTCAAACACGAAATGCACTTCAATAATCTCAACGAAAACTGTCAAACAGAAATTCTGTCTTGGGGAGTTGACAGCAATGTTTCTGTACCACCACATTACATGACTGAGGCATCGATTATTATTGAAGAAATGAACTATAGAGGAAGTTATTCAGTCGTTTCTAGGCTCTCAGGAACCGTCGTTGTTTCCATCAGAAGGTTCGTTTTCATTAATGTTTAGTTTCTCTCTGGATAGTCTAGTTTTATACGGTATGTAACATTTATTTAAACACATACAAAAGTGACCTACCTCTCAATGGGTGTCTAATCCGGTCATGTCACTCGTCATCACCGACGCTCGTGTATTCAATAGAAATAACAATAATAATAATAATAGGTTCGCATTGTACCTCAATATACCGCATAGGCCGTCAACTTACCAGATTAACTGGTATAGGCAAATGTCAATATGTGGAACGGTTAGTACGTTTTACTTGAATTCGAATTTTAATTCGTTTCAAAATTGATGAATGGATGCTAACATGCTAACGTTTACTTGAAAATTGAGAGACTGACGCGACTGAAAATTTCATCAATCCTGCACTGAATTCAGACATAATTTTCAGGAAAATATTTTCTTTTTTCTTATGTGCAAGCTTTTGTAAAACAGTGGTTCTTTCAGAATTACTAGAAAACAGGAATTGAACACTTTTTTTTTTCAATTTTATCAGAATTGTTTTAAATCCAGCCATTCAGTTTGTAAATCGGCATTCGATTCCGTTAAAACTGCTTTTTAAGAGTTTTAGCCAAGGTTTGGGGATATCGTCAACTTTCCATTTTTTAACGTCTGATATCGGCGAAAACCTCGAGCGTATATGAATTTTGATCTTATGGACGAAAATAAAGAAAGTAGCTGAAGTTCTGACCGAAATTTGATTACCGCGCCCCAACCTGGGGCACATGTGCCTGAGTACCTGAGTGATTTGAAAAAACAGAAAAAAAAAGTTTAGAATTTCACGTCAAATACATTTTACATCAATAACTGCTTGCATTCGATTGCGATTGAGTTCAGAAGGTTGCCCACTACAGTATGTGAGATCTGCTTCGAAACAGCGAATTTCTGGCCGGTATTGTTTGCTCAGACACTACTTATAAGGCATCTTTCGGATTCCTCGCAGAGGATTTAGTAATATTTAGCCGTAGAGGTTATCTCTGCCAATCCAGAGCCGAGGTTTTTGAACTAATCGCTCGCTGATGTACTTCGAAGTGAGCTTGTCCATTTGAAAGATAAATGCGCGATCTTACAGTGTTCTTCAGAATTTCCTCGTATTGAAGTAGAATTTTAGGGTCACAAAAGACTAGCAAAGATAATTTATTAACCATCTCCATGCTTGGCTGGTGACGCTGGTACTGTGGGGGAACTATGTTTTCTCAATCCAACTATTTCCAGTATTCCGCTATCCTTGAGCACTTTATTGAGAAATTTTCCATTACTTATTAGGAAATGTAAGCAACAAACTGAAAAAAAAAACTGGAAAGAGAAGTGAAATTCATAAACTAAAACAAAACAGATTCGACAAAACTAAAATGAATTGAGAAGCAGAACAAAAAAAAATAGTCATCCATCTAAGACTTCCACGCAAGATGAAATAAGACCGTCTCATCTCGCCTTCGTATTTATCTTGAATTCGTCTGACGCAGAGATAGCAGAGAACTTTTTTATTGTGTAAGACGAATGCAAGACGAGCTGAAAGACGAACGAAGACGAGACGAAAGACGGTTTTTAGTTTTCGTCTTTCGTGGAAGCCTTACATCCATCATTACCAGATATTTTATATTTGACTATTTTCCTTCTACCAGAACTTGGACTACCATGATATAAGATACAGACTCTGCAATTCCTTCAGTCACTTCAATTCACAACATGAATAGCAAACCAAAAGCACAAAAGTATGTAATTAATTAACACGATTACCAATACCAACTACTCCAATCACTCCTAAACGAATTAAACTTGCTTTCCTCTTTCCCAACGTCGCGCTTTTTATTCACGATCTTCTTCGGCGTTTTCTGATAATTTAAGAAAAATGAATTGAAAGGCAAGAAGCAGAACATTTTTATTAATGATTTTTTCAACCTGAAAATTGCTCTGTTGAAAAATTTTAAATATTTTCGAAAAGTTTTTGAAAAATATATTTATTTTCCGCAACACTTTTTGCTTATATTTATCAAACAGAAGTAAAACAGTTCTGAAAGAAAAAAAAAGAAAAAAACAAAATACATCTTGTGTTGTTATATCTATAGAAATAATTCAGTCTTCATCTTATATGGCACTTCTCTAACTACATTGCTAAGTACCTTCAATTTAGGCTCGAAATCTTGTTTTCTCCCTCCAGTTTTCCCCTCATGTTTCATGTTTTTAGTATTTATCTTCCAACATTACCAAAAATAAATTATTAATAAAAAGTTCTCAGAACGATGGAATTTCTAAAAAAATCTCATTAAATTTCAATTTTCGGATTGAAAAAATATTAAAAAATATTGAAAACAACGCAAAAACCGAAAGCTTATTTCAGTCCATAACGTAATTTTTTTTAAAGTGCTAATTTTTCTTTTCTTCGTCGGCAGTTTTATTTACTTTTGTTTCTGCCATTGCTTAAATTTACTTAAATTTTAAGCGAATTATGTTAGGAAAGAAGAAACGCTTTTCCTCAGTAAATACTTGTCTATCAATTTTGTTGTAATTAAATAATAAAAATTATCAAGGAAACAGAAAGTCAAAAAGTCAATTTGGAAAAAAAAAGATTTTTTAACGTCAAAGAGGGAAAAGGTCAATATTTGGTAGTCAAAGAGTATTGACCTAAACTATGTTAAATAGCTTGGACTGCCTACCGAGCGCCTACCCTATTTTTCTACCGAGCCGACATTTCCCGTCGTAGAAGAAAGTTTAGTAAGAAACGAAACCACCTAGTTCTTATAAAAAGCGATAAAAAATAATAAATGTTAATGCTTCCAGACGTCGCGACAACGCCCTCATAATGCCGATTCGCGTGGCCATCGCTGAAGTATTCCGATCTCAACTTGATAGTCCCCATTGTAAAAAAGAAGTGAGTTCTGACAACCAACTTTGAATAACCTCCAAACGTTTATCATATCTCGAAATCCATCAGCTTCATTTTTATGATTTTAGGTTAAACAAGTCGTAAGCATTGATCAAAACCGCACTGTCCGTCTTGTGAGCAAAGGATCATGCCAGTTTCAGTTTGCAATGAAGCAGAGAATTGACTTAAAAGAGCACCCGATGCGTGCTAGCGATGAAATTATGATTGACTAGATTGACATCTTCGCAGATCTCTTTGTTCTATCTCCACTCCGAATTTAAATGCACGAGTTACCCACCAGAAACTTTAAATTGTTTCACATTTAAGCACTGTTCTCTCACACTTGCAATTTGTTATAAATGTATGAATAAACCTCGCGCTCTTTTATTATGCTGAATCAGTAAATCGAGTAAAGCAATAAAGTCATGGTGAAATTAAATCTAGAAGAAAAGAAAACAGAACTATAAGGTTAATAGATTCAACAATTCTCAACAAGGCGCTAAAAATAACATGAATAAAGAATACTATACCAATGCAGGTAGTTGTGAAGATATCAACGTGAAGGAAGATGATAACATATTGAGAGAAGGAACAAAGAGTCATTTATATTGCCTAATGAGGACGTGAGAATGGACGACGGATGCTGCCTTGTTTGATAAAATCGTTCTCTTTTTCATCGTCGTCATCGCCACTCACTATAATCTTGCGGAATGTCTCCTAAAAAGCAAATTTTGTTCAGTGTTCTTCAAGGAACAAAGCACATGCAACGTTTTTGATGTAATGTTCAATACATTGGCTCGTACAAACTTTTTTGTATGAATTTTGGAAGGTGGAAAATTAAAGGGATCTATTCTAAACATTAATCAAAGAAGGCCTTACTGAAGTTATCCTCACACAGCAAGGTGAATGCATTAAGCGTGCTTCATGAGGTGAATAATATAATATTTCGCTACAATTCAATTTAGACAATTACATAGACTTTGACGGAACTTGCCTGGAGATTTTTAGCAATAAGGTCGGTCGCAACATGATTATCAGCTCCTCGTGGAATAATGACATCTGCGTACTTCTTCGTAGGTCGACAGAACTCCTCGAATGCAGGCTTCACAAAATCTGTATATTGGCGAATAATTGATAGTGGGGAACGATGATAATCACGCATATATGTGTTCAATCTGTTTCTGAGACGACTTTCGGCGTTTTTCTCAACAAATAGTTTAGTGGAGAGAAGTTTTCGGACTCTTTCGTCATAGAGAAGAAGTATTCCTTCGATAATGATTACTTTCGCTGGCTCGATTACTTCATTTCCGACCCTAAACGATTTGAATCTTCATTATAACGCCAAAGAGCGGAAGAGATTTCATATTTCACCATTAGACATGTTTGTCTACGAACAATTTTTTTCGAGTGATATCTCTAAAAAAAATTTTTCGATAGTATTCTCAGAGAGAGAGAGATCTCTGATCGCGCTCCACGTGACATTTTTTAAAGATATTTCAAAGAGCATTTCCATCCCTACCCAGAAAATACAATGCTTCACATAAAAATACTCCACCCCATCCCACATCCAAATTTCGAAAAACCCCAGGATGAGTAGTGATACAATTTTTAAACTTTTGAGAAAATAAGTAAAATTGGCATAACTTTTACGGTACCAGCAAAAATTGAAATAAAGAAATCAATGCTATCTACAAAAAAAGATTTAAAAATCCACATAATGATACGCCATGGGATAAAAAATGATAAATAGTTATTGAGTACAGATGCGGTTTAATAATCAATGCGGACACCGACAACTTCTATTCGCTCTAAATTTTAAGGAACGTGAATGTCGAGGTCGAAGCTCGACGAATGATATTTTTCAAACTTCTTAAGCTGCTGGATTCGAAATGAATTTCATCTCTCGAACGACCCCATTCTCTTGAAACCGTCCGAGACCATGACTGTAAAATTCAATAATTTAACATAAAATTCAGTTTTAAAGTCTAAATTGTAGAGATAAATGAGAGGTGCTCTATCATTATGTGGATTGAAAAAAAAACAAATCAAAAGAGCGATTTTCCCGTTTAATTGAACTTTTTTTTCGGACAGTCAGCAAATGTATATAGTAGGGATACACTTTCAGAAATCATGAATTTTTAAGAATGAGTGCGAAATTTACACTTTTCATCAAATTCGTTTCACCTCCGATAACTTGACTTATAATAGATTGATCTATTTGAAACTTTGGATCCTAGTAAACAGCCCAAAAATTAGCCAATTATGCATATTCCGTATGTATTGAAATTTTTTTTACGACAGTCAGCCAAAATATACTTAGAATCTGGAATTCTCTGTCGCTTATTTTTACGTGGAAAAGCTGTTAAGTTAAGAATTTTCTCAACGATCGAAAAAAACCAATATTACAGCATAAAGCAGCGAACCAAGGAACGTAATTGTTTTGATTTTTCAAAGAAATCTTCGGTGTTTACGTGCGGTTGTACTTCATTTTATTGCTAGATTGTTGCATATTATTCAAAAAACTGAAAGCATTTCCTTTTTTATAATTTTCCAATTTTCACTAATTTGAAAGGTTGAGCCGCGTTACAGCGGTATTTTTCTGTTAATTTAATACCAGTAGAAAGTTCGTGGCTGCGCCGATGTTCTAGAACATTCAGGAATGATTCAGAAACTTTGGAAAACAATGCCTATTAAAGTTGTTTTGCATATATGAAGCTTTTTACAAGTGATATACGGACATCCCAATTGATATATCAGCACAATTTTGACTGCTTTTATACATAGTTGTTAAGACAGTTTTGTTGATTTTGAGTGAACGGTTCTACAGTATCCCAAGTACCCTGCGATCTCCTAAATATATGATTGCGAAGCGCTCGGGTGACCATGACTCCATCCCGAATATCAAAGTAAAAGACCCACTTTCTTTTGAGTTATTCAAAGAAATGTCTTGGACACACAGACAGAAACTATTCGCTTAATAATAAGTAGATTTCGTATACAATCGCTTACATTGAGCTTGTGATCATGTCGTATTTTGGAATCTCAACTGTCTGTCCATCAATCATCTTTTGAAGAATATCAACAAGCAGATCGAAGTCTATCTGATCTGGATGATCGAAATTGAACTTTCCCTCCTTGGCGAGTATCTTTTCTTCGTCGGTCAGGTTTCTATAGAAGGAATGAAGAGACAGATGAACAATTTCTATTTGCTGAAACATTTGAAAAATTTTGAATCAGGAAGGCCCCTTGTTTCTCGTGTTCAAGTGACCAGTGGTGTTTCTTTGTATTGCTCATACTGTTTCACAATCTAATTCTCTCGTTTACGAAAAATTCGATTGCGCCGCCAATATCTTTTAAACAGGAATGAGGATAAAGCGACAAAGAACTTTGCACTGGAAAAGTGAACAAAAATTATTTTCTCGTATGTTCTCTGGTGTAAATGATAATAGGAGCATTAGAAAAAATAATTAAAGGTAAAAAGAAAACGTACTCTTCCACTTTGCTTGGCGTTGGCGTCAAGATTTTCAATTATTCTCTCCACAATTGTCGACTGAAAATGATATAATAGATAAAATATTGAAAGAGTGATTAGTGGCTGACCCGAATTCATTCTAAAGAAATTAGAGGTATTAAAGGTCTTACTAAATTTCGTGTACTTCGTAACACGAACGCTGTGCGAGATTTCAGTGTGTTAGTTTAATTGTGAAAAATGCTAGTTTATTTAAACGATATGCTAGTTTAATTAGGCAGTAATTAAATCTGATTAAGATTGTGTTTGTTACGAATTTTACTGAAATTAGATTAATTGAGTTTCCAGAGTAGTCCATCTTTAATTCAAAAAAAACTGCTGTTTTTAGGTAATATTTCCTTAAACAAAGTTAATTCGACTGACTCAAATGTTCTAATTTTTTCAGAGAATAACTCATTGAGCTTCAGCACCAGCTTCTTTTCTGCGAAAGTAAGCGAGTGTCATATTTTGCAGTTTCCGGTCTGGTTCTCGAAAACTATCCACATAAACAGTGAGCAGACTTTTTTTTAGATTCAATGTCAACTTATTCGGAACTTTTTCAATTCTCAGAGAAAAATTACTCTTACATTTCATAACAAAAACTAATCGGTTCGCTGAGAAATTGTGTAAGGCAAATTAATGGCAAAAAAATTAATTCGACGTGAGAAACTCTGTCATACAAAAATTATATGGTACCGATTTCGGGAAAAATATTTAATTTAACTTTTAAATTACTTCAAATAAATATATTTCAAACTAAAACTTTGCGAAAGCGAAGAAATCAAGGATACTGTGGAAATTTTCTAATGGATTGGCGATGTTATTGTTTGAGTAAAATATTTCGATTTCGAAGTTTTTTTGGACTCTTCTCGTTAGAGTAATGACAATTTTTATTATGAGTTCAACAAACTCAGAAACACAAGTAAATGAACAAAATCAGAAAATTCAAAAATGAAAATAAGAAGCCTATCGGAGCGACACATAAATTATTCATCGGTGACTTCGACTGGTGGCTTATTTTATCATGCCGGATTGTTGTGAGGACATCTAGACCATGCGCTCGATGAATAGAAGAATTCGAGATTTGGTTGTTGAAACCTTGGTGTCCAGCGAGGCGCAATGATGCGGGATTCGACTTAGACAATTCGTTTAAGGTCTACTTAGAAAAACTAGGAAATGTATAAGATTTTTATAGCATATTAGAAAATTTACATCTCCAAATAGAATCGAAAGTTTTGCTTGACATTTTCTATCATATTAGAAGCTTTACGGTTCGTATAAGATTCGCTAACCGCATGGTAATTATGCCAAACGATTTTAGTAGCAGCGTAAATTATTTAATTTTGAATATACAGTATCGGCCAAAAAGGTATTCGCAAACAGTTTTTCGAGCATAACTTTTCTGAAACTTCCCGGATCGTTTTGATATTTTGAGACAAAATTTAAAACGGTAAAAGAAATTGATTCAACAACAAGAATAATCAAATTTTCAAAAATTTGAAAAAATATCGAAAAATTTATGAAAATGGCAAAAAACTGTAAAATGGAACTTTGACTTTTGAGATCTAGGAAAGACCGGTAAATGAAAAACTACAATAAAACATGACTAAAATAGTTTTAATACTTCGTTGGGTAGCCTTTGGCGTCGATGACCGCCTGACATCTTCTTGGCATCGAGTCGAGAAGGGTGTCGATAACAGACAGGGGGATGGCCTTCCAGACAGATTGGAGTTGATCGAATTTCTGATTGGCATTCGATGTACGGACCCCTCTAAGTTGTCTCTCGACATGCTCCCAGATGTGTTCGATCGAATTCAAGTCAAGAGAATGATTGGGAAAGTCCAGAAGATCCACGTGGCGGCGTCGGAACCAGTCCTTGATGTGCTTCGAGGTGTGTTTCGGGTCGTTATTCTGCTGAAAAACGAACGCCCGGCCCACATTAAACCGTGCCCAGGGTCTCATTGTGTTTTAAAAGATGTCTTCTTACACAAATCAATCCATGATGCCTGTAATTCTTCTCAGGAGGCTGATTGAAGTCCCCGAGAAACGTAGCGTAGCATGGGCCAGAGCTCATCTTCACTGGGGACGCCAGGATTGGGCTAATCACGTGTTCGGTGACGAATCCAAGTATAATCTGTTTGGTACTGACGGTATCAAATGGATTCGCCGTCCGGTTGAATGTCGGTTCAATCCCAGCTACCAGCTCCAAACCGAGGTGGTTTGGAGCTGTTTCTCTGGGACTTCAATCGGCCCCCTGAGAAGAATTACGGGCATCATGGATCGATTTGTGTAAGAAGACATCTTTTAAAACACAATGAGACCCTGGGCACGGTTTAATGTGGGCCGGGCGTTCGTTTTTCAGCAGAATAACGACCCGAAACACACCTCGAAGCACATCAAGGACTGGTTCCGACGCCGCCACGTGGATCTTCTGGACTTTCCCAATCATTCTCTTGACTTGAATCCGATCGAACACATCTGGGAGCATGTCGAGAGACAACTTAGAGGGGTCCGTACATCGAATGCCAATCAGAAATTCGATCAACTCCAATCTGTCTGGAAGGCCATCCCCCTGTCTGTTATCGACACCCTTCTCGACTCGATGCCAAGAAGATGTCAGGCGGTCATCGACGCCAAAGGCTACCCAACGAAGTATTAAAACTGTTTTCATCATGTTTTATTGTAGTTTTTCATTTACCGGTGATTCCTAGATCTCAAAAGTCAAAGTTCCATTTTTCGGTTTTTCGCCATTTTCATAAATTTTTCGATATTTTTTCAAATTTTTGAAAATTTGATTATTCTTGTTGTTGAATCAACTTCTTATACCGTTTTAAATTTTGTCTCAAAATATCAAAACGATCCGGGAAGTTTCAGAAAAGTTATGCTCGAAAAACTGTTTGCGAATACCTTTTTGGCCGATACTGTATGTAGAATGCTTCGAATTCAGGGTTATGTGTCGTTGGATATTAAAAAAACAATATTTGTTGAAATTGAAAAATATATATTGCAAGCGTTCAAGTTCATAACAAAACTTACTCCTTCGTTTCAATGATATGATTTTGAGCGATTTGATGTCTTCTCATTCATCAAGAAGCATCTGTGGAACTCGCACGTTTAGCATTATTTAACAGGGAAAATCAATGATATATTGGATGTAGCGAGATGATCGCGGTCGCATGTTTCTGACATGCGCCATGGAACTGTCGTTTTTTTAATCGATTTAGTACACTGAAGTCACCTTCATTCTATTTCCCTAATTACTAAAAAGGAGTAGCAATTTACTAATGTTTAACCAATAAAAATAATATATAAATATACTTACCTATTAACTATGATTAATAAAGGATGAAATAGAAAAGAATCGGAAATACTCTTTACTTTTACGGCCCCTCCTTCCATAAAATATCAAAATACCCACTCAATAGAATTCAATTGTTTTATGAAAATAGTTTTCACAGATTTCAAGTGTGCCAAGCTTCAGGACGCTGACAGAATTATATTTATCTTTTTGGAGCCTTTTAAGAAACGCAAGCACCGAGGTCAATGGATAACTGTTGTGATGCTGTTTCATATCCTATTCTTTACCTTTCCACATGAAGTTCCTCCAGCGACTCCAATAAGAAGAGGTAGTTTCAGAGTGCTTTTCATCTAAATAAATATTGTTACGTGAGATAAATAGAGATTTAATTAGATTCATAGGATTGAATTGATTGTTCATGTGCGTTATTTATACGTAAAATAAAGAAAAGGCGATTAAGAAAGGTGTGTGGCAAAGCGAAAAAAAACGTACGTATGAAGGATAATGAAAATACTAAAAGGGGAAAAGTACTGATAGTAAGCGGATAGGAATACTTCCCTAAAAATAATAAATCGGAGAATAGCTTATTAAAATTTAATATTCGCGGGAAATAGATAACTAAAAGAATAATTAATGAAAACTGAACAGTACTAAAAGAGATGAGCCGTCCACTTAATTGCGATAGTTCTGACTATTTTAATATTACAAAATAAAATTAGAATAAAACCGGTAAAAGGTAGACGGGCAAGTATTTCTCAACAAAAAACTTGTAATGCTTCACAAGGAACGAGAAGCCCAATGAAACGAGTAGAGAGGAGAGATAGAAAAAGTAGCAGAAAAAACTGATCTTTTCCCGTCACAGCGAGACGAAAGAAGCGAGAAGGAACGATGTAAAGAGGAACAACGTGCAAAAGGAGATGAAAAGAACAATAAATAGTATTTAGATCAAATCCCTTTTACATTCTTACACGAACACAGAAAAATTTGATAAAATGGATACTCACAGTTAAAGCTGTAGTTATAGTTATATTCTTTTCTAGAAGGCATTTTGAGAAAAAAAGTGAAGAAGAGACGCAGTTTCTAGCGAGGATGGGGAGAAACCGTTTTTTTGTTTAAGTAAACAAGTAAACAACTGAATCCCTAAGACGCTCGAAACTTCTAACGGGGCTTAATGACGAGAACCTTGGCGCTTTTTCAGAAGTTGACGCGTTTGCGGATGTGCATGCGTAAAAACCAGAAATCGAAGAAAAAATAAAAATAAAAGAATTCTAAACTATACATTAATGCACGTTTGACAACAATTTGCTCATTAATCATATTGATTAACTTAAAAAAAACATTTTCGACATTCTACCGATTTGTCGAATATACAACAAAAGCTATTAAAAATTTATACATGCTTTATAACAAAATGACTAGGTGACTGGATATTTCCTGGCGATTCCGGCCAATACCTCGTAAAATTTCGCTTCTTCATGATATTTGAAAGAATGATTCACTGCTTGATGGTCGAAACCCAATGCTTGCAAAAAAAAGAATAAAAATAAATCCAATGTTTGCAAAGTCTTCAGACGACTTTCTCGCGACACCGGGCCATCCATTGAAAACTGTAAACGACTTCAAGTCCAGAAGAGCATCAGATGCGGTCCTATTCATATCTATGATTTACTAATAAGCAAAAAAAATCCAAAAACAAATTTGCAAAAATTGCTCATCGTTGAATCGCGCCAAGCGTGTAAAAAAGTGGAATCGTAGTTTTCGTGCCAAGAGTAAGCATCACGCGTGAAAAAAAAAACCACTTACAAATATTTTAACAAAAACAACAATCATTTTCAGAATAAAAACTACAAAAACCTCCAAAAATGACTAAAAACCATTGACCCCCCAACGTTTGTTGTTGCTAGTTTGTTTACGGTGTTAGTCAGATATCGCAGCGATACAATATTCAAATCTATAGCATGTAGTGCAATTTCAGTTAGTGGAATTTACGAGTAGCTTTTTCGCTGAAATCTTTGTTTGCAGCAGCTGCGTTTCTTGACTTGAGATTGTTTTCATTTTTACGGGCTGGCCCACTCAGACAACTCCATATTAATCTAACTGTAGTAAAATTTGTAACTAACGCATCTTGTATTAACAGTTAACAGATCTGTGACGATCTGTTAGATTAACAGATCGTCTAATTATACTCGCCTATTCTGGGAAACGAATGGATTTCTAAAGGCCCTCAACTCTGGCAACTCCTCAATAAAACTGGATTCGTTTCGTCTAATTAGACTAGTTTTTTGCCTAATAAGACTCGTATCGTTTATTGTTGACCAATAATCGGAGTCTGAAGTTCAAAGTTTTTGTCGGCGAATGAAATATGAATACTATAGTTTAATTAATACAGAATTCGGAGAAAATGTATCATATAAATTTTGAAAAAAGCGACAATGACACTCCAGTCTAACATGTTGCCGGGTTTTTTTCCTTCGAGCACGTTCCTTTCTCGAATTTTTTCTTACTGAATCCGATGGTTGCGTTTCCTCCTTGCCTTTTGCCTGCCTTTGCCGATACCTTTTTAGGTCTGCCGTTTTTTACCTGGAGGAAACTGGTTAAGAAAACTAGTTATCCGAGAAATGACCCGTGACAAACACTCGTTTTATTATTCTTCAAGACACCAGCACCGTCAGAAAACATTTTTCGCTAATTAAACGCATAATATATTCGTTTTCCACAACTTTTTGTTGGTGTTTGCGTACTTTCAAAACGGTGAAGATCTGTCTGTCATCCATTTAATACATAGTAGGCATTCCATAGAAAACCCATTGTTCGGTTAATTTCTCCACGGCAACTTGCCGAAAATTCTTTGGGCACCCAAGCTCCAGGTAGTACAAAACTTTCGCACCTCATTGAACACCCTCGATAGCACTTAACTCATCTTTTCAGTTCACATCCACTGGAGGAGAAAACAATGGTGATTTAAATTGTAAATTTACGGGCGATTTATTATCGCCGTAAAAAAGTTCCGACATTTTTTCGAGCCCGCGAAAATCGGGATTTGAATTTAGAGGCTCCTTATTTTTTCTTCTGAATTTTCAGAATTAAACTGGATTAAAAGAACGAAATTGTATTAATCGTGAATTTTTTTACACGTTTCTTCGAATGTTTAAATATATCAATTTGCGTCATTTACTTTTTTTTTCGTTTCTTCTGATAAAAATATATCGCGCATTTGCTATGCGGCGATAATATTATCGCCGCAAAAAAGTTCCGACATTTTTTCGAGCCCGCGAAAATCGGGATTTGAATTTAGAGGCTCCGCCCATTTCATCAGCGCATTTGCTATGCGCGATATATTTTTATCAGAAGAAACGAAAAAAAAATAATAAATGACGCAAATTGATATATTTAAACATTCGAAGAAACGTGTAAAAAAATTCACGATTAATACAATTTCGTTCTTTTAATCCAGTTTAATTCTGAAAATTCAGAAGAAAAAATAAGGAGCCTCTAAATTCAAACCCCAATTTTCGCGGGCTCGAAAAAATGTCGGAACTTTTTTACGGCGATAATATTTCCGTTGTTGGTTTGTGTTGTGATGAGTCAGGCTTAAAATATCATTACCGTCCTAATCAATGAGTTTATCATATACTTAACCTCGGGTCTTATCTATAAACGTGTACAAAGAATTTCCGGTCCATATTAAGAATATGGTAACGATTTTCCAATGACTATCAACAAGTCACAGGGTCAGGCACTCGCTAGGATTGGCCTTCTTTCATGGACTACTCTTCAAGCTATATCAAAAGCGGGAAGCAAGGAAGACTTCAAGATCTAATTCCCAGAAAGCATTATGAATTATATCGTCTTTAAAAGTGACTTTAATCATTTTTACATTTTTTAAATTACCATTCATGTTTCTGTAATCCGGTTTCTTTTAATGATGAAAAATGCCTGCGTATCACTGCATAATGCATTAACGAGTTTTGCAACAGCCATGCAGTGAAAAATCCGTCCCCAATGTTTTAAATTAGCGCGAAATACAGAAATTTAAAGTACTTACCAAAAATCATCGTGTTTTATGAGCATTAAAAATTATTTATCGATAAATAGAAAGAAAAACTAATAAAGCATTGAACTAATGTTTGTGATCAGTCGGACTATCATGCATTATGTTTAAATAAAATAAGTTGTTCGAGGCAGAATAGACTCATCGTTTGACTAGATCCAGTAGTTCTTCGTATTCTTCGACATCCGCCAATTTCATCTCGAATGAAACTTGATTGTTGGCAGTTAAAGACAGAACCAATTCCTTTATTCGAATGAGTTGCTTAATAGTATTGATTTTAGCAATTTTTTTTTCCAATTGTTTACCGTTCTAAGCTTAATAATTTCTTTTTCCTCAGCTGTTCTTGGATGGTTTGAAAGGCGAGAGGGAACAGGTTCGACGGTTTCGAAAAGATTTGCGTGTTGGGTATATGGCGAGATTTTGCATGAACAAGTTATCTACAACGAATAGATAAGCATATGTTCTGAAAAATTCTTACATTTTGAGATGAATTTTCCTTCATTCCATTTAGGCTAAAACCATTTCTTCGCATTTCCGAAGTGCATTGCATGCCAGATCCACTTGAGGAAGTACTTAAGGTACCAAATACCTGCAATGTGATTGATCCTTATTTTAATAATTCAGAACTCTTAACTTTTGGAAAAGTAGTATTTTGCGAATATGTGAGGTCGTCATCTGAGTCAGAAGAATTCGTAGTCGGAGCTCTAGAAGTTGACTTGTTTGGCGATACACCATTTTGACACATTCGATGACCACTCGAAGCGTTATTCCTTTCTAGTGATCGGGGCAGGAAGTCTTCTGATTGATGTTTATTTATATCCTGTGATTGATTGTTGATTGCCTGCAATATGACTGATCCTTATTTTAATAATTCCGATCTCTTAACTTTTGGAAAAGTAGTATTTTGCGAATATGTGAGGTCATCATTTGAGTCATAGGAATTCGTAGTCGGAGCTCTGGGCGTTGCTGAGAAGGCGCTTATTGATCCTCTAATTACATAATGATTGTAATTGTTTGGCAACACACTATTTTGACACCCTCGATGATCACTCGAAGCGTTATTCCTTTCTAGCGATCCGGGCAGAAAGTCTTTTGATTGATGCTTATTTATATCTTGTGATTGATTGTTGATTGCCTGCAATATGATTGATCTTTATTTAATAATTTCGGTTTCTTAACTTTTGGAAATGTAGTATTTTGCGAATATGTGAGGTCGTCATCTGAGTCAGAAAAATTCGTAGTCGGAGCTCTGGATGTTGCCGGGAAGGCGCTTATTGATTTTCTACTTTCATCATGATTATACTTGTTTGGCGACACACTATTTCGACACCCTCGATGACCACTCGAAGTATTGCTCCTTTCTAATGATAGGCGCAGGACGTCTTCTGATTGATAATTATCTATATCCTGTGATGGATTTCTTGTGAATAATTGTTTTTCATTCCTCATTCCTCTACCAGAATTACATACAAATTCACGAGATGAGGTGCGCTGTCGATTAAAAGAGTTTTTATAGGCGGTCAGTGAGTTATTTAGTTGTCTCCCTGTATTATATCTATAGGCAAAGGGAGGCGGAGCCCGATTTCCACTCGTATCCTGAAATTTGATTGATATCTACTTCCAGTGTAGGTTTCAGAGTTTATACTCATCATTAGATTATATTAAATAGACAATTTGAATTTCTTAACCCATAACAGTCGTACAAAAAACAAAAACAACGTTAATTGAACCTATATCTGACCTAAAACTGCAACGATTATGCGGTGTCTAGCTTTGTGTTTTACGGGGATGATCGTTTTATATTTTTATTTTTTGAAGCTTTGTTTTTTATAAGAAAAAGGAAGGGCACAAACGCGAAGAGTTTAAAGCTTTTAATATATACAGTGCCGTGCAAAATTATACGAACCGGGGTGATTTTTACCGAAACTCGACTTCGGATGATCCGATCGACCCCAAACTTTCAGGGATTGAGAAAAACGCTTAAAAAATGAGTTTGAATAATAAATTACGGTAAGCAGTAGCAGTTGCGAGCTTATTTTTGAATTTTTCGAAAATCGGTAAAATCCGATTTTTTGGTTTTTTCCATTTTTTTTAAAGTATTATCGTTCTTTTATGCATGAATATTGTTATTTAAAATGAATAGACCACGTGGTTTACCTAATTTATCAGAATCTCAGCGAATGGCTATCATCCGTGGTCGTCACATGGGTCTGGACATGACCACCCTCGCGAAGCAGTTCAATACTTCTAAATCGGTTATCTGGGCAACTTTGAACACTCGAAACCGATCGAAAGGTACTGGAAGACCTTCGAAAACATCACCAGGAACCGACAGAATCATTGTCAGGATGTGCAAGAAAAATCCGCGGCTGACAAGTACGGACATCAACTTGGAACTGAATTGCCAAATTGGAGTCGAGGTTAGTTTTTTGGACATTTCTCAAAAAACTTCAATCGATATGGCTTATAGGAGTCCAACGACAATGGCAAAAGACGTGTGCGTGATTCTGGACTCTTCGGAAGGCGCCCAGTGAAAAAGCAAATGATTTTTGAGACGAACCGTCTGGCTCGATTGAAGTGGGAGAAGGATCATCTGCCCTGGACACCTCAACAGTGGAATAAGGTACTGTGGAGCGACGAATCGAAGTACTTGATGATTGGCTAGAAGGAATCACTCATGTACGACGTCCAGTTAACAAACGGTACAATCCCAAGTACCAGGTTCCGACTGTTAAAAACGGTGGTGGTAACGTCATGGTTTGGGGCTGCTTCCACACCAAGTATAAGGACAAGTACGAAGTACAAGTACAGGGTACATGTACAAGGACATTTTGGAGAAGGAAATGTTGCCATATAGAAGGTCTCAGATAAGTCGTGGTTGGTTGTTCCAACAAGACAACGATCCTAAACACTCTTTCCTCTTTTTCAAGGATAGGTTCCCACAGCGTCAAGTCAACCTGGCCAATCCAATTCGAATTCCATTGACCTGAATTCCATTGAGCATCTCTGGGAGGTCCTTGGCAGACGTTTGAAATCCAGAAAAGCAAAAAATTGTACCGAAAAATTTGAGAAACTCAAGGAAGAATGGACCAAAATCCCACTTCAGACCTTGATGAACTTGATTGACTCGATGCCAAGAAGATGTGAGGCCGTTATCAAAGCCAAAGGCATGACGACCAAGTATTAAGTTAATTTAATCATTTCGTATCATTTCCCCCGATTTTTAACTTGTCATTTTTGTTTTTTCTTCCCATGAATATCAAAAATCAAAATATCCATTTTTTCAATTTTTTAATTTTTTTTCAAAAAAACTTTTTTTTTGAGTAAATTCGTTCTTTTGTTATTCAAACTTATTTTTAAAGCGTTTTCCTCAATTCCTGAAACTTTGGGGTCAATCGGATCATCCGAAGTCGAGTTTCGGTAAAAATCACCCCGGTTCGTATAATTTTGCACGGCACTGTATGTATATATGGAAGGTATACGAGTTTTATCGAGCCGGAGGTAGCGCCAATACTCTCTGGGACACGATAGCTCTAACTTTGGCTTAGCAGACCACAATGGAGTATACAGACACACAAAATCGCTACAAACAGCAGCCAAACGTGCTTCAGTCCTCCGCACTCGGCCTCTGATTATGATACGGTAGAGCCAGCAGCAGGTCAAGGGAGACGATCGAATCTCGGAGTACCGATCGTCTACCACTTGGAAAAGGAAAAGAAAACACTGTCCAAAACAAGAAGAATCGATTTCATGGTGTGCATCTTCAACTGCAGATCAGTCGCATCCAAAGGCAGACATGCAAAGCTGCACGACCTAACCTGCCGTAGCAAGTACAAGCTCACCGGCGACTTTAAAGCTAGAATGGGTGCAAAAACAAGCACGGAACGATACATTAACACGCACCGCACACAATGGGTCAAAGAAACGAACGTGGCAAACTACTAGCAACGGAAAGTTTGTGATGGATGTGGCGGTGTCTATTAAATAGAGTTCGAAAAACACTAGAAGAAGCCCAGCCAGTCGAGCAAGCAAGATTCCATCGATCATTCTCAACGGTCGACTACATACACTCAGTACAACGCTTACCCGACGTTGGCCGTGAGTGCCAAATTCCGCTTACACTTGTCTTTATTGATTTCCATAAGGCATTAGACAGTGTGGAACCGAGAGCCATATGGGAAAGCCTTCAAGCACAAGGGGTAGAAACAGTTTATATAAACCTGCTCAGAGAGTGCTACACAAACTGCACAACCACCTTCACGCCATTCCACAGACAAGTCAGAGGTGCCCATCACAAGAGGTGATCCTATATCGTCAAACCTGTTCTCAGCTTGTCTAGAGCTCGTCCTCGGACAATTGTCTAGGAACCACCCTAAAGGACACGACGACAATTATGCTCACATGCTTGGAGTACGAATCAATGGCAGAAATCTAACCCACTTGAGATTCGCAGACGACATCATTCCATTAACATCCACGAACTCACGAACTGCCTGCCGGATGATCCAGGAATTCACAGAAAGTTGCAAAAAAGTAGGCATCAGAATAAATACTAACGAAACCTAAGTGTCGTACAACAACATTAAAAACACAATCAACGTTCACCTGCCCGTGATCACGGAACAACGCCAACGAGGCATATACCGCGAAGACATCAGAAAAATCCCCGAGGTCACGGACCCACTTTAGTGCATCAAAAAGAAAAATTATGATTGGCCGTACACATTAAGCGAAGAACTGGCGGAAGATGGATAAAACTGACACAAGAATTGATACCTCGAGGACAGAAACGTCATGCCGGATGCCCCCAGTAAGATGGTCCCACTCACTACGAAAAGAAGTTTCAATATATCGAGGAAACCGAAAGACTACTTCATGGACCACCTTCGCCCAAGATCGCAAGACATGGTTAGCTGTGATCCGCGCTTACACAAACGAATAACGGATCGACTAAGTAACTAAGTAAGTAAATAAGTGGTTCTGAGACAGAATGCTGTACTACTTTTAAAATAGAATAAATGAATATTCGATCGAGATAGATTTATAAAAACGATGAGAATCTCCTAGCATTATTACATACTATGTAGTAAGTGGATGTCGGGGCCTAGCCGCGAACTTTCTACTGGTTTCTATTAAAATTGTAGTATTGCACATATGAAGCTGATTTTTTACACGGACATCCAGATTGCTATACCAGCAAAATTTTGACTGTTTATATTGTTGTTAACACAGTCTTGTAGATTTGCGTGTATATCCCAAGTATTCAGCGACCTGAAGATATGGTTGCGAAGCGCTCGAGTGGCCATGGCTCCATCCCGAATATCGAAGTAATAGGCCCACCTTCTTTTGAGTTATTCAAATAAATGTCTTGGACAGAGAGACGGACACACAGACAGAACTATTCGTTTAGTAAGAAGTAGAATTCAAGATTAGCATGGAGAACGCTACGAATCGTGCGCTCATATTTCGGCGCTTACGGTTATTGGTTGCAGAGACTATAAATTTAGATTAAACCTTCGTATAATCCTTTTAATTTTTACTTCAAAATAGTCTTACTTTCCTTTTCTTGCTATCTCCCAACGTTTCGAAATCGTTAACATGTATTCCATCCGAAATTGAAATCCCAGCATATGCTGATGAAACCCAAATTCTATGCATTCACCTAGATTTATTTCTGTTACTAAACCTATTTGGAACTGTAAATAACTGCTCTTCATTTTTGCTTTTTCTAAATTGTAACTTAACTTCAGCTATATAATTTTTCTCGACTCTGTTTACTTCTTTCCACTTTGTTGCCTGTGGCAGGATTTATAAACATTTAATATTCTTTCTCTGTAGAAATATTTTCCTACGGTTAATATTCTATTCTATACATTATGAACCTTGTCAAGTCGAATAAATATGTTATCATCAACTTGGTGTTCTGTTAGGACAACGTATTTTCGCTATTTGCTTGAAGTTGATGGTCGGTTTTGCTAGAAATACGAGCAGGAGCATGAGATTTTTAAATTTACTCAGAACCTAGTCATGTCTCGTTCGAAAGCAAGTACGGAATTCTTAAAAGTTAATGATGTTTAGCTCAAACGTCGTCAGTGAATGGAAGCTTTCCATGAAACAGCAACAGCATTTCAGAATGATCCTGAATATGAGCCAACTTGACTATTCAATGGTTGCGGAACTGGTAATGCTTTTTAATTCAAACCACACCATTAAATATGTCGTGTGTACAAATTTTACCTGATATTTGCAGATCACCCATCTAGAATTTACGAGAGGCTGTCGTTGAGACTTAATCCAAACGTTATAATAACCGAATCTCTTGAATGGTTCAATTACGTGGTGGATGTCGGCGATGAATCCGAAATAATCGTGAGTGAACATTTGGTATTCGTTTTGAAAACAACCATCGTGTTGTATTTCCACTCTAATCTGAAATGCATTTCCTTTAAAACGCTAATTTGAAAAAAAAAACTTCGGCATTTCTCTCAATTATTCTGCTTTCGTAACGGCTTGGTAAGGTTTTAACGACATTGCGAGCATGCAAGGTGTCATCCGTCACAATTTCAACCCATTTTCCTAAGATGCTTACATTCGGAGGACTGTAAATTATAAATTGGACAGAACTGTGAGAATTTTTTATTACCAATACGATTGATCTATTATTACATCCTTAGGTATTGACTTGCAATGTGCATAATACGCTCCTCCTGATGCGGAAATAACGACTCCTTCCACTGTTTCCAAATTCTTCATAACACTCTATCTGAATAAAAAAGTTCATTTATTCGGAAAAGAATGTATGAAAGTTTAAGTTAATTGTTAGATGTGACACGGAGAATTTTCGAATTAATCAATTTGAAATTTTTGAATTTATTTTTTTTGCTGTGCGGCTACCACAACAAACAAATTATTAAAAGATAAGCAAGCATTTCTGAAAAACTACTGAAACTAATCTTAAAATTTAGGGAATATGATGCAAATATACCCAGATTATGTTTTCTCGAATTTCGAAGCGCGAAGAAGCAGAGCGTTTGGTCTATTTGTTAATTAATTTTTAAAACTTTGCCTTCGACTAGGGAAACACGTAAGGTTCTAGTGCTGACGCGCTTCTGGAAACTCCGATTTGCATTGTCACGTTTTTTACAGTACCCATCATTTTCCATAACTTTGTGCGAAGATTTGGACAAAAGCCAAGGCAATGCAGGTATAGCCTTGCAACGTTTAACGACTCCAACTCATATGAAATTGTTTCAGAATTCCGAAAAACAATCATTAAACTGAAAAATTAGAAGCAGAATGCGCATTTCTCCACATAAAGATACGCCATCCCACAATATTTCAAAAAACTCGAAAGTTAACGATGACAAGAATTTTGAGCCATTTCGGAAAATTTATAAAATTTACAGGCGCTATTTTAGTTGAGAGGGGTCAATGATTTTTAGTAATTTTTAGAGGTTTTTGCATATTTTTTTCTGAAAATGTTTGTTTTTATTGTTAAAATATTTGTAAGTTGTTTTTTTTCCACGCCTAGCGCTTACTCTTGGCACGAAAACTACAATTCCACTTTTTTTAAGCATGGCGCGATTCAACGATGAGCAATTTATGCAATTTTTTTTGTATTTATTTTTTGCTTATTAGTCATAACTATTCATAACTTAGTTAATCACCAGCGGAAAGTTCGCGGCTACGCCGCGACTTCCACTGGCTTCTACTGGCTTTCGTTTAGAAATAATTGTAGGCGTTCTGTTTTTCCACTTGTTAGTAAAACAATTAATTAGCAGATCGTCAAAAACCAAATAAGATTAACATCCCGTGCCGTATTCCAACTACCTTAAACTCCTAAATATAATATATGAATGTGAAGCGCTCGGGTGGTCATGACTCCATCCCGAATATCAAAGTAGGAACCCCACGATCATTTGAGTTATTCAAAGAAACGTCTTGGACAGAGTTACAGACAGACAGAACTATTCGCTTAATAATAATAGAATAGATAGATATGAATAGGACCGCAGCTGATGCACTTCTGGACTTGAAGTCGTTTGCAGTTTTCAATGGATGACCCGGTGTCGCGAGAATGTCGTCTGAAGACCTTGGAAGCATTGGGTTTAGACTATCAGACAGTGAATCATTCTTTCAAATATCATAATGAAGTGAAATTTTACGAGATATGGGCTAGTGTTATTCGAGTATGTCTAATAACATTTTCAAGAAAAAAATCCCAAAAAAACCTCCAAAAATGACTCTTTGTCATCATAACATAAAAACATCATAAAAATGACTCAATGACAAAAGAATCTTCGCTTGCTCATATTATGTCCATTTTTTCAGATTCATGAAGTCTTTTATAAACCGTAACGGGTGAATATTACATATCACTCACTTCCGATTTTTTTAAACTTTGGGAATCATTTATTATCCATCCGCGAGGACGTGATTTTTCGTTTAAAGGCGCTTTTTGGTCTCGTTAGGGGATAGCGCGTTTTAACTTGCTAATTTAAAAATTGTAAGAAAGCGCACACCCTTTTTCGTTTGTGATTTCTTTTCGAAAATTGAAGCGATTATTGGAATTTGTTCCATATTTTGCTTCGAAAATCATGTTTTTTAAATGTAAGGCTGTACTCTTAAAGGCACATTAATTTTTTTTTGCGCTTACGTGTTTAGACTTGTACAGCATCGAGTTGCATCGAGGTTTTTTTTTCGAATATATCACAAGCGCAGACGCTAACGTAAATAGCCGACACTATTTGGGAGAACGCGCCCAACCGAACTTGCAAAAAAAAGGCGATTTAAATTATGAAAATTTTCATTTGGATCTGAAATGAAACGTTTTAAAAGAAAAGCCAGATTTAAAAAGAAACTATGAAAATTCGAGTTAATATTGAAAGAATAGAATTATTATTATGCATTTTCAGAATTTTTCAAATGCATGAACAATCATGATACGATAAATTTTCGCGGCTCGATTAGAACATAATTTAGATCCTCTTTTTCGGAAGTATAGTGATTTTTCGTAGAGCCATTGGAATATTGCTTTATTTTCCTTATAAAGTTTTTTGTGATTATCATTTGCACGAGGTTCAATTTCTCACTGCTTTATTATTGAATAAATTATTTTTAGAAAAACGTATTATAGTGGAAGACAGACTATCAACGCTTCCAATTCTATTTTGATCCCAAAAAGAAAAACTGGACGCTGTTCTATTTGTGCACAGGTAGAGAACCTTCAATTAACTTTTGGGTGCACTAATGGGGTTATTCATGATGCATTTTAATGCAAAAAATGCCACTTTAATCTAATTCACGATTGCATTTTAATACAAAAAAAAAGCATTAAAATGCTTTTCATGAATAACCCCATAAAATTTTCAGAAAAAAAAAATCAAGAAAAAAGCTTCAAAAATGACTAAAAACCATTAACCCCCTCCAACTACCATAGCGCCTTTCTTTAAATGAAAATATGTTTTCTAGAAGAAAACTCAATGAAAAGCAAAGAAAAACGATTGGATAATTTTAATAATTTAAATCCCCGCTGTTTTTTTGCTAGTTCGGCAGGGCGCGTTTGCATTCTCCCAAATAGTGTCGGCAATTTACGTTAGCGTCAAACGCAGTGTGTGCGCTTTCTTACAATTTTTAAATTAGCGCGTTAAAACGCGCTATCCCCTAACGACACCCAGCGCCTTTAAACGAAAAATCACGTCTTCGCGGATGGATAATATGTGGAGCTTATGCTTCAAGTTTTATGAGGTTAGTCGCATAAATACTTTTGATCTATAACTATTATTTGATCTATACATGCTCGACATGCACCTCCCAGAAAATTACAACCGTTTCTTTATAATTGTTATCCTTTTTTCTTCATTTTCGTTCTGCATCCAAAGTTTTTTTTCAATCTGAAAAGAAGATACAGTGTCAGCAGTTGCAACGTCTTTTTTTGAGTTGCCTGTGACTATCTTAAGAAGCCAGCACATCAAAACTTTTAAACTGAATTTAAAATGTTTTAATTTTCACTGTGAAGATTATAAAAAACCAGTTTAAATGTGTTGATGTGCAGATGGATTACGGTAGTCACACAAAAGGGCTAATTGTGTGCTAACCTTGGCCGTTGTGTTTTCACGACTTAGTTGTTTGAAACAACTTTGAGCGCCGCGCAATTCAGCCAAACGGAAATATAGTTTTTTCCTGACAAAACTGCTTATTTTCCTTCTAGGTCTGTAAACTGCTGAGGTGTAAATCGCATGATTGCTGCGTCAAGCGCTCTCTCTCTGTCACTTAGCCGGTGGACTATTTGGTTCCTCTCCTGTCATTTTACCTCCATTATCCCCGCACCAACCAGTTCTACGGAAAAAATTCTAAGCGCATCACATCGCGACTGTCTCTCGCGAGACATAGCGTTCCAAAGAAACTACTTATACACCTTACTGCTCTATTTTAAGCCAATACTCTTTTACTCTCAGCTATTCGATTTCCTCTTTTTATTACTCTTTCGCTATTTTCTCTGGATTCCAAAAATTGGATTTTTGCTATTTGACTTTTTGACTTTTGGTTCCTTGGGTAATTTTGATTATTCAATTACTATAAAATTGATAAAAAAGTATTTTCATGAGGAAAAGCCTTTCTACCTAACTTACTATTAGTCAGTTTAACTAAGCAAATTTAAACAATAACACAAACAACTTTTTAAAATAGTCAGGGAGCCATGAGTTAAAGAGTATTGGAGTCTACTTTTTTTATTTTAAGTGTGCTCCGTAATTTAATCAGAAACTTTAGTGATTAACAAAAAGTTCTAGAATCTTATAGAATCGCTTTGGAATTTTTGCTGGAACTTCCTAATTAGACCAAAATCGATTTGCCTGAGCTTCTTATAGTAACGAAGCTTGATATTGAAATATGTTTGTCCTATTAAATATGTTTGTAATATTACTTGATGTAACCATGCAATCCTTTGGTACCACGCTTCCCTTATTTTCTTCTAGGGACAACCTCCTTATCTTGATTGAGTCTTATTTTCGACTCTGCCCTACACTTACCCCTTTTAATCCCTATTCCAATCATTCACTACAAAATTCCAAATAAAGGAAAAAAGAAGAAACAACTTTGCAAAACGTTGAAAGTGTCATCAGAACATTTTCAAGCTTCACATTTTGAAACCCAACTTGAACTAATTGTTCTATTTGACGGATCGTGTCACTTCCAACGAGGAAGCGCACGGTCCTTCGCAACACTGAAATTCTCTTTTGAGTTTTGACCACGTGTGTTGATATTTCCAGCGTAAGCACTTGACATATTTTTACAAAGTTTTGTTCCTATTTCCCGGTTTCCTAAATAATCCCATGAAAATTAGAAATTAAAATCGAAGTATTCATTCCTTTTTATTGTTGTTGATTATTATACCAATTCCATTTATAGTTTCAGTTTTCCAATTTTCACAAATGGAAATGCTCGGCGAAGATATGGATGAAACTGTGAAGATAGAGAAGAAAACCGAAAGTGCCGTGTCAAATAATTTCAAGCTTGAAGAAGTGAGCGCGAAATTGGCGGAGCTGAAAAGAGAAGTGGAGTGCATCGCGGCGATCAAAGCGGAACTGGAAGAGCTCGAAAAGTGTCCAACGCGTGCAGAATTCCAAAGGATTCGGGAGGTAAAAATTGAAGTTGGGTTCATACTTACGGTGGTGGTTATTGTGACTTAGAAACACGCAAATTTGTCTTCTGATATTCACAGGACTACTTGAATCTTGGCGGCTCAAAAACTTGTTGTTTTTTTTATTCCCCTTTTATTTAAGATGACGGAATTAGTGGTGGAACACCAGATGAAGGCATTGTGCAACTTTCACACTATAGCTGTCGAAATTCGATTTCTGCGAGTGGATTTGATGATGGAATCTGAGGAAATAAACGAGATGTTGGCACAATTAAAGGATAAAGGACAACAAGCGAATGATGAGATGATAAAAATTTTGGAAAACATGAAGTCGGTCATGGTTTAGGTGGGAATGGGGGAAAGTTTGACAGAAATTTGTAAGGCTGTACTCTTAAAGGCACATAAATTTTTTTTGCGCTTACGTGTTTAGGCTTGTACAGCATCGAGGTGCAAATTTAATGGTATTTTTTTAAATAACATTGTTTTTCTTTAATTCCTCCGCACTCTATTTCTTGCCAAGGTGTTTTTGCTGTATTTTACAAAATATTTCCGCTTTGTAATGCTTTGAAACTACTCTGAAAGAATAGGCTCCAATTTCTCTTCTGTTTAGAGGTTTTCGGACTCAATACCATGTTGCAAGCGAATTTTCACACAACAGTGCTAAATCGACTGTAAAAGCCTCTTTGAAGCCTCCCTAATATGTCTTGATAAAATGTTATGAGGAAATATGGGGCCCTGTAATTTTCCTTAAAATAGCGTGAACAAATGTATGAATTTTCAGAATCCACGTTATCATCAACTCATCAATCCCATATTCTACTGCACCCTCTTCGAAACTTACGTTCTGGCGATACTAATGCTGTTCTTCTGTCTGCTCCACACCCTCCTCCCCCCCCCCGGGTATCTAATCTTGTCCTCTAACTATGTATAAAGGAATAGATCCGGTATTTCTACAAAATGGCTTTTCAGAACTGCAGTCTGCCTTTTATCAAGACCGCTCAGAAAATTATCGATCCCGTTTCATAATTCAATTGCTCGTAACTCCCACTTTTTTTATTCTCTTCTATTATTAAGCTAATCTATCTCCCATGTTTCTCGCCTTCCAAAATCATTCTTGTAATTATGTAGTTATCTCCTCTCTCCTCCGCTAGCCACTTCTATTGTGAGGTTGTTTTTGAAGAAAAAGCCGCTTACTATTCTGTCAGCACCACAATATATTCAAGTGTTCACTGTGCGACATTTTTTGTTGTAATAGGATGAGTTTTTATTGTTATTATTATGATTATGGGTGTCCGACTGGTAACGAAACCAAGCCAAGTGCTGCCTAATTCTCTTTCTCTTGATGAATAAAATGTGTCTATTTGTGATTGTTTTTGTTGGCGTAGGAGCATTTGTGGCTGTTACTTACTTACCTAGTTACTTAGTCGGTGCGTCAATCGCTTATGAGAGCGCGAATCACAGCTAACCAACCATGTCTTGCGATCTTGGGCGATGGTGGGCCAATAAGTAGTCAGTCGATTTCCTCGGTATATTGAGAGTTTTTTTCGTAGTGAGTCGGACCATCTCATGGGAGGTCGTCCGACAGGTCGTTTTTGATCTCGAGGGATCCATTCTTGTATCAGTTTTGTCCATCTTCCGTCAGTTCTTCGCATAATGTGTCCGGCTCATCCTAATTTTTTATTTTTCATGTACCCTTCAAAAGTATAGACACACCCCTCGATTTCGCTTGCTCTAGATTTTCTGGGCGAAATGAATAAAATCGGCCAATGCAGTTCGATGAGGCGTGTAAGAAAACCAATGGGTGAAGAATTTCAATCGGATGCGATGCTCGGCACTTGATTTAGAGCAGATAAATCAAAAATCGGAGCCGTCAAAAGTATAGACTGTTTTTAGAATAAGTCAAATAAGTTAACAATTTTTATTATAAAGCAATGAGTTTTACAATCAGTAGTCAATACAGTTTCCTTTAGATTCAATTAGAGCAAAAACTCGCTTAAGCATACTATCTACAAGCTTCTGGAGGTGTTGGGTGCTGATATTGTTCCACTCTCTTTCGATGGCATCTTTCCAACTCTGAACGGAGTTGTATTAGGGTGCTTTCGCGGAAACTGCTTCGGCAAGGATGGCTCAGAGGTTTTCGATAGGATTGATATCCTGTGAACATGATTGCCAGTCCAAGGCGGAGTTGGAAGCATGACATGGAGCATTGTCATGTTGGAAGACAAGTCCGGAACGACGACGATGGTGTATGAATTGTACCAAACTGGTCTGAAGTACATGTGGATAAGCCACGACATTCATCCTATTTGAAATGAAGACCAAGTGAAACTTCCTCGTTGCGGTGAAAGCTCCCCACACCATGACCGAGGCTTCGCTTGGAAAAGATTCTTGGCTCTTTCCTCAAGTCTCCAGTAGTGATTCCAACAATGAGGGCCATCAGAGTTAGACTTCTTCTCATCAGAGAAGATGATCTGAAATCAATTTTGTCCGTTTTTCATTATTAAATATGGCTTGGTAGCCATCCAGCTTAATGCATCTTCACCCACATCGTAGACATGCTGTTGCGAGCGAACTGGCGTCTCTTCGTATTGTACTCGGGTTTCAGTCTTGGGGCCGACTTCGAGAATCATTCGGTACATTGGAAGAAAAAATAATAATAAAACAAAAATAAAGAAAAAAGCTGGTTTTTATACCCATTTTCGGCCTTCAGAGTCACAATACCAAAAACTGTCTATACTTTTGACGGCTCCGATTTTTGATTTATGTGCTCTAGATCAAGTGCCGAACATCGGATCCGATTGAAATTTTTTACCTGTAGGTTTTCTTATACGCCGGATCGAACTGCATTAGCCGATTTTTTCAATTCCGCCCAGAAAATCCAGAACAGCCAAAATTGAGGGGGTGTCTATACTTTTGAAGGGCACTGTATTTAAGTGGATCCGTGATCTGGGAGATTTTTCGGATGTCTTCGCGGGTTTTAAACAGCGAAGACTGGCTGGATCAGTTTCCTGAAAGATGAGGCGTTTTTCATGGAAGCGGATGAAATTTTCCATGATGTTCTTAATGATCTAGATCCAGTGTTCGAATACACAACATCATAAATTGGAGTAAAGTCATTTTTCTTGATGCTTTGAATAAATCGTGAAAAAAATAACGGGAGGCAGCAGAATTGCGGCCAACCAGTTATGAATTCTTGTAACCCATACCCTGAAGTAAACATTTCTGATGAGAACTCACGTCCGGTAATATATTTTTTTCCAAAAAATGGGAAAAAAGTACCAAAACAGTAGAAAATGACAAAAATCGTGAAAAAAATGACTGGAGGCAGCAGAACCGCGGTCAACCAGTTATGAATTCTGGTAACCAATACCCTAAAGTATAAAGTTCTGATGAAGAGTCACTTCCGGTAATGTATTTTTTTCCACAATACGGAAATGAAACTATTTTTTTCCGAAAATTCAATTTTTTGGCCGGAAAGAGAAAAGCTAGAAAATGTTATCCACTACAAAAATGCTTCATAAGTGACCGGTTATCGATTCCAGAAAAGAAATCGAGATTATCACAAAAAATAAATTTTTTTTTTCGAAACACCCCTACCGTATCTCAACTCGAAGGGGCGGAGCCTAATTCTGAATTCGGTTTTGTACTTAGGGCTTCACATGAACCCATTACATAAAAATCAGACCAATTGAAACAACTTTTTTAGACTGTGACTCACACGGTGGTCGACCCCCTCAGACATTGTCTCTTAAGTCTCGTTGGCGTTGTTCTGTGTGGGTCGTTGCTATTAATATTTTTTTCTAGCAATGCATGCGTCACACGGATTCTTTCAGCGAGGCTCTGTATACAGGTCCAGGCTTCAGATCCTTATGTGAGCGCGGGAAGAACTATGGTGTCAAAAAGCTCGAATTTTGGGGCAGGTGAGTATTCTTGATGTTGTTAAACGCTGTCCAGGCTGCCCTTCTTCTTCGGTGGAGTTCTGGTTCCAGCTCATTTCGTGAGTTGAGTAGTCTGCCAAGGTAGACATACTCATCCACGTCTTCGATTGTTGTGATGGTTGAATTATTACTGATGATCACCGGATGTGTGGTGGCGTACGTGTTTCTCAACACTTTTTGTTTTGATTATTATTGAATAAGATTGAGATCTTGGCTAATTTTGAAAAAAATATATTACTGACGTGAATCCTTATGTTCGAACCTAGTTTCACGAAAAGTTCTCGATGTGAAGTTTAGATTTCCGCAAGAAGTGCCGTGCACTTTCATATCCAATCAATTTTGTGAATTCTTTCATAGACTTCTCCCAGAAATGTGCAGCTATTTATTTAAGCAAAAAAATTAGAACTTTTGTGCTATAAACCAAAAAAAAAACAATAATTTATTGAACAGCGTTCAAACGTCTTGAATCACATTTTCGCACGTTCCAGATGCTAGGGCATAAGAAATAACATTTATGAGTTCACATTTCTTATTCAAATCATCTTGTAAGATTATAATCTTTAAATCAGATTTGCGATTTTCCTTATAAGATCTTTCGATGTAAGTAAGATTTGAAACAAATTTTCCAGAACAGAAATTGAAAATTGCGAGATGTGGTAATGTTACATATTTTTAAAGATGGAGACGCAGACAACCTACAAATTTTCTTGTTCATTTACGATATAAGTAGTTTTTCGTGAGCTTTCATTAATTTTTTTAGTTTTTCATTAGTTACTTCGTTTTTCGGGTTTTGGATAATTAATTTATTTCGTTTCAACAAAATGCATTCGATTCTATTATGAGGATGGGGTGGTAATTCCAGTGGAGGAGAGGATACCGGCTTCCTACTAAACACAGCGCGTAACGATATTTCGATTTTAGAAAAGGTGTTTTAAAAATATTAGGTTGATTTTTCCACTTGTACTCGCTTTCTCCATCGTTTCTACGCCATACTTTTCTTATTGCAATTTGGATCATTTGCAACAAGACGTAAAAAATGGAATTATTTTAATGTTACTGTTTCTAAATTTTTCAGCTGGTTCTAGTGACAAAAATGGTAAAGGAAGTGGAAAGAAAATAATGTTATCTTTGAATCAATTTTCAGAACGGCGAGTGGCACCCCGCTTTCGTTAGTAACCGTTTCAATAAAATTACCTTTTTCGTTATCATTAAACATAGAATTTCGGCTGTACTTTATGACCTCCCTGATGGCACTCTGGGCTTAGGCAAATTTTACGAAGTTCAGATTGTGTAAGTATTGTTGTGCTGATGCAGAAACGATATTTTCTTTTCAGATTCAATGAAAACGCCAAAGCAACTCAGACAGCTCAGCATAGAATCATAAACTATAGAGAAATCCCAGCTCTCGCATCAGTTGAAGTGGATGTCAATAAAAAAGGGCCTAGCCGTTTAATCGTAAGTTCAATAAATAATGTTATGTTAAGTAAGAAGTTTTTAATACAGCTTTTTACAGATAAAAACGACAGCAAGGATTTTAGAAGAGACTATAACCTTTCGCCATAAGGAACTTCACAACGAACAATTTGGAAAATTCATTGACCTGAATGACATAGTGGAATGCAAAGGCAAATTAGTGGAGTTTTTTTTCAAAGTATACAAAATTTGTTACCTTATTAGAAATCTATAATTTTTCAGTGCATTTTCTCCCCGATCGAAAAAACGAGTGTAATATTTGCGCCCATCAGGATTATCAGATACCTTGATTTTCCTCCTGAAAATGTAGATCAATTGCTTCCCCAAGCCAAGCATGTAAAAGTTGGCGGGTTTGTTTGCTCAACGCTGAAAGATGGTTATCGACATGTGTGGGCAAAAGGTTTGGAAAGGGATGCACTTTTGAACGAGAAGTATTGGTAAGTGATTTTCTTTCTTCCTTTCATCATCATGTTTATGAGTTAGTCCAAGGCAACAGGATGTGGAAGCGAGATGGGTAGAAGTTAACGTTAATACTCTGTCTAACGAGGTTGTCGATACTGTAAAAATCATTGATGACATATTCCCATCGCGTATGAAATGCGAAACACCTGAGGTATCTGTGATTTCTGCTTATTTTTATTCGTATTGATTATGTTTTTGCAGGTCCTTGTAACGTTTAAATATGACGGCTTTTATAAACAAGGTAAATATCATATTTACTATAATGAAGATTTTGGCTTAATCTCCGATTCTGATTGCATTATCAGAGATGTAGTTGAAAATAGAAGGTATAGCGGATGGATAGTACGCCATGAAACGAACATTGTTAATTGTCTGTGGAAAGTTTCTTCTAAGCAAGATCATCCAGTAAATGTGGGTATCATTTAAAAGTTTAACTGTTTTTAAAATTGTTTCAATAGATTAATTATCAATCAACAAATTGTGACAACCATCCTGAGTCAAAGCAATGGAATATATCTCACAACCCTCAGTCATCTTTCAATAATTCAGCTTCCTTGAAACGACTTTCTCCTGACTCAAATAAAATCACCGGAAACATATTTCCGGACTGTAATAATAGTGATGAAGAGGAAGCTTCATCTCGAGCTCCGACTACGGATTCGGAAAATGAAAGCATTAGTGATTATGAACACACCATCTTAGATCAACGACAAAGCTATGGAAAATTACGTAACCGTGAAGCGAACCAACAAGGAACAACTTATTCTAACAGTAATATCAATGGGCTTCATAAGCTCGAATATGGAACCCGTGCTGAGGACGTCAACACCGCTGTCCATCGGCAAGATCCTGAAATTTCAATGAAAAATCTAAGTAACCCTGTTCGAAATAGACGTGCGGATTCGCCAAATATAATGTACCAAAGTTATTTCTTATTAGAACAAGAAAACAGGAAACTTAAATTGGTAAGTTATTTGTACATGTTTTAATAGTTAAACGTAGTCGCTTTATTACAGAAACTTGCCAACATCTCTAACATAATACAATTTTTCCTTGAAGATTCGAAAGTACTTGAAGAAGTGAAACTTTGCGACGTAGAGCAATACGAAGAGCTTGTAAAACTCATTTCCGAATAATGCAATTATTGCGATCAGTACTGTAGTTAGCACCTTGTAATATATTAAATTATTCTATTATCGCCGTAAAAAAGTTCCGACATTTTTTCGAGCCCGCGAAAATCGGTATTTGAATTTAGAGGCTCCTTATTTTTTCTTCTGAATTTTCAGAATTAAACTGGATTAAAAGAAAGAAATTGTATTAATCGTAAATTTTTTTTACACGTTTCTTCGAATGTTTAAATATACCAATTTGCGTCATTTATTTTTTTTTTCGTTTCTTCTGATAAAAATATATCGCGCATAGCAAATGCGCTGATGAAATGGGCGGAGCCTCTAAATTCAAATCCCGATGTTCGCGGGCTCGAAAAAATGTCGGAACTTTTTTACGGCGATAATATTATCGGGATTTGAATTTATAGGCTCCGCCCATATATCGCGCATAGCAAATGCGCCTCAACGATGATGAATGGGCGGAGCCTCTAAATTCAAATCCCGACTCGAAAAAATGTCGGAACTTTTTTACGGCGATAATAACATGACTTGAAATTTTGAATAAGATCTACAATTTTCCTTATTGTACTTGACTAATAAATATTTAAATGTGATTTGAAATTAACAGTCAAATCACCTCGAGAAAGCTTGTCATTATGCGGAGTAGATCTCAAGCTGCGGTAAATAAATAATTGTTATAAGATAAGAAATCAAAAAAAAAATATAAAGAAAGGAAAGAGAAAAATTGTATCGGTCAAAAAATGTGAAAAAGAGACATCTGTCCTGCTTCTCGCCCAAGGTTATAATTGCTGCGGGAGTGGTTCTGAGTCAGAATGCTGTAATGCTTTTAAAATAGATTAAATGAATATTCGACCGAGATAGATTTAAAAAAACGATAAGAATGTGTCTGAGGGAAACAATAACACAGACAGACGAGAAATGAAAACATCCATTAAAGTGATCAACCAACATCTTATAACACATGATTTATCAAAAATGAAACCCGGAATCAGGTTCACAAATGGAGAAGGAAGATGCGCAGACCCGGGAAAAGTAAAAACCACTCAGTAGCAGTTATAATCAAAAAACACAGAGGGATTCTCATTATGGTCAGTACTGTATAATGAACGTACCACATTCTTTTATTAACATTTTTATTACCAGCAGAAAATTCGCGGCTACGCCGCGACTTCCACTGGCTTTCGTTTAGAAAGAATTGCAGTCGTTTCAGTTGTTCCTCTTGTTAATAGAACAATTTATTAGAAGAACGTCAAAAAGCAAATAAATTTTACATCCCGTCCCGTCCATCCCGAATATCAAAGTAGGAACCTCACGATCTTTTGAGTTATTCAAAGAAACGTCTTGGACAGAGTCACGGACACATAGACGGAACTATTCGCTTAATAATAAGTAGATATTATACCCAAAGTAAAAGTACAGAAAAACGGCCTAGACGACAATTATTGAAGTATATTTAAGCTCCCCGTTGTCTGGTGATCGTGGGCGTGGTTGAAGCGGCATTCCTGGTCGCCCGCTTTAGATCTTCAGGAGATGACGACCTGGAAAAATTTACTGTAGTTAGAAATAGTTCGAGAGAATCATTCGAGAGAGAGAGAGAGAGAGAGAAATAAGTGATCTGAACGAGGCTCAGGCTCTTAACAGATTTAATGGAAAGAAGTGGCTAGATAGTCTATAACCCAACTGTTACGATGAGTCAAAACTTTTGCATCATTTTGAAAACATGGAGTACCAAAATCGGCTATTTCCAAGAGAATCCAAAATCGTGGAGCGCCCGATTGATGGTACTTTGACAGTTTCCAAGCTTGATTGTAAGACATCTACTGAACTATCGTGAGATTTTGTATAACAATCGTTCTGGCTCTTCGTCGAGAAAAGCTGCGGATCGGATCAATAATTTGATGGGTGCCGGCACTGTTACTCAAGTAACAGCAGTTCCAAAAATTCAGGAAAGGAGAGGTGGAATTGAAAGATTCTCCAAATAACGGACGTTGATGAAGACGAACTACTGGCAAAAAGGACCTCCGACAGTCGAGTAGATGTCTGGCAATCTAGAATGGACATTATCAAAGTATCATCAATCGAATCCTCCACGCTCTCGGATTTTCATGGAAACAGCCGATTTGGGTAGCCCATGTTTTGCAGATGTTGCAGCTTCTTTTCAATTTGATTACTGGGAATGATAAGTGAACTTTCATAATGGACGTCAGTGGCTGAAACCTGAGGATTCTTTAGCTCCAACGCCAAAAAGAGAGTTACATCCAAAAAAAGGTACTTTTGTGAATCTGGTGGAGCGTGGAAGGACCGGTTTACGGGGGACTGTTACCAACCAATACAGCGATCGCAGCAGACCTCAACTGCAAGAAATTGACCACAGTCGCTGAAAAAGTAAAAGGAAAAATGGGTCGAGTTTACTTCCTCCATGACAACGCTCGACAACATGTCGCGAAGGTGACTCGTTAGAAAATCAAACAAGATAAGAACACGCGAGTAATAATATTAGGTTGAGCGAAAAGTTTTCGTAATGTTTTGAATTTTTTCGAAACCACGTGTATTCAAAGAGAACGAGATCCGATGAGTGATATATTCACTATTAGTATTATATTTATGACTTCTTGGAAACGCGATGGAAGTTGAGCAATTCCATTCGCGTAGAACTCGGGAGACAGGGAGGCGAGAAAGTCGTACAACCATTTCTGGACATCCTTTCTATCATGGAACTTCTGCCCGCCAAGGTGATTCTGCAGGGAACGAAAAAGATAATCAGTTGGGGCCAAATCTGATGAATACGATGGCTGACACAAGTGTGCGGTCTTGCGTTGTTATGTAATATCAGCAAGTTGTAAGTTTTTGGGCGATGTAACCGATGATCATGAACCACTTTTTTCATTTGAGTACAGTATCGGTCCTCGTTGACAATGACGCCATCTGGAAGAGACTCTCGAAAGATTACGCCTTTACTGTCCCACCAAACGACAGCATCACTTTTTTCTCGTGAAGTTCTCCTTAGTGGTCCGTTTTGGCAGTTTCCTCGGCCGGGACCCATTGTCTATTTTTAATATGATTGAGATATAACACCCATTTTTTGTCACCAGTGATAATATTTATGAGACAATGTCTGACAAGGGAACCTCGAATAGAAATCCTCCTAACTTTTTGTAAAAATTTGACCACAGGTACTTTCGACTACGGGAAATTCAGTACACATAGTGGCTATCTGCGCAAACTTCTGGAAATGGAAATATTTCGATCTTCGAGTTGAGATACGGTAGGGGTGTTTCGAAAAAAAAATTTTTTTTTTGGATGTGTCCATCGGATCACTCAGAGCAAGAAATGAGAAAAATGGTACCAAAACAGTAGAAAAATGACAAAAATCGTGAAATAACTGACGGCCGCACCCAAACCGCGGCCAACGAGTTTTGAATTCTTGTAACCCATACTCTGAAGTATAAAGTTCTGATGAGATCTCACTTCCCGTAATATATTTTTTTTTCCACAATGCGGAAATGAAACAATTTTTTTCCGAAAATTCAATTCTTTGGTCGGAAGGAGAAAAGCTAGAAAAATGTTCTCCACTACAAAAATACTTCATAAGTGACCGGTTATCGATTTCAGGAAAGAAATCGAAGTTATCTCAAAAAAGAAAAAAAAACCATTTTTTTCGACACACCCCTACCGTATCTCAACTCGAAGGGGGCGGAGCCTAATTCTGAGAACGGTTTTGTACTTAGGGCATCTCATGTACCCATTATATAAAAAATCAGACCAATTGAAACAACTTTTTTAGACTGTGACTACTGGTGGTCGACTCCCTCAGACATTGTCTCTTATAATCCAATCGGTCGTTCGTTTCTTAGTGAGTAGGGAAAGTGCAAGGTCACAATGCCATTGTTTTTATGAATCCGTCAAAAAGTGAGGAACGAGTTGAACAAACTTTGGCACTCTTGCAGACTCATAAAAGCGATCAATGATAGTTCTTTGAGGATGCATGAGAGTCGCAGCAAGTTCGCGTGACGTTGGTTTTTCTTCCAGCGAGCTCGAGATATCCGCGTCAATATCCACAAGTCGACGACTGGATGTCATACATCGTGGTTCTCTTCGGCAAACTTTTTGAACCAAAAATTGATGGTAGTGTAGAGGATAGAGATCTCGCCTAGCACGACACACAAGTTACGACAAGCGGCCTTGGAGAAACTCGTATAAAAAATCACCTATTAGAGCATGACGATCAGCAAGCAAATTCTCGTTCATTTGAACGCTTCAGGATAATTGATACCAGCTGAATGGGAATATGGAAAGTCGACTCAGAGTAAAACATCAATATTCTGATTTCGCTCTCAAAGGAGTTGAAAATCCATGTCAAGATCGTACTCTACAGAAGGCGATGTCTTCTCTAAAATTCAAGGCCGCTACATATGGTCGCAGTTTTTTTCACGATACACTACCACTTCCCGTCCGTTCTTCTCAATGACGGTGGTTGTGAAATTTGTGGTTCGCACAATTTAACTGTAACACAGATTTGATAAAAATGAAGAAGATAGACTTCAATGAAAGACACCATATGGATATCTCCAAGCTGATTATTGATTTGGTTCAACCCAAAGCAGCTATTCAGAGAGCGATAGATCCGGAAGGAAGAACAACGACTCCACTTTCACGTCCACCAGGTTCAGTGACATCATTGGTTGGCACTGCTGCACAGCCACCCATTGCAGTTCAACAAAATGCAAATGTTCGCCAGCTGACATGACTTCTCTTCAGCCGACGACTGATTCCAGTTTCGCCGGTTTGCTAACATCATTTCCTATAAATATTTATTTCTGTCGTTTCCCGTTCTTTTTCGCTTTTAAACTTGAAAATGTTCGGAATTGTCTGTCTCGTTTTTTTTCGACTGAACAACATTATGAACCAAATATTTCAATTTTATTCATTAAATAGTGAAAGAAGAGTACCAGACATTTTGAACCGGAGGTTTCTGTAGAATAAAAAATGACGAGAACGGCATACTGGCAAGTAGGAAAATATTACATCAGGAAATAGTCTTGAGTCTTGTAGAATGAAGTATACAGTAAGGCATTATGTTTTCGGAGCCAGACATTGTAATGGTTGAGACGCTATCGAATCTTGCGAAGCCGTTCTTGTTACAGTTTCTGAAAAAAGCAAATGCTAAAAATCAAAGATGTTCTACAAAGAGCAGAAAGTTTCAGAAACTTACCTGTCATGGGCGAAAATGAGTGCAAGGTATTCTTCGAAGTAGTCACTGGACGAGTGTAGAGGGTTTGTGTTGAAAAGAATTCGCTATTGGAATTGATTCGAGCTTCGTATATGGTCCACCAAAACCTCTGAAAATTATTGCTAGGTAAGCATTAAATAGTACGTTCAAACCGGTTTAGATTCTGTCGGCGTAGGTAGAACCTTTTTGCGAAAAACTGTAGCGTTGTAAACTTTGCCAGCCTGAATTACACTCATGAATTTCATAATTACAAAAGCACTCACCAATGGATTTTTGATCTTAAGATCAATATCCATAATTGATGGAAAGAATTTGGAGTTGAATATTTCTCGACTGTGACTATCTTTTCCTTTGTATGTTAGCTGATCCTCAACCTTAGCGAATTTAGGAATACTGATATCTCTACAAGAAAAGGAAAGCTTACATGTAAGTTATTTGAAACCGTGTAGCAATAAAATGGAGCTTGTTTTTTAGTTCCACTAATATACATCCATCTAAAACCGTTTCTGACAGAACTATCTTCCTTCTGAACTAGCTTAACATAAGCATAATCACCAACTTTCAAATCGAAGTCATTGTATTGAAAGTGAACTGAAGTTGAAAATATTCATTATTCCCTTTTTTAAAAATCCCATACCACTGCTATTATATTCGAACAACCAAAGAATTCCAGTGTTATATGACATCATTATTTTTTCAACAAGACCGTGTCCTTCCTAGAATAATTTCCCCTAATTAGAAAAGAGTAAGGAATGCACCAATACCATGCACTCTCCAGTATACGATGACAATTTCCTGTTTTTTGTTTGGAATCGGCCGTTTCTTGAAGCGTAGTTAGTGTTTATTTGAACGCTGTTGCCAGGATAGTAGTCTCGGCGTGGCTCATGATTATAAATAGAATTTTGCTGCTGCTGATATTTAAAAGTAGTGATTCCAGACAAGATTGAAGTGGATACAGTGGAAGTGGCTGAAGATGTGTGAGTTTTCAAAGTCAAATATGTAGCAAAAATGTTATTGTTTTTTTTTCGGAGAGTATTCGTAGTTTCAGAGAATCCTCTAATTTTCAACGAATTATTCTAGTTTCAGACGCAGGTGTAAGGGCGAAGGCAAGAATTAGGTAAGATCGAGAGTGTTCTTCTTTTGCGAGTTCTCTTCGCATGCGGTCTACATACTGTCAGCACAACATTAGGGGGGAAGTTAAATATTTGTATTCAAACGTTTGTGGTTTCAATAAAACAATAGTCTTACACTTATCAGTTGGGACCAAATGAGAAGTCTCCATAGCATCTTTTATGCGAATTGTCTCCATGTCCAAGTGTTTTATTTTTTCTATCGTCACATCGTTTATGTTCACGACAGTGGAATCGATGACTAGCCAACACACTCCACTTGACCTACGAACTTTTGTGGATGTTTTTTCAAGGAGCAATTGCATGTGTTTCCCAGAGACTAGGGACTCTTTGATAGTCATTACCAAACCGAATGTTGGCAGCTCGAAGATCCTCGGATGATCAGTACCTTTAACTAGTATACATGATAGCATCATCTGGAAAATAAATATCACTATTTAAAAATACACAACAACTGCTTACTCGAACAGTCTTGTTCGTATGAAAAACGCCAATACCACCCGGACTGTTAATTGGAAGGTACTCTGGAATACTAAATCGATGCCCAATTGACGTATTCGTAATTTTCAACATATCATTCGATCCTACATCAAACTGAATCCATTGGCCAATGAACGGTTGAATGGTGGTACCTTCTATTTCTTTGCTCTTCGGTGGTTGTTGAATTTTAGTTAAATGATCCGCTTCCAGTGATACATGTTGAGACCAGCATTGCATAGTGTACTTCTGAACGTCTGTGACAAGCCCTATGTGTCGAGCAACACATTGGATTGGAGTAGGTGCAATCGTATTCTGAGATACAAAATATCATACCTTACTTACAGTATTTGTAGTTCTATTGGAAAACCCCTTCTACAAATATTCTCGAAGAATAACCCACGTCTTTATGTTTGGTACGAAAGTCAGCAATACTGGAGAGCTCTCTGTCGCTAAATCCTTCATCTGGTTGGCTTTCGGGCTCGAAAGACAGTATAAGCCAACTACAACCGTTTATCTGTCCTCCACAATACATAGCATAAAAGAAGGTTTTTTCGCGATGAGTTTCTAGATACATCCGCCAAGTACTTCGTCCCAGAATACGCCCGAATCCGGAAATCATATATATCTCTGCTGTAAGTTCGCGCTGGAAGAATATTGCCGAATTTTAGTAATTGAAGAAATAGTACCTCATAATACGACCTCCTATCATACGGATTGTTATGGGCGAAGTCACATATTTCACTGTAGAACACTGTCTGAACAACCCATCAGTCTTAGTTCTTAATCTATTGTCACCTTTTCGTGGATCAGTTCGGAAGCCAATTGCTTTATACAGACACAACCATTAAAATGCGTTGTTTCGTAAGCTTTCAGAATTAAAGACCACGGAGAAAATGAAGCGATAGTTCCATCTGGATAAATTCCGACAATAATCCATGTGCCCAAATCGAAATTCTAAAACCAATTTAAGGTGAGACTTCTTGTAATTAATAGGTTTCTCTACCATAAAAATATGCTGGTCTGTTATTGGAAACGACTTCTCAACGCAGGCTGTTAGCACCCACACACCGATTTCGGTAGGAGTCTTTCGCACAATGACTCCTAACGTGTTGATCACTGTCGTCACTTTCCTAACTCTCGGTTGAGGTGGAGGCTCGTTCATCCGATCGTCTTGGGTCGCAAATGAAGCCACACATGGTTTATATTTTATGGGCATTACCTAAAAAATTATGTTGTTTATATGCGAAATTCGCTTTGAAATTCGAAATTCGTCATAAATCGCACAGTACTTTGCAATGAGAGCCACCTACGGATTAGAAGATATTCGTAGTTGAGTGACATTAGAGAAATTCTTTAACTCAAAATAATTTGATTTTCGCAGTTCCCTATCGGAAAACGTACTTTAAAAAATTTTTAAAAAATTCCATTAAAAAAGCAATTTGAAATATTTTATGGATAGAAAAAGCACAAGAATTTCACAGTTCTGTAAGTTGATTTTAGAATTTCAGGAATGTTTAATATTGAACAATCAATATAAAAAACATTAGAAAATAGGAAAATTTTGTGCCTGCTTGACAATAAACCAAGAAAACTTTTTAGTTTCGCACTTTTTTCGAATCTAGACCTACTTTCCTAATAAGCAAAGAGTTGCAAAAAACTATCACTTTTGATTTACATTATTTTCTTATTAAGCTTACATGATTATTTGTATAAATAGTTAATTCTGGACAGTCTAAACAAAGCAAATAAGAAGGCTTTTACTTATGCAAAAAATATTTGTTTAATGATCACAAAAGAACTATAGGACGGCCACAGTCAGTAGTAGCACAAAAAAGATCCGTCGCCCTTTTTCGATTTTATGTGGCGGTTATTCAAATTTTTAGACAGAAGGAAATAATCACATAGATACACAGATATATACACAGACATACAGAGGATAGCCGAAATATTATTGCTCTTCAGACCACATAAAACTAAATGTAACGGCATTTACAGAGCACGAAATGATCGGGCATGTTGTGAAATACTTGTTTAAATTAAGGCTGCTTAAAATTATTAAATATTGTTGCTATTCTGAGAGAGATAGCTTTATTGATGCGCAATAAACGAAAAAAGAATGACTTTGGTACAATGCATTAGGTTTAAAACTTTTGAAGGGACAAGGACAGTAAGTGTGCTCCACTGAGCACGCCCAATTTTTTTTTGAATATTTAGGCCAATGTGGTACAGCATCAGCCTGCTTTGAATTCCCGTAAAATTAGCCCAATCAAGCATAAGAAACATGGCGATTCTTTCGGGACCAATTTTTCATACCTTGATTTCAAGCAAATTTAAAATGTTAGAGCCACATTTTACTTTCAGCTGCCTTAAAATCAAATGCGTCACAAGCTGTGTTCATCATCGACAATTACAGGGATGAGGGTAAAATGTTTTTGAAACATTTTTTCAATATTTTCAGCATTTTTAAGTCATGTCATAGCAGAAAATCTGCTCACCGTCACCGTTTTGTATCCATACGCTTGGCTGGCTCCAAAACTGGCTGTTCTAAAACGGTTCGCTTCGATCGAAACTATCAAATGTTCAAAACACGATGTAAAAAAATAGAAAAAAATTCAATACCAATTATTCGCGACGATTGTGATTATTAGAATGGTTCTAACTAATCACAAGTAATAAACTTATTTACTTAAAAAAAATGGTTATTACAATGCTTTCTCGAATTTTTAATTCGCGAGAGCATAAAAAACATTTTAGTAGTCGTAAAAATTAGTACTGTACGTTCGCGTATGTTAACGTTTTTATTCTGATTGCGAATAATATTAAAGAAATCCTTGCAGATCAATCAATTTACATACCGCAACCTGGCGCGAAATTGCCACTCAAACTGAAGAGCTAACTGCATGTAGCTCCATTTTTTTGTCGTCGCACGATGGCTTTGAAGGAATTATCAGGCAAGTTCTTTGTCTCAGCCGATATACCCATGTTTAAAGCATATTGTGAAATTTATAGGCATCTTGAATAGATACAAATATTTTAATAATCTAAATGAAAGAACATGTAAAAATTAACAAAAAAACGAAACAATTATTCAATTTCAGTCTGCACTCCTTATAAAAAGACCCGCAGCCTGGAGAGTGTTCAACAACATCTAAAAAAAACACCGGCACTCTCCCCTACCCCCGAATTCAAGTTCAACTCTTTGACACCACCATTCCCCCTGTGCTCACATACGGATCTTTACACATGACATCGCTGAAAGAATCTGTGTGGCGCATGAATCACTAGAAAGAAGATTAATAGGAATGAACCTCAGAGAGCAACGTCGACAAGACTTGCACAGCGAAGACATCCGAAAGATCTCCAAGGCACGGACCGGCATCGACGACGGCCTTCTTCACGTGGCAAACTTTATTTAAAGTTTTGCTTTTTTTGAAGTATTCCGATGCAATGGCGGTAGAATTTCTCTTCAGCGAATACACGGATAATTATGATCATTCGTAATCTTCGAAATGTTATTATATAACACTCCTTACGATCAACAGAAGAAATATAACTTGCATTTTATACTTACACATGTAATTTCTATAAACATCCGTACCGTCGTCACTGAAAGCGATCTAGAAGCGTACGAGAAAAAAGAGTTGAACGCTGGCGTTGTCTGGAATAGAAATTCATTTATTACAACGACGCTTAAATGACCGCCTCTTACAATGCCCTCGTCTAGTCAACCTGATAAGTTATCATTTTAAATTTTGATGTGCTGGTTACGATTCATTGCATATGCTCGAAATTCCTCTACTAGAAACCGCTTTTAAAATACATAACTTTTAAACGCGAACGGCTATTTTGAATTAGAGTTGATAGCGATTCTCTAATTGATATTGAACGGATCATGAATGATTAGTAGCACTGTATCAGTGGTATGATCACATGAACAATTGATTACACTATGAATGTAGATCATGAGCATAATGTGAGTAATTTGACTCATACTGTTCTGGGCTCAGGAGGATTGATGTTCGATAGCCTGTAAGCTTCAGAGAGTTGAACGGCTTGTGGCTGGTGAAGCACATGTATGACAAAAAATCGTCAATGCTGCAAATACTAACAGAAATGTTTTAGAGATTAGGCGGATCCATCTGAATGTTCGAGACTACCCTTCGTAGTTTGAGATCAACAGGAGTATGTGTAGAAAATAAACTGTATGAACCAGTATTTTCTCTACACTACATTGCTTGCTGCATTGTCGGTTGTCTCAAAAATGTGTAATGTGCCAATAGAATTGTGAAAAGTTTGGTCCTATCTCAAGCCGTCTGTTTTTCGGAGAAACTGTAATTCCGAGTTATTGTGACCTAATCTGTACTATTTGAAAATCAGTTCGAAGCCGAATTATTTAACTTTGGTGTTGAAACTGTTAATTTCAGAATATGTTTCTTTCCCATGCGAAATACACACGAATGCTTTTCAGATTCCGTTGATGAAAACTGGAATCACTGAAAAAAATCTGTATTCCCAACGTCATTTGCAATTTCAAGTGATAAACACTAACAGTTTTAAAAAGTGCGTCATGCTTTGTAATCTGCCCTAATATTTGCTCTTTCTCTTTTCTGTTGCAAAAGTTTGTGTGAATCCCCGGCCTTGCTTCCGGTTTTATCTATTGTGTTCTTCGCTCTCAATCTCCTTGCTCTTATTCCCGAATTGCCCTCGTTTATGCCCCGCGCCTCGTAAATCCCAAATTCGCAATGCATCACAAATGAATGAGAACAGACTTTACGTGCACAAAGAGCTTTGATGAAGACATTGATGCTTACCTGTACAGTTCTCGGCAGAACACTTTTGAGCAATTAGACCACATCCGAATTCCGGAACGAAGCATGCACGCCATCTCCTTCATGTAGGTACTCAAATGACAAATGACAACAGGACAAAGCGTGGAAATTTATTAGGTTGATGCAAAGGTTATTGCGTTTTTCTGTTGTTTACTTTTGTGAAAGATTTTTGAATAAAATGTTTGGTTATCTGTGGTCGTGTTATATATCATTTTGAAGAGCGTAATTCGCTCTATCTACTTGTCTTATTGATTTTTCCTTCAAATAATTATGTCACTTTTTATAGCACTTCAAAAAAGCATGGATAAAAGGCAAATTCGAACGATTTTCTTGTTCCAGTTCAAACTAGGCCGAAACTCTGTCGAGACAACTCGCGATATCAACGATGCATTTGGCCAAGAAACCACTAATAAACGTACGGCACAACGGTGGTTCAAAAAATTCCGTAGCGGTGACGAGAGCCTCGAAGATGAAGATCGTGACGGCCGGCAGTCTGTGATTGATAACGAGCCTTAATCGAAGCCGATCTTCTCAAATCAACACGAGAAGTTGCCGAAGAACTCGACGTTGACCAATCAACAGTCGTTGTTCATCTGAAGCAAATAGGCAAATCAAAAAAGCTCGACAAATGGGTGCCACATGAATTAGACGAAAATCAAAAAATATCGTCGTTTTGAGGTGTCGTCCGCTCCTCTTTTACGCAACAAAAATGATCCGTTTCTTGACCGGATCGTAACTTGTGATGAAGAGTGGATCCTCTACGACAACCGACAACGTTCCGCGCAGTGGTTGGATCGTGATGAGGCTCTCAAACACTTTCCGAAGCCGAAAATCCACCAAAAAAAGGTTATGGTGACTGTTTGGTGGTCTGCAGCCGGTCTCATTCACCACAGCTCCCTAAATGTGGGCGAAACAATTACAGCAGAGAAGTACTGCCAGGAAATTGACAAAATGCATCAGAAGTTACGACGTATGTGCCCAGCAGGGATCAATAAAGAGGGACAAATTCTTCTCCACGATAATGCTTGGATAACCGACCCTGCAAAAGCTGAACGAATTAGGCTATGAGACTCTGCCTCATCCACCATACTCACCAGTCCTCTCGCCCACCGATTACCACTTTTTCAAGCACCTCGACAACTTCCTTCGCGAGAAATGCTTCAAAAGCCAAGACGATGCCGAAAATGCCTTCAAGGAGTTCGTCGCTTCCAGAAACCCGAACTTTTACGGTACCGGCATAAAGAAACTTGTTTCTCGTTGGCAAAAATGTATTGATTCTAATGGTTTTTATTTCGATTAATAAATTTGATTTTAAACAAAGTTATGGTCATTTAAAGTTGAAGGTTACAAAACGCAATAACTTTTGCATCAACCTAATACTTCACAGCATTTACTTCTCTTTCGCAAGGATAGTTACTGGATTGTACGTTATGTTCTTAAAAACCGCAGTCTTTGGCATGTTTATTGTTTTTGTTTCTGTGTTTGTTCGTTCTCGCAGCGATATAATATTCAAATTCATAGTCTGTAGCGAAATTCTCATAGCTGGAATTCATTTTGAGTCCAACACTGAAACGCCGCTCTACTTTTTGAGAATATGAATTTTATTTTATTAAATTAGTTGAATTAACTCATATATTAAAAAAGAAAGACCAATCTTAATCTAGAAAAAGTTCACTAAGGCACTCCCATTTGAATAAATACTGTTTTCTATGAGCACCAACAAATCAAATCATTGTTTGAAACAGTTTCTGCTACCCAAAAAACACGCTGAGTATTCATTGAGAATACCGTGGGATATGGGAGCTTAACATAATGCGACTCACCGTGGACCTTGCTGCCTTTTATTTAACGACTGAAATTTAGCATTGATCTGGTTTTTTGTCTGAATTTGAAGTTTGTTAAAAGTGATTTGATTTGGACAAGAATATAAGAGAAATCTGGTTCAGGGACATTTGATTCAATTACGCTCTTCTGAATAACTCATTTGACCATTTCAGCCTTCTTGCGATGTATCAGGTAAAAGAAAACCTTTATTCTGGAGTTTTTTGATTTTCCGAAAGTTATTAAATCAGGATTTCATTAAATTGCAGTCTATATTCTCAAAAAACTTCATCGTTTTAACACATTTGGTTTAGATTTCTGTTTTCATATAATTTTTTATTTCTTTATTTTATTCCCGAAAAAAACCACAATTATAAATACATTTTTGAGTATATTTTATATTCTCCGGTTAGAGACAATTATGCTTTAGGCAGTTTTTTTTGTGAAATCTGAGTTAAACATATAAAAAATAATACTAGGCAATGGTGTGTCGTGTCGATTTTGGAATTGATCGATTGAATCGAATTAAATCGACAATTTTTGAATCGATTCACTCGATTCAACATGATTTGAATGGCGATTGAATAAAAATCGAATCGTTCGATTCGATTTTATAATTTAATCGATTCGATTCAATTCGATTTTATTCGAATTGGAATCGATTCGATTCGATTCAATTCGATTCAATTCGATTCAGTTCGATTCAATTCGATAAAATCGAATCAACAAAAATAGTGCAAATGCGCTCTACCGATCAACGCCTTCGGCGGCGGTTTGAAATAGTATTTCTAAACTGTTTTTTTAGTAAATTGCATTTTTCAAAAGAAAATACGATTTCAAACCGCCGCCGAAGGCATTAATCGGTAGAGCGCATTTGCACTATTTTTGTTGATTCGATTTTATCGAATCGAATCGAACTAAATCGATTTGCCAGTTCAACAAATCGAATCAAAATTGATCGATTTTTGAATCGACACGACACACTACTAGGCAATAATTAAAAGATGTCCCGAATGCAATAAACGATGAGCGCCGTTTTCAACCATTCCACACCGATGGAGCGAATATGGAACACTAGAGTGAGTAAATAAATGCTGGATATTTTCGGGTTGTTCAGAAAGGTTGATAGAAGTTACGCCAATAATGGGAGAGGAGAGTGTTACGCATTCTTTTTGATAACGTGAGAGTTATTCTGGTAGACGTTCCATTTTAAACTGAAACGGAGAAATATGTAGAACAAAAGAGGAAAAATGGGATGAAAAAGTTGACTGTATACGTTTTCTAGATGCGAGATTGAGCACAAACATATGTTTTTCAGCTCGTTGACGATATACTCCTGCCGGTGCCTTCTGCCCTTCCATGCAATTTCAATTTGGTTTCGCGTGGCCACCTGAAAACTATGTCGCCAACTCTCCTATACCGAATGCATGCTTTCATAGCAAACTATCCGAGCTTCAAGGGGAAGAAAATGGAACGAGTCTTACGATTCCGCACCTCCAAGGAAATTCCTTTCCGGACTCACACGCCAACCGACGAATTTCGGTTTGCAATTGCTGTTTACCCAACTATGCTGATCACCTTACAATCCCACTTCGGAATGATGCCAGATTATAAGGAGGTATACGCCCAAATTATGACTCAAACGCTAAGAATGGAGCAGCTCAACTCAAAAGTGGTTCTGGTGATGTTACCGCCGAATGTGGATCACGACATGAATGTGGATCAAGCGAATGTGGATCAAGCGTGGCTATTATATCTGTTCCATTTTTGGTTCAGAAGGCTTGATTAGAAATTCTGAATTAAATTCCACATGAAGTCGGGTTCCTGGTGCAAACATAAGCTAGAGTAAAGAATAACAATACGTGGTAATGGTGGAGGATTAGTACAATGAGAATGACGAAAAGCTTGAGAGTGTATCCTCTGGATGAAGAATGCTGCATGACGAAACTGCTCTTTGCTTAATGTGGATGTTGCTCGCCCTATCGTGGAGTATTGGAGTCATGTCTATGCAGCTGCTCAATTCCTTGGAATGCACTGACCGAAGTTACGAGCGACACCAAGAGCAATTCCAATAAAGGAGGGAAGAGAGAACGAGAGAAATAATCCGACGGCTAGCTGTGGCACCATTGGGACATCAGGGATGGGAGAAGGCAAACTTCGAATGCCGCATCCGTAGCAACATGACAACCATGAGAAACAATTGTGAAGCGGTGATGTTATGCGAATACTCAGGAATCGTGTAGTTGCTTCTTTTCACGTTGCATCTCTATAAGCCACTAAATTTACCTTACACCCCTTTTTCTAAACCATTTTCAATATGCAGTACTCATTCCTTCTTACTTTTTATGTCTACGATACATAATTCCCATTTATTGATTTTTAGTAGCATTCGATTATTAGTAAGTTTTAAATGTTTAAGAGGCTTAAGTTTTTTTTTAAAGTTTTTAATCTGTGTAAGTGTACATTTTTAAAGTGTTAGAACGCCCTGATTTGTAATATATCTGTGTAAACTTTTTAATAAAGACGTGCGCTAGAAATTTATTGATTCACACATGATAACAGAGAGCTTCACGGAGAATCAAAAAGGAATATCGCATTTCCCATTTCACTGATAATACGGCTTATCGGAACAAGGGAAAAAGCGAGACAGCATTATGCTTTTTTACGCGCACTTCTAAAAAGAGACTCAGTATAATTAAAAATTAAAACGAACCATGTTACTTGAGAGTTAACCCGACCCGTTTGAATAGAATTAGTCAGACTATTCTTTGTTGCTGATGTCATTGTTCGTTTGATGACACACCAACTTCAACTTTTAACATCGGATTGAAATCACTTAACTGGCGTTTCTTGTTTCCGCGGAGGCTGCCGCCAGTCTGTAGCCTTACCTACTTCTGCTCCCACGCCAAACTGACCTGTCCTGTTGTGTGTGCGCATGTTTGCAAATGAGTGCTCTTTCCTACAGCAGACACATTTTTTCACGACCGGAGCACACGTTTGTAAGCCCATCCTCTACTCTCCGACGGTCGGCAATGTTTACTTTCAGACCAAAAGTCAACTTGTACTCTCTCCCTCTCTCTCTCCTCATTTTTGTTGGAACAATGGCAAACCCAGTAAAAGCATGAAAGAACTGGAGGCAAAAAGTTCATTATCAAAAGAACAATTAACTACAACGAAAAAACGTCTTGAGTTTCATCAAAATGTGCATGACTGGTAAGACGTGTAAAAATCTAGAAAGACGATCTAGAAAGCCGAGACAATTCCGAATTGTTTCCGTAACATTTAAGCTGCGAAGAGACATTTACCTTTTCACCTGGGTGTGAATTGGACGTTTTATTGGAAATTCTACTGCAGAATCCTATGGAATACAAGTCAAAATGCAATCGAATCCTATGTAGTAAAAATCAAAAAATTCTGAATGCTTTTAATTTTTGTCGACTCAAAATCAAATGCTCAAATTCAGTAGCGGATTATGAAATATATATATAATTATTTTTTGGTTTTCTGTGGAATTTCACAAATTTTCGGTTACTTACTTACTTACTTAGTCGATCCATCAATCACTTATGTGGGCGCGGATCACAGGTAACCATGCCTTGCGATAGGGCTCAGGCAGTTTTGGTTGCTGTTTGCAGCAATTGTTATGTGCCTGTTTACTCTATTATGGCCTAAGTAACTAAATACGTAAGTAAGTAACTCAAAATTTAATATATATATATATATAATTTTTTTTATTGGTTTTCAGTGGCATTTCGCAAATGTTGAGTTACTTTTCTTTATTTCTAAAATTTTTGAATGAATTCTAACAAATAGGACTTCAGTTTTCTAGCTGACCACTCATTGGTTTGCTCTCTACTTTGATATTTACACCGTTCAAATAGTAACTCGCCTTAAAACAATCGGTATTTCCTCATTTTTTGTGGAGGGAACTCTATTGTGTGAACTTCAAATCTGCTGGGGCCAGTGGCCGTACAGAATAGTTGTGAACTACAAAAATGAAGTGCGAAAATTGTAGAATTCAATTAATAATTATTTGAAATACTCAGACAAGTTTCGGCATTATGACCATTATTCAAAGTTCGGAGTTTTCCATTGAAACCCACGAATGTTAATATTTCATTGGATGCTTCTGAACTTTAACGAATTTTCCGAAGAAATGCAACTGCACTGCGGCCAGATCACATGCTTAGTGCTATATTAGGTCAGAAAAATCGTGCCACAAACCGTTAATGGTCAAAGTTGCATTGATAGGAATCCTCAAAGTCGTGAAGTTGTGAACAACTGTGAAAAATTGTGAAGTATTACAACTACAGATTTTTCAAAGACCTTGCTCTCTGCATCTCTCTTTCTCCATATCTCTCTCTCTCTCTCTCTCTCTCTCTCTCTCTTCCACTCCTCTTACAATCCGCGCGGCGCTGCGCGCGAAGGGTATCAGAAGTGGAGGTGGAGCCGTGGGAAACTCAAGGAATGAGGAAGGCGGGCACGTGTGCTACTCGACGTGGCATCAACCAGGAACGGAGTATAAAAGAGACTTGAAACTAAGTGAAAGGTACCGCTTACTTCTTCTCTTCATAGTTTTCTACCTCTTTAATCTTCTATACACTCCAACTTTTTAATTCTAAGCCATTGACTCAAATAGTATTATAGAATAATGACTGCTCGTTGTGCACTGATTGCCTTGCTTTTCGCGTTCGCTTCTGCTCAGTCTACCAGCCAGTCACAGCAATTTACTCTGGATCCGAATGCGGGACCACTCAAACTTCGCATTGTTTTCCAATCCGACAATTCAGCACAGGTTCATTTTTTGATTCTCCATTATTCTCGTTTTTGCCATTTTCAACATTGATTTTTGTAGTTACAACAATCCCCATGTTCCACTGGAAACTGTCAAGCGACGGCCACATTATCTCCATGCGCTTCCGGAAATTGCGGATCTGTTCAAACAGCTCAAGCTAACCCGTGCTCCACCGTAAATTGCAATGGACCAGTCGCCGGCTCGGCTAATGTTGTACCAGCTTACGATAACTCGATTTACACGGTACTACTTCATACGTGAACGTTGTATTAGTCCATGATAACCTCTTTTTAGACTACGACCTCTATCCCAGTTACGATCCCAGCCACAACCAACAGTGCTCCTTTCAAAATAATCCGTGTTCCATCATATTCGAACTCATATTCTGGATGCTCCTCTTCACCGTGCAATTCTCCAAGATTCGTATTCGCTCAACCGCCATGCTTTGGAAGGCCATGCGGAGGACCGAAGTTCCTGTTTCCACGCCGTCGCCATTTCTTCGGACCAAGACCACTTTTCATTGGAAACAACGCCAACAGTGGAAACATTGCTATTCCAGATATCATTTATAAAAACGGACATGCCATCCGTGCACCGATCCGTGTACCAAGCAGCTATCAAGATGGAAACCCGGTTTTCAACATTGGAAAATAATTTTATCATTTTTATTATTTTGCTCCTTGACGCATTTGTTTGTAATTACTGAAACCTCTTCAGCTTTTAAAACCATCGTTGTTTTTTTTTATTTTCTACAAAGCTTAATTTATGAGTTCTATATTTGCAGAAATATATTTTTTAAGTTTATATGAATTTATTGGAATTTTGAAGATTTTCAGCATCCACAGTAAAAAACCCGTAATAGAGGCATCAGAAGAAAGACAATTTACAGAATAAGAAGAAGGAGAAAAAGAAAATAAATTTTAAAAAATGGAAAGTGACAATAAAACCCGTAATTAACAATGCGAATTTCAGAAGACTTCAGCAGAAGTACTCTTTGCTGGATGCGTGCGCAGGATCGTTATTGTTGATATTGTGAACTAACGGCTCTTCGCTTCTACTCGGAGAGCAGTTTTCACCTGTAATTAATGATGCAGATTTCATTTGAGAGAACCCGCTTACCAGTCTCGTTGGTTTTGTAAACGCCTTCCGGTCGAGATCGCATGTAACAAATCAATGAACTCATGCACACTACGAACAGGGAGAGCGCCAGAATTCCACCTCCGATTACTGAAAATTGGAGATTCTGCGTCGGATAACACTGTTAAAGACCTTACTCGCTTTTGATATTAAATCTTGTTTATTCCGAGAAACGGAAAATATTTTAATAGCCTCCGTGGATGTCTTTACAGTTGATGATGTCATTTCTGGTTGCGGATTGAAGTCATACATTTGGTGTCGTGATCTGGAAGCAAAACAAGGATAATTGCAGTTCTTTCATTTTTCGATAGTAAGAACACTGAAAAATTCTGAGAAAATTCATATTTCCCAATACTGTTGAGACGCCAAGCAGATGCAAATATGCTCTGGCTAGGCAATTATCTCGATTTTTCTATTAAAATTAACTAAATTAAAAGGCATTTTTTTAAATTTTTACTGATTTAAACTAATTTTGCTGAGAAATGAACGCATATCTTGGATAAAAAGCTATAACTTTGAAGAATTCGACGAGCCGCCTCCAATCAAAACTCTTTGGCAAACCAAAACTGCTTTCGTGGCGAGACCATCATTTCTAAGAAAGACAACATTTGAATCAGAGTTTCGAATGGTTGGCGATGTCTATGATATTCAAGCAAGACTTCACAAGTCTGGCACTAGTCTCCCATAAGTCTAGGACACGTTTTCCACACATGTAGAACAAGTTTTGCAGAAGACTTGTAGAGTTTTGCTGAGTTGAACATGCTTTCGTCTAAACCGCGCCATTATCGAATTCTTCTGAGCTGAAGGACTTTTCCATTCATATCGAGGGGGCTGAATTTCAGTGTTTTTCTGAAATAAAGGCCCGGCAATCAGCCTAGGATTGTATAACTAGCATAGAGGGTGAGGGTGAAAAGAAGAGAAAATTCAGAAAAAAAACTCCACAAGGCTAGACCAAGATCTCCACAAACTCAAAAGAAGTTTTACGCAATAATTGTGCTGAACTTGTGGAGTTTTCCTGATAGTGAGTTACCACGATGATCCTCATTCAATCTCGGCTATTTTAGAGAAATGTGTTTTATGAGGAATCACTCACACAGCTTCCACGGGACACGTTCCAAATCGAATCTTTCCAGAATAATTGAGCCTCGCAGTCTTCGGGCTTTTCAATGGAAACGCGGACCCTGTCTGAATACGACTTACGCACCCCTCGAAATCTGAAATTCAAACGTTCATGTCGCTGCGCAGCTCTTCATTGACTCACTCTCATCTAGGAAGTGCCAAACATTGAAACTTCCAAAGAACGTCCAGTTTCCTTCAATTGTGATCACTTGCATTCCATCGACACTCACATTGAAGTGATGTTTTGAAGCGCAAAACGAGATATCGTGCATGACGTCATCACTCAAATTATGATGTCTTGACTTTCTGTTGAAATGGAAGAAGAATCCATCGTAGGCCACCATTTGTAAGTTTCCTGAACAAGAGCCAATTTTCAGTAAAGACTGAAAATCCAATTCACTTCCAGAATCTACTCACCATTATTGTCCACAGTCATATTGAACGTCGAGTCGGCAAACAGGGCTTTTGATCGCAAAATGGTCGTATTTCGCGAGACGGTTTGAATTGCAATCCGATGACACATTGCTTGATGAGCTGGGTTCTGCCATGGAATCTGAATGGACGACCCAGCAGGTACCATCATTCCATACTCTTTTGTGCAGTCGTTTCCGCCAAACGGAGTCATACTACAGTCACAAGCGTATCCATCGTACTTATCGATGCACTGCCCTCCATTCTGACAAAGATCCGGCCTACAGTAACCATCATCTCCAATTGCAATTCCTAGAATAGAGCTTCTAACGAGTATATTAGAATTGGTAATACCTCTTTCTGTATCCTTTCTTGCGTATTGCGCGAGTGCCAACTCAACTCCGCAGAGATAAACATTGCGGATGACACCTGCGAAACCAGTCGACCCTTTTTCCGTTCGAGAACCCACAATCCACGTATAGACGGTTGGAAGAACAAACGATGTCTTGATTGACTTTCGCTGTCCATCTACTTTCAGATTCATTCCTGTAGAATCAGCTTCCCAGTAGATAACGTGGAATCTAAAAGCACATTTTTAGATATTATTTTTTTTGGAGAATCTTAACGAATTCTTACTTTCCATCATCATATCTGTGGTCAGAAACAATTTGCTGACTCTCTCCTCCATTCACCACTTCTCCAACAATTTTTCCGTCATTCAGGTATAAATGAAACCAGTGCAAGTCATCAGTTGAGTGCCACGAAAGAATGGACATTTGAGAATGCGAAAATTTGATATGAAGGGAGACATCAAACGTTCTCTGATTGAATGTTTGTGTTCCACTGAGCTTCGCGTTCCGATCGGAGAAAGTTACGGCTTCAAAAGCAGCTCTGTTTCTACATTTTAGCGGTCCGATTTCAACTTCTATCGACGAAGATTTCGTAGTCCCACCGAGAAAAAGTCCAGTGACAGGAAGAAGTTGAGAGTACGGATTAACACCCTCATCAGTTGCATCTTCTCCGCTATCACAATTACACATTCTGTTATGCAGGCAACTTCCATTGATTGCACATGAACACATTCTTGAATATGGCGGAGCTTCTCCCCATTGCAATCCGTGCTTATCACTTCTTGTCGAATACCACGACGATGGGCTTCTCTCATCGCCTTGAGTCATTAATCTGACCCCGCCTCGGCAAGTGTATCTCATAAATTGACTGCAAGCTTCGAAGCCCTCGACTAACCGATCCATCTGTTCCGTGCTGATTTTATAACTGAGAGAATATCGGACTGCGCCGGCTTTATTATCGCCAGTGACAATCATTGGTCGGACAAGATCATGCTCCAGAATAGTACTGACACCATCAACACCCATCTCATCTCTTTCAGTTTTGCATGTGACATTGATCGGCTGCATTTCTCCACCTCCATCAATATCGATAAGAACATATCGTCCTTGAATAGCTTTTTGTTTGTTTCCTTTGGTGAAAACCCATTCTTCACAGGAATGTGGAAGATCAGCTGAAAAAGTTAATTGCATTGATGGATCCTTGATGGATGGATCGATGGAAATGTAGAATTATCAAAATTTACTCACTCGTATGACAGTTCTTCCCTTTATAACCATCCTGGCAATTACAAACGTAATCGTCCAACGCTGATTGCAAACATTCTCCTCGATTTTCACACGGATTCGGTAGGCATTTTTCCTGGAAAGTGCACTCTCCGCGCGTTACGTTTCCATCAACTCGCACGGATGTCAAATCAATTGTTGCACTTCGATAGCATCCGCTTGCAGATAAAATGAAATTGGAAAGTCGTTGCGATACTCGCCGAACTTCATGACCTTCCAGCCAGAGAACTGTGTAACCATCAATATCTATTTCCATACGAACTCCGCGGATTCGGAGGGAAAAACTGTGCCACGCTCCGTCGGCTACGTCAATTACTGAAAACTGATTTGTGAGAGCATTTCTTTCAATAATGGAAGTTATACCTGGGTTAGCCGCTTGCTTGAATTTCGTTATGTTACTGACAAGGCGCAGTTTCTTTTCGTCGTCCACAACTACGTCCACAAGTGTTCCATTTTCGGCGTCGAAAAGTGTAACCAGTGGTCCATTAACAGGAACTATTCGAAATTCGAAAGAGAACGGCAGAAATGTAAACGGAAGAACGGCGCGGGATGCGTTGTGCAGCGTGAAGGATGGGGGTTTTGGCATCTGACATTGGCTGTGAACTTCGTTTGGAGCGAGTTGCAGAAGATCCGCATTGTTAAGTTGTAGACGAGCTATGCAGCCTGTAAGGGGAGAAACAGGTTGAAAAACACATTTACTCATTTTTTATTTGCTTTATTTTCCCGCTATTATAACTGAAACTGATTGTGTGTAGAACATCGTATCAGTTCTTCAAACATTTTCAGCTAAATATGAATTCTACCATAGCCTCACCAGTGAATGTAGTCTCGATCCCTTGCGAGAAGTCATCTTCAGGTCGTCCTCCAATGTGTACCTACAAGACAAAGTGATAATCCGCAGATCAACAATGAAGCCACGGGTGGTCCGTTACAAAGGTAATTACACGCGAGCGCTTCTCAGGTTTCACTCAACAATTGCACTCAACACTAAGTGCACTTACCACGCTGTGCAAGTCCAGTTTTCGATAGAGACCTGTTGGAGCAGTCTGGTTTAGGAGAACGCCGTCGATGGAAAGTTGAACCGAATCGAATTGGTGAAGCCATCGCATCTGATTTTCAATTTGAGGAAGGAATACATATTATCCATCCGCGAGGACGTGAGCCTTCGTTTAAAGGCTCAACGAATTAACTGTCGCTATTTAACGCTACTTCACGCGCTATTCCCTAACGACACCCAACACTCAATTCGTTGCGCCTTTAAACGAGAGCTCACGTCCTCGCGGATGGATAATAAATAAAGTTTACCTCGTGCCACCTGCCATCATTCAATGCTTTTCCTGCACTTATTCTGGATGGTGTTAAGGATCCAAAGTCAAAGATAACGTGCACTGTTCCATGAACAATCTGAGCAATTAAAACATCTCCTTGGTCGGCCATGGAGAAGAAAAACACGCCAGATCGATATGTTCGGAAGACAATGCAGAAATCATTTTCATACATGGACACGAGACCAGCCTGATGAGTCTCTACGGTGTACGAAGAGTCGTCAAACGCGGTGATTTGAGTATCTGGAAGGAGGATTCAGATAACTGTAAGTCCTTTAATCGAGTGTTTCATTTGGTTCATTAAAAGACATCCATAATCAGTTGGGTTTGCCGGATTTCTGATTTGCTAATTTTTACAGACACATCCCACTTGTTGTATAAAAAACCAAAAAAACTGGAAACTAACCATAATCACAAACAGTGAGAACCATCAATGGCCCCCTGACATCTTCAGACGCTTGCTCAAAGGCTGGTTGTATCCGAACCTCAGCTGCTAGAAAGTCAACATGCGTCCACGATGGGGTGTTTGATAACGTTGAATAGAGAACCTGCAACGACATGGTATTTCTTCACCCATTTATCTTTTTTAAATGCCTCTTTCAAGCGGGGCACTTTGCTTCCGGCAACGCGCGTCGGTCTCTTTTCAGCCATAGCGTGACGGCAGTTAGATAAGAGACAACTCCCTACGGGATGCTTCTATTGTTCTTACCAGAGGATTTCCATTCGGAAGCCGAGCCAATTGAAATTCGTCGTCCGAGATGGAGACCTTGACATGGTATGCAGAAATATGTCCACTAACCGAAAGACGTGTCACTCTCTTTAGACCGTCTAATTTCGAAGCGACCGAAGAAAATGAGACATCGCTACATTCGGCGGAACCTGCAAATTTCCACATTTCCCTCGGATCATTAAATTCTTTGCTCAATTTGTCTCGAGTGTGAAGACATGTGTGAAAAGCTTGTTTTGAAAAGGATTATTGGGGTGTTACGAGTTGAGCCATCTGCGGAAAAAGAGGAAGGGTGATTCCTCCCGACGACTTACTCTGTTAATCCAGGGTACGGGTTATTTAAGAGTGCGGCCTGCTTATATTTTGCGAGAGGATGCGAAGCCGCATTGCATAATCTAATGAATGGTGTGCCATTTGGAATTGGACGACAAAACAAAAAAAGCTCTTTCGGCATACGGACATGCACAAAGGACTAAAGTGCATTCGTTTTGTAACAGCTCTATCAAGTAGCAATTTTGGCAATTTTTAATGATTTCCAAGAGAAATTTCCTGGAAAAACGCTGTCCAAGGCTGCCATTTTTTTCAGATTTTCCGGAAGCTGTCGCAACGAGCGTTACCGTAGTTCGCCTCTTTCCTTCGAAACCACCGACCGTCGCACGATTTACGGCTCTTTTTTAACGGAATTTTTTCAAGTTTTTTAAAACTTTTTTTTCGCTATATTCGGCTGTTTTTTTCTGAAAATTTCTTTTCAAATGATGGATTCTGACGGAGAAATCGTTGAAGATCTCGAAAAGATCTTGGTTTGCCATTTGGAATTAGACCGCAAAACAAAAAAAGCTCTTTCGGCACAAGGACTAAAGTGCATTCGTTTTGTAACAGCTCTATCGAGTAGCAATTTTGGCAGTTTTTAAAGAAAAAATTGCCGAAATCTCACATAATTCACGGCGGAAAGCGAGAAGAGTGCGCAGCAGTTTGACAACTGGCTCTTGCTTGCGCAGAGATGGGCAGCTGCTCGTCTAGATGTCCAAATACCTTCCATATGGCCCTTAAATTATGTAAGGCTTCAGGTGTCACGATGTTTAAATTTATAATCAAATATATCCCCTCTCTGTATCTCTGGAATTAAAAAGAAACGATGCCATGGCATTACTCCAAAGTTAGCCATTCAATTCTAGTAGGCCCCCTAACACACACTTTTCAATTTTTGGAAACCTAAACGAATTTTTGCCACTTGAAAGAATGAGAGACGTGTTCAACTGAAGCCTTGCGTGTTCGTTCGCGCTTAAATGAGTAGAGTAACCACTTGAATTCGTCGGCGAATTTCCGGAAAGCGGTCCTTCAGATTCTGAGGAACCCTCTCTGGCAAACGAAACATTTAGACTGAACATCACCCTTTTAACTGACAGATGGTTTTCTTTTCTGGCTGGCTTATTATTCTTATTAGTCATCTCCCCATCAACTCTCCGTGGCGATTTAGTGCTCAGTGGCACCTGCCAGCCGTCGGTTTTTCTCCCGTCTTGCGCAATGTTCGAGTTATGGCTTTTAGCTCATCTTATCTAACGGGAAGATCGGAAGCAAGGGAACGCTTTGAGAATGAGCTCCATTAACATTAATCTCTCTGCGTTTATTGGAGAGGAGCGTGGTGTCAAAAGTCGCAGAAGGAATTGGAGTCCGTTCTCCCCTTGGTGGAAATTCAATTAAACTCTTCTCGAACTCACTTTGTGAAACGGCAATAACGGAGAAAAGAAGCAGAAGGCAAAGGCCACGTCGTCTCATTCGAATCCGGAGAGCATAAGTGTCGATTTTTGAGGACTGAAAGAAGCTCAAGGTGAGAAAAAAGTTCGATGAACAGTAATGCACAAATATTAGTTTTGACTTCTTCTCGATGGCAGGCTAAAGGGAAATAATGAAAGGCTCAAAACGAAACAGTTGAGCAAACAAAACAAAATAGAGAACGATTAATTGTGGAGGAAAATATCAAAACGGAGATATTTAGAAATTTGCGGTGAAGACAAGGGGGAAAAGCAATTCGTAATTCATCTTCTGATCGTCTCAATGATGGCAAAACAATAACAATTGGATGAAATTACGGGCGGTGAACGCTTTTGGGGGTAAAGAGCCCGTCTAAGGAGCAAATGCTCATTGTCGGCAAGACGAACTGGCAGTTCGGACCACAAGAAATTCTTAGTGGAAGGACGAAGAGAAATTTACGAATTTCAGAACATTGTAATAACTGTAAATAACTGTAATTCAGAAACATCTATGTCGTTAATGAAAAAATATAGAGCTACCGTATAATTACTGATAATTATTGGTAATTTTTTGAAGTTTCCATTTGAAATTTTAATTAAAAAGCGTTTAGACTTCAAAACTTGTGCATTTCTACTAAAAATGCATGAAAAACACCAAAAAAAAAACAGAAAACATTTCTCACAATTCAATAAGTTGATGGGCACTCCCCTCAAAGCCAAAATTTTTGAATAGAGGCACATTGACTACAAAAAGAGTAATTCTAAATTAAAAAAAAAAGATAGATAATGTGAACTCTAAACGATAGACTTTAAGAATCCGGGACGACAAATTCCGGCCCGACGTCGACTCTATCGTTTCAGACGGAAACTAAACTGAAATACATAGAAAGTTTAAGAGCCACTGATATAAAGTCAAAGAATTCGTCGAGATCGATAAGCTTGATTTTGAGAGAAGCTATGACAGTCATGAGCATTGCAACCGTGGTCAAAGCAGCTGGCATGGTGGGATGGTGTGTCAGTCAGGGATTTTAAGCTTTGTGCTGCCAATATGGCTCAAAAAATGCCTTATAGAGTTGTGAATACTCCACCACGAAAACGCAACAAACTAAAAGTGATAGAAAAGAGATAGAAGAACGAAAGTTACAAATTGTTCTTGTCCATCTCGTGGTGTACTAGGGGGGGGGGGGGGGGAGATGCCTTCTCTTTCCTCGCCCCTTCTTCCCGTGGTAAAAGAGGTCACTCTTGGTGAAGAACACACCCACTTCCTCTCCTTTCCCTGACCGCCCCCCACCACCCTACACTTCCCTCCCGTCTGATTTGTGTGCATTTGGCGCGCTATTTTGCCTTGCATTCCCCCGCCACACCCGCGCGGGTGCTCTGTGTGTATGTATAGATTCAAAAAAGCTTCTGTGTTGTTATTGTTGTTGTAAAAAGAACAATGAACCCGTTGGGTTGGCTATTGCCCACGCGGATTATGTCTCAAGTACTGTCGGCATGGAGTTGAGATGTGCACTCCGAGAAGGAGTCCTGCCTCTTGAAGAATAATGGAAACTATGCTAAAGCTGTGGGACTAGGAGCGAGAGAAGAAGTAGAAAAAGAAGAAGAAGAAGAAGAAGAAGAAGAAGATGCTAATGTAACAAGAAGTTGTGCGGCGGAAAAAGGCAGAATTTCTATACTTTTCAAATGGAAAACGTGTATACTATGAACATCTCAGGAAATAAGAAAACAAAGCGACAGCGAAGACTTGAAAAACAAGAAGCTGCGCGGATAATTTTGGTAGCACATCATCAAAGCTGAAATTCGCGTAGTAATATAGCTTACGAGCAAACTTAATGAAAACAATGGCTTCAAAATTGGGGCGCGCATGCACAGTTTTTGTATAACGGTTTCAAAGCTTGCAGATTTTTTCTAAATTTTGGAAATTTTGAAACGAGAGAACCCACAGATATATTTATATTTTATATTTATTTAGTTTATTTTTTCTTAATTCTTTCCTTAATTGAAATGAATTGAAACAGTATGTGAACGACCCATAGATTTTCACTGTTTGCGCATATTGAATATTCCGAATAAAATAATGCAGAAAATTCAAAGAATAATAAAAAGGTGTTTCGCGGAAAGAAAGAAAAAACATTTTCAGGATTTCAAGAATCAAAAAGAAATTGGTTGCACCGAGATTAAGCAGCTTTGCAGTTGAAAGCCTCTTACTTTTATTTTCTTCAGTCACCCCCCCCCCCTTGTCGATACTTTCAATTCATTAAACATAAATCCTCCAGAACGATAACCCATGTTTTAGTCAAAAAAGCTTTTTAACTTTCATTTCGTAAGAAAATCGCACAGAGGATATTCTATGCTGAAAAACAAAGAGTGGTTGATAAATAAAGCGAAACCGAATTGTCCAAAACAGAAAGAGAAGAAGCCAATTCGGTGACAAGAATGCATTTTCAACCCGCTTATTTCTTTTTTCTTTTTCGAGAAATTGCACCTAGACGAAGAATAATGTCCCATATGAATGAAGTAGTCGAATACGTATTCTATTTCTCTTCTCCTCATTCTAATGAAATTCTAATGAAATCGGACACTTCGTTGTATGTTTTTGAGCGGATGTGAACAAAAAATTGTTTCAATCATTTCATATTATCAAATTGTCATCCAACTGATAGAATATTCTTCGTAAAATGCATACAGATTCTATACGGATTGCCCACTTTCAGTTTCTTCACGGATTTAAATGGATGGAAGAGCAAGAGCCATTAGTAGCTTCTTCCATTTGGAATGCAGGCACTCAATAACGAAGGTTAGCTGGTCTTTATTATTTCATTAAATTTTTAATTTTTAAAACAATTTTAATTAGTTTTCTAATAATTTCTTTATTTATTATGATTTCTTTTATTTTGTATGCCTTCTATAAATAATTGGCGGAGATTTCACAAATTTAGCATTCGTTTTGAAATCATGTAATAAAATCCAGAAATTGTTTTTTCTTCCCTTGCTTTACCAATTTCCAGAATGCAATTTATTTAATTTCTGATGAGTGGAATAAACGAAAAAAAGTTGAGTAATTAAGTTTAAATTTAATAGATATTAATCCGAACTTTTCAACGCCTCTATTTTCAGGAAGAAAGAAGACACTGCATCAGATAAATTAAGAATTAATTCAACTATAATAATTATTTTGAACATTCTTCTTCAGTTAAAAAATATATATGAAAATATTGCCTAATGTTCTGCATAAGGCTCCAGATAAGTCTGACATTGGTGTGAAAAAGCATCTGTATTTTTTTTGGTTACAATCCTGGCGACAACGGACCGATGCGAGCCTGTGCTTCACGTTTTTCAAACAATAATTTACGCTCAAAAGACCGTGAATTGTAAATGTAGTCCTGGTTTATAATAAAGTTATAAATACATTGAAGAAATTCGCGTCAGACCACTTCCGTTAAGTTTCCGGGTCGACATTTTTCGCCGGCACGGATGTCTTATAGATCTTATTTCACAATTACCTATATTACTAGAGAGATATTATCGGTTCATAACTTCTTGATCACATATTTTAAGGGTCAGGTGTCTATCCTTTGGGCAGCACTGCCGATTGGCGACTATGGGTATTTGACCCACTAGCTACCCATCGTTGCTCAAGCCTGAGCCAGTGGCCAAATTGCTGCTCTTTCCGTCATATTTCTGCGCGTTCTATGCTTACTCTGCGTTGAATTGTGTAAGTAGAACTCATTGAGATCATCAATTTGCGGTTTTTTTTAAACATTATTTTTCATTTGAAATAAGGTATGCGCGTAGCCCGACCGTAGCTGCTGCGCGTAGCTGCTCTGCCTAAATTTCAATTTATTTTACTCAATATTTTCTAATTTTATGTCGTCAACTTTTTTACTGTAAATAACTGTACCCAGTCAGTAGTGTTACATGTGTTTTCCACCGAATTGTGTCAAAACTTAAATGAAAAAAGTTTAGAAAAATGAGCTCCATAAAAGCTCATGGAGACAATACGGAGCGTATACACAAAGGAAAATTCTGACAGACCGTATATGAAGCGTAAATAATAATCATGCGTTGGCGAAATAAAGAACAGTTGGAGAACTTTTAAACAAAAATGACAACGAAAACAGAATAAGAAGATCCTCCGTTTTCAAAAGAAAACTATTAAATTTCGGCCACTTTGCAAAGGGAGAAGGAGATAACGGCAACCGAAAAAGAGCCTAAAAAATGAAAAATTGGAAAAAATATATTTTTTTTATTTGTTGGAGGAAAAAGAAAGATTGAACGAGAGAATGGACAAGAATGAAAATGGAGGGAATGAAGAAAAGTAAGGGAATAGAGCGGATTGAAGACGCGCAGAAAGAGAAAGAAGATGAAGAAAAAAAAGAGTAATGAGCAATTTGGCGTGAATTTTAGCAATGAAAAGCAGCCGGTTAGGGGAAGGGACTAGATGAGATCATCTATTAATACTGGATATCTCTCCTTGTTCTCTTCAATTTAATGGGTGGAATATCGAAGTTTAATAAAGCTCTTGTAAAGTTTGCAGAGTTATAGCTTCAGCAAGTTAACACGCTATACTGTAGAAACGTAAAATTGACCAGTTGATTTCTCTAATTTGCACATTTTAAGTCTTCCTATTTCAAAAAGTCCCGAAGTCAATAAAACCACCTTTAACGCAAAGGTATTTCAATCTGAAGAATATTCTTAAGGAAATGACAACGCTCTTCTTTCTGTATAATATGAGCTTTTTTTCCCGTGGTTTTCGGATAACTTTGCAGAAACTGTTGCACAGCGTTTTCATAAAATGGTTTAATTCCAAAGCATGTCTCAGCTGCATCCTTACTTTTGGAGAAGCAACTGCTGCGGTTTTTGAGTGAACGTCAGCCGAGAATGTCTATGCAGCAATTTCTCCCCAGAAATCAATCACCATAAAGTCAAGCAGATGGCTAGTTTAATGCTGTGCACGTCGACAAAAAACGTTGAGCGTTTAGATTGAAGTGCCCATGGGAGATGCGCGCGGAGGGAAGCAATGAGAAACATGCTCACCTTTTTGGGTCAATCATAAATGACACGGTGGTCGGCGATGAATTATTTAAGAAAAGTGCAGAAATTCTGCTATTTAGCGAACAGTGGGCTCGGTGAATAGAAGAAGGAAGACGAGACCAAAGTCTTCCAAATCGAAAGGTCCAAATTGAAATTAACGAGACACCATGAGCCGACAATTAGTCTTATTATGCACTTGACACGTTACTCGCAAAATAATTGAACGGGTGGTTTTCGGCTGAGTACTTCCACTAATTGGACAGGCCCCGGCTCATTTGAACCCATCGTGTATTTTTCAAGAATGAAACTGTTAAATAATTATTTCTTTTCGCATTTGATGATTCCGGACTGAAAAAATCTTTAAAATATAAAGATTCTTGATCTAATGGCTAGGAAATAAGGAGAGAAAAGATCAACATGAAAATAAGATTCAACATCGTAAATCGGCTGAAACTTTTTTAGAATGATCTTATCTTCTTAAAATTAAAAAAAAATCGATAACGCCAAACGCATTCATACTCAGTTATGAAGTTATGAGCCCTTAACCCCCTTGAGGGTTAGGCGTTTTCAAAATGAGTTGAAGATTTTAAGAAGTGCAAGACTCGTTTTTTGGTTTTTAGTGTTTCCTTGGCTAGGTTCACATGCTCGACTCCTCCATGCATAATTCTGTGTTAGCGCTCATTGAAAGACTCAAAACACGAAGTTATAAGTTGTTCTTTAACTCTCTGGAAGTTCATCTAGGCGGGTATAAGATTTAGTTGGAACGACATTGGCGTACGTACTGCCCAATTCCTTTTTATCGATTTGTTACCTTTTAAAAGTCAAATGAAAATTGGTTTTTTTAATGCTTCTTTATTCGCATATATGTATTGGGAGTCGCGAGGCACGCCCACTTTGTTATTTTCATGTAGTCCTTTGTGGCATTGTTGTGTTCGTGCCTCGGTGCGTCCACAATGGACAAACGTCGATGGTGAAGATTCTTTTCCTAAAAGATTTCGGCGACCCCGGCTCGAATCCACAACGTTCACTGTCAGAACTTTCTTCGAAATATATATATTTTTCGCTTCAAACCGCAAATTGCAGATTTCGAAGTCACCTATGGCATCGATGCAGGGAAAACAGTGCGAATAACTTCTCCACTTTTCGCTCGATGTCGTCGCAAAGTAGTCGTGCTTCAAACCAAGATGCGAGCCCACTTTACAGTTACCAACGGGAATATGATAAATCGATAATTTGTTTCCAAACCAATACCATAAAGCGCACCGAGATCTATAACTGCGATGCTAAATGGGATAAAATGATTTAATTTGATAAAAACTTATGAGAGGGCACCGTGTCCGTGGTGGTCGCGGATAGCGCACGCCGACCCTCTGTCGGAAAGAAATTGATTTTGGAAAAAGAAAGCGAAAAAAAAAGAAATAAATAAGGCGGAAAACGAAAACAGCAAATAGATTTTTCTATTGTCTTTCAGAAAGAAAAAAAACGGCAAATGCTCACAAAATGCTTTGTTCCTTCTTTCTCGGCTTTTACGCCATCCAATGTTTCAGAAAATCCTATGAAATAGAGGAGAATTTTTTTGAAACAGTTTTTCAAAATTAAGGCAACAAATCAATGAGAATAATGTAAACGGAAATGCAAATAACAAAATTATGAACAATGCAACATCACAATGTACGCAAATGTTATAATAACTATTGTTATAACAACACGAGTCGCTGCTAAATAGAATTGGCGGGGCTTGGAGAATTGGTCAATCCACACGGATAACAAACACAGCTATGCGATATAGTCTTGTGAACGAAAACGATCATTGTGAATACTCACGAGTTCTTCGAAGAATATCGAAATGAGAGGAGCATCTCAAGCTCCGCGTATTCTCCCCATTCTTCAATGATTTCATCTGTGCTGCATACGGCTTTAATTAAAGAGAACAATCTCCCGCTCTTCCTCTCTCTTTAAAAAAAAGCAATTGAAGCTAAAAAGAAAACAGATTTTTTCAATTGGGAAAATTAGCATCGTACCAATGTATTAATTGGTATTTCAACGGCAAAGAATTTCTGGAGGCTTGGTCCTTTTTGGTATGGATTTTATAATAAGCTGATTAAACTCACCCGCAGTTTTGGTGCAGATGAGCGGTTCATATACTCTGGAGAAAGATGGGTCAGTGAGCGATATTAGTCTGAGGCTAGAAGAAGAGCATCTGGCTCCTTTTTTGTGGATAATAAATGCGTGTTTCCATGCTCTAGGACCGGAGGAGGTTAATGAGTTGTCGGAGAAATATCTTCATAACATCCCGGCGAAATTCTGGGCACGGTTCGGCACTGTCACTCTAAAGACGACACATGTGCTCAGCATTTCCTGTGCAAGAGTCCTGAGTAACACACGGGTAATGATATTTGAACAAGATTTAGGATTGATTGCTCATTTCCTGCAATCAGTGTGCGTTGTCGACGAAATTTTGTCGACAAATTCCCTCTCTGACAAATTTGCCGACAAATTTGTCGACAAAATTTTGTCGATTTTTGTCGGTAAAAAAAAATTTCGTCGACAAATTTGTCGGCAAAAAAAATTTTGTCGACAAATTTGTCGAATATTTACCGTCGGTAAAAATGAGAGAAAGAGACGCAGAGTCGATTAATGAATGCGTAATGCGGAGCATGGTTGTTTTTCAATTTTTACAGCAAATTTGAGCATTTTTTCTGTGTTTTTTTAGCGTTTTTCTAGATTTATAATAATGAAATGTCGAAATTGTCGGTTATTATGTTTTTAGACTCAAAATGACGCCGGCGGCGAAACAAGACCAAAAACCGTCAATCGTCTGGAAGTTTTATACTAAACCAACGGATCCTAACGCTCGATTCGTCCATTGCGACGTTTGTGATATTGATTTGAAATTCAAAAGCTCAACTTCTGGGATTAAATATCACTTGGAAAACAAACACAAACGAGTTTACCAAAACTTGTTACAAAACGAGGTGGGTTATAGATCAACAGCCGAGAGATAATAGAATTTTCAGGATGACGGCCATTTCACTTCTGAGGAAGTGGCGAAAGAAGCTGAACAGTGTTTAGCCGAGTGAGGAAAACTGTCGAACTAGAATGAACAAATGATTTCAGGTCTTTCGCGACTGGATTGATACCATTCAAGTTTGTCGAAAACCAAGAATTTCGAGAATTTGTGGGCATCCTCAACAGAAATTTTCGAATTCCAAGTTCATCGAAAATCAAAAAAATTCTCATGGACTTAGCCGCGTCCCACGTTAAAAACTTGAAGGAAGAATTTAGAAATCTGAAACATTTTACGTTAATCACGGATGGGTACTCAGATTTGCAACGAGGTTTTAGCTTTTATAGTGTCCACATCTGTTACGTAAATTCCAATTTCGAGCGGAAAGTGAGAGTAAGTTTTATGAAGCTTGTCTATATTTGATAAACTTGCAACGCATTTACAGTTTTGTGGTATACGAGCTGTCAGCTCCGGCGATACTACTAGCATCAGCGAAACAATTTGTTCAGCTCTTCTAGAATTCGGATTACTTTTCACAAATTGCTCGCTTCTGATGGCCGACGCAGCGTCGCCTCTTGTGGCTTTAGCGAACCGGCAAGGCATCGAAAAGTTAGCGAATTCAATCGAGAAGTAAAATTTTTTACTATTTAGAGCTCATTGTGGGTGTCATTTGCTGAACTTGGTTATCGAAGAGTTTGCGCAAGAACGAATTGTTAAAAATATCAACATGCGAATTCAAAACTTCGCGAAACACTTGTCAAAAGTGCGAGAGGACAAGAGAATACTAAAATCGTGAGAAATATCTTTGAAGAGCGTCTTTTAAGATATGATTTTCAGTATGTCTTTGTCATTAAATTCTTTTTTCAGTATCACTCCGCAAAGAATGTGACTCAACTCCAAAAGTATATTGTCAAACCTGAGGAAATTGAGAAAGTGAAGCAGCTAATTACTCTTTTAGATCCAATATTTCAAGGAATTCTCCGTGTACGTTGTCTAAATCACGTGCTATAATCATCGGTTTTCTTTCAGCTCGAGCGAGACAATTCATTTGTTTCTGACATCCTCCCAACTCTTTTTTATGTTAAAAACAAAATCAAAAAAAGTACTGAGACAATGTCAAAAAAACTTCTGTCCATTCTTGAATCTCGCATTGACAAATGGAAATGGAACCATATTCATATTCATATTCCTAATCATATTCCTCTGTTTTTTTATTTGTTTTCTACGTTCTTTGTTATTGTTCTTTTTTATTTAAATAAAGTTAACTACTTTTCGAAAATGTTGAACGCGGCGCTTTCCTCTTTACCAGTGGTTCAGAAAAAGAATTTACAATACTGATAGTTGGCTTAATCAATTTTTTGCTCAAATGAACTTAAATTCGAAGTGCTTCAAAAACAAGAGAAAAAATGTTTTGTCGACAAATATTCGACAAATTTGTCGACAAAAAAATTATTCGACAAAAATTCGACAAAAATTTGTCGACAAAAATTCGACAAATTTGTCGGTAAATTTTTTACCGACAAATTTGTCGAATATTTACCGACAAATTTGTCGACAAAATTTTGTCGAATTTTTGTCGGCAAATTTGCCGACAAGTTGTCGGTAACGCACACTGCCTGCAATGGATGGATTTTTCCGGCAGGGGACAAGACTCGAAGTTGAAATGGATTTGAAGTTTTTGGAGACTTAAGAATCAGAAGTAATAAAGGATTCATAGGCGGCAACGTGTGCACTAGCGTCGCATGATTAGGGGCAAAGAGCGATCAATGCAGCGTGGAAAATGAACGAATCTCGTGAAGATTATTGCAGTGCTGTATTTGATGTGCATTTGGTTAGCCCTGAAATGACATCAATTAGTTTCTGAATATTGCATGTAGGCGGCGGATTGCGGTAAAGCAGTGGAGCAAGGGCAATGCAAATGCGAAACAATTCGGTAATAATTGTTATGAATAAGGCTTCCATTTGGGCGAAATTTCGGCTTTCTCGTCTCATCTTCGTCTTTGTCTCGTCTTGAATTCGTCTGACGCAGTGTGTTGACAACTTTTTTATTGCGTAAGACGAACGAAGATGATTCGGCTTTTTGTCCTCGTCTTTCGTGGAAGCCTTAGTTACGAACTTTCATTATTTTTCGGATGAAGAGGCGAAGGGGCTGAGATCATCGTTCCAGTTAATCTTCCCGTTTTCTGCATCTGCATATTCTGCATGTTCTGTTTTTATGAGCGTTTCCAAAATTCACTTTTGAATAACATTTCGAGTAGAACACCGATTTTCTGCAAACTTGAACAATAGTTGGAGGACGCTCTGCGATTCCATAAAGTTTCCTTAAACGTCGGGTTACTGTAAGATTAGGTAGAAGTTAAAAATATTTTTAGGAATCGTTCATGAACGATTTCCCAAGTTGTTTCCAAAGTACCAGGTAAATAGATTTCTGTAAGATTACTATAGTTACCGTAATATAAAGCTGAACATGTCGAAATTCAGTGATTCTTAGTGTGTATCGATCAACTCCAAACTTCTAAGGATTGCTAATGAACACTCTTCAAGGATTTTTCCAAAGTACCAGATGAATTACTTCACGATTTCGATGTCTGCGCATGGTTAAAGGTTTCAGGTCAGGTTGCCAAAAACACTCTCCAAAGGCGTTTATTCTATAATTATTGTAAAAATCAGAAAAATTTCTCGAAGCACGTATCTTATTAAACCAATTATCCTTAATTTGTTCATTTTTTCCATATGATAATTTACTATTTCAGTTCTTTCTGCTGTTTTTCTTTAAGAAGTTCACAGGTGCTTTTACTCGTTCACAAATGAAAGGAGTCACTTCATACGCATTCAAAAACGAGAAGAATAATAAGAATTTCATTAACAAAAAAAAAAGATATCACGGTGATATATTTTTTAATTTTCTCTATTTTGCTCTAATTTAAAATGTTAAATAGGTATTTTTCGCCGCGATTCATCTTCTTAAAAATGTGAGTAAACAAATTTAATATTGCATTCGCTTCGAGTTTCCATCAAAACAATTCGCCGTGAGAGTGAAGTCTCCTTTTAGACTATTTAGACATTACATACTCAGGTGCTTTTGCCTTAAATTATCTTAAATTCGAAAAATATTAAGTATTCTGATGAGCTTGAGATTTCCAGATCTTTCATTTAAATCATTTTAATTTATCTCATTTTTATATGTAAAAATTTAATAAAAAGCTAAATTTTTTCCTCTAACCTCCTCTTTAAACATATTTTCTACAATTCATCACACGTTAAAATCTCTACTTAACCTTCTTCACAACTCTGTAAGTAATGCCTCGCACTCTCCACTACTATGCTACCTTCTGATTCCAAAAAAAATCATACCTGAATTACTTCCCATTTTTTTAATGTTAGCTCGTTTTCCTAACTTTCCTAACTTAAATCTAACTTTGAAGTCTTTCACGAATCTAGACTCAGTTGAAAATAATAAAGCGCTCTGGTAGTTGGGAGGGACCACTCGTTTTTCACGATTTCGGGAAATTATAAAAAGTTTTTTTTTAATTTTTAGCGCATGTTTTACTTTTTTACACGTATTTTATTGAAGATTAAGGCAAAATGAAGTTCGAGTGTTATCAATAAGAAATGCAAAATTGGATTTTTGAAGGAAATAATTATTTTCTGCAATCGCGCTACGCAAAGTTGCATAGAAAACATTATACATGACGAAAATAACCCAAAATGTTATAGGCAAATGCAACATTTTCCTTTTCTATTTTGCTCATAAAAATAGTAAAAAATGAAAGCGATGCTGTTCTGAAATTTAAAAAAAATGAAAGAATCTCCGAAATTGGTGAAAAACGAGTGGTCCGCTCCCTCCCTCCCAACTACAAATCTATTTTTTGTTTCTGGAATTAATGAAATATCAGCTAGCTTCTTAATTATGCTTACATTTCTCTTTGTTATCTTTACACCATCATTTCATTGTACAGTGTGCGCCATAAGAATAGTAACACATGTGATGTCAAAGTGATGTATTTAAGTTTCGCAAAATGACCCGTATCAACAAGAAAATACAACTATGGCTTATTGAAACCTTTCTAAAAATAAAATTATCAGAACAAATGTAAATAAAATTATTGCACGAAAAATGCGCCAGCTCACACCAACTTTCGCGAAACTCGTGTTACCATATTTTGGTGCATCCTGTAAATAAATTGTTATTATTTCCATTGATATATTTCATAATCAGAGTAGTCATCATATCTAACCTTATCTGTATCCTACTGCACTACAGTGCGGTCAATATCTATAGGACCCCTTCCGTTTTCTGCTGTTATTAATATCCTATTTCTATTTTATTACACGTTTTTCGGTTTTCTACTGTAATTTTACTCTTCTAGAGACTTTCCCGCTTTTTGAAACAGCCAGAATCGACTAAATTACTCATTAACAAACATAGTTTATTGAAAACTGGAAAGGAATCGCAAAAAAAAAACATCAAGAAAGAACAAACATTTAATAAATGTTTATCCTCCATTGTTCTGGATCACTTCAATCAAACGATTCGGCATGCTGGCGACCTTATTCTTGAGGACAGCCCAGCTGAAAGAAATTCGCGTCAGACCACTTCCGTTAAGTTTCCGGGTCGACATTTTTCGCCGGCACGGATGTCTTATAGATCTTATTTCACAATTACCTATATTACTAGAGAGATATTATCGGTTCATAACTTCTTGATCACATATTTTAAGGGTCAGGTGTCTATCCTTTGGGCAGCACTGCCGATTGGCGACTATGGGTATTTGACCCACTAGCTACCCATCGTTGCTCAAGCCTGAGCCAGTGGCCAAATTGCTGCTCTTTCCGTCATATTTCTGCGCGTTCTATGCTTACTCTGCGTTGAATTGTGTAAGTAGAACTCATTGAGATCATCAATTTGCGGTTTTTTTTAAACATTATTTTTCATTTGAAATAAGGTATGCGCGTAGCCCGACCGTAGCTGCTGCGCGTAGCTGCTCTGCCTAAATTTCAATTTATTTTACTCAATATTTTCTAATTTTATGTCGTCAACTTTTTTACTGTAAATAACTGTACCCAGTCAGTAGTGTTACATGTGTTTTCCACCGAATTGTGTCAAAACTTAAATGAAAAAAGTTTAGAAAAATGAGCTCCATAAAAGCTCATGGAGACAATACGGAGCGTATACACAAAGGAAAATTCTGACAGACCGTATATGAAGCGTAAATAATAATCATGCGTTGGCGAAATAAAGAACAGTTGGAGAACTTTTAAACAAAAATGACAACGAAAACAGAATAAGAAGATCCTCCGTTTTCAAAAGAAAACTATTAAATTTCGGCCACTTTGCAAAGGGAGAAGGAGATAACGGCAACCGAAAAAGAGCCTAAAAAATGAAAAATTGGAAAAAATATATTTTTTTTATTTGTTGGAGGAAAAAGAAAGATTGAACGAGAGAATGGACAAGAATGAAAATGGAGGGAATGAAGAAAAGTAAGGGAATAGAGCGGATTGAAGACGCGCAGAAAGAGAAAGAAGATGAAGAAAAAAAAGAGTAATGAGCAATTTGGCGTGAATTTTAGCAATGAAAAGCAGCCGGTTAGGGGAAGGGACTAGATGAGATCATCTATTAATACTGGATATCTCTCCTTGTTCTCTTCAATTTAATGGGTGGAATATCGAAGTTTAATAAAGCTCTTGTAAAGTTTGCAGAGTTATAGCTTCAGCAAGTTAACACGCTATACTGTAGAAACGTAAAATTGACCAGTTGATTTCTCTAATTTGCACATTTTAAGTCTTCCTATTTCAAAAAGTCCCGAAGTCAATAAAACCACCTTTAACGCAAAGGTATTTCAATCTGAAGAATATTCTTAAGGAAATGACAACGCTCTTCTTTCTGTATAATATGAGCTTTTTTTCCCGTGGTTTTCGGATAACTTTGCAGAAACTGTTGCACAGCGTTTTCATAAAATGGTTTAATTCCAAAGCATGTCTCAGCTGCATCCTTACTTTTGGAGAAGCAACTGCTGCGGTTTTTGAGTGAACGTCAGCCGAGAATGTCTATGCAGCAATTTCTCCCCAGAAATCAATCACCATAAAGTCAAGCAGATGGCTAGTTTAATGCTGTGCACGTCGACAAAAAACGTTGAGCGTTTAGATTGAAGTGCCCATGGGAGATGCGCGCGGAGGGAAGCAATGAGAAACATGCTCACCTTTTTGGGTCAATCATAAATGACACGGTGGTCGGCGATGAATTATTTAAGAAAAGTGCAGAAATTCTGCTATTTAGCGAACAGTGGGCTCGGTGAATAGAAGAAGGAAGACGAGACCAAAGTCTTCCAAATCGAAAGGTCCAAATTGAAATTAACGAGACACCATGAGCCGACAATTAGTCTTATTATGCACTTGACACGTTACTCGCAAAATAATTGAACGGGTGGTTTTCGGCTGAGTACTTCCACTAATTGGACAGGCCCCGGCTCATTTGAACCCATCGTGTATTTTTCAAGAATGAAACTGTTAAATAATTATTTCTTTTCGCATTTGATGATTCCGGACTGAAAAAATCTTTAAAATATAAAGATTCTTGATCTAATGGCTAGGAAATAAGGAGAGAAAAGATCAACATGAAAATAAGATTCAACATCGTAAATCGGCTGCAACTTTTTTTAGAATGATCTTATCTTCTTAAAATTAAAAAAAAAAATCGATAACGCCAAACGCATTCATACTCAGTTATGAAGTTATGAGCCCTTAACCCCCTTGAGGGTTAGGCGTTTTCAAAATGAGTTGAAGATTTTAAGAAGTGCAAGACTCGTTTTTTGGTTTTTAGTGTTTCCTTGGCTAGGTTCACATGCTCGACTCCTCCATGCATAATTCTGTGTTAGCGCTCATTGAAAGCCTCAAAACACGAAGTTATAAGTTGTTCTTTAACTCTCTGGAAGTTCATCTAGGCGGGTATAAGATTTAGTTGGAACGACATTGGCGTACGTACTGCCCAATTCCTTTTTATCGATTTGTTACCTTTTAAAAGTCAAATGAAAATTGGTTTTTTTTAAATGCTTCTTTATTCGCATATATTGGGAGTCGCGAGGCACGCCCACTTTGTTATTTTCATGTAGTCCTTTGTGACATTGTTGTGTTCGTGCCTCGGTGCGTCCACAATGGACAAACGTCGATGGTGAAGATTCTTTTCCTAAAAGATTTCGGCGACCCCGGCTCGAATCCACAACGTTCACTGTCAGAACTTTCTTCGAAATATATATATTTTTCGCTTCAAACCGCAAATTGCAGATCTCGAAGTCACCTATGGCATCGATGCAGGGAAAACAGTGCGAATAACTTCTCCACTTTTCGCTCGATGTCGTCGCAAAGTAGTCGTGCTTCAAACCAAGATGCGCGCCCACTTTACAGTTACCAACGGGAATATGATAAATCGATAATTTGTTTCCAAACCTATACCATAAAGCGCACCGAGATCTATAACTGCGATGCTAAATGGGATAAAATGATTTAATTTGATAAAAACTTATGAGAGGGCACCGTCTCCGTGGTGGTCGCGGATAGCGCACGCCGACCCTCTGTCGGAAAGAAATTGATTTTGGAAAAAGAAAGCGAAAAAAAAAAAGAAATAAATAAGGCGGAAAACGAAAACAGCAAATAGATTTTTCTATTGTCTTTCAGAAAGAAAAAAAAAACGGCAAATGCTCACAAAATGCTTTGTTCCTTCTTTCTCGGCTTTTACGCCATCCAATGTTTCAGAAAATCCTATGAAATAGAGGAGAATTTTTTTGAAATAGTTTTTCAAAATTAAGGCAACAAATCAATGAGAATAATGTAAACGGAAATGCAAATAACAAAATTATGAACAATGCAACATCACAATGTACGCAAATGTTATAATAACTATTGTTATAACAACACGAGTCGCTGCTAAATAGAATTGGCGGGGCTTGGAGAATTGGTCAATCCACACGGATAACAAACACAGCTATGCGATATAGTCTTGTGAACGAAAACGATCATTGTGAATACTCACGAGTTCTTCGAAGAATATCGAAATGAGAGGAGCATCTCAGGCTCCGCGTATTCTCCCCAATCTTCAATGATTTCATCTGTGCTGCATACGACTTTAATTAAAGAGAACAATCTCCCGCTCTTCCTCTCTCTCTTTAAAAAAAAGCAATTGAAGCTAAAAAGAAAACAGATTTTTTCAATTGGGAAAATTAGCATCGTACCAATGTATTAATTGGTTTTTCAACGGCAAAGAATTTCTGGAGGCTTGCTCCTTTTTGGTATGGATTTTATAATAAGCTGATTAAACTCACCCGCAGTTTTGGTGCAGATGAGCGGTTCATATACTCTGGAGAAAGATGGGTCAGTGAGCGATATTAGTCTGAGGCTAGAAGAAGAGCATCTGGCTCCTTTTTTGTGGATAATAAATGCGTGTTTCCATGCTCTAGGACCGGAGGAGGGTAATGAGTTGTCGGAGAAATATCTTCATAACATCCCGGCGAAGTTCTGGGCACGGTTCGGCACTGTCACTCTAAAGACGACACATGTGCTCAGCATTTCCTGTGCAAGAGTCCTGAGTAACACACGGGTAATGATATTTGAACAAGATTTAGGATTGATTGCTCATTTCCTGCAATGGATGGATTTTTCCGGCAGGGGACAAGACTCGAAGTTGAAATGGATTTGAAGTTTTTGGAGACTTAAGAATCAGAAGTAATAAAAGATTCATAGGCGGCAACGTGTGCACTAGCGTCGCATGATTAGGGGCAAAGAGCGATCAATGCAGCGTGGAAAATGAACGATTCTCGCGAAGATTATTGCGGTGTTGGGTTTGATGTGCCGTCTCGTCTCAACTTCTTTTTCGTCATGTATTCGTCTAACGCAGTGTGTTGACAACTGTTTTATTGGGCAAGACGATTGGAAGACAAACTGAAAGACGAACGAATACGATTCGACTTTTGAAGACGACTTTTTGTCCTCGTCTTTCGTGGAAGCCTTATGGGGTTATTCATGAAAAGCACCATTGCATTTTAATGCAAAAAATGCCACTTTAGTGTTATTCACCATTGCATTTTAATGCAAAAAAAAGGCATTTTTTGCATTAAAATGCTTTTTGTGCTTTTCATGAATAACCCCATTAGTTACGAACTTGAATTACTTGTCGGAGAATGAGGCAAAGGAGCTGAGATTGTCGTTCCAGTTGATCTTCCCGTTACTAATTTGCATATTCTGTTTTTGTGTGCGTTTCCAAAATTCTCTTTTGAATGACATTTCGAGTAGAAGACCGATTTTCTGCAAACTTGAACAATAGTTGGAGGACGCTGTGCGATTCCATAAAGTGCCATTAAGCGTCGGGTTACTGTAAGATTAGGTAGATATTATCTATCCGCGAGTACGTCATTTTTCGTTTAAAGGCGCTGTTTGGGTTTCGTTAGGGGATAGCGCGTTAAAACGCGCTAATTTAAAATTGTAAGAAAGCGCACACACTGCGTTTGTGATTTCTTTTCGAAAATTGAAGCGAATATTGGTGTTAATTAAAAAAACATGATTTTCGAAGCAAAATATAGAAAAAATTCCAATATTCGCTTCAATTTTCGAAAATAAATCACAAACGCAGTGTGTGCGCTTTCTTACAATTTTTAAATTGGCGCGTTAAAACGCGCTATCCCCTAACGAGACCCAAACAACGCCTTTAAACGAAAAATCACGTACTCGCGGAGAGATAATACAGACGTTAAAATTATTTTTAGGAATCGTTCATGAACAATTATTCGGGTCCAAACAATAAAATTCACTCCGAGTTCGTCAGCGTCGTTTATCTTCATCAAACTGATTAAATAAGACCAGTAACCATAATTTTTCGAGACGTCTTGCAAAGCATTCCACGACATTCTATCCATCAATTGGCCAAACACCGATATAGCTGGAAAATTTGTGTTCACATCTCCTTCCATCATTACGTATTTCTGAGCAAGGAGGCAGGTCTCTTCTAAATTAACCTGAGTGTTCCATATTTCCTTATCGTCCAAAAACTCCCAACATGCGAACATGACAAAAGTTCTCAATTCGCTTCTGCATATTAACCATTGCTCAATACAAATCAGTAATGTTTCGACAATCTGTTCAATAACTTGAATCTCTGAAGTGTATATCACGAATCTGAAAATGGGGATAAATAGGCTTGAAAACTGTAATTTCTAGCGGTTGTCCTTGAGGTACAGTTCATGATGAAAACGAGCGCCTTTCTTTCGTTTTCAATTGTGATTTTTAGGAGGATATTGAAAGAGAAGTTATAATTTCAAGGCAAAACGTTTTGAGAAAATTCCAGACACGATTACAGCATTACCAAGATGGTTGTATTATCCATCCGCGAGTACGTGATTTTTCGTTTAAATGCGCTGTTTGGGTCTCGTTAGGGGATAACGCGTTTTAACGGGCTAATTTAAAAATTGTAAGAAAGCGCACACACTGCGTTTGTGATTTCTTTTCGAAAATTGAAGCGAATATTGGTGTTAATTTAAAAAAGCATGATTTTCGAAGCAAAATATAGAAAACATTCCAATATTCGCTTCTATTTTCGAAAAGAAATCACAAACACAGTGTGTGCGCTTTCTTACAATTTTTAAATTGGCGCGTTAAAACGCGCTATCCCCTAACGAGACCCAAACAGCGCCTTTAAACGAAAAATCACGTACTCGCGGAGAGATAATACAGACGTTAAAATTATTTTTAAGAATCGTTCATGAACAATTTCCTAAGTTGTTTCCAAAGTACCAGGTAGATTGCTGTAAGATTACTATAGTTACCGTAATAGAAAGCTGAAAATGTCGAAATTCAATGATTCTTAGGGTGTATCGATCAACTCCAAACTTCAAATGGGGTTATTCATGAAAAGCACAAAAAGCATTTTAATGCAAAAAATGAATTTTTTTGCATTAAAATGCAATCGTGAATAACATTAAAGTGGCATTTTTGCATTAAAATGCAATTGTGCTTTTCATGAATAACCCCATAAGGATTGCTAATGAACACTCTCCAAGGATTTTTCCAAAGTACCAGATGAATTACTTCACGATTTCGACGTCTGCGCATGGTTAAAGGTTTCAGGTCAGGTTGCCAAAAGCACTTTCCAAAGGCGTTTATTCTTTATTCTCAGAAACATTTCTCGAAGCACGTATCTGAGCCCAATTATCCTTAATTTTTGCATTTTTTTTCATATGATAATTTACTATTTCAGTTCTTGCTGCTGTTTTTCTTTAAGCAGTTCATAGGTGCTTTTACTCGTTCTCAAATGAAAGGAGTCACTTCATACGCATTCAAAAACGAGAAGAATAATAAGAATTTCATTAACAAAAAAAAAGATATCACGGTGATATATTTTTTAATTTTTTCTATTTTGCTCTAATTTAAAATGTTAAGTAGGTATTTTTCGCCGCGATTCATCTTCTTAAAAATGTGAGTAAACAAATTTAATATTGCATTCGCTTCGAGTTTCCATCAAAACAATTCGCCGTGAGAGTGAAGTCTCCTTTTAGACTATTTAGACATTACATACTCAGGTGCTTTTGCCTTAAATTATCTTAAATTCGAAAAATATTAAGTATTCTGATGAGCTTGAGATTTCCAGATCTTTCATTTAAATCATGTTAATTTATCTCATTTTTATATGTAAAAATTTAATAAAAAGCTAAATTTTTTCCTCTAACCTCCTCTTTAAACATATTTTCTACAATTCATCACACGTTAAAATCTCTACTTAACCTTCTTCACAACTCTGTAAGCAATTCCTCGCACTCTCCACTACTATGCTACCTTCTGATTCCAAAAAAAAATCATACCTGAATTACTTCCCATTTTTTTAATGTTAGCTCGTTTTCCTAACTTTCCTAACTTAAATCTAACTTTGAAGTCTTTCACAAATCTAGACTCAGTTGAAAATAATAAAGCGCTCTGGTAGTTGGGAGGGACCACTCGTTTTTCACGATTTCGGGAAATTATAAAAAGTTTTTTTTTTATTTTTAGCGCGTGTTTTACTTTTTTAAAACGTATCTTATAGGGGATGAATGCAAAATGAAGTTCGAGTGTTATCAATAAGAAATGCAAAATTGGATTTTTGAAGGAAATAATTATTTTCTGCAATCGCGCTACGCAAAGTTGCATAGAAAACATTATACATGACGAAAATAACCCAAAATGTTATAGGCAAATGCAACATTTTCCTTTTCTATTTTGCTCATAAAAATAGTAAAAAATGAAAGCGATGCTATTCTGAGGTAAAAAATTGAAAGAATCTCCGAAATTGGTGAAAAACGAGTGGTCCGCACCCTCCCTCCCAACTACAAATCTATTTTTTGTTTCTGGAATTAATGAAATATCAGCTAGCTTCTTAATTATGCTTACATTTCTCTTTGTTATCTTTACACCATCATTTCATTGTACAGTGTGCGCCATAAGAATAGTAACACATGTGATGTCAAAGTGATGTAAGTTTCGCAAAATGACCCGTATCAACAAGAAAATACAACTATGGCTTATTGAAACCTTTCTAAAAATAAAATTATCAAAAAAAAATGTAAATAAAATTATTGCACGAAAAATGCGCCAGCTCACACCAACTTTCGCGAAACTCGTGTTACCATATTTTGGTGCATCCTGTAAATAAATTGTTATTACTTCCATTGATATATTTCATAATCAGAGTAGTCATCATATCTAACCTTATCTGTATCCTACTGCACTACAGTGCGGTCAATATCTATAGGACCCCCTCCCGTTTTCTGTTGTTATTAATGTCCTATTTCTATTTTATTACACGTTTTTCGATTTTCTACAGTAATTTTACTCTTCTAGAGACTTTCCCGCTTTTTTAAACAGCCAAAATCGATTAAATTACCCATTAACGAACATTTTGGAAGAATGGAACGATAGTCTATTGAAAACTGGAAAGGAATGGCAAAAAGAAACATCAAGCAAGAACAAACATTGAATAAATGTTTCTCCTCCATTGATCTGAATCACTTCAATCAAACGATTCGGTATGCTAGCGACCATATTCTTGAGGACAGCGCTGCTGATGAGGTCCCATTCCGATTTCACAGCTCTCTTTAGCTCGAGTACAATGTTGTACTGACGGCCGTTGTGGTACACACTTCGAACCAAATATCCCCAAACATTTTCGATGTGGTTCAGATCCGGACTGCAGGCAGGCGACTCCATCACATCGATCTTCTTGGCGGAAAACCAATCTATTGTAGACATGCTGCGATGGGTCGATTTTATGGGTTGTCTTGCTGGAAGGTGTGGGTACGTTGGCGGTTTTGGAAGAATGGAACGATAGTCTTCCGGAGGGTCTGCTGATACGAAGTGGACGTCTCGCGAGTAGTAATGAACTTGAGATCCAACTTCTTCCCGTCGCAGAATGCTCCCCAAACCATCAAGTTTCCACCGCCGAATTTGCGCTTCGATAAGTACTTTGGATCCTCTCTCCAGTAGCCATCGAGAATGTCTGGCGATACTTGGTCCGAAGTGTGTACCACAACAGCCGTCAATACAACACTGTACATGAACTAAAGAGATCTGTGAAATTGGAGTGGACCTCAACAGCAGCGCTGTCCTCAAAAATATGGTCGCAGGCATGCCGAATCGTTTGATTGAAGTGATTCAGAACAATGGAGGAGAAACATTTATTAAATGTTTGTTCTTTCTTGATGTTTTTCTTGCGATTCCTTTCCAGTTTTCAAGAAAATATGTTTGTTAATGTGTAATTTAGTGGATTTGGGCTTTTTCAAAAAGCGGGAAAGTCTCTAGAAGGGTAAAATTACTGTAGAAAACCGAAAAACGTGTAATAAAATAGAAATAGGACATAAATAACAACAGAAAACGGGAGGGGGTCCTATATACAGTACCGGCCAAAAAGATATTCGCAAACAGTTTTTCGAGCATAACTTTTCTGAAACTTCCCGGATCGTTTTGATATTTTGAGACACAATTTAAAACGGTATAAGAAGTTGATTCAACAACAAGAATAATCAAATTTTCAAAAATTTGAAAAAATATCGAAAAATTTATGAAAATGGCAAAAAACTGTAAAATGGAACTTTGACTTTTGAGATCTAGGAAAGACCGGTAGATGGAAAACTACAATAAAACATGACTAAAATAGTTTTAATACTTCGTTGGGTAGCCTTTGGCGTCGATGACCGCCTGACATCTTCTTGGCATCGAGTCGAGAAGGGTGTCGATAACAGACAGGGGGATGGCCTTCCAGACAGATTGGAGTTGATCGAATTTCTGATTGGCATTCGATGTACGGACCCCTCTAAGTTGTCTCTCGACATGCTCCCAGATGTGTTCGATCGGATTCAAGTCAAGAGAATGATTGGGAAAGTCCAGAAGATCCACGTGGCGGCGTCGGAACCAGTCCTTGATGTGCTTCGAGGTGTGTTTCGGGTCGTTATTCTGCTGAAAAACGAACGCCCGGCCCACATTAAACCGTGCCCAGGGTCTCATTGTGTTTTAAAAGATGTCTTCTTACACAAATCGATCCATGATGCCCGTAATTCTTCTCAGGGGGCCGATTGAAGTCCCAGAGAAACAGCTCCAAACCACCTCGGTTTGGAGCTGGTAGCTGGGATTGAACCGACATTCAACCGGACGGCGAATCCATTTGATACCGTCAGTACCAAACAGATTATACTTGGATTCGTCACCGAACACGTGATTAGCCCAATCCTGGCGTCCCCAGTGAAGATGAGCTCTGGCCCATGCTACGCTACGTTTCTCGGGGACTTCAATCAGCCTCCTGAGAAGAATTACAGGCATCATGGATTGATTTGTGTAAGAAGACATCTTTTAAAACACAATGAGACCCTGGGCACGGTTTAATGTGGGCCGGGCGTTCGTTTTTCTGCAGAATAACGACCCGAAACACACCTCGAAGCACATCAAGGACTGGTTCCGACGCCGCTACGTGGATCTTCTGGACTTTCCCAATCATTCTCTTGACTTGAATCCGATCGAACACATCTGGGAGCATGTCGAGAGACAACTTAGAGGGGTCCGTACATCGAATGCCAATCAGAAATTCGATCAACTCCAATCTGTCTGGAAGGCCATCCCCGTCTGTTATCGACACCCTTCTCGACTCGATGCCAAGAAGATGTCAGGCGGTCATCGACGCCAAAGGCTACCCAACGAAGTATTAAAACTATTTTAGTCATGTTTTATTGTAGTTTTCCATCTACCGGTCTTTCCTAGATCTCAAAAGTCAAAGTTCCATTTTACAGTTTTTTGCCATTTTCATAAATTTTTCGATATTTTTTCAAATTTTTGAAAATTTGATTATTCTTGTTGTTGAATCAACTTCTTATACCGTTTTAAATTTTGTCTCAAAATATCAAAACGATCCGGGAAGTTTCAGAAAAGTTATGCTCGAAAAACTGTTTGCGAATATCTTTTTGGCCGGCACTGTATATTGACCACTTGCAGATGCATCTTTTTGTTGTTACAGGGCCCTGGAAAGTGGTATCTTCATGAAATTTTTGCCACGGAGTTTTTTTGTGTTTGAAATCGAATGGCGCTTACAGATTTTTGATATCTCTTTCCGTTATCCGGATAGATTAAGGGGGGGGGGTCCTATAGATATTGACCGCACTGTACTTTAATGTATTAGTTTTTCTTGTACCCAAGAAATAAATAGTAATATCAGCATAGGATTATTCACGGAAAAATTAATAGAAATTGGCAAAAAATCAAGAGTGATTCTGTTTAAAAATGAAAATTGAGAGAACATAACACCAATTTGACGTTTCCCAAATTGTCACGTGGAAAAACTAGTGTCACGCTTTTACGTGTTTCCCCGTTTTTACCATTTTCGTTATTCACATTACAATTTTTACGGTAAAATAGATGTAGAATCGGAATACTCGAGGATACTAACAATTTTAAAATCAATATGCTTTTTCACTAGTTTCTTTTAAAGCAATTATTCGATGCGAGGATAATAGCTGAGAGTTTTATGAAAAACGATTAACCGGAATTTCAATTCGATTTAAACTTGATCGAATTTACGTTAGACTGACAGATGAGTGTAAAAATTTAATTTATGATAATGTGAGATCCAGTTTAAAGTATTTTCAATGCATATTTTGTTTTTTTCCTCAAGCTATTCTTAGTAAAGCATGTATCGATTATTACTTCTATATAGTATCGCAGTATTCAATTTGCCGAAGATGAGAAATGTGGCGATGCCCAAGTTTGTCTTTTGAGAAAATGCTTCGTGCTACAACACAATTACACATTATTTTGTTTCTTAGACAGAAAAAAAAACGAATCAAATTACGCAATGCAGCGAACTTTGCACGCCCCATAAATTTTGGTTGTGTTCTTTGTGCAATACGTAATGAGCAATTTGCCAGAGCGAGAAACGAAAACAGGACAACAATAAATTTTGCCGGAAAATTGCAAAATTTCGTTCCTGTAGAAAATTCTGCCAATAAATTTTGTAACTAGTGGAATAATAATTATTTTCGTCAATTATTTCCTTTAAAAAATTACTGACTTACTAAATTACAAGATTGTCCAGAATTATCGGTAATCTTTTGAATTATGAGAAAATCAAAAACAAGTTGAGATTGAGACGAGATCCTCCAAATTATGATTTAGAAAATAACGAATAACTAATAATTATTGTTGCTCAACTCAAATCAAAGAAATTAATCAAAGCGAAAGGAAGTTGAGTTACGTGCTTACATGGACCACCATCGCCCAAGATCGCAGAACATCGTTGGCTGTGGTCCGCGCACACACATTGACTGATCGACTAAGTAAGTAACTCGACTTCCTTTTGCTTTACATCTTTTAGAAGGCGTGGGTAGGAGTTGATGGTGGCACGGAGGTAATCCACGGACAAATTGTCATATTCCTCTAAGAGAGTTTTCCTCGAATCATTCGCATTTCAGGCTTAGTGTTTACCTTTACCTGTAAGCCCCCCCCCCCCCTAAACGGGCAAATCCAACGGATTGAAAATCCGGGGAGAAGGCTGAGATGAGTCTCACACCACTGATGAATCATCTGGGGCTGTGTGCTTCGTAACTCGATAACTAGAGACTCTGTAACTAGAAACTCTATGAACGTTCGACCTTTCTTGTTAACTTCTTGGGGCGTCTGGGCGAGCATTTTGAGAGTTGAACACCGCCCCCACCGTGCGCAACTTCTCATCGGAGTAGACCGTGACGAGATGTTCGCCAGACAGGAGAGACCTTCCAACTGTTTTGCTTTGTTGGCTTCAAATAAGACGGCTGCCTTTCTCACATGATACGAAATCATGTGGAGCTTGTCTTTGACATTGCGTGCCTTAGATATTTTTGATAATTTCAATTCGACAGTCTTCTTTCTTATGCTCCCGTGAGCATTTCTTCTTCTGATTCTCTCTCGAAGTGACCACTATTGGTTTGATGCCACTTTGCGTCTCATGTTTCCAGCGTTTGTTTCGTTCAATAAATGTGTATAAAAAGTGATCGAAAGAGGCAATGAGTCTAAATAATAAACAGTGCGAAAACTCCGCTTTTCAGAAACAGTTTGAAATATTTAATTTTCCCCCCGTTTCTCACTATTTCTAACTGCTCCTCAAGTTATAGGGACTCTAACTAATTCGGGGAACATGGTGACATCGAATCGAATAAAGTGTCCGTTTCCGTATTTCAGATGCCGCAGGTTTTCCAGATTTCTCTGAAATTTTCCTAGTCCCTCAAATTTTATTTTCTATTATTTTTTTAAGACGCGTCGAATTATTTTGTGTTATGTCTTGCATTATGCTCAAATTTATATTCAAATATTATCTATCCGAGAGTACGTGATTTTTCGTTGAAAGGCGGGGTTTGGGTCTCGTTAGGGGATAGCGCGTTTTAACGCGCCAATTTAAAAATTGTAAGAAAGCGCACACACTGCGTTTGTGATTTCTTTTTGTTGTAAATTGAGCTTTCTTAAGCCTCAAATCTGATTTATTATGCGCAACAATAATAATACAAATCACGGAATTAACAATACAATAAATGAGCAACCGAAACAGAACACAATTAATAGAAACACAATAAGGAAACCTACCAGGGTAATTAATCGCTACACAGAAAAACTAAGAACGAAAGGAAACACGAACAGCGACGAGTGAAACGGTCGTTGCTCTTAAGTCAAAATCTACGTGTGCCAAACGTGGAAAATTTACAATCAAAACAAATCTTATTTGCGCGCCCTAGAAATGCGCGCCAACCTCGGTGTACGTGAACCATTTCGGGTCGAACGTAGTTCCAAAACAATGCGAGAGTTGACGATCTTCGCAACATCTTCCCTCCACAAAAAAAAGATATTGAGTTGGACAATACGGACATCGGCACATCGGCACATCGGCATAATATAGATTTGACTTGAAGATTGCATATTTGACTTGATGGTGGTGAATACAGCATTTGACATAATTGATCTCAACGAGTGGATCACATGTAGCTTGGATCAAAACGAACTATTGGCTTTTTCGTTCTGGAGCTTCTTCTGAGTGGTGCAGCATTGGGACTCGGGCTTGGCTTCAAGATACTTCTAATCGGGGCGTCAATGACTTGACTCTCAGCATTAGTATGGCTTTCCGAATCCGCCCTAGGTGATACACACAACTCCGGTTGACTACTATGCGCCCTAGTAACATCCGCAAAAGTCTCAAATGGCTCATCGGGGGACAAAAATTTCTCACCTAGACCTACACAACTTTTCTTTAAAATGTGACTTCCTGACGACTTTTGGTTACCGGCGGCTGTAGACGATGGCGAGGGAGATTTTGTTGGTGTCGGCTTAACAATCCTGGGATTTGGTCGGTGAACTGGCGGAGTTGGTGACAAAACGGTTGTTGGCTCACGATTTGCTGTTGGGTCACCACGATTGACCGGATTTTCCATGAAATCACTCTTCGGCGAATCTGAAAACAACCTATGAGTTAGTGGTAACTGGAATGTATCAGCCATTGTATCAAACCAGTTGTTCTCTTTGGAGAGAGACAACATATTTTTCCGCATCTGGTTTGCATGGAACTTCTTGACATTTCCCGCGTGCTTCACCATATACACGACTGGACCCACAACTTTGGTCACTACACCTTCTTCCCAATTCCAACGGTTCTGACGGTAAATCTTGACAAAAACCTGCTCATCAACCTGGAAAAACCTGGATTTTACGCCTTTTCCATCGAAGTTATCCTTCATGAGCTTTTGTCTTGTGGATAAAATTTTTTCCACTTTACCAGATGATTCCCTGGGAATCAATAACGACAATTTTGTCCTCAACTTACGACCGTTGTGCAGCTCTGCTGGCGACTTTCCACCAAGTGTTTCCATCGGGGTACTTCGATAGTACAACAGGAACCGATCCAGCAGATCTTGCGACACACTCCCCTCCTCTTTTAACTTTCGGAGACCACGTTTCAACGTGTCCACGAATCTTTCTGCTTGTCCGTTGCTTTGCGGGTGATAAGCAGGGGTTCTCACATGTTGTATACCATATTCGGTACACATGTTAGTGAAACTTTCTGAAACAAATTGGGTACCATTGTCAGAGACAATGGTTTCTGGATAACCATTTCGCGAAAAAATACTTCTCAGCGCTGAAACAGTACTAGAAGCTGAAATTGAGCGCGTAATAGTAACCTCTGGCCATTTAGTCAAGGCGTCCACGACGACTAAATACCAAACTCCGTTATCAGGCCCGGCATAATCGATATGGATACGGCTCCAAACGCGATTCGGCTTCGGCCACGGTTCCAATGGTGACTTCATCGTTGACTTCTGGCATTCCTGACATTTTCGGCATTTGTTCACCAAATCCGCACAATCCTTGTCGATGCCTGGCCAATATACACAAGTCCTTGCCAATTGTTTCATTCTCTCTATACCTGGGTGATTTTCGTGAATTTGTCGGATTACCTGTAGGCGAAGTGATGCTGGAATCACGACCCTTTCCTGCCACAACAAACATCCGTCGGTTACAGACAAGAAGGACTTCTTGTCGGCAAACGGTTTCAGCTCCGAGCTGATTTGTTTGTCCATCGGCCACCGATTTTCTTTCACAAAATGCACGATTTTCATCAGCAGTTGGTCCTTTTCCGTCGCTTTCTTGATATCTGCAACGGTTACTGGAATTTTCCTTACACTTTCAGTCAAATAGTTGCAATTGACTGCATTCAGCTCTGCGACCACAACGTCTTCATCGTCCAACTTCGAGCGTTGCATCATCCTCGAGAGCCCATCCGCTTGTCCAAATTTATCGGTTTGAACGTACATGATCGAGAAATCGTATCCCATCAACATCGTAGCCCAACGAGTCAATCGATTCTGCGAATAAACAGGCAAATCCCTCTTTTCGCCAAAAATTGCCAGCAATGGCTTGTGATCCGTCTTCAATGTGAATCTCCTTCCAAATATATATTTGTGGAATTTCTTAATTGCAAAAATCAGACCAAGTCCTTCTTTTTCGATTTGGGAATAGTTCTTTTCCGCTGCAGATAACGATCTTGCGGCGTGAGCAATTGGTTTTTCTGTTCCATCTGCCATCCTGTGTGTAATCACACATCCGATTCCATAGTCCGACGCGTCCGCCGCAACCGTTATCGGTAATTTGGGATCAAAATGGGTCAAATTGAGGTCTGAACCTAGTATATCTTTCAATTCTTGAAACTTACCTTGTTCAAGACTAGTCCATCTCCATTTTGTGTCCTTCTGGAGCAACACATCCAATGGTCCTCGTTTTTCTTTCATTTTTGGAATAAATGCAGAATAGTAGGTGATCATACCCATAAACGAGTGAAGTTGCTTCTTGTTGTCCGGTGGTAGCATATCCCGGATAACCTTCGTTTTTGCCGGATTTGGCCTTCTGCCATGTCGGTCAAGAATGAATCCCAAAAACTCAATCTCCTGCTTGGCAAATGAGCACTTTTCGAGCCTTACGTGAAAACCATATTCCTGAATTCTGGCGAATAAATTCGTCAAATTTATTTTGTGCTCTTCATCTGTTCTTCCAACGACAATAATATCGTCCAAATAGCATGCTACACCTTCCAATCCAGTGATCATTTTGTCCACTATCTGTTGGAAAATCGCCGGTGCCGTCTTAACCCCAAACGGAAGACGGTTGTATCGGAATAATCCCAAATGTGTATTTATAACACATAATTCCTTGGAACTATCATCCAATTCCACTTGAAGATACGCATCTGCCAAATCTATTTGCGAAAATATCTTACCTCCGTTTAGATTTGCAAAAATATCTTGCGGCGTTGGTAATGGGTGCTTGTCATCCTCAAGATTGGCGTTGAGTCCGGTCCGGAAATCAGCGCACAATCGAGTTTTACCGTTTGCCTTCTTTATCAGCACAACTGGAGCAGCCCATTTACTGTGGGTGACCTTTTCAATTACACCCAAATCAACTAACCTATTGATTTCTGTCGATGCTATTTCAATTGAACCATACGGTACCGGTCGAGCCTTCTTAAATACCGGAGTAGCGCCTTTAATCACGAAAAGTCTTGCTTTTTCCTTCACGCATCTTCCCAGATCTTCCTGGAAAACCGGCTGAAACTTCTTCTTCAGTTCGACTGCTAAGCTGTCGGCGGTCGTGATCGATTGGGTTTGGTTCACCATCATAGACATGTGGTACGACATTTCTTCTGATTGATTCATAAAATCTAATCCCAGTAAGTTTCCGTCTTTGCGCACATACACCCAACCTTCACCTACTGAACCCTTGATTTCAAATTCGGTCTTGAATTTTCCATCAATTTCCATAACCGTACCATTTGCGCAAAACACTTGAACATCTGCAACTTTCAAATTTGGCCTACCCAAATTTTCCCATTCCTTTCTTCCGATCAATGTGATATCCGACCCAGTGTCGATTTGGAACTCTACCAATTTATCACCTAATTTGATCTTGAGGAACTGTCTAATTGCATTTACAGTGCATGTTGCAACGACATTCTGAGTTTTCGCCTGCGGCGGTTTTTTGCAGTCCCTTCTGAAGTGACCTGGCTTACCGCAATTCCAGCATTCAACAATTTTAAAATTTTTAAAATTCTTACTTTGGCTCTTGCTTCGGTGATTTTTGTCCTTTCTATCCGGTGTTGCGACTTTCTTCTCACTTCTTGGGTGCCGAATCTGATTTATTGTTTTGGCTTGAATTTCCTCCGAATCCTTAGCCAAACTAATCATTCGCATCCACTCCGTGAATAAATCCTTGATTGTCGTTTCCTTCTTTTCAGCTGATCGGATTTCCATAACATGTAAAAAATGATTTCTCATTTTTTCATCTCTGGCCTTGTCCAATCCCTTTATAAAGAAAAAAACTTTCCAATCCTCAGTTTTCACTTCATCTAGTTTCGCTTTTTCACACATCTCGTTCACACGATTTGTGTACTCCGAAGGTGTCTCGTCTACCTTACTAATTTGCATACAAGCGAACCTATTTGAAAAAACTGACCTTTTCACATCGAACAATGTCGATAATACCGTTATCGCCTCTGTGAAATCCAATTCGGAGCATGTCTTCGGCTTTATGGACGCAACTAACTGTTCGTAACACGACTCGGAGAGTTTGCTCAACAGCAGCTGCCTCTTTCCTTTGTCCGATAGTTCCTCACATTCCAACTCAAAGATATCTGCATATCGTGAGTACCATCGTGGAAACGTTCGATTTTCGGACAAATCGAATTCAAACATCGGAATTCTGTGTGATAAAGCATTAATTATTGGAATTTCACTCACCGGTTTTGGAGAATCCACCTTATTCGATTTCTCCATCATCTGCTGCAGCAACCCTGTGACCTGCGCAGACTGTTTCTGCGCTTCCTCTACTTGTGCTCGACTAATTTGCATTTGTTCTTGCATCATTTTGAACATTTGCATCATCATTTCTTCCTTGTTTTCTTGTCCCGTCATTTTCGTTTTCACCTCTCAACCTTGGGCAACTAACAAATTAAATAAATGACTCACGAAAACAAATTCTCCGTGTGGTTCACAATAATTTCCAAAATTATTGTTCGCTCCTGATCGCCACTGTTGTAAATTGAGCTTTCTTAAGCCTCAAATCTGATTTATTATGCGCAACAATAATAATACAAATCACGGAATTAACAATACAATAAATGAGCAACCGAAACAGAACACAATTAATAGAAACACAATAAGGAAACCTACCAGGGTAATTAATCGCTACACAGAAAAACTAAGAACGAAAGGAAACACGAACAGCGACGAGTGAAACGGTCGTTGCTCTTAAGTCAAAATCTACGTGTGCCAAACGTGGAAAATTTACAATCAAAACAAATCTTATTTGCGCGCCCTAGAAATGCGCGCCAACCTCGGTGTACGTGAACCATTTCGGGTCGAACGTAGTTCCAAAACAATGCGAGAGTTGACGATCTTCGCAACACTTTTCGAAAATTGAAGCGAATACTGGAATTTTTTCTATATTTTGCTTCGAAAATCATGTTTTTTTAAATTAATTTTTATTGTCAAATGTCTTAAACTGTTTATTAAACTGAATAAATCACAAACGCAGTGTGTGCGCTTTCTTACAATTTTTAAATTGGCGCGTTAAAACGCGCTATCCCCTAACGAGACCCAAACTCCGCATTTCAACGAAAAATCACGTACTCGCGGATAGATAATGTCTACTTCTTACTAAACGAATAGTTCTGTCTATGTTTCCGTCTGTCTGCCCAAGAAGTTTCTTGGATATCTCAAAAGAACGTGAACCTTTTACTTTGATATTCGGGATGGAGTCATGGCCACCCGAGCGCTTCGCAACCATACCTTTAGGAGGTCGCTAGGTACTTGGGATACTGTAGAACTGTACACCCAAAATCTGGAAAACTGTCGTAACAACGATAAAACCAGTCAAAATTTTGCTGATATATTGTTCTGATGACCGCAGTGTGTCGTTAAATGATTTCTCGAAAAATGCGTTTTTCGAAAAATTTCCGAAAAATTCTCGAGAAATTTTTCTCGTTGATTTTTCGGAAATTTTTCGAGAAATTTTTCGAAAAATTCTCGAAAAATTTCTCGAAATGCTGTCGAAACGACACACTGGATGACCGTATAGCACATGTCGAAAATCGGCTTCATAAGGGCAAAACACTAACTTTCATAGACAAAGCTTCTAAAACATTCCAGAATGTTCTAGAAGAGCCGTGTAGCCTTTAACTGGTATATATATTATCGGATCGCGAGTACGTGGTTTGTCATATAGAGGCGGGGTTTGGGTCTCGTTAGGGGATAGCGCGTTTTAACGCGCCAATTTAAAAATTGTAAGGAAGTGCACACACTGCGTATGTGATTTCTTTTTGAAAATTGAAGCGAAATTTCACAATAAAAATTAATTTAAAAAAAAACATGATTTTCGAAGCAAAATATAAATAGAAAAAATTCCAATATTCGCTTCAATTTTCGAAAAGAAATCACAATCGCAGTGTGTGCGCTTTCTTACAATTTTTAAATTGGCGCGTTAAAACGCGCTATCCCCTAACGGGACCCAAACCCCGCCTCTATATGACAAACCACGTACTCGCGATCCGATAATATGTACATCTTAATGGATTATTCGGAAGGTAGGTCCAAAGTGCTCCATGATGAGGAAATTACTTCACTGAATGTATTGAAAAATTGCGGAAACCGCATTGTCGAGCGCACTTTCGGCACGCCCTCACATTTTTTAGATTCTTGAACACTGAAAGTGACCCAGGTTGCCAAAATGAGATTGATAAGATACTACATCACCCTTTCTCCATAGTTCATGACAACCCACACAAAGATGTGATTTTTCGGTTTCTCTATTTGAAAACTTTTATTAATTGACCTTTGCTTTAGAAATACAATGTGCTGTTCTCTGAATACTTGTGAACAAATTCGAAAAAAACCAGACATTCGTCGTCGGCCATTCATCTGTGCCCGTCCGTCCTTTTCGTTCTATAGAAACACTTTATAACTTCTTGTCTTTTGAGGAACCTGTTCCTTTGCGTGATTCCCCCTCTAATCTGTGAAATGTTTTCTTTTAAAATGTTATTGAAATCATGAAAAACGCTCTGCTGGAATAGAATGAAGAGCGAAACAAAAGAACATGTGGGTCTAACAAATTGAAAAGAAACAACTTTTTGAAATCCGCAGTAGTTTCAATCGGGAGGAATTCCTCGGCATTCCTTATCGTCATCCAATCTCATCCAAACGTATTCTTCCAGTTTTTGTGTAATCCGCGAAGGAGGAATCGAATTCGAAGTGCACTTAGATAGGATCAGCATCTCCCCACGTAGCTTATTTTTAATTGCCCAAAACACAAAACTGCTTCTTGCTTATATAACGGAAATATTCATTAAGTTAAAATTATTCCAAATCACTCCAGTCAAAATAATGGCATTGACACTCGATGACACTATTTTAATCTTCATCCTTTTTAGCTACTTTCCGCTTGTTTCTAAAAAAGTACGAATATTCACTATGAGTCATCTTTGCTGGAAATTGTTCGCATATTGATGATGTATTATATTTTTCAAGGAGACTGAAATGCATGAATAAAACGGTTGGTCACTATCTCGTCAAGCATAAATATCGACAAGATGACGTGTTCTGGTAACTGGTCGTATGTTTATTTATTTTGTAATTGTTTTGAGAGTTTTCATGAAACGCTTGCTCACCGTACAAAAATTCAACGATTCACGACCAAATTTTTCGATTCACGGTTTGATGGAAAATTGTTTTCATTTGTTCGACATTCAAACTGTTCTCCACACGTTTATTGCATTTTGATAAGACTCATTTTACGCATTAAGAGCGGAGTCAAGCTCTTTGCTTCAGCTCGTTTGACATGCTTTAAAGCACATATTCGAAAAAGAAAACTCTCGAAACATGCTCGGTATTTGAACCCGAACCACAACATTTTTATTCTACTTTCAAGTCATTTTCATGCTCATCGAACTTCCTAATATTTTAAAATTCCAATCACTGTCCTGCACAAAATTCGTTATCTCTTTGACCGATTCCCATCAAATCGTACAAATAGTATTCCGCCTCGCGAGGCCTGGTTCCTCGTACACTTACTCGTTTATAGTTTTCCTCATGGTGATTTATGCCTTCCCATCATGTGTATTCTGATTAGGGGACGTTGTCCAACAAAATAACTGATACCGAGATATCCTAATCTAAATCAAGTGAAAACATAAATCGCCAAATACCCGTTCTATCTATCAGGCATTACTAGTCTTAACTGGATCCGTCTGACAATCAGTTTCCACGTTTCATTTCAATTGTTGGCATTTTCTGCTTTTATCCATTCTTGGAATTTATCATCTATTTCGGTTCCTCATGTTATAATCAATGTGAAAGTAGAAAGATAGCTCTCCCTAATAACGTGGAAAAATTGTTCTTTTTGCATGAAGTTTTCCCGCAATTTTATCAATTTCTCTCCTAATTCTCAAAAATATTTAGAGTTCTGCATTTTCTGTTGGTTCTTTCTATTAAGCGCAATGTTTTTCTTTTTCGAAACGTTCGTAATCTGTTTGAGTTATCAATAAGTCAAACAAAGCGTAGGCGTTGTCTCCACTTTTTTCAAATTATATTTGTCTTGTGAATTGCCGCCTGTTCGTTTACAAATAGGAGGAATGTAACAGTGCAATGTTGTTACTCTGGGAAAATGCTGAAAAGAGAAAACAGAAAAACAGACATGCAGAGCCACATGGCCGTTGAAATTAATATCGTTGAGAAGACTGAACTATGTTATGACAAGAGTGCTCAAAATAAGGATGTGCTGAAAAGGCACCATTTATAGCGTGTGAGAACAAGACAAATGATTGGAATTTACTAGTATACTTAATTTGTTGCTTTTGTCGCCTTATTCATTTCTGTCAAATGGGCTGTTTCGAGAAAATTGTTATACGATTACGAATCAATCCTGTAGTTGGCACTGAACGAAGAAGAATCGCATTACTGTTGCATCGTGCGGATAGAATACAAATAGCGCCAGAGACTATTGCTGAGATTTGCTAGCACAAAACATTCGCCTTCGCAACTTCCTCATCTTCCTTGTCACTATCCTTCAGATCATTCATGTCTTGTACAGATACATTGATTAACCTGAAATATTTCTTTTAATAGAATGTCGTTCTTAAATAATTAACTTACTTCCATAAACAAAAACGATAAAATCATTTCAAAAAAACGCCCGTTCTCATAATCTAGCGCAGGGATAGAAATGGAATTGACAGAATTTAAATGGCAGCAGTTTGGCAATTGGCGCTTGCGAGGAGATGGGTATCTTGCCCTTAAATTATGCGAGCCGTATGTTTTTCAGGTAAATATTTCGACACGAACGGTTTTGAACAGCGCTAAAATTTGCATTTCTCCTAAACAATGAAAAAATAAAAAGCGAATTAAGTCATATTTTTGCTCATTTATTTTCCATGAATAAGAAAGAAATTAAAATAACTATAAGAAAATGTTATATAGTAATTCACTTATAACCGTCGAAAAGTAATAATTACGAATAAAGACAGGAATTGAAATATTGAAGTGCTAAAAATTCAATATTCATTTTTGTCTTAATCACTAAGTATGTAGTCACTTAGTAGTCTATCGATGATATAATTTTATTCAGTCTTTGGAAAAATCGACTAAAGTCATTTCGCGAATTAATTTGAAAGCACTTACGAGCATATCGGCGTATTTCATATCATGTCCAGCATCACGATGTTTAGAAAATACCATCGCAAATTCGCTCAGTGGAATAACTGATTTTCCCTAAAACGTTCTGAAATTTCAGCTAGTATTAGAACCATACACGAGTAGAAGCACATAAAATATAGATCGAAATCTTTCGAATGAGATCTTTTATATGATGACTATTAAATAAGCCGAACACTTCAGATCAAATCGGTTGTTCAATAGATCACATCTGCATCGACATTTCCTGCTTAATTTAGTGTTGGTATACTCTTTTGTAGCCAAAAAAAGTATTTAAAAATTAAAAATTCAATGCTAAATTCAACTTAAACTCACAACCACTCCTCAGTTATTTACACGTTATGTTATACTTCCACGAAAGACGAAGAAGTTGTCTTCAAAATTCGAATCGTTTTCGTTCGTCTTGTAATCGTCTTGCGCAATGAAAAAGTTGACAACACGCTGCGTCAGACGAATTCAAGACGAAAAAGAAGACGAGACGAAGACGAAGATGAGACGAGACGACCGAAATTTTGCCCAAATGGAAGCATTTATACAATTTGTAATCGTCTAGAATCATTCTTAAACTAAAATGTAATGGTTCGTTGATAAATTGAAAGAAAAGAGAAAAAGGGAAGAATTGGCAGTTTTATTGGTTTTCTCACCCCCCCCCCCTTTTTTCCTCCACACGTTACATTTTAAATGACTGTGACAGTAACTGAGATCGCTGAAAGACCACAACGCGGTTATCCATATTTAAATTTATTGTTTTCATAATCTTGGAACTTGAAAGTTTCTGTAAGAAGGAAATTTATAAGACGGAAAGCGAATGGGCGTTTCAGAACTTTATATTTTGCGGAATATCATTTCATAACTACCTGTTTCGCAACCAACTATGTCGAAATATTTTGGAACTTTTGGAATGCATTTATTTAACTATAGAATATCACAATTTCAAATCTCTTTTTTTTTGGAAAACGCCCATTTGCGAGAAGAATAAATAAGTTAATTTAGTGACAAAAATGTTCATTCCTCTCACTGAATCTCACCGAAGAGGATCAGAATTTCAAATTCCGTTTCACACATCCCTATGATCCTACAACGATCTCGTTTATCGGTCTATTCAAGTTTTCTTTTTTTAAATTCTTAAACGTTTTTTTTCTTATTCAGGATCGTTCGAAAAATGCAAAAAAAATACATTTTTTTTACTTTTTCGTCATTGTTTGCAAGAGCTTCCTACAGTTATTAATTGGGTCTTTGTAAAACCCGCATGTATAAATCAGTGCACCTTTAAAAATTTTGTAGAATGATTGAGGTCTTTTTTGAAATATTTTCAGTGTATTTTTAGACATTTTTAGGGAGATTTTTTTCCAAATTTTTTGTAGGTGCTAAATTACGTTTTGAACATTAATTTGAACACAGAAATTGTCCGGCGGGAAATAGAGCAATCAATGAAAATTATTGTTCAAAACGTAAATTAGCACTCACAAAAAATTTGGAAAAAACTTCAGAAAATCTTCTGAAAATACATCATAGATAAAATTTTTAAAAGACTTCAAAATTATGATAATCGCAGAACACCCAGCGCGTACAACAAAAACATAACTTTAACGGAAGACCCAATACTGCTGCCAGTAAAAAAATCCGAGAAAATCGGTAGAAACTCTCACTTCTTTCTTTTTCTATTTATGCAAACCACATGAAAAATGATCGGTTAAATTCAAAGGTGGCCTAAAAATGAGTACACGTACGTAAAGAATCGCTAAAGTTTATTAATTTAATGCACCATTTGCTATCAATATCAACTAACGATTCCCGCCCTTTGCACTTGAATTAAACTCTAAAAATCGACGTTTTATTTAAAGAAATGTTTAAAATTAAACATTTCCTGTCTTTTTCTCGAACACTTCCTCTTCGTTTTCAGAAAGTCTCGGAAAATTGTTGTTCAAATTTAGGAACATCGGGCTTGTGGGAAGCTTACTAGAATTAGTGAATCACAATTCACGTAAACACGCATACGCACACACGCAAACATACAGAGTCTGATGTTTGTTAATAATAAAGAAACATCATGAGAATCTGTTATAAGCTTTCCCCAAAAACCAATAGTTGTCTAAATGTAAGGAGCAACAGAGAAAATACAGTTTTACTTCCTCATTTAATATTTTTTAAAGTAGAAATATTACCTACCTGTATTTTCCCTAAGTACAGTGAAAAATCAACAGGGACATTATTTTAAAATCCTCCAGCCAGCCTCTCCTTCAGGATCTAGTGGGGCTGGTTTTACTTTCAGAATGCCATATTACCCTATCTGTAAGCAAGCAATTAGTACACGAAAACGGCTGCAAAGAAAACATTTCTGGAAAAAGAAAGAAAACATGCTTGGAAAAATTGTTGAAAAGAAAAGAATATGGTGGTATGGTAGTGGAGAGGGACCACTCGTTTTTCACGATTTCGGAAAATTATAAAAAAATAAAAAATGTTAGTTTTTAACGCGTGAATTATTTTTTCTACGTATTTTATAGGAGATGAACGCAAAATGAAGTTCGAGTTCTATCAATAAGAAATGCAAAATTGGATTTTTGAAGGATACGACCTTCGAAAATAATTATTTTCTGCTGTACGCAAAGTTGCAGGAATAACATTATACCTAACGACAATAACTCAAAAAAGTTTTTTCCGATATATCATTTCTATAAAATGCTATTTTTTGCTTTCTTTTTTTGTTTATTAAAATTTTTTAAAATGCAAAAAAAAATTAGAAAAAATTGCCGAAATAAGCGATAAACGATTGCCCCCCCCCCACCCGCTACAACAGCAAATACAAAGGATATTATTAGCATTTTAATACAACTTTCGTATCAAAATATCTGGTAAAAAAACATGAGTCTAGTTGTTTGTACACCTTGTTGACCTAGAATGTTTCTTACGAATTTTCCAAAAATATCTGGTTAGTCGGTTGAGAAACGCGAAAATTTTAACAACTTGTTTTCTATTTGATCGCTTTCGTAAGTATCTTCTGAACAATGCTGATTTTATATGTCGCGCACAGTTCATGTTTCTTCCATGAAATTAACTAATGTTACAGCATGTGACTATAAGTATAACTGATAGCCTTTATCGTAACTGACCACTTGGTCATCAACTACGTGCCAGTAGCGATCAGTTCAACATATTCTGTCTTACTTTCCCAACTGTTTTTAGAAACACCAGCCACCACCATTGTTCTAAGGCGTCGCTCGTTTCGCTTTTCTTGAGAAGAAGCAATTGTGGAGGGTAAAATCTTTTGAAACTGGTCTAATGACCGCTTCATTGCGTTTACTCCCCCCCCCCTCGTTTCACACTCATTTTCGACTTTTCAGCCAGTCAAACCGAGTCAAACCATCGCAGAAAAACACAGTTTCTAATTCTCATTTTCACGAAAAGTTGAATCGACACAGTTTTGTATTATTCTTGGGTAGAAAAAAATGGGTTGTATGTGCATTATGTTGACAAACTGTGGCGACCTCTCACTCGCACGCACTAGTTCTAATCGTTCTCCTCTCTCTCTCTCTCATTTTTGTGTCTCGAGTAGTTTGGTAAATTTGATCAAACCTCCCTTTTCCCTTTCAATTTTTTGCCACTTTTTTCACGAAAGCTACACCATTTTCCTATCATGTTTTTTTAGATATTGCATCCTGATTTATTTTTCCATATGTCTCTTCAAATAACTGCCTTTTTCATCCCTCCCGCCCCCCCCCTCCTCTGTAAATTGTTATTCTGCACATGATGTGCGAAACAGGGATCCTAACTATTATATTTAACAAATACTCCCCACCTTGGGGAAACTTTCATTGTGGGCGGGCCTAAGCATCTACAAGTAATAGTACAAAAACACCGCGAAACGTGGCTGTTCGTCCAATTTGTGTATAAACGGTTTCCAGTTACGGTAATGCGTTTTCCGCAATTCTCTATTTTCTAAAATTGTTTGATTTTGTCTGAAACGGAATCGTAATCAGTTGTCTAGCCAATTGCATGGTCGTCTAAATAAAGGGAGCAAAAAGTTTAATGATTTTTTTGACGAAGAACTCTCACTCTTGAAATATCAGGTTTCTACCTGAGCATAGTGAGCATTTTACTTGAGCATCCCATAACCATACTCTTCATCTTATCCATCACACAAATGTGTTTCGAGACTGCCGCTAGCGAGCTTCGTCTCGAGTGGATCGCCGGGTGAAACAACCGTATCCCATTCTCAGTCCTCGCTTGATAATCATCGTCATTTTTTCACGCCATTGTTTGTTTTCTTAGAAAACAGCTGGGTAGTGCTACACTCAAGTGATAGGTCTCTTGAGATTGACCGAAAATGACACTTATGTTGCGAATTTAGTCATTTGGAGTTTGATGCTAGATGGTAGCAATTTGGAAAAAAACTATATATATATATAGGTGAGGCTTCCAGGAAAGACGAAATAAGACCGACTCGTCTCGCCCTCGTCCTCGTCTTCGTCTTGAATTCGTCTGACGCAGAGATAGACGTTGTGTTGGTTCGCATACACAGCTCTTTTATTGTGTAAGACGAATGAAGACGTGACGAAAAGCGGGGAGACGAAACGTGGGACGAAATACGACTTTTTGTTTTCGTCTTTCGTGGAAGCCTTACATATAGCAGCCCTCTCCATGGAGGTTCTTTTCTTTTAATTATTATTTTTTCAATTTTACTTCTTTTCTGTGTCCTCTCACGGATAAAAAAGTAACCAAATATGAACAGTCCTAACAATCCTTTTCTAGTTATATGAATTCTGAAATTAAAATTCTGCTTCTCCAGAAAATCATTTAATCTATGGAATTTATTCCAACTTTTCGGAAATCGTTTCTTATATGTGCATGGATACGAAAAAAAATTAAGTTTTCTAAGGAAAAGTATTCATTTTTGTGAAGAATTTAATGATTGAGAGGGCTAAGCAGGGTTTTCTTTTTGCTCTTTTGCAACTAAATCCGCATAACTAAAACTGTCATTTTATGCAAATTAAATTAATTATAGCTAAAAATTAGCAAAGATATGGTCTTTCAAAATTGTCCTATCACCTGTCAGTTAAAAAAATTAAATAGTTCCTGGAACTCTGCAAAAGTAACTGCGAGAGTATGATCTGAAATTTTAGCATGTTCACGTTGCATCATGTGAACACAAACAGGCGCTATGATAGTTGGGGAAGGTACTCGTTTTTCGCTTGAATTTATGAACGTTTGCGTGGTGAATTTTTTTATAGTTGAATTTTTCAAGGGTACGACCTTCGAAAGTAATTATTTGCTGTTTGGCTTTTCCATTTTTTTTCATAGAAATTGCTAACAATGCAAACGATGCTGTTCTGAGTAAAAGAACAACCTGAAAAAATCGCCGAAATAAGCGAAAAACGAGTGCCTCCCTTCCCAATATCACCTGCAAACCATTATTCTTAAATTCCCGCATATATTTTACGTTCTTCAACTAATCTAATGCTACAAAAAACTAAAATTTAAGAAATGTTCAGGTATAACCAGCTGAGAGAGCATGTCCAATTAGACAAGAAACTTGGTGAGAAATAAGGCTTCCACGAAAGACTCGTCGTTTTTCGTCTCGTCTTCGTTCGTCTTTCGCACTAAAAAGTTGTACATGTTTACTAACACAACATCTATCTCTGCGTCAGACGAATCCAAGACGAAGACGAAGGCGAGACGATCTTATTTCGTCTTTCGTGGAAGCGTTAGTGAGAAACCCCGTTTGGTACTAAGATGGTGAACTATATCATATGATAAAAGAACTAAAATAGGAAAAAAACCACATATCATATATGATATTTCCCTATTTCATCCCAATAGTCTTTTGCCGAATTTTGATTTTGTTACTTCCTTCTTTCCACAACAAAGCACCCACGCTCTATTCCCCATTCGAAATGCCGAATTGCGTGAATTCCATGAACCACAGCGGGCAAATGACCCTTTCTGCTGAAGAGAAAAAACTAGTGGGAGGAGTGGGCACACAAAGCCGCTGTGTTCCCTGATTTTTCATGCTTCCTTCGGACAAACATACGCACTGTCACCTTGGGCGAACTCTGCATACGTCTATAATGGGATGACTCACCGAAAATGCAAAAGTCATGTAAATAATTGCGTAATACGACGAAAGTAGTTGAGCAAATTTGATAGTTTTGAAAGAAATTGGAGGAAAAACCAACAAATTAACGTTTTAATTCAAGTTTCGGGTCAAAATAAAATCTTTTAAATTTTAAAAACATTTTTTCTTTTTTTTTTGCATTTTTCGTCAAATCATGGATAAGCTTTGTATTTTTAAGCATTTTCTATTTTCGTTCATGTATTTCTCATTTAACAATTTTTGCAAACTGATCGGAAAGAACGAAGGTATGCTTCGGAGTTTGATGCTTGATGCTAGTCGGTATTCTCAATGAAAATGACTCCTCCTGAACGAATCGCTGTGATTTACTACCGTATCCGTGACTTCTCTGCTCTTGACGCGATGTGGTGTTTCATATCCTCAGCAAACGGCAAAGTACAAAAGAACGTGAACATTAAGCTTCTCCTCCAGACTCTTTCTCTATCTCAATCTCTGATCATCTGCAGTTCTTCGAATCATAGTGATGCGTTATCTGCTGAACTGTGTATTTAGCCTCTTCAAAAAACCGTTTATTTCTCTAACAAGATTATCAGCTGCTCCACCTTTCCTAGATTATCGCTACTATGTGTGTGTGTGTGTGCTCTTCTCCCATATCAACAGAAGAAACGTGTGTATTTATTTATATTTTAATACTCAGTCAGGTCGTGTTTATGCCACCAGAGGTCCTTTCTCTTTCATCTCCACGAGATGCAAATATTTGGCGCGGCTCGGCGGCGCCTTCCTAGTAATATTGACGGCGATGAGATTGAGAACCTTACTGGTTGATGATTGCCTGATTGAGAACACTTATGGAGGTTAGGAGGATAACTACTATCGTTTACACAAACTGGTTGTGAACATTGTATGATGTCAGATATACCATGTGATTAAGATGTCTTCTTTCCCAAGTGCTCTGCGGAGCAAAGTTTCTCAAACCTGCAAGTTCTGTTATCAGTTATAACTTAGTTATCACTTCGCGTCATTGCTCAGGGCTCTTTGAATTTGATGTTTTGTTAGATATCGTCTCTATTATGCTTTTCTCTTATTTAATTAAACTTCAATATCTCGCTTTATTTCATCTTTTGAAAAACCCTAAACGAAGCCGGCAATTTGTAGTAGTTCATTCAAATGTAAACTACGAAACATTGACGTCTTCACTTCGAATTTCCTTTCAGAGATGTTGTCCCTTTCTGTTCTCTGAAAGACTCCTCAATTCTCCCATACGTCTTGGCTATAACTTATACTAGCCATGGCATAGAATTTAGGACGTTCCACCAAAGTTTAGCCTAAACTTTTAGAGCTGTTATGAATTTTATACAGGAATTAGTTGTTTGCAGTAAGGCATTCACGAAAGACGAAAACAAAAATTTATATTTGTCTATCTCTGCGTCAGACGAATCCAACACGAAGACGAAGACAAGACGAGACGGTTTTATTTCGTCTTTCGTGATAGCTTTAGTTTAGATAGATCTAGCAACTTCAAAGAACAATATCTCTGATCCTATTTGTGCAATACTCTTCAACTTTGTATTCTTTCAAAATTCAAGAAATTGAATGGTCGAACGGCGAAGATGATTGGGCAAATAAAAATAGTGTTAGTCACAGGATCTACCAGACTAGCCAGTAATGTGGCTATTCTATTGTTACTTTAACTGAATGAACTGAGCACTGATGTGTGTTATGTGATTCTTTTTATAATTAATGCAGCTCTGGGAATATATTTAATATAATTCAGTAATTGATACTGGAATGAACAAGGTGGTCCTTTTTTCTCTTGTTTGCTCGATTACTATACTGAAAATCGTAAAGGAATTGTGTTGGAAAACTTTGGAAAATGTGAATTTTCGCGTTGGTACTGAGAAGCTAAAAATTAGCGGTCAATCGATAAATGTGCCGAGTTATAGTTCGTTGTATTAACGGCTATTTGTCAATGCCGTTATATAATACAAATCCATATCAGGAGTTACCTCCCTTACGTCGGTACTATATCTTGTGTTATCCGACTTTCACAACTCAACGCTAGAACATTGGCTCCAGAATATATATTTATATTATATGATACCATTCAATATAGGAATAGGTGTAAATACATATTGAGGAGAGATGATTTCTCTTCTCAAACCGCCACTCCTCGGTATATCCTCTTTGTGCGCGGGGTGGGGAGGCGTGTCCGAATGTTACAATGTAGTTGCTCGCAATTGCTTCATCATACTCTTTCTAAACGCAAAAACAATATTGGCGCCCTATGTTCTTCTATAGAAGTTATCGATTTTAAAAGTTTTTTGAAACATGTAATAACAACTGAAAAAGTTCTGTTTTTAATTAATACTTCAATTATATTACATTTCATTCATAGTATTTAAATATTTTTATAAATAGTTGGAAAAACTCAAAATAATTCATTTATTTTCATTGCCTGTATACTGCTATGAAGTCTGTTTTTCCAAAATAAATGAGAAAGATAGCCGGAGCTTAAATCGTCGGAAGCAGCGACTTTCTCTGATGTGGCGCCAAATCACAGACAACATACACACAGTCCTCGGTTGATCCCCATTTGTGCTCTCACTTTGCACCTCTCTCACTCTTTGTTTCTCCTTGTTTCTCAGAAATAATCAACATTAGAAATGGGCGGATCGGGTACCCGACTGGCGCCATGTAAGCTTTTCTGCGTCTCGTTGCGCTCCGCTCTTCACACTAATTAGGAACGTTGCGTATGATACAGTTGCACAGTTTGACTCTGTGGCTTCTCGGGAGCAGAGGTGACTGAAATTGAATACCTCAACCATTCAGTTTTTATGTGAAACACAACAAAAGAAAGCTTGACGGAAAACCTTTGAACTCTCTTTTATTGTTCCTCTTCTTCCCCCCCCCCCTCCCCTCCCTCCCTCCGCTATTCTACTTGAAAGTTGAAAAAGTGGAACTTGCAATGATGGATAAAAACACCTATAAAGCTCTTACCCGGTTCCAGATGTGTGAGGTCATAAAAGTTGGTCACATGAAATCTCCCGGATTCTATATCTTCATTTATCTTCCTAGATTTCTTTCCTGATCAACCAATGTTCGCTTCTCTTCGTCTCCAATAATTACTGGCGCTTTGCCACACATATTTTTTCAGCCTAAGCCATCATGATAATGTTTATCAGCTGTCAAGAAAATGGCCGGAAGTGTCTGTGGAAGTGAAAGCTTTGTTTCCCGGTCTCTTCGAAGCAAAGTTGTTTTGTTAAGCATGCTGCAATCCAGAAGTATTAAACAATAAAAGTCAGCAAACAAATTGATGAGACTATAATTAGTAACTAAAAACTGGCTTGAACTAGTTGCTTGGCACTGATATGTTGATAAGCCGCTTTAGATGAGTTATTTGTAGACATGTCTGTCTATTTTCTCAAGTACTCACTCGGCTACTGACTGCCTGCTATTGGTGCTCAGTCTTTCTTTTTGACGTACTCTTGATCGGTATCCCTCTCTTCCATTCTGTCCCTTTTTTTACCCCACCCTCATTATTTTCCGACCACACCCGATTTCAAAATTTGTCAGTTCTCAATATTATTTTCAGAATGCGGAGTCCGCACGGGATAGTGTTCATTACTACTATCTGCTTCTTTCTGTATTCTGCAGCCTCTGTAGAAGCGGTGCAGTCAACGTTCAACTATGTTCCGATCGGACAAAATCCAACACTCTATACTCCAGGTTTTGAACCCATCATGCACCTCGACCAGGTAATTTCTTTTTCATTACTCGAATTTGAAAGGAACAAAGTTATTTACAGTTTCTAAGAATTTCAGATGACATTCAACGACACAGTCTTCTCGGATCGGGCATTTTTGGTTGAGTTCTATGCGGACTGGTAACTATTTTTCAATTTGATTATTTTTCAAAATGTTCACTTCCAGGTGCGGCCATTGTCGTGCATTTGCTCCCTACTTCCGCCAGTTTGCAAGCATGGTCCGTGATTGGTATCCGGTTGTAACAGTTGCTGTAATCAATTGTGCCGATTCGTTCAATCAACCGGCGTGCCGAGAAAATGGTGTTACCTATTTTCCCATGTTAAAGGTAGAGTTCGGTTAAAAAAAGAACGGTATTTCCCAATTGGCTGGCGGTCTGATCTCTCCTATACAAACTATCAAACCGCCAAAACATTGGAAGCCTTTAAATTTACATGATTTTTCCTCAAAATATTAAGCTAAGCTCGGGACAAAACTGAATAAACTAATAATTACTAATAAAATATCACCTTTTCTAGTTGAAAAACACCAACATTGAGTAATATCTATAATGCGCACACATTTTTATTTATGCTGTGGCTATGTAAAGCACATTCGATAACTTTTCATTTGAACATTTTCGAAAGTATGCGCAGTACCGACCAAAAAGTCTTCACTTCTCAGTTGAACTTGGAGAGTGCGCCGAAATGTCAACGCTTATTCGCTTTTCTCAGACAATTATTTTACAGAAAAACTCCAGTTTTGTAATTGACTACATTTTTGTGCAAGTTGTGTGCGGCGCTCTATGATAGAACTTCTTGGGAAGCTTATAAAATACCTCATTATACAATTGGAACCTGTACCCTCGCAGAAAACTCTATCAACTTGCACTGAAAACGTGGAATTTTAGATATCGTACATTTTGTCCGCTGCAATGTTTATTTATGAGAGTTAAAAAAAAACGCTCCACTACAAAAATGATGTTGAAGAAGATTTATTGTCGCAGATGATAAAATGAACGTGACTGGTAGGATATTCTTGTAAAGCCACTGAGTGGCATAGGCGCGAAGTTCAGGGTGAAGTTCGAGTGGCGCAGCAACGGATGCCGCGCTCCAGCCCAGTATGAAACGTATGTGAGGAAATCAGGCTATATGTCAGAGTGCGCTCGTGTTTGCGCGTGTGTGCTTGCGCTCAATTTTTTTTTCTGAACAGAAAGGGCATTTCAAAAAAATCCCAATTGAAAAAGGTCAATTGAAGAATGCGTGGTGCACCCGGGTAAAGATGAATCTGCCCACTAAGTGTTGCAGCTTTAAAATAAAAATAAACTAAACTCCAATTTGGAAAAATGTTTCTGAATTCGAAGATCATTTCTAACAATCTTCAGCTTCCATTTTTCTCGTAACCTGTATCTTTTCTCGATTCCGCATTCTGCAAACAACTGAAGAGAGTCGTATGGATTTTCGATCAAAGAATAAAAGGGGCTGTTCATTTCAATGTTGACCTGCAATTGATTATTTGTTTTCTCACCATCGTATTGACGTGAATCGTCCTCTTGAAGTATGAGACCGAAAGACGTATTTTTTAAATGAAATTTGAGAGGCATCGCTATTGTACTACGCACTTGTTCTTTTCATTTTTAAGTGAAAATGTTAAAAAAAATATACACTTCGGAACAAATTTTATGATTGGGGTATTGCAAACGAGATTGAGCTTATTATAAGCAATAATATAACTTTCAGTACTTCGCAAGAACAGCCACTACAGCGACTCAAGGAAAATTGCTTGAGACGCCGCATTCTGCTGAACAGATTCGAGATACATTGCTACGTACTGTTAGCAACGAGTATATGTTCAACAGGTAAGCATGTAGCATTGATAGTTTATATCTTTGCAATTCCCTTCTTCTCATAAAATTACCAAAAAGTTTTACTTTCAGATACCCCGACTGGCCAAACCTTGGTCACATCTCCGTCGACAGCCGTACCACATATGGGCAACTTTGGGATGGAGTTCCTCCAAAAGCCAATTATATGGCTATCTTGTTCGAGGAGTACGATGGAGTTGGCGCCCAATTTGTCATGGACCTAATCTCTCGTAACCACATTATCGGAGCCCGTCGTGCTCTATCCAACTCACCACTTGTTTCAATGCTGAACATTCGTAATTTCCCTACAGTGGCACTCTTTAGAAGAGATCACCAACAAGCCCTATACATGCAACGGTATAACAACCAAACTGTAAAAGAACTCGATGAAGCTATAACAAATGATATGGAACAAGGAGGAAGACGTGCCCCGATTCTAACTACGACCTTGCCTCCAATGACAACAACTACTCACGCACCACTCATCGACTGTCATTCGTATCCAGAACGGTGTCGTGATTTATATTACGTTTCGGAGACCGACATGCTCAAAGCTATGCGGATGGCTCTTCTGGACGAGGTTACTCGCGTTCCTGGAGCTATTCGAGGGGACAATTTCACAAACTTGCATGGATTTATGTCTCTTCTATCGAACGTAAGAGTTTTATTCAGCTGTTCGTACTTACATCTTAAAAATGTTTCAGCACTTTCCAGTACTTTCTTTTCAAAATGACCTCAGAAGAATGCGTGCCAAAAGAACAACGTCTGTGGTAAGAATTTATTAATTTATAATAGCATTTTAATTACTAGTTGAAAAACATCAAATCTGGGCACTAGTCATAGTCAAAAATTTGTGAGTGAATTCGACAAAAATAGAATTCATCCTTCATTCTTGATTTATAAATCTTGCGAAAGCAAGAAATCCGTAATTAGTGAAAGCACCAAAAGTTGTAAATTACTAAAATAAAGTTTTATTTACTAATAACTCACCGAAATAATTAGAACATTTTAGCATTGTGACAAGGAAACAGTTGATTGATGTTTTCCAACTGAAAAAAACCTGATTTTTGATTGCTCACTGGCCGCGAAACAAATAAGTTATTACAAGTTTTCTAGTTAACACGAACCTCCTTTTTAAAATTTTTCTGAAATCGGAGAATTTTTTATAATTTTTCAATATTCCATTATTTTATATAAAGAAATATAGGCTCCTTGAATATTAGAGAATATCGTACCAAAAACTCAAATACCAAAATTAAGAACCCGGTCCGAGTAAGATTTAGCAGGAAATCTCTCCGAAAGTGATATTTTAATGCATAAATCTGAATTCTTATTCAACTGTTTCAGCGCCGCGAGAGAAATACTTATATTTTTATGAGGAAACCCGAATACGAGTATTACCATGTTTAGGGAGTTCTGCATACGGTCTTCATTCATTTATTTGTAGTTGATTCGTATTTAATTATATATATTTTTCCATTCCCTGTAGCAATGATGATAGCCTGTAGTTAAAGAATCCAGTTTTTAAAGGAACGTAATCTTTTGTTAAAATTACAAAATATTTTTAGTGGTTCGCCCAATAAGAAAATAAACCCACAGATGAAGTTTTATAAAACTTTTGCTTCAGGTTCTCCGTAATTCTGAGCGTGCTCGTCTTGTATTCACCCACATGCGTGAGTTCCTCGAAGGCCGAAAATCAATCGGATCGGTTTCGTCTGACGAATACCGTCGTCAGTTTGAAAGCGTTGAGCGCGTCTACGCCAGCCCTTTCCCAGTCAATTCTTCTTGGCAACACTGCAAAGGATCTGCTCCTCAGTTCCGTGGATACACATGTGGTTTGTGGACAACGTTTCACGCTCTCACTGTTCACACATATATCGACACCATCAAAGACGATTATGTGAACCCAATGAAGCCGTTAAGCTTGATTCAAGGATGGGTGAAAAGCTACTTTGGATGTGAGCACTGCCGTAATCACTTCATGCATATGACGACGACCCTTTTCCCGTTGAATGAACGCCGAGTTCGTCATCCACACGATATGATGACTTACCTCTGGAGAGCTCACAATATTGTAAACAATCGATTGCATGGTGACACAACTGAAGATCCACAGTTCACTAAAATGCAGTTCCCAGCGCCGTTCTTATGTCCGACATGTCATTCTGGAGGGCAGTTTTCTAGGCGACAGGTCAGCTTATTATTTCACAAGAAATCAAAACAAAAAAAGAAAATAAATAATAATATGTAATAGTTTCAGATCAGAAATTTCCTTCTACGCTATTATGGTAGTATCAAACCACACAACCGATTGGCAGATCAACGTCTCGCTTTCTGAACGAATTTCCTTCAAGTCTAACAGACTGAAAACGATGTAAATATAATTTTTCGTATTTATGAATATAATTTGTCTTCTAGAGCCAAAAATTAGATTCTTTCTTTCTCAAAAACTCAAAACGACATTTTACCTCGACACTACTATACTTCCATTCATTAATAATCCCATCTCGCGACTATTACGTCTACCACCTGATCAGTTATGATTTCCTTTCAGAATTCGATCGATTAGATGTTTCGCTTTGTCATGATTATTTCTACTAGATTCCTGACCACACACCCAATTTGTATTGCATTGATGCGGGTCCCCAACTTCTCTTCCTTTTCTTCTTCTTAAACAATCCCATTCAATATTCACTTCGTGCTTCTACTCGTTCTGACCAACCCATATTTTGCCGTCGTTCCACTTAGGAAACACGTTCCACAAATCAGGAAGTCTTCTATTTTTCGTCTGTTTGAATATTTGAGTACTTTACCACTTCCTTCAATTAAATTGCATATTCCTATTACATTTTTCGCTTGAATTTTATCATCAATTTCCTCGTCACAACAGATCAGATCACTGACATTTTTTCCTGCTTCCAACTATTTTGTTGCCTCTGCCGTATTTGCCACGTGGTGGCATGTGTGTTGTACAAACTTAGCTCTTTAAACCAAAAACAAAGCTTTCTTTGCATCACTTTTTTGCAAACTTCAAACATTGGGGTTCAATGCTATGAGCCACTTAAATGTTCCGTGCGGTTCCGCGAATTTTCGACTGTTTACCAACTCGTTTAAAACATGATGTGATGGTCAAACAGTGTCGAAGGACGGGTGAAAAAACGTTTTTCAAAAATATATTACCACTATGATTTAAGGGACAGAAATAATTAAAATTCTGTGACTACACAAAGAAGCAATAAGCACATCTAAAAACAATGAAATGAAACCGCAAAAAGAAAAATGTTAATTTAAAGTTTTGATGATGGAACCAGACCAGTATCAGGGGCTGAAGTCATTATCAATTTCTGCACTTCCCTGAACTTTGGATGATCAGATCCCCCAACGAGACCAAGAATCGCGGCTTCAGAAGTTGTTAAAATGGCACCAGCTTGCTCCATTTGCTTGAAAGCAAAGTGACGATCAGTATGACTTCTACTACTAACTGCGTCAACAACAACATGAACGTTATGGCCACGGTCCAGAAGATCATAGGTTGTCTGAAGAACACATACGTGCGCTTCAATTCCGACGAGAATGATGTTTTGCACGTTTTCCAGCTTTTCTTCGATTGGTGGAATGCACATTGAAAACTAAAAGAGAGAAATGAGCAACATAATACAGAACTGATCTACTTTGGTTTTGTCAAAAATCGGTGTATTTTCAGCGAGACCTTCTTTGAGAACTGGAACAGTGTGTCCAAGACCTTTTGGATATTGCTCAGTGACAACTGTTGGAATGCTCAAGATTCTAGCGACATCGATGAGACGGCGCGAAGTTGTGATGATCTCAGGAAAGTATTTTATATTCGAGCTATAAAAATTTAGCTTTTAATCTATAAAATTAATTTCAATAAAATAGCCTAATGGCATATTTGTAACGATAAAGAAAATTTACGCGAATTTCTCCTGAAGGTCACAAACGAAAAGAGCACTGTTCGTGGGATTGAGGCGAGCAATCAGTTTTCGAGCCGCCATTTTCTGAAAATACCAAATTTCCCCATCTGAAGTAAGTCGTGTAAAAATTAAAAAGAAGAGAACAAGATTCAAGAAGGGTAGTAAGGGAAAATGAATCGCAATAAATGTTAACTTAAGAGCAGATGTAAAAATAACGTCCAGCAAAAGCAGGCGGAAAAAAAATCAAAATAGTTTTGCTACTAAAAAGTATATAAGGGTAGTATTGATAGCTGATAATAGGTATCACGTGATAGTTGAACGCGTTGATGTTTTTTTTTGTTATTGCCGATTCAATAGAGAAAAGCCCACATTTTTGAAAATAAAATAAAGAAATGGCAAACCCAAAAGGTATTTATTTCTAAACAAGACATACCGAGCTTAAATGATAAACTCCAGGATAAGCATTATAATTGAAAAATATAGAGGAAACACAACATAGGAAGCAGTAATGATCAAATTTTCTTGTGCTTCGCGATAAATTGACTTATTATAATAGTAAGGAAAAAGAAAAATCGATAATATATGACTAACGAAAATGAAATGAAATAGGTTTTGAATTTCTATTTGATTGAAACTAATAAACGATAAACTCTGGCCGTATATTTTTCGAACATCGCCGTAAAATGGTTAAGAAATGACCCAATTATTTTTTACACTTATTATATTTAATAGAGGACAAATACTACAATTAACAAAAATATTAAAAAGGAATATTTAAAATTGTTTAAGGCGGCACCGCTTGTATATACAAGGTGTGCCAGGATGGTGCAGAAATGGGAGGAGCTAACGCCACGAGTCATTTCATTGAATCGACAGTTACGTTGTTGATTTACGGTAAACATGGCGCGTTTGCGTTATTTCGGGGCAACGTTTTAAAGAGTAAAGGAGCAAAGCTCGCGGCTCTTCGTCTGCTGTCATTAATTTTTTTCTAACCGTAGCATATCGCTTTACTTACTTAGTTACTTAGTCGATCCGTTAGTCGCTTGTGTGAGCGCGGATCACAGCTAACCATGCTTTGCGATCTTGAGCGTAGAAAGCGTAAATCGCTTTACATATTTTTTACTCGTTCTAATTAAAATTGTATGTCTGGTGGAATTTACTAGACTAGAATTTCTAAAAAACTTAAGCAAAAACGTGTAATTCAAGATGAATCAATTGCAGTGATAGAATCTGAATTGCGGCTCTTCAATCAATAAATAAAACACATAAAGTGCACATTAACGAAATTTTATACGTGCTTTGAGCAATCATAGCGCCGTTCACAATTAAAAAATTTTGAGTTTTCCGAGGGTTGAAATGAGCTGCGACAGTTTTCCACAATTATGGATACCTGTTGAAAAAGAACCATAACACCATTTTCATTGGCGAATAAATTTAACAACGTAACCGTGAAACACCAGTATAATAAAGGAAAGAGGAATAATAACAAATCAAACATCGTTAGCATATGGAGATAAGTCTCCAATGAAGTTCTCTTGCACTTCCTGGTCCAATCCGCATGGCCTTGTGAACTCTTGTCCTCTTTCATGAATCCATTTGTTTGAGACCCATTTGACTCCGAGAAGAACCGGACATGCGGCGTGGCGGGTGCGAAGGTCACCTTCTCCGTCCCTCTTAAGAACAATATGGCAAATGAGGAAAACTGCATGGAGGGAACTCACTCTAATATTGTACCAGAAGAGAGCATCATTTTTAGATGGGAATACGGCGGTACCAAGGTGATTAAATACAGTAGCACCACCACGTTCAGGTTGGCTCATCTGAAACAAATTAAATTGGCCCTGATATGGATTGAGACTTGAGCATCTGTGTTTAAAAGCTTCAAATCTTGATCTAGAATGGTGCAAAAAGTTAATATCGCACACAGTAAGTGTAAGAGGAATTTGCAACAAATAGATCTCCCTTTGCTCTCATCAGAACTGCTCCATTTTGCTTTCAGTCACTCTAGACGCTGAGGCGTTTTATAGTTATGCGGATCAGCGTACTTCAATTTACAAAAATATGTACATTTTAGGAGTAGCAGACTAATGAGTTTTGCTAGAAGAGTCGCGGGAAGTGCAAAATGGAAAAATGCTCCAAAGAAAGCAAAGGCTGCCTCCAAAAAAGCTTGATGCGAAATTTCGGCCGTTTCGTCTCATCTTCGTCTTCGTCTTGACTTTGTCTGACGCAGTGTGTTGACAAATTTTTTTATTGCGTAAGACGAATGCAAGACGACTTTCTGCCTTCGTCTTTCGTGGTAGTCTTACTCCCGCTTAGCCTGACCGTTTGCTGAAGCTCCCATACGACAAATTATTCATCAATTAACGGAAAACTACACGCGCATTCGAAATTTTCTAAAACGTGATTTAGAGCAACACTCGATTCGAAGGTTCAGATGAATCAGAAGGGTTGCTGTCATAGAGCAGCAAAAATCACTCACGTAGAATAAAACCGTTGCGATTCGGTTGCCAGTATTGAGTGTCTTGAACGCGTTTTTCTCTTCTTTCTGTAAAATGTAAAGCTGAAATTGTATCGAACACTCAAATAGAATAACAGAGAAGATTTTTTTTTCAATTTGAGTCAACACCGTTAGATTCTGTAACACCTCTCTGAAAACAATGAGAAGCCACCTGGAAGGCTGGAAGCCAACACATTTATATGGTGCATAGTTTTTAGTCTAACCGCAATTTCTTGTCAATCGGAAATTGTTTAAAAATCTGAAAAAGAAATTACCCTGGCAAAGTCGAAATGTGGGTCGTAGTGACCTCCAAGTCCATAGTTGGCTACCTGAAAATAATTGAATAATTGGATTATCTTCAATACATCCAATGAGATTACCTGAAGTTCTTCTGAAGTGGCTTGATTCAAATTTGTGAAATCCTCGATTCTTCGATTTACTCTGTCAATCACTGGATCCAAGTCTCCCTTTAGCCATGCGCTGAAACTCCCTTATTGGCTTGCCAAAGTTGATCTATCATTTTGATTGCACAAATTAGTTGCAACAAACAAAACAAATACTTAGAATAAAGATGGACGGGTGTCTGGTCAGATTCCGTTTTAAATGATGCAAAGGCTTTGATTGTTAACTCAATTTATCGAGCCGAGACGTGCTCAAACGGGGCGGGACATAACTTATTTCAAATTGAAAACTACATGCTGTTTTTATAGTAAAAGGAGCTAGTTGTAGGCGTTGATCCGGGGCATTGGAATCGGAGCATAAGACGCTTTTCAAATCTTTTCAAACTTTAGTATTTTCTTTTCGAAGAAAGGCTCACACCGGCCACAATCAACTGGCCATAAAGAATGCACGCCGGCCTTTTTTTTGGGATAACTTCGCTGAAACTGTTCCGATCGGTCTAAATTTTTTTGCAGTGTTAAAACTGGTCTGACTAACGTATATCAGTAAGTTGCAGCTCGCAAATATAGATTGTTTTGGAAAAAAAACCAAAATTTGAGAAATTCGTGATAAATGCAGTTTTTTGAAACTTTTAAAATTTTGAAACAATGTTAGAAAACAAAAAGAGAAAACATTTGGGAAGAATCGAAATTTTGGCGATTTTATGAGAATATTGGACCGGATATTTTAGTATTTTAAATGTATCATCCGCCAGCTTCATCATTCGTCACTACTATCCGAAACGCACACTTTCGAAAAGCCGCGCAGTTTTCTATTCCTCCCAAATCCTATATATTTCCCATTACGAAGGGATGCATCTTCATTGCCTCCAGCATCTTTTAAATAAAGGCTGACCAAACAGCAGTCAATTTTAACAAACCTCTTGGAGATACGGTACGTAGCATGCTCCAGCTCGCCGGTCTTCGAATTTTGGACGGTTGCTCTCTTCAGCTAAAACAAGGCACACATCAGACGACAAAAGAAAAATAAAGAAATGAGGAAAAAGGGAAGTAGAGGTTCTAAATTTGTTTCAAATTAAGTAGCATTTTGGCAAGTCTACAGTAACAAGATTGTGCAATCACCAGAGTAGGGCGGAATTGGATTTTGGGAACTCGGAATCCGGAATCCGGAAAACGGAAAACGGAAAAAAAATTTCACGGAATCCGGAATCCGGAAAACGGAATGAAAAAACATCGGAATCCGGAATCCGGAATTCCGCCCTTCTCTGGCAATCACTGCAGCACATTCTAGTGTATAATATGAATTCATTAATTTCAATTTTAATTAAGTCTTCCATTTGGACGAAAATTTGGCTGTCTCGTCTTCTTCTTCGTCTTGAATTCGTCTGACGCATATCTGTTTCATTGCGTAAGACGAATGCAAGACGAACTGAAAGATGAACGAGAACGACTCGACTATTGAAGACGACTTTTTGTCTTCGACTTTCGCGGAAGCCTTACTTATCTCTACTTGCCAGAAAACCTTTTCGAAATTTTCGAATTTTATTCCGAATGGAAATAAACGAACAAACCTTTGGAGAAGCCAACTCTTTAATGGTCTCAATTTCAGAATCTGAGATAACGTTCTTGAAGAGAACAGCCAGTGGATCGTATCTGAGGATCTCCACCTTGATTGGAGCAAGTTTCAAGAACGGTTTGTCTCTTTTGAGGTAGCACTTCACCTTATTCTTCCATTTGGCTTCAACGGGTGGGATCTCACCACGACAGAGAGCTTCGTAGGCATCCCTCTCCACGATTCCATCGAACTCAACTCTCTGAATTGCTTTAATTAAAGCATTTCTCGTGATGTGATTACCTTGTTGACAATTGGTGGCAGGTCACCGACTATATCCTTTCCTTGGAGCATGTCCTCGTACCATTTCACATTTCCTTTTGCTCTTGGATGATTTGGAGCAATTCTTGCCAGACGCTTGGTAAGGGAAAGAGCCCGTCGGACATTTCCTTGTTGGTAAAGGGAGTATGCGAGATATTCGAGAATTTCAGACTCTTCCACTGTTGGTGGGCTCTCGTTTTCGATCTAAAAATATATAAACTAGCGGTTAGATAAGACGATGGCTTAAGCGGTTTTCGAGAGAAGCGCTTACTTTGTTCAAGGCCACTTGCATCCACATAAGGCAGTGATAGTAGTCTTTTTGATTGTAAGCAGCTCTTCCAACTTCGAAAGTGTCATGGCCGGAAAGCTTATTCGACACCTTCTCTCCTCCGATCACTCCATTCGACAAGTCAAGTGTGTCAAGTTTGTAAGTATCTTGGAGTCTTAGAAGGGCAATCGCTGCTCCACTCAAATCCTCTTCTCCTGGGAACTTTACTTCACTACGCACTCTGTTGTCAGTGATGTTTTGAAGGAATGTAGAAGCCTTATTGTTCAACATTATGCTTTCAACCTTCTTCCATTCGCTGGTCAATCTCTTGATAAGCAAGTAGGCGTTGATTGGGTTCGTAACAAATTCTGGGCCGACCGCCTCGGCATGCGCATTTCGGTGAACGTATTCATGGGCATATCTTCTCAGGTCATCCAGTCTCGCTCTCTCTGCTTCGATATACCGATCAATGACTGCTGTCACATCTTTTTCGGCGCCTAGCATATGCTGAGATAAAAAAGATTTACAATTTGCGACACAAGAGAGAATAACCCACCTGTAAATCTGCAATAGCTGTGAATAAATCTGCGTGGGAAAGTGCTGCCATGAGGCAGAGTAGCACAACCGCTTTCATTCTGAAAATCAAGATGATTGATTCAAAAGTGCGTGAAAGATGAGAGTTGATGAGAAACGGATCGAACCCAGCGAGCAACTGGCCTGTTCGAGGTCAAAGCCGGCGAGAGAGTGAAAGACAGGGGACAGAAGACGGGCCGAGGAGAAAGCGAGCAGACCTCGCTGCTGTTTTGTATATTGTACAGAAAAATAGTGTTGCGAAGGAGCCATAGGAAGCCGGGGAGTTTATAAACAAAAACGAGAAATGTTATGGCACAGCACTAGGCGTTATAACCAGGTGAATAGATCAAAGGCTGTTAGAAAAATGCTTCATGGTTCATCTGGAGGAATGAAGAATATTCCTCGAAACTTTAAAGGCAAGGAAAATTATTTTAAAATAAGGAGCGTAAGAGATTACAAAAAGAAATGATTACAAGAGGAAATATACAATAGAATAGCCGTTGTATCGTCACTCAGCGTTTATAGTGCTGCCGATGCATATGATCCGAAAAACTGAATGTGACAGCATATTCAAACACTGCTACAAACTTCAGCAAATCATCTAAGAAAAGTACGCTGCGATAGAAGTTGTCACATAAAAACTGACATTCGTTGAAACCGTTTCTGAATGCGAACTACTGCAGATTATTCTGCCCGCCGCGAGAATCTCGAAGCAAGTGTATCTCTAATTGTCTGAGTTTCTTTGTCTCTTCCCATTTCGCGGGTAGAAACATCTCGTCTGCATTCAGCCCCTCCTCAAGCAAATCACTGACCTCCATTAACAAGTCCACTATAACTAGGTCGAATCGCGCAAGAAACAGGATGACGTGGATGGATAATTCGGTGAGAATATGAGAAAAAAAAGGCGAAAACGAGGATGAAGAAGTGCGACAAGGCCCGTATTCTTGTTGATTTATATAAAGCGGAGAAGTGTAAAGATTCCACCCAGACACTGTTCACCACTCCCCATACCCTCAATTGCCTGGCCGCTACGTGTCAGATGGGCAAGCGACGTGCGCCTTCCGATGCATACGTGACTGTCTCAGAGACGATGCGGATGGGTAGTAATGTTTGCGTAGAAACGAATGGGAAGACACCATTCGATCGGAGGGTGCCAGATGGCGCACACCGATCAACTGCGGAAAACAGGAAAAGCGGCAGAAAACTTTCGGAGGATGATTGAATGGATCGGACGAATAGCTCTATTAAATTATGAATGCCTCTACATCTAGAGAAGGGAGTCGAAGAAGAAGGAAGTGCCAAGTGCCTGTGACTTCTACAGTATTATTAAGAGTCGGAAGTGAATTATAAGAATTGAATGAGAATCTGATGGATATGATCCACTGAGCAACGAGAAATAGCCTAAAACTTGCTTGTCGCAATACCGATTCCTGTTTTACTGATTCTGCAAGGTTGTCCTTAGTTGAAAGTGAAAAATAAGTGCTTTCAAGTATAACAAATCGGAATCAACAATTTCGGAAAAGCTGTAGAATGTAAAAATTTGACAACGAGGTTTCTTCATTTGTGTTTGTGAATGCAACAACGTTTCTCGAAGCGCTAAACCAATCCGTTCGACGCGAAGAGAAAAACAGAATAAATGAAAATTAAAAAAAAAACAAGGAACTCTTCACCTAAACAGGTTTCCTTCCTCCTTCGGCGCGGAAAACAATGAAACGACGATATTGTTCTTTGATGTGAAAAATGAGGGAAGTTGAAGAAGCGGTGAACATGATAAATGGAAGAAACGATTTGGAAAACGTAGCATTATTCAACGTTAGTCGCATACAGATTTATTGGCATTCGAATATTGGAGTAGGCAATGGTAGCACAGCATTCTCACAGTCAAGAAATAGCTTTTCCCGAGCGCTGAAAATATGAATTATTGTTTCCAGATAGACTGATCCATTGGTTCATAAGGGTAAACAATCAGCATCATGTCCGCCATTTCTGAATTTACAGGGTGGCCGCTAATTACCCGCACACGGGTTCCGTGCCAAGCAGGCAAGCATTGACGCATCAGTGGGGCGGAAAAATTCAATTTTTTTATTTATTCATGTATTTTTTACTATTTTCCCAAGTTTCAGCTTCATACGTTTTGTTGTAGCGAAATGGCACGTGCTTCTCCACACCGTGCTACCATTATCCATATGTTCAAGTCCGGAATCAGTGGAGGAACGATTGCTAAACAGCTCGGAATCTTCGCCAGATCTGAATCCCTTGAACCACTCCGTGTGGCGGGTCTTGCAGAGTAAGGTCAATGCTCAACCCCATTCAAGTATGGCTGCTCTGAAGAAGACTTTGCTCAAGGAATGGGACAAAATGTCAGCCGATTACCTGCGTGCCCCAGTTGATGCTTACCCGCGACGTCTTCGGGCTGTCATCCGCAAGCGAGGTTATCGCATGTAACAAGATTAATTTATGTTTTTTGTTATCATTTCAATAAACTTTTTCTTAATTCCCAAGTCTCTTTGATTTTTGGTTCCGGTTTTATAGCCGTAGCCGTTCTATCGTGTGCGGGTACCCTGTATAGTAGCGGCCACCCTGTATAGTAGCATTCCGAGAATCGAAGACGTGGATGAGTATGTCTATCTTGGCAAGCTACACAACTAATGAAATGAGCTAGAACCTGAACTCCACAGAAGAAGAAGGGAAGCATGGACAGCGTTCAGCAACATCAAAAACACCACCGACGCTGTCACCTGCTCCCCGAATTCGAGCTCAACTCTTCAACTCTATCGTTTTTCGTTGACGTCGTTGAGGCATGCATCACAAGAAAGAAAATTAATTGGAATGACCCTCACGGAACAACGTCAACGAGATTTACTCCGCGAAGACATCCGATAGATCTCCAAGTCACGGACCCACTTGACTACATCAAAAAGAAAATATGAGGATAGACTGGACATCGAAGAACGGACGGAAGATGAACGACGTGTCGGTCGACCCCCCCATAAGATGGTCTGACTCACTGCGAAAGGAAGCACGTACCAATATACCCGGAAAATCAATTGATTACTTCACGGAACACCATCGCCCAAGAGCATAAGACATGGTTAGCTGTGATCCGCGCCCACACAAGTAAGTATTCTGAAAATCGCAAATCTCTTGCGAACTGTTCTCAGAACATTATCGGCCGATTTCCAAGAAAGAAAACGACTCACTTTTGTGCGCGGCAACTTGTTTCAGAGTAAAACTTACTTCTGAGAGTCTTCTGGAAAACTATTGATGAAAAATGGGACTAAAACTGTACGCTAGTTTCAACACACTGTTTATAAAAACATTAAAGATCAAGTCAATCTATCCTTTCCTGAAGCTTGTGTTTTTGATAAACTGATAATCGCATTTTGCAATAACTTTTAATAATATACCGCTGCGTTTTATAAAAGTACACGTTGGAAACGTCATGATTCATCTGAAGTTTCGTAGACGCCTGGGGCTAGGCGAGACACACCGCGGTGAGGCTCAAAGATATAGCTGGAAGATCCTACAATGGAGCTAAAAGATCTTGCACTGAAACTCGAAGATCTTGCAGTGAAGCTAAAAGATTTTACACTGAATCTCTCATCCATTCCATCGCAGCTACACACAAAATTTCAAAAATCATAAAACTTTAGAGATCGCTTATTTCTCCTTTCAAAAAGCTTTTGACAAAGTCCCTCATGCTATTTTAATTGATCTTCTTTCTCCTCTAGTTAATTGGTTTTATGACTTCTTATCCGAGCACACCTTCCCAGTTAAAATCAATGATTACGTCGAAGTCTTGCCATCTCCCCTCGTAGTACCACTAATCGGTACTCTCCCCTTTCTGATATTTATTGATGAATTAATTACAAAAATACTAAATACTAGAACACGTCTCAGCCTTCGCTGATGATTTGAAACTTACCTCTCACTTTCCCAAGTGTCTCTAAGAAGCAATCAGCCTAGTTGATGACTGGTTTGTTACAAAAAACCTCTTCTGGCTCTAGTGTGTCGTGTCGATTCAACAATCGATCAATTATGATTCGATTTGTTGAACGGGCAAAACGATTTGAATCAATTCGATTCGATAAAATAGAATCAACAAAAACAGTGCAAATGTGCTCTACCGATCAATGTCTTCGACGGCGGTTTGAAATCGTATTTTTTATCGCTTTCATTTAGATTGTACGATTTTAAGCCGCCGCCAAAGGCATTGTCCGGTAGAGCGCATTTGCATTATTTTTGCTGATTCGATATGATTCGATCAACACGGCAACAATCGAATTGATTCGATTCGAATCGATTCGGTTCAATTCAATTATAAAATCGAATCGAATCGAATCGATTCGAATCAAGTTGAATCGATTGAATCAATTCAAAAATTGTCGATCCAATTCGATTCAATCGATCAACAATTCCAAAATCGACACGACACACTATCTGGCTCATTCCATGATTGTCATACTCCATTTGGGTATTATAAATTTAAACTTTGTTCATCAAATCTACAAATTCCTTAAAAATCCGCCATTTCTCAGTAGGCTACTCCGCGCCTTACTCATCGTTGAAACCTTACTAAACCTTCAACGAAAGACTGCAACAATAAATCGTCTTTCGTCTCGTCGTTCGTTTCCTCGTCTTCGTTCGTCTTGCACAATAAAAAAGTAGTGCATGTGTACCAACACAATGTCTATCTCTGCGTCAGACGAATTAAAGACAAAGACGAGACGAGATGGTCTTATTTCGTCTTTCGTGGAAGCCTTATTCACCTCTACTTGCCAGAAAACCTTTTCAATTATTTTCTCGCATAAATCTCCAAAGATGCAACATTCAATTTCTCGTCTGAGCGCTTATCCACTGTCGATCTTACCCCATCACCAGCCATCGTAGACTGAGATCTTAACTGATTCTTCTCTATGGATTCATTGACGGTTCTCTTCCACTCGTAAGCTCAAGCTCATTCATCGCAATTCTAGAACTGTGCCGCTGTGGACTGATATTGTTGGAAGTTTCCAGTCCAGTCCCCCCCCCCCCAAGTTTTACATTGCTTCCCGTCTAGTCCATGTTTCCAGCTACCATTCCTTTGCATTGTCTTTTATTTTATTGTGATTCTTCATTACTTGCTTATACCGGGTGGAGAATAAATATAGCGCCGCATTCTAGACGGTGTAATAACCTCAAATCAAAAGAATTCTTTCTGAAAATCAACCAAAATGTTTATTAAACAACACCAAAAATTATAGCATTAATAGCTTTCGAATCTCCCTCTTTTCGCTTTGATGACTGCCTGAAGTCTCTTCGGGTATGAGTCGACGATGGCACGGAGGTAGTCAATGTCTAAATTGTCCGATGCAGCTGTCAGAGCGAACTTGAGGGATCCCAAATCCGAAGTTATTACACCGTCTTGAATGCGGCGCTATATTTATTCCCCACTCTGTACTTAACTCGATAGTTTTTCCTAACATGAAGCTTCATCAATAAATAATTATGCGGAGTCCAGCGTGAATCTGAATTTCCTATTTCTAGAAAATTCCATGAAACACGGGTATGGAGATCTATAATTAGCGAGTAGAATCGACTCTTTCAGTTCGTCTTGCATTCGTCTTACGTAATAAACGCAAGACTTACGCAAGTCAGACGAATTCAAGACGAAGACGAAGACGAGGCGAGACGATCATATTTCGTCTTTCGTGGAAGCCTTATCACAGAGCACCAATCCTCAGAACACTCCCCCTCCCCTCTGAATCAAGTAATTCGGAGAGAGCATAATGAATGAACAGAATCGAATGAAAATATTAAAGGAGAGAAACTCCCTCCCCCCCCCCTCGGGTCAACTCATACCTTTTATCTGCCGATGTTCCACATATCCACATCCTTTTTGGAAAACAGATAACATCTCCGCTGTTTCAGTCCAGTCCACTAGCACTGTTTCTTGCCCTTCTAATCGTTCCTTCCTTTTATTCACACCATCCGCTTATACTTCCTCGCATGAATATGGTGATCCTCCGAAAGAGCAGAGAGAATATTCAAGCATTTCTAACCCTCATCTGTTTCCTCGTTGTCCCCGGCGTCATCTTCTGGTATTTCAGGTAGCGTTGGAAGCAGTCGATTACCGTTTTCTTCACTTCATTTCTTTTACAGCAATCCTATCGACAATGTTCCAAATTACCTCCCAAGTTAGTTGTATTTGACTTCCGATCGTGAAAGTCTCGGTACATGAGAAGGTCACCTGAAAATGGAATTGAGGGGATGTTGTGCTCAACTCATTCCTTCTATTACATTTTTGAGCCCATCAAAGTGGAGTATAATCCCAAAATCATACTTCATTTCATATAAAAATAATAAAAATGAGAATTCCAAAAACTGCCACGGATAATGAAATTCGGAAAGAAAAATAGTATTAGGAAATGAATGCAAACTATCTGAAAACGAATTGCGTTTGCAGAAGAAGCAATACTAAATCAGAGAGCGGAGCAGGAAAAGGCTATGCAAAAAGTACTGGAACTCCAAAAAAAAGGTATGTTTCTTCATTCTTGTCCCACCTTCTCCATTAATCGATTGCAGAATTCAAAATCCCTGGAAGTCTCGATGATGGTCCATCCAAAATAAGTCTGGGTGAAAGCAATTCAGAATTCGAGAACGCCAGAGTCATTTTTCGCCGAGAAAACACGTCTTCTGTGAGAGAAGGTAAGTCGCTTGCTCTTCGCTACTGGTAAAAGTGAACTGCAGAAGAACCGATGAAGAAGAATGCGAAGAAAATGACGGCGGATTCTTTTTACGACGAAAAACTGAAGCAGAAGCAAACGGAAGACAAGGCATCTGACCAGCGTAAGAAGAGTCCTAGTTTTTCTCAAAACTCACATTTTACAAGTTTTAAAAATATTTTAAATCTGCAAATCTGAAGATCTCATCTGAAAGATCAGACAGACTTCAAAGATTTGGGAAATGAAATATAAAAATTTTGTTTTTTTTTCAGTAGGAAAACTTTAACTTTTCGTGCTTGCCGCAATGCTAAAAAGTGTCCGATTTTCTTTAAAATCTTTGAGTGAATTTTTTAAAAATAGAACTACATTTTTGCTGTTCACAACTTGTTTGTACGGCCTCTGCTTGCAGATTTATAGCTGTCACAAAAGAACTTCCTTGTCTGAAAACATGGAAGCAGGGAGTTCTCTCTTATGAGAGCTATAAATCCGATGGTTATGGGTCGTATAAAAAAGTGGTTAACTACAAAAATGTAGACTGAAAATAGTAGAATTCCCTCAACAAATTCTGGTATTATGGCAAGTTGTGAACATTGGTGTTTTTCAACGAAAAAGAACAAAATGCTGATCGAAAATTATGATCGTTTAGGGATGCATTTTTAATTGTGAAGAGTCTATAATTTCAACTTTTAATTCTACTGCAATGTTTACATTATTCTATGCAAAAATTGAATTCAAAATTCACAACGTCACAATCTGAATAAAAAATTCCACAAAATGATACAATCACTCAACGAAAAGTGATAAAAAGCAACTAATTGTCATGTTCGAAACATTTTAAAAATATAATAGTATCAGGTTGAGTCAGAATAATTGTACCACTTTCTAAAAAAAACTTTCGATTTAAAATTTATTCAAATATTTCTAATATCAGTCAAAATAATTTGCATCATCGTTGTCGAAAATGTATTGCCAACGGATAGCGAGCTGTTCGATTCCTTTTCGGTATGACTGCAGCGCAGTCTTGAGATCGTCTTCATTCCGAATTTCCATCCAGGAAGTGAGTCAGAGATCGGAACAAGTGTTAATCAGTGGGGGCCATGGTCTGATAGTACGGTGGATAGGGTAGAATCGTCTAGCCTAGCTCCTGAATTTTCTGACGAGTCACCTTCGCGACATGTTGCCGAGCGTTGTCTTGGAGGAAATAAACGCAACCCATTTTTCCTTTTACCTTTTCAGCGACTGCGGTTAATTTCTTGCAGTTGAGGTCTGCTGTGACTGTTGTATGGGTAGCTAAAAGTTCCAAGTAGACCGGTCCTTCCACGCTACACCAGATGCCCCCACTGACGTCCATTATGAAAGTTGACAGCTGCTTGATGGTCCGTTTGATGCCAAACTTCGAGAATCGCATTTTTATGGTTATTTATCTTGCCGTAGCACTTGTTTCCTTGCAGCCACTATGTTCATAAACTGAAATTCCATGGTTATTGGTTCATTTATGAGTTTACGAGCGCAATGGCAATGGGCTCAGTGGGCGCATGCTTTTAAATAGGTGAATGATTTTTTACGATTCATACTCCAATATGGTATACGACCACGCTTCATAGTGGATAGATTTAGCTTATGTATCCGTCCATTCTCTTAGAAACGAAATACGGTTTGGCACAACCGATCAAGATAGCATCGGATGAAAAACACCCAGTTCCTTGAAACTTTGAAGAGTGTAACGAAGTTTTCTTTGTGTATGTCATGCAAAATAATCGCGAAATCCATCGCAGCATTCACAATTAAACGCTTTTCCATCAGAAAATATGATCTGGAATGGAAAGCGGAGATAACTGAAACTAACGTAATCTTTGCGCTTAATCAGCCCAACTTTTGATTCTTTTTTGGGCAACTTCATCCGATTTTTTCGAATTTTATCGGAGTCGGAGACAGTGCCTTTCGCTTTTTCCTACGCTTATGGGGTTATTCATGAAAAGCACAATTTCATTTTTAATGCAAAAAATGCATTAAAATGCAAACGTGAATAACATTAAAGTGGCATTTTTTCATTAAAATGCAATTGTGCTTTTCATGAATAACCACATTAATGAACTTAATGTCGGTGGGAACACGTCGGATGGATTTATTGGAGACAGGCGAATTCCATTCTGCACCAATTCGAGAGCATGTCACTGCACAAAATTCGAGTCTAGGCGGACGATTCTTCGCTTATCGATTTTTCGTCGGAGTCTTCTTGATTGGAAGCGAATAGCTATAAGCTATTTTTGTGTCAACTTGACTTTTTTCTTCATAGGTGAGAAGTTTTCCTTGAGCCATACCTGTAAAACTACGAAAAATCAAGAGAATTCCAATTTTAATGAAAGAAAAATGCTGAAAAATGTTGAAAAATGCAGAAAAATGCAATGATCGTATCATTTTGTGGAGCAAAAAAAGTGAAACGAATGAGTGATCATCATTAAATTGTTTTCGTTGCGGGACCAAAATCTCTCCCGAAACTGTGTACTTCACAATAGCAATACATCCCATGATTTCTGAAAAAAAAACTTTTTTCATCATTACTATATTGAGATCGCATAATAATGTGGAATATTGTAGTTCTGTGCTCAATTTGAGATATCAGAAGTGCACGAGTGTCTATTGGAATAATTTTGAAAAGAAAGCGGCGAACTTTCAATTTTCCAGAATTCGCATTTTGAAGTCAATGCGAACAAACCCCAAATTAAATGGCCTCTTAGCTGAGAACAATTTCAGAAAATGCCGTAGCTTATACAGGGTGGGTAATAAATATAGCGCCGCATTCAAGATGGTTTAATAACTTCAAGATTTTGTTTCTGAAAACCAACCAAAATGTTTATAGAAACAAAAAAATTGTTAACATTAATAGTTTTCGAATCTCCCTTCTTTCGCTTTGATGACAGTCTGAATTCTCTTCGGGTAAGAGTCGACGACGGAACTAAGGTTATCAACGTCTAAATTGTCCCATGCAGCTGTCAGAGCCATCTTCAAGCCTTCCAAATTCGGATAATTTTTTCCGGACGACCGTTTCTCCTCTTTCCCTTCAAAGTTCTTAGCTCTCTGAACCGAATTAGAGTTCGATTAGCCACTGATTTTCCGACGCCTAGCTTCTGAACGATCTCCGAAGAAGTCATCCCCCTCTTTTCACATTCAAAAATGGCATATGGGAAGCCAAAGCCATCATTACCTTCAATGTTAATGTAATTAGCTAAAATTTTCAGAAATATCTAAAAAAAAAACAGAATGTTGAATAAAAAAATAACACTGTGTGCCCCGCAAACCGTTCTGCTGGCGCCAGAAGTTACGCAAAGTTGCGGCACTATATTATTATATTCAAAATTGCCCCTCCCCACCCTGTAGTCGTTGATTTCAAGATTTTCTTGCGAAATCACAAGTTTCTTCCGAACTATTTGCAACGGAAATGTGTTGAATAGTTAGTATTATAAATCAATTTGAAATATTGATTCTTTCAGAAGCGGAAGAGAGCATCAATGTAGCAGACGATGGTCTTGACGTACTTCCAAAGAATCAGACCGCGCCTCGCGATGTCATTGGAACTGCCGAACCAGCTCAATCAAAGTCGATGGCCATAAAAAACAAAACGGTGAAATCACTTCCAATAGTAAAACCACTTCTTCGTGCTGATGAGGATGGCCAGAAGAGCCATATAGATGGAGATATATGAGCCGACTAATCGAGAAATCAAGAGAATGCAGCACCAAGTCCTTCAGCTTAAATTTGTGCAAAACAATGACAGATTTAAGATGTAAACCAATGTTTTAACTTAACATTTTCATTTGTATAAGAAGAAATCCTTAACATCCTTGTATATAGATTATCAAACATGCGATGCAACTTTCAGACTGATGGCTTCCACGTTGTTCAGAATGTTTATCAGTTGAGCACGAACCCTGAAATCATTTAGTATTCTGAAAACTGTTAAGCGAGAAATCACTTTTGCTCAGTAATAAATTGTTCAAAATGAAGCTGCTCAAATATTAATATTTTTTGCGAATAACTCACTTATCAATTTCACCGGAGCCAATACTTTCCAGCGCGCCCATCACAAATGTTTTAGTTTCTTGATTCAAATTCTTGATATTCTTCAATGTTGCAGACATTTTCTCAATGTCATCACCAGTCTGAATTTTGAAGAAAAATATGGTTAAATCGATAATGGCAAATGCGAAACGTACCCGACAGGAAGGCGCTCTTTGTGGAGCGGGTTGTGGAGCATCAAACGCATCGGATCGAATAATTCCGGTTGATCGAAACCTCTTGATCACATCCAACATTCGCTTTTTAGGACCGTAGGCTATTTTCATATCAATGAAATCTTGCTCTTTCAACTCAAAAAACACTTCCAGATCAACATTTTCATGTTTGAATTGCTCTGAGTACCTGCCTAAATCCATGTCCTCCAACAATTCGGAAAGTGTTCGCGGTCCTCGGCTGCCTCCGCTCTCCTGAGATGCTTGCTTTTCAACCTCCGCTTGATGCTCGCTTATTAATTGTAATATTTTGTTGTTGTCACACGCGAGAGCTGCCGCATTTTCTCCCTTTGAGTTCTTCTGCTCCGTGCTTCCTCCTTTTTCGAGAAGTGCTATGAATGTGACTTCGTGCCCTGCCATCGCTGCTTCATGAACCGGAGTTGTTCCCTGAGCATCGGCCGCGTTTGGATCGCATCCAGATGCCAACAAAATATCCACAACCTAGGAGTTTTTATAATAATGTCAACGTTCATGAACCGATCATTGATTCGTTGATTGAGACGCCCCCAACTCTCACCCCGACACTTCTGAACATCACTATCCCCCCCCCCCCAAAATTTTCGAAAATAGAGACTATATAAGCCGAGATTGCAAGCATTAGTCATCGCTTTGCATTGCTCATTATGCGAGCTTCTCCTCTTCTCCGCGTTCCCAAATTTTCAAGAACTTTTCCAATGGAGCCCGAGTGTCCAATATCGTCGACGCCTTCATATTCCAAGGTCCACTATGGGGCAAAGGGTCTCCGGGATCCCGAAAACAGAACGTTCTCGCAGAGTTACCACTCGTCGGATTCGAGGAATCGTGAAAAAGAAATTACAAGTAACAATGTCGTTCGTATGAACAAGACGATAGAATCGCAGGGAGTCGCCAGAACCACCGTTCGGAGAATCGGGAAATCGAACTTTGGTTTGACCAGTTACAGTTTCCCTCTCCGATGTCATCTGAACCGGAGAAAGGATCTTCGCTATGAAACAGTTTCTGAACCACCAGAACCAGCGCCAACTTCATCAAAAACATCAATAAAAGTGCGCAAAACATCTCCTGGAATTCAACAAGATATTTCCACAATCGGCCATGGTATGAGCCGGATTCACATTCGAAGGTAAAGCTCCATTGGTCTTATAGAAATGTGAAGATCAACTGTACCGAAATGCCGTGTTGAAGAGTGTCTACTTCAGTGAGCTTCTAGCCACTTTGGCCAGCGATCTTTCATCATTCAACAAATTTAAGCTCCTCCGCATGGCTCGAAATCCACTCAGGTAGTGCCAATTTTCCAGGAATATGTGGCCCGCTCAACTTACGTGGATTCTTAGAACTGAAGATTCATGGCTATTATCTATTTTCTAAATTTGAAGTCTCTGAAACTGGCGCTGCTCAGTTCCTGCTCAGTCCTCAAACTGAGAGGATTTGGACGTCGACTGCATGACTTGCGGCGTACGGTAGAATCTGTGCCGATTCGTTTGAAAGCGTGCATTTAGAGCAAAAGACCTTGCTCCTGTTCTTAAATAATATTATAGTTGGCTCTGTTCTATTCCATTAGAAAATAAGATTTGTTTCACTGTAACCCTTTAGGTCTCATTTTTAGACTCCATCACACAAAGCCTCCGTACTTATAGACCGCACTTGTGGCTTCTTGACTATTCAATTCACCCATGCCATGTCTAGAAGAACCTTATCTAGGACGTAATCGCTGCATTCGTATGAAGCTTTGGGTGTGAAAGGGTGGTGTGGGGGGAGTCGTAGAGGGATTCTTCATTACACGAAATGCGTGGATGGCAAAAAGGTAAAACGGCATATGGTTTTAAAAGAAAGATATTGTAGCGAATACCGTACGAACTGTGTTTCTACCTAGATTTTTTGCACATAGAGACAGCATCCGCATCGCCACCAAATGCCTTAACGAGTTTTGCGGCAGCCACACAGTGAGGAATGCAATTAGAAGCAGGGGAAATTGAGAAATGCGTCGAAAAAACCGCTCACCACATTCTGACAACAGCTTGCTGCGTAATGAATAGCTTGCCTCTTCTCTTTGTCGCAAATTCGTGGGTTGGCTCCTCTGTCCAATAAAAGTCGAACAACCTGAGAACGACGCTGTTATTCTAAGTTTTTGGATGATAATACGGGAATTATTACGGAAGAAAGCACACTTTTTTTTAGCAGAAATTCTATTGCATTTATTCTTTTCAAAATGTACAGTTCTCCAAATAAACATAGGTTCATCCATATTTTTTGAATTATCTCGTTTTATGTTAAGCTTAAAAAGGTTTTGTCATTGAAAAAAGTCGAATTTTGAATATATTTTGATTCACATTTGCAATGTCTCAGTTCAAAACATATGTCTATTGTATAGAGATCTTTTCGAGTAGCCTATTTTGGGCTTATTTCATTTTCGAGAACATTGAATTTTAATTTTGAATACACTTGGAGAGATCTCTCACTTAAAATTAGCAGGAAGAACTGAATAAATGGTCTGTGTTTTCGTTAGAACTCTTCTTAATTTACATTAATATTTCCGCAAGCCGACGCCATCATCAGTGGAGTTTGCCAGCGGTCATTTGTTGAATCGTCCACCTGAAGCAACCACAAAATTTAAGGAGAACGGGAGGTGATTAAGGGTCTTCGTCATCAATTTCAGATTATATGATAAACGAAAACTTTTAATCTGAAAATTTTCGTTTCAATCAAAAGGAGCTGGAATTTCAGAATCTTTCCCACCAATTCAGTAGTGCATTGAGCCATACTGATGTGAACTGACCTTTGCTCCATTATCCAATAGATATGCGGCCACATTATGATGTCCCAAGTAGGCAGCATACAGAAGGGGAGTCCATCCCGATGAATTCTTCATAATCATTGTATTTGGATTGATTCTCAGCAGTTTGCTGAGTTCTCTTTCGTCTCCGATGCTGGCTGCGGTGCATGCGTCCATTTCAAATTTGAGCTCATGGTGAATGGTTGGCATTGGTTTGGAGAGAATATCAGCGAGGAGTGGCGTGTTCCCATATCTACTAGATGGGACATAGGTAATTCCAGGACGCTCTTGAGAAAATCGGACTCTCGCCGACATGATCGATAACGAACAATTGAAGAGAGAAATGAGAAACCGAGAAGGGGACGGAAGCGAAACAGATAGGAGGACGATTTCTGTCGATGAAAACCAGTTTCCAATGGTGATTAGTGTTGCAGGAGGAGGCAAGATCAAGAATTTGTATTCAATAATTCAAATCTATCTCAAATCGTGTCAGTGAGCCCCCTATTAGAGTCGCACTCTCCTGTATGTGCCATTTCCGATAATCCAATGCATCTAAGGATTCAATCGTCGAAAATACTAGTTTTCCGCTAAAATTAAGTACGCTGGCATAGCCGACCGAAGAAATTTTGATTTTTTTATTTTAATTTTATAATTAAATTTCTTTTACTTGTGTATTACGGTCAACGAGAATTTATTGAGGAAGGTTGACGCTTTGTCTGCGTCAGTGATTCTCTGCCCTTTAAGAATGCCTGCACCCAGTTTGGGTTGATACATTCCAGAGTAGGGCGGAATTGAATTTTGGGAACTCGGAATCCGGAATCCGGAAAACGGAAAAAAATTTTTTTCACGGAATCTGGAATCCGGAATACGGAATGCGGAAAACGGAATTTTAACCATTAATGAGGGAATCAAATGATGTCAATGCGCTCTGTTCGCAAAATTTTTTTGCGGGAGTTCAAAAAAGTATACTTTTCACAACAATTGAGAATAAAGTATTAAAACTCATAGTTGGGCGGAATTGGACTTTGGGAACTCGGAATCCGGAAAACGGAAAACAGAATGAAGAAAACGGCGGAATCCGGAATTCCGCCCTTCTCTGATACATTCCATATATGTACAGGAAATAAGCTCCAATTAGAAGCACGATTGAGAGCACATTCAATGAGATCTACAATGTTTTATTGGAAGCATAGCTCATGGGTTTCACAGAACTTTCCATAGCCGACCGGCTACAACTCAGAGAATTTTTAGATAATTTGTCGATGGCAAGCGGGTTGCATAGCAACTTGCTGGCTTTTACTGTGCTTCTTCCTATGGCGCAGGTGGCAAGCAGGCTGCATGTCGCTGTTTATGTTGCAAACAAATAGCTAAGGCTTCCACGAAAGACGAAATAAGGCCGTCTCGTCTCGTCTTCGTCTTGGATTCGTCTGACACAGAGATAGGCATTGTAATGTGATGCACATGCACAACTTTTTCTTTGCGTAAGACGAATACAAGACGAACTGAAAGACAAGAGAAGACGAGACGAAAGACGACTAAAGTCTTTAGTGGAAGCCTTGCAAATAGCAACTTGCCAAAAGGGAAATGTGTCAAAAGGAAGAAATTGAAGAGGGAGCTATACATAAAAGAGATGCTGACACGAAAAATGATCAATCGAGACTCAGCATTTCGTCGTCTTCTTCTTCGACTAAATTAGTTGGCGCCGCAGCACAATAATTCAACGGAATGACGAAAACCTGCAAAAATGAAAGAATAAATATTGTTCTTTGACAAAAGAAATCTAAAACTCACTGTAATATCATCGTAACTCGAATGACCACCACTGCTCATAACCCATCTTTTAAGGTTTCCCTGCAGCTGTTGGCCACGCGCGGCTGCAACAAGATCCTGGGCTGCTTGTGTGTATCTTGAAAGATCTGATGCGTCCGTAGAACCAAGAGTGCTGCGGACAATTAATCCAGCGTCTTCGTTGCTTAGAACGTCCCACAGACCGTCGGATGCTACGATGACCACATCTCTATCGGTCAGGGTGTTCATGTCTCTTAAATTCATAACCGTGACTTCTGGAACTGCAGACAGAAATGGTTTGATGCTCAGCCTCTCGTCAACAGTTAGCAAATGATGATCTCCAAATCCGCGTGACACTCCAATCGTGTTCAGAAGACGTTTCTTTCGAGATAATTCGCTTATCAAGGGAGGTCTAAGATCACATTCGTTTACCGTTTTCACAGCCCATCCATCCATAAACCAGTCCCTGCAAAATGCAATTTTTTGTTTGTTTTGAGCCTCGAATTTCGATTTAATTCTTACCTATACAGTACCTGTGACTTTATATCCCGTCGTGTCAGCTTCTTTGAATACTCAAGTCTTGAAAAGGAGTTACCAATTAATTCCGGGTTACGGTAAGCAAGCTCCTGTATCCTTTTCCGTTCTGATGCTGGAGTTAGGTCTTTGGATAAAGCTTTTGTGCCATCTGAAGTAACTAGAACTGCTCGACAATCTCCTGCGTTTGCTGAAAATGTACTTTGGAGAGCTATCGCTTCTATTAGTATTGTACCTTACCAACATACAGTTTCCCTAAGAAGACTAAAACGGAAATCACTGCGCAGCCTCCTGGAAGTTTCCATATTTGCTTATCTTGTGCAATCTGCTCATCCATATCTAAAAACGCTGTTTCCAATGCTCCAATGACTAACTGCTCACTGCGAATGCAACACTCGTCTCCATCGGTGCTCTGCATGGCAAGTTATTTCAGATTGGTAATTTCAGATCACTTACAACTTTGGATATACTGTAAGACGATTCACATCGACGGTTTCCAAAGTGCAGGCTCTCAAGCCGATCGACGTGCAGAATTGTATCAAGAACCTCGCACAGCCGAGACTTCACGTGCTCATGGAGGCATTTACTGGAAACAATTGCAACTGATGACCCCGCGTGACCATCGAAAATACTGAAAAGGGCGGCGTCTGCTCGTGGTGCACTTATATGTAGATTCTCCTGAAATTTTCAAAGGATTGATTGTATTAGAGAGAGAGGGAGACAGCGAGTGAATTCCTGACAGCGTACGGTGTTTTCACTGAGCACAATTCCAGCGAGCTGATTACTCCACTTTCAGCATGAAGTTCTTTCGGTATATGTACTACATGGTTGGAGTAAAATGCACTTCTGCGCGAAAGAAGAACTTTGATCCAGCACTAAAGTGATGTTGGTAATTTTACAGAATCGCCCCCCACACCTCTATCGCCCCCCCATAACCGGAATCGCCCCCCCACAGGGGGTGACTGTGTGTGGGGGACTATTCTGTGATGTGTAAATATCCGAATCGCCCCCCCACCTCTTAATGTGGGGGGCGATTCCGGAAAAGAGGTAATCTTTCACAATCACCCCCCCCCATTATATCTTTGTTCTCCCCCACTGGAATGAACCAGAATCGCCCCCCACCATTCCAGAATCACCCCCACGATTCCAGAATCACCCCCCCCCGTCCTATCCTTTTAGGACCCCTCATGATCTCACCTAAACAACAGTGTCTTTCATCCTTTATTCAAAATCTCTTTCTCTTGGACTTAAGTTCTTCAAGAATTCTGTTGAATGATTGAAAAGTTGAAATGAAATGAATTAAAAATGAATTGAAAATGTTGAAAAGAGGATTGATTACACGTGATTTTTGGATGAATAAAATAAAAAAAGGGGGGGGGGGCGATTCCGGTTCATTCCAGTGGGGGGTACTACCGAGGTTTGTGGGGGGAAATACAGTTATTATACCGTGATGTTAAAAATATGTTGTCAAATATACCATAAGTTATACTTATTTGACAATTTGAAAGTACCTTGACGCTCCTTAGGGTTTTGCCTTCAAAACTAGAGCATCAAGTCTTTCCTATTTTAATATAATTTTCCCGTAATAAACAATAATTTCATCAACAACAACTCCATTTCCTTTCAGTTGTACAAACCCTTATTTAAATTCCCGCGCAATATATCCGACGCAAGTGCGCACCTGCACTAGCGCCGCGTACGCGTCGCGTGCAAAAACATGTTTATTATTTATTTCGTTCAAATAAATGGATTATTTAGCACATACCCTTTTACTATCACCGCTCATCACTAACGCCTTTGCTTTATTCTTCTGAATGCGTCACATTCGCATTCCGTCGGCAAGTCACGAGGTTTCCGACCCTCTATTTTCTGTGACTTCTCCGCAAAATATATTATCGGAGGATACTTGTACCTTTTCAATCTTATTTTTTTTCGATCATACTGTAGGCTACGGGTTATAAACAAAAAGCGAAAAAAGCGCGTTCTGAGATAAAGCACATATCAGTGTTGAATCAAAATGCTTTCTGACATTCAAAAAATTGGAACACCGTCCTTTCAATTGTGTAGCTCCACAAGGGTACACTTACAAATAAGGCACGCATACGCATTTCGTACAGTCATGCTTGTCACGCATGTTTCCACCCGGTTAATGAGCACGAGGACCGCCCTATTTCTATTCTAGCTGCAAAACTCCTGGAGTCTGGGCGGAACTATGATGAAGTGGCTTGTTAAGGACTGGGTCAAGCAGCGCGTCACAAGTCTTGCACAAGTTTAACACAAGTATAGGACAAGTTGTTGCCTAAACTAGTGAGCGACTTGCGGATAATCAAAGCCATTTAGCCAGAAAAAGGAAGGCCAAGAAGTAAGGCTTCCACGAATGACGAAATAATCCCGTCTCGTCTCGTCTTCGTCATGGTCTAGAATTCGTCTGACGCAGGGATAGACATTGTGTTGGTACACATGTATTTTAATTGACGACGTAAGACGAATGCAGGGCGAACTGAAAGACGAGACGAAAGGATTCCACGAAAGACGGCCAAGAAGACAATCGAGGAGTTGAACGCCGAACCGGACGCCTACATGGCGCATTCCAAATGAATTCATTCGTTCGCATTTCTCTAATATTCGATTTCATTATTTAATAGATTTTGAGTTTTTTCCTCGATCAGCAAAAAGAATGGAATCGCCCGCGTTTATTGGACAGAGCTTATGTCCACTGTAGCTTCAACTAAACATAACTGCTTCAAATCATCAAGAACTGAGGCTGATCCGCCAATAATTTGTTGGGAAGGAGGGGGGAGGTAGTTCTCAGCAGGACAATGATCCGAAGTACACTCCGAACTACATCAAGGGCTGGTTTCGCTAATTACGCGCTATAGTTTGACGACAAAATACACACTGAAATGCACGGCATTCCATTGACTCACAGTATATTCCTTTCCAGGGGTCAACATTGGATCATCATCCGCTTCTTTGGCACTCCGTTCAAGTGCTGCATCTCCACCGTTAGTTTCAGTGCTTTGATGGTGAGTTAAAGCCAGCATTTTAGCGGAGCCTTGGTCCTCATTGAGAACCGTCTTTCCTGAATTGTAGAGCTTTGTTTTTTTGTTATTTCGCTTATTTTTCTACCAGCATTTATGACTTCTGCATAGCCGACGTAGAGAGGCATTCGGTGTGGAAATCTAGGACATAGTACTGGCCGAACCGAATGGTCCGACGACAAGGCTGTTTCTTCCTCGGAGAAATATAAAAAGTCGGGTCGGCTATATGGATATTTCTGTTTCTCGATAAATGCTGTAAATTGGCATTAATTACCAATGTTATTTTATTGATTCTTTTAAGTTAAAGAACAGGGATTTCTTACACGGAATGAAACCGCCTATGAAGGCACCATCGCTTACATCCATAACCCTTCTGACTCTAGTTGCATTATCTGAAGACGTTGTCGGTTCAGAGTGCGAAGCACGTCCCACTGCCGAAATTACTCGAGCAGCTATTTCCATCTTAAAAACGACAAAAATATAGTGAATTCAGTTCATTTCCTTTCTCAGTAAGTAAATTCAGGAAGTACAAAATTGAAAAGTTCTAAGAAGTGATAGAAAAAATGTAAATTCCGCATTTCACAAGCGAAAATAGCCAAGATAGATCCGTATTTCGGCACATTTAAAGCGCGCCTTAATATACCCCGCTTGTTAAAAAGAAAATTCTACTTAGATGCTTCTGCCCTTTCCGTTTGCGTTTTATCGATTTGCCGTTGTTCCGTCAGGCTACTTCAGACTCATGTCGTTTTAAGCGGAGACGACACATGGAAAACGAGTGTGACCGTAGTCCGGCGCGTGGTGAGACCAGCACACCACTGAATAAGTATTAAATTGTTTTTCCTACTTTTCCCTCTGTTTTTAGATGTTTTAGAATTTTTTCTGCGTTTTTATAGTCAAAAAATATCTTTAAAATGTTAAATATTTTCTTCGTTATATGACACTTGAAATTTTCAACATATTCGAAATTATTGAAAATTTTTTACAGGTAAAACATGTCTCTCCGCGTTACCTACAGACGCCGTCTCTCTTACAACACCACCTCCAACAAAAAGCGTCTTGTCAAGACTCCAGGAGGCCGTCTCGTTGTTCAATATATCAAGAAGAGAGGACAGATCCCAAAGTGCAGAGACACTGGAGTCAAGCTCCACGGAGTGAGTATAATATACATTTCTGAAAAAAACAGTAATTCATTGTATGTGGCTGACAGTGTGGTGTCCACTGCAAAATTTAGATTTGTAGCGTTTCCGCTTTATGTAAATGTAAATATTAAATTTATAAAATGTAGGTTGAAAATGTAAGCTCGAGTAAATTTTGTGCGCGTCATAAAAAGATCTTCGTTCAATCGCATTAGGTTTTATTCACGTCTTCCATTGTTAACAATTTTGAGCTTACGGTAAAGCGTATCTGAAATCCGTGCCAACGTTAGTGATCATACAAATGTTTCTTTAAAATTACTTTTCTTCACTACGCAAGGTAGTATAAAACTTTTTTTAATGCAAGGGCAATTTTCTGCATCGGGATAACACAGAAAGATTGTAATTGTCATTAAACATGATAAGATGATTTTAAACAAGTAAATTTTTTCATCAAAAATCAAATAAGCGGATTCTATTTAATTTTCAACTCGTTCCGTATTTTTCATATATGTATTTGTGAATTCAAGAAAAAAATACGGTGCTATATTTTAAAAGCATAAAAGAAACATACATTTTTTGTTCAAAAATACTACACTGCTTTCATAAATGCATTTACCTTTCGCTTTCCGACACGAAACATTTCCAAAGAATATTAAAAGTTATTGAAATTATTTCACGTGTCTCGGGAATAACGAAGAAGTGCATTGAAAAATCAATTTGATGACCGGTTTTTAAAGGGAATAATCAATTTCCTGGACTCCTTTTAATTAAAAACAGCATTGCTTCTTTCAGATCACGCCAGCTCGTCCAATCGGTCTTCGTCTGCTTAAGAGAAACGAGCGCACAGTCACCAGAGCTTACGGTGGATGCCTCTCTCCAAACGCTGTTAAGGAGCGTATCGCTCGTGCTTTCCTCGTTGAGGAACAAAAAATCGTCAACAAGGTTATCAAGCACCAGAAGGACTAAGTTCGTTTGTTTGTTGTTTTCAATAAAATGTTGTAAATGTTTCATCGAATTAAACATTGATATATAAAACGTGGGAAGTTAGTAGAAAATTCTATTCTCTTAATATAGTTTTAAAGATATCACTACAAAAGGTTCCACCCATCGGTTGGATAAACTGTTCCCAGTGTAGATCTCGAGTATCGCTTAGTTTTCTTTTCTCTTTTCGACTTCTGAAATCACGATAGCGCTAGTTATATATTTTTCAAGACAAGTTACATACCATAATTGCATTTTTGACGATGGGGCTGTGTTGATGTGGAGCGATTTTTGACAACTTGCTCTCTTTCATTTTATCAAGTGGTAATAACACTTCTTCAAGAAGAAGTAGCCATTGAGCTTGCTTGTACAAGTCTTCGTAGTCGAACATGCGCGGGCAAGATCCGTTCTGTAATTGACTATGCGAACGCATGCAATTTTCGAATGTTAAAACCTGGGTGACGTACAAACAAAATGGAATTTCAACAGATGTGTTCCAATCGATGCGTAATCGTGATTTAGAAGCAAGGCGCATTGTTGCCTGAGCTCCTGCTTGCGAAATGAGACAAGGATGCTTGTGAAGCTTGTTTCTTCTAGAAAATTCAGTATTGTAAATTTTCACAAGCTTATGGACCTACGCTATCAGGCTCTCCAGTCTAAATAAAACTGACTTGATTTCTTGCACAAAAAGTATATTGGTTATAGCGGAATTAGAAAAACAAAATGTCGGAGAGTGAACTGGAAAAGAAACAAAGTTTTCAACGGCGAGGAATGGAGCCACATGCGGGAAGTCCTCGAACCTGAACTGTTCAAATAGTTTGAAGCTTTAAAAAAAATCGTAATTATCCCTTCCCCTTGTCGAAACTTTTCAGGACCATGGGAGTGCCATTTCAGAAGCTTCTACTTCGCTTCAAAAACGGTATTGTCATCGTAATCCTATTAAACAAGCTTAATCTCTTGATAACAATTACTATTTCATTGAAAAACGCGCATAGTTTCCGGATTCGTCATCTGTTTTTCTCTGGATAACACGATTGAAAGGGTATTATCAGGTACATTTTATGTTGCGTATTTTAGATATTTTTGAAAACTTTTCGGATTTAAAAAGATCAACTTTTGTATTATAAACATTCGAGTTTTGGATCAATCTTACTCCGGGTTTTAAAACATTTTTTGATTTTCGTGCTCTGAAATTACACCGAAATATTTGAAAAATTAATTATGTTTTTGAACTTGCATAAGTAAAATGGTGCAATGCTTCTCTTGTGACTGTGCGTCCCGCGACAATTGATGAAAAGTGATTTTCGAATATGCCAATAAGATAAATTCGGGGATATGTTTATTACACGAACCTAGCGGATCCGCTGAATTGCCAATACTGTCCATCGAAAAAAGTATGCTGCATTATAAGTGTGCTGGATTGTCCATTTGATTTTTGTTTCAAACCAAGTTATTTATAAATCTCTATCAGTGACGCAGTAGGAACACGTAAAAATGTGATTAAGCGGCGGCAGTTTCATTGCTTAAAACGGTTAGAAAAAAGCCCGTGAAAAGTCCAATGCACAAGAGCCAGCACTAATAAGTTTTTAAACCTCATCGAAGTGAGGCTAGTGCATGGCCAGATATTATTTTCGCGAATACGGAAGACAATTCGGGTGTATCACAAACTGGAGATAGAAAATTCGCTTAATGCCGAATGTGTTGCTCGGTGCCCGAGAAATTATTTCGAGACTAGACGGAAGCACGGTAAGTTGATTTTAGTTGATTGCACTTAACGGAAAAAAGGGAAATTACGCGGAATATTCCGTATGAAAATACCGCAAAACGTGTTAATAATATAGTGACGTGTCAACACGGGAACCTGTCGAAAATTTTGGTAAAAGCCGACAAAAGCAGTCATTTGGGTCGACAAAACGTCTATCGAAATTAATCGACTTCTCTGAGAATCAACAGTGAATTATTGAATAGCTATGAAAAATATTCAAATTTAAGTCGAAGCCGAATCTCAACACAAAAAGACAATCCAATTTTCCAATTTCGCCTTGGGCCGACATCGACGTAATTAAAAAAAAAATAAATACAGTGGCCGTGGTTTTAAAAACTCGTGATTTCTGTGATTTTTAATATTATTTTGGCAATAATAGCGTTTTAATATAAAACAGTGAGCATGTGCACCAATAGAAAAATAAAAAGTGTTACAAAATGCGATCGATGACTTTAAAATTTCACAAAATGCTCACAAAACACAAAACGTTAGTTTTCCTCGAGCACTAAAAATAAGTTTTTAGGCCACGCATCGATTAGAAAATTCCGTAGATCTTCGATAATCGACATACATGGAAATCTGTTCGCAAAAAATATTATTGTAAGACAAAAGTAGATCAGAGAGATTTTAGGAAGGAAATAATGATTAAGCATTCAAAGTAAGGCTTCCATAAAAGACAAAGACCGTCTCGTCTCGTCTTCGTCTTAGATTCGTCTGACACAGAGTGTACACTTTACACATTTTTTTTATTTCGTAAGACGAGACGAAAGACGGTTTTTTGTTTTCGTCATTCGTGGAAGCCTTAATTCAAAGCGCTTCGAGACATCTTTTATGGTACATGTTTTCGCGTTTAGATATTATGTGTTTTAGCAAAAGAAATTCAGAGAACCGTATCGACACGCCATTCTAGTCAATGACAATAAGTTTATTCATGAGATTAAAAATGCAATTTTTATAGTATTAACGAGTTCAAGAAAGCAATAGAGAGCTCCTTTTAAATGATTTACAGCTATGAAGTCAGCTTTCACCAAAAAAATAAATTTAAAAAAAATTTACTTTTAATTTTCTGTTCGTTTTCGCAGTTCAACTTCATCGTTTCCATAGAAGCGTAGTGCTATGTATATAGATGAATACCTCGGTTTTTTTGCCTATCTGTAACAGGCAAATAAGTATATTGAATTGCTTTGAGCATGACGTATAATATTTTATATTTCCCTAACTTATTTCTACTTCATATTATGATGATTGGGTCTTTCAATTCTTTATATCGTAAATAGAAATATAGCTAAATGCTAGTCCTATTTCAATGGAGCCAGAGTACAAATGTGTATATGCATTGGCCCAAAACAAGGGTATTTTCATTTTTCTCAAAATAAAACAAATGGATACATCCAACGTTAAAAAAATGAGAAAAAACAGAATAAAAGTAAATAGTGATAAGACAAAAGTTACTCAGCTCTTACGGGAAGAAAATACTGCAAATATGAAATTACTGTCTGAAAAAAAACGGATTATTGTATAACATGATTAGCCTATTCTAATCAGTTTTCCTATTAGTATGTCTTCAGCACAGTAATCTGGATCGAGTTCCTCCTTTGAAATTGGGAAGAAATAAAAAAATTCTTTAATGCAGTGGAAAAATTCTTTCTGAGCCACAGACGCTTCACCGATATCTCGTTCCTCACTAACAACGATTATTTCTTTCGCGTTACACGTTTTAAGCAATTTTATAAGAGGGGATATCGAGCTTTTGTAATAGACGCAATCAACAGCAAGAACAAGGTCAAATCCATCTGGAATTACATCACGTGTCCAATCGAGAACTTGTATTTTGATCCGGTTTTCAATCAACTTTATGTTTGCTTCTACATTTTTTTCAAGTAATGAAATTCTTTCTGGAAGATCAGTGATCAAAACTTCAGCTCCTAATGCTGCCAGAGCAATCCCGCAAACACCGGTTCCACTTCCCAGCTCTAAAATCTGAAATTTTAAAAATGAAACAATCAACAGGTCATTGCCAACTTTCATTCCTTTGAAAACGCGGGAGTGTTTGAAGAAGTAGTGAATTGACATTAGCGCGCTATCCCAAATTACGCCACCGACGTCTGCCACAATTTCCTGAAATTTTTAACATTTAAAGAACATCTTCGGAACAATTTCCAGCTAGTACCTGATGTATAATTAGCTCACTCTGACCATTGTTGAACGGTATTACACGGATGCACTCTTCATCATCACTCATCTTTGATAAATAAAAAAATATATATTTATATAATTAATAGCATAAGCGTCTTTCAAGCGAAGCATTCAAGCAAATTATGAATATTTATTTTCATTGGAATAATACTGAGCGGATTTTGAGAAAGTCGGAGGTTCGGCCACAGCCGAGAAAACAAATAAATGTTGAACGAAAAAGCCAAACGCGCCTTTAATATACTGTAACTGCAACTGTTGAAACAGTTTTTTTTTAATTAAAAATCGATTTTTTGTGCTTTGTTCTATTTAATTTTTTCTCAAAAAAGAGTTCGAAGTGATAGAAAATTTGCTTGGTTTTTTACGGTTTTCCTTTTTTCCTGTCGCTACGTTCACTACAAGACAGAAAAAAACCCAAAAAACTTATTTTGTGTTCTGCTGTTATTTTGACATTTTTTTGCGCAGTCTTCTACGCGAAAATCATTTCGAACGCAGTATTTCCGGGACATGCCAATATTCAAGATTCAGTTGTTTTCAATTATTTTTTTCACATTTTTATTCTGAGAGACGCATTTAAAGTGGAAAACTGAAATCACAAAAAAATATTTCTTTAAAAGAAAATTGAGTAGGTGAATTGGAAATATAATTTTCACAGATTTTGAAATGTAATTTTTACAATTAAGCAAATATAGTTTTATAGAATATCATAGGAAAACATGCGATTAATCAGCGTCCTAAGCAGATAAACAGTTGGAAAATTGTAGTGATATGGCGCCGAAATAGTTTTTTTCAGTAATTGCGCTTTCTAAAACCATTTAGCAGCAGCCAATTCTGTGTTTCCAAAAGGTGTTTTTGCAGATTAGCTTGTGTTCTGTGCGTAGGCGTTTCTACTGGTCCCGTTGCTCGAACCCTTATTTCGCGTTCTCTATTAATTTTTTTAATTCCCACTACCTTGTAAGCGGACTCCTCTCTACGAGCTATAGATGTTCGAATTTAATTCAACTACTATCTTCTATCTATGACATCTTCTGGCTATTCTAAACGTGCCTTCCTCTTTGTTGATGCGTTTCTGGACTTCCTCGTCGTTTTTTTCGTCCGTTTCTTGGAGCGTAGCTTGTGCTTTTCTTGCTGCATTTTTTCTGAAAGCAATCCTCTGTCGAGCCGACTCCTTTCTCCATGACTGAGGCTTGTCTGTAAATCCAAGCGGGGTTCACGCTTCGCGAGTCCACTGATTTTGGTATATGTGTAACCGAACCTTGGTGTTAAAAAATGTATAGCTTCAAGCCGCCTAAGTGCTTGCCTCACATCTTTCAGTTGTTTTAAAACTTTTCTTAAGTGTCCAATTTCAAAATAAGCTGCATTATGTTAGCAATAATTTTCTCAAAAATTCTAAACATTTTCAGAAAAAAACGTTAAAAATTTAAACATTTCCAAGCTAAACTTTTCGAAAATTCTTGAAAGTTGAAAGCTCGGAAATCGGGGATACGTTACTTCCTAGGCCTGCTGAAATGCAAGGTACTAAGATACAGGCTGGTTCTTAGATTGGGATAAGAACTAACTTTTAATATGCTTAAAAATGAAGATTTTGAACTACAACCAAAAAAATATTAGAAAATATTCAAATCTACTTATTATTAAGCGAATAGTTCTGTCTGTCTGTAACTCTGTCCAAGACGTTTCATTGAATAACTCAAAAGATCGTAGGTCTTTTACTTTGATTTTCGGGATGGAGTCATGACCATCCGAGCGCTTCGAAACCATATACTTAAGAGGTCGCAGGGTACTAGGGATACTGTAGAACCGTACACTCTAAATCTACAAAACTGTCTTAAAATCGATAAAAAAAGCCAAAATTTTGCTGAAATATCAGTTGGCATGTCCGTATAACACATGTAAAAAATCAGCGTGATATGTGCAAAACTACAATTTTTATGGACATTGTTTTCCAACTTTTTTGGAACATCACTATCTACTTATTATTAAGCGAATAGTTCTGTCTGTCTGTAACTCTGTCCAAGACGTTTCATTGAATAACTCAAACGATCGTGGGTCTTTTATTTTGATATTCGGGATGGAGTCATGACCACCCGAGCGCTTCACATTCATATATTTAGGAGGTTGTAGGGTAGTTGGGATACGGCACGGGATGTAAATCTTATTTGGTTTTTATTTGGTTTTTGACTTTCTGCTAATAAATTGTTTTACTAATAAGAGAAAAACATAACGACTACAAATATTTATAAACGAAAGCCAGTGGAAGTCGCGGCGTAGCCGCGAACTTTCCGCTGGTAATATTTAAAATAGCAGAAGCAGTGGCCAACAACTCCGAGTTTATGTTTCTTATCCTAAATGAAAACACGGGATAATGGAACGTTTTTTGGCACAATACATTCTCGACTAGAACATTGCGGATCACTTGGCATCGCCCGTGATGTAACAAGAGGATGCAATTTCTTTTTTTTTCGACAGTTCTTCTGAATTACGCAACCGGTAATAATTTTATGATTTCATTTACATTTAAAATCTAAATGTCCAGCAGCGCATGCTGATTTCCGTTCAATTTTTAATGCCGGTCTCCGATTAGTAAGCAATCACATTCAACGCTTATTTTCAAATTGTTTGGTTAGAAGCTTGTAGGCATTTATTGCTTTTTCAACTGTTAATTATTCAATTATAGTAATTTTATAGTAATCCAGTGAAATCCTACGAGATTTTATAGAATATTGCAAATCTAGTGAGAAAAAAGACAAGCCTGCCCTTGTCTTAGCATCAAGTCTTTGTACTAAACTAACTTAGTACTATTAATAGGTGCCAAACAACACAGCCAACTTTTTTGACTTTTTTGTAAGTTTATTTAATAACGGTTTTCAGATTATTCGACTCATAATCAGGACAACCTTTTCATGTTTTTTGAATGGGAAGCGTTTTGTACTCGGAAAAAAAATCAGGAGTTGGTCATGTAAAAAAGACTGCAGATATCTACTTTTTTTGCAATGCTTTGGATGATTCCGGGCAAAACTAATTCCACATTTCATAGCATTTTCGACGCCTCATCAGGAATGCAATGGAGCCAACAAAATAAAGGCAGTTATGATTTTATTCATATGCAAAAGAAACGCGCTCCACTGAAATATCACTGCAACGTGGAATAAATTGTCTAAACAATTTGGTGATTTATTCGAGAATTGCTTTAAAACGCGGCCACGTTCTTAATAATCTCTATTAAAAAAAAAACTAAGCCTTGCCAGACAAATTAATTATCCTTGCACTAGATATAAATTATGAGTATATTTATCTGTGAAAAATTCGTAGAATATAAAATTTAAGAGTCGATGATTAACAAAAAATGTATTACTATTTATCGAGAAAAATCGCTTTAGTGATGTTGGCCTAGAAACCCCAAAATGCCACCGAATAATTCGCTGTTTCATTTTTCTTCTACTTCATCGTTCCCAGTGGCATTTTGCTCATAATTGCCACAAAATTTTTATTTAAAATTCACTAAAGTGTTAAAATTTAATTTCAGTAATGATTCGACTTGATTGATTCTCAATTTTTCTTCGGAATCAGGTTTTTATGAATGTTAATTGTCTAGCAATCACAAGCTTTATCTCAAATATGTTGAAAATATTTACCAATTACTACTTTTAACAGTTTATTATAGGAACTGAGCTGTTTAATAATATTTTCAACTTTTTATTAAACATTTTAACTTAATCTGTGCGAGATACACCTAACACTGCGACGTCTATACTCATTTATCCTCTAGTGATTTATTCTGGAATACTTCTAGGCCACGGCACTGAAACGGCATTTGTGAGAACTACTCGAGTTTTTCTATAACTAACACGCTTTCAGCTTATAATGCTAATAATATTTCAGAAAAGAAAAGTATTAATAAATTGGAGTCTTATATCTAGAAATTGTGTTTGAAAATTGATGACTTCAGCTGAGAAGCACTATATGTTCCCGAATAAATCACCGTGTTTTTTCTATCTCTTCTCAGATCTGTGCATGTCATCAATAATACAAATTCCTTCACTCCTATGCCAATGCTTTTCTTTGCAGGTTGTTACGCCACATTTATCCATGAAGGCTCTAATTCTAGTCGGAGGCTATGGGACGAGACTGAGGCCTCTTACTTTAACCCAGCCGAAGCCCCTTGTCGAGTTCGCTAACAAGCCAATGATGCTACATCAGATGGAAGCTCTCGCTGCTGTGGGAGTCGATACTGTTGTTCTTGCTGTGAGCTACAGAGCTGAGCAGCTAGAACAAGAAATGACAGTGCACGCTGATAGACTTGGAGTAAAACTAATATTTTCGCTAGAAGAAGAACCTTTGGGCACTGCTGGTCCATTGGCCCTTGCACGAAAGCATTTGGAAGGAGACGATCCATTTTTTGTCCTGAATAGTGACGTCATTTGTGATTTTCCTTTCAAGAAAATGGTTGAATTCCATAAGAAGCACACAAGGGAAGGAACTATTGCTGTTACAAAAGTTGAGGAACCTTCCAAATATGGAGTAGTGGTTTTCGACGAAGCCACCGGGCAGATCCATAATTTTGTCGAGAAGCCGCAAGAGTACGTTGGAAACAAGATTAATGCCGGATTGTACATTTTCAACTCTTCAATTCTTAATCGCATTCCATTGAAACCAACCAGCATCGAGAAAGAAATATTCCCCGAAATGGCGGCTTCTGAAAACCTCTACGCATTCATCCTGCCCGGCTTCTGGATGGATGTTGGTCAACCGAAAGACTTTCTTAAAGGAATGTCGCTTTTTTTGAATCATGTTCACACAACCGAATCCGAAAAGCTGACAACTGGGTCAAATATTCACGAGACAGCTATAATTCGAGGAAACGTGCTAGGTGAGAGATTTAATTAGTTAACTTTAGCAATCTTATTTCTGTGCGTGTCTACGTGTAAGTTACAGTAGATACATCAGCAACTGTCGGAGAAAATTGTGTCATCGGGCCGGACGTCGTAATTGGTCCTAGAGTGAAAATCGAAGGAGGTGTTCGCATTCAACATTCCACTATTCTTTCTGACTCGGTATGTCTCTTAAGTCTCAAAGATAAATATACCAATCCGTTTGCGCCCTGGAACTCTGGGGCAGTTTATTATGCAACATAAGAGTCCAGATGCATGGTCTCTGAAAAAACACGTAAAATGTAAATTGATAATTTATGAATAAAGGCTTCCATTAATCTGATTTCATCTAAAATTTGTTAAAATTTCAAAAAAAAAATTTTTTAGCCGAACCAGTTATCCAACAGACATTTACAGTCTCTGGTCCCCATTGTGTGAATTGCCGGCAAATTATATATAGATCTTCATTATTGAATTAATCCAATTATCAGCTGGAAAAATTAAAAAAAAAGAACCTCAAAAAAAAAATTGAATTTACTTCTGCCAATTCAGGCATTTCTTTAAAAATTAGTCATGAAAAAAACAAAAATTAAAAAATTGCTTGCCCTAAAAATTTGCAACTACCCGAAAAATTTCGAAATGTTCCGCACTGTTCGACTGTTTATGTAGCGAAGCTGCGCAGGTAAATTTACAGTGTCCCGCATGGTTTTTAAGGTGTGACCTAAAATTCTCTTTTCATTTTTTTCGTCTCTCACGGCTTTCCACGTCTACATATTTACTGATTTCCATTGAATCATGTAATTAATGTTTCACTTAAAATTAAAATTTTTGTTTTGTTATTCTAGAATGCATTTAAATGCGGAAGAATTATTTCACTAATCTATCTACTGATTTTAGAAACATTTTCAAGCTTTTTTAGAACATTTTCACGGAAAAAATTGTGGTAAAAAATAACAAAAATGTTTTTGAATATTTTCCGACATTGTTGCCTTTCCTATGCAATTTACCTTGAATTTGCCCACTGCTCCAAGTTTCATAATATTTTTCAGACTATCAAAAAATACTCATGGGTCTCTGGAAGTATCGTCGGACGCAAATGCCACATCGGTAGTTGGGTTCGCATTGAAAACATCTGCGTTATTGGTGATGATGTGGTAAGTAATGTGGTAGAATTTTCTGATCTATTGGATAACATTTTGTGATCTTAAAAACATTTTGACGACCTATTCGTGTAATTAAAAAAGAAAAATGTTTGCCCTTCACTGGTAAGGCTTCCACGAAAGACTTGTTATTAATAACAAGAAAACGACTTTTTTAAATACATGCATGTTCCCATAACCCAGTTAGGCGATGGCGGCGATCAGCTTAATAAGAATATAAAATAAAGCATCATGGGAATATAATAACTTCATAAAACATCATGGGAATATAATAACAAACTCTGACAATAAGCGCAGTCTTGAATGTTTTTAAGTGAGTACAACAACATGCTTAAGGCTAACCGGTTGGTCGTCTAAAACCTATATATTCGTTTTCAAATCTTGACAAGTATGCTAGATGTTTAGTAAATTTTTGCAACCATTTTTAGCTTAATATTTCTATTTTAAATACCGCGATGACTTCCTGCGAATAGCGCTGATTATGACTGAACAGCGGCGCGTTCCTTTGAAAAACTAGGCGGCGTAGATGGATAACTACTAAAACTAAAGTAAGGCGGTGGTCTGTCAGAAACCTGGACGCTGTGTTTTTTTACTGCTTGCTTTTATTCTTTCATGATAATTTCCTCTAAAAGCATTCTTTTTACCAGCCTTTGAATGTTCTTTTGAATCTGGATGTGTTTTGATATGCCATGGGATCATTGTGATTAGGTGGTTAAAAAGAGCAGTGAATGTGTGTCACCGAAAAAAAAACTAAAACAAACACAGAAAAAAGTTGCGTAGCTACAGCTTAAATTATATTATTAGAAATTTCCGCGGAATATTTGCATAGTTTTCAGTAAACTTAAAATAACTTTACCGTCCTTCTGCAACAAAATTATGTCAAAACATTTGCTATCAGTTCGAAAGCTACAAAAAATTCTTAAAAACATGTTTTCAAATAGAATTCCAAAAAATTGTTAAAATTCAATTTTTATTCAAACGTATTCGCTATCAGATGTGGTTTATATACGAATAAACTACTAAAAACAACGGTTTCAGTTTAAGATTACATAATCTCTTTTTTTTTTGGTGCTTTTTTAAAGTAATATTTTTCAGGTTGTAAAAGACGAGTTATATCTAAACGGCGCCAGTGTTCTCCCACATAAATCCATCGCCGTGAATGTGCCGTCTAAAGACATTATTATGTAATGCTTATGAAATTTCTAAAACCTAAATTTTTTAGCATTCAGTTTTACCAAGTATTTATTCACTTTCAAACTTGTGATATATATAATATTTAAATTTTAACGCATTCATGAACCCATGTAAAGTATAGAAATTTAAATTATTTATCTTCTGCCTTTTGTACTTGTCTTATTTCACTTTATTGGGCATCTATGTACATTACTGGGTTAATCGCTATGATATTCAGGTAAATTAATAACATGTTTTTTGGAGTTTTCGTTGTGGTTTTTTCTGTTTTCGCTTTTGGGTTTATTTCTTGTTTAATAAATTGTTTTGGTTTCTTCCAAGTTTTTTCAGTGTAAACGGTGGTGTCCTAAAATACATGTCATTGTGAGTTTTACGGTAAGCTGCATTTTTGAAACGATATTCTAGTGGCTCCAATGAGCACATCGGATTCATTAGAAAAAGAAGATTGGCTCGATTTAGGAGATCTCAGTAACGCTCCAACATTCACCTTAGAAGATGCGCTGAACGATGTAACGTGGTTTCTTCAAAAAATCTGAACGAACGGTTCCATTTTCAGACAGAGGATCTCTGTGATCCACTTCTAGATGAAACTTCTGCTATCGATGCCGATTTCGGATCGGTTTCTAATTCAGTTGAGCCAAACTCTATATCAAATAGCCAATCCCTTACATACAAACTTGATTCCGTGTTTGTAATACAGCCACATCGTGAGAAATTGCAAAATGTGTTTCATTTAAATATTTCATTGAAAGATTTGTAGAAGTAATATCTCATCAAATATTGAGCAACGTAAAAACAACGGGTAGAGTAATTGCCGTTGCCGAAAGGAACGGATGGATCGCAGTTGTAACCAGTAAAGGACAGCTTCTTCTTTTTGACTTAAATGGAAATCTGAACCAGTTTCATCGTGGCGATGAATCAATGGGGGGAGCTAGTTGTGTCTCTTTTTCACTAGATGGAAAATTTTTAGCTATTGGACTCCAAAGAGGGGCTATTAAGGTGAGTATTTTTTATTGTGTTAACTTCGTTGCTTGTGCTGATTGAATTTAGGTCATGACCATCGACAACAAAATTTATCATGTTATTGATGAAGGCGGCCAACCCGGCCAGGGAATCGTACAAGTTATTTACACAAAAGACAATCACACGCTACTGACTCTGGACAACGGTGGAAATTTCTACGAATGTGCCATCAGCAAACCGTGGATTCAAAAAAGAAAAGATAAACTGATATGCCACGTCTCGGGATGCAATGGAGAAATAATCGCTATGAAGCTGATGCCTGGGGATGTTATAGCTTTACTGTCAGTTCACCGCGTGATTTTCTACATTCTGAAACCTCGAGGACAAGTTCTTGGGGTTTTTCCGATAAAATTTGAGTATCATTTTCCACCTGCCTGCTCATACTGGGTAGGGACTCCGATGTCGGAAGCTGGATCGGCTTCTCCCTTTAACTCACTGTTTTCTATGAATTTGAAAGACTTCAGAGTTTGCATTAGTCGTGGTTATAAATTAGCCATTTTACGAATACATGCCAATAATTTCTTCACCAAGAACGTTAGTTCATATGAATCTGATTAAAATTAATATATAAATTTCAGAGACGAGCTACGGTAATCCGAGAATTTGATCTTCCTTGCTCTCTGATTAATGTACATTGGATGAACACTCATATTATTGCTGGAATTGACCAAACTGGAGCTGTATGGAAAATTGACCCGGACAAAGGAACTTCTAAGAAACAAGACGTTGAAGACCTACAACTGGTGTTTTCCACCTCAATACTAAAAGGGTCAGCAACAGGGGGAAAGGTTAGTGAAGCAGTAAAAGCTATAGCGGAGTATGCATGCTACCAATCAATCACATCGGCAACTTCTACTTCGGAACGACTTATTGTATTGGCACACGATGGACTGAAATACTTGGAGAAAGTTCACGAATGGGAACAATTAGAGAGATACAAAGAGCGAAATGACGACATTTCCGCTGCACTTTATCTTCTAGACGTTTGCCGAAACAAAGTAAAAGCTAGTGAAATGTTCAAAAGAGAAGCTCATAACCTGTTAGGTGAGAGAGCTCATAATCTGCTCACAGAAACAGTTGCGGGTGTTGGAATTGGATCACTTTCGGACTTGATTTCGCATTACAGAAAATATATATGCGTTCTTCTAAGAGTGTGTATCACTGGTGGTCTACTGGATTTTCTTTATACGACATGCTGGGAGAGACTGGGCATGGATTCTCTCTCCAAAACAGTGTTTCTTGAACATCTTGATGAGTACGTTCTTGATGGTGCACTTATTAACCCTCCTCCTCCACTCGTCAATGAATATCTACAACATCTTGCAGCTGAAGGTCACTTCTCTCAATTTCAATCAGCAGTAGTCCGTTTTCCTATTGATACTATTGATCTACATACGGTCATGTCTATTTGTGAGCAGAATTCCATTTATGATGGGATCATATACGTTAACAACAAAGCTCTCAACGACTACATAACTCCACTTAAGGTAGGCCATAACATTCTTATAAATAAAAATAATTGTTTTACTGACAGAGAATGTTAGCGGAAATGAGGACATTTGCTCACAGAGAGATGTTTTCGGATAGTGAACAAATTCTTGGAAATAAGGTTCTTGTTTATTTAAATTGCTGTCTATCTGGAATGGCATATCCGTTTGGACAGCTTAGCGAAAATAACAGAAAACGAGTTCCACTGGAGATATTTCGATGCATAAGTTCTCTGGATGGAAAAGACAGTTACGAGTCGGAAGAGCAATATCCTTATTTGAGACTACTGCTACGATATGATCCACACCAGTTCTTGAATGTTGTCAGCACATGCGCTGATGCCGAACTCTTCCAACTGGATAACCGATTGCAGCGGTTTGTAGACACTGTTAGTGGTTCTTTAATCTGAAGATTGTTGTTTTTGAACTACAGATTGGCCAAGTTTGTGTTAATATGAAATGTGAGCTCTCATTAATTCATTTCCTTGCGTTTGCTGTTCAACTTTCGGAACGAGCTTTGATTGCTTCTCCTGTAGAACATGTACAAGATTCCGTTATAACTCTACTCAAAATGTCGCCGTGGGAACAAGGCAGTACAGAATCTGCCATTCTAACGGCATTATACCATGTAGCACCAGAAGACAAACGACGAATAACCCGTGCTGCCCAAAATCCAATTCGCCCAGCTATTCTCAGTTTTATTTATCTCAGTGAAAGGAAGTTTGAGCAGTTAATCAAGTGTTATCTGGATTCTGGAAGTAACGATGTATACTCTGTGATTGGAGGGATTCTGAAAGAAGCTGAGTTGACAAATGAAGAGTCGTCTCAGTTTAGAAAATATCTTTTGAGTATAATGGAGGTTAAAACGCGAATAATCGAAAGTTCTCGTAGCATTTTAATTTTAGAAATTGTACAGAATTGATGGCTGGTTGTGCGCCAATCTTTTGAACGACCACTTCAGGGACTCAATAGGAACGCTGGCCAGGAGTAATGAAGAAGAAAGGAAGCTCGTATTTCCTGTTTTAAAGGGGATTGCTCAACTTAGAATGTTATCGAATGAAGCATTTTTTTGCAACGACAACGAAATAGATGAAAACCTATTTGGAATAGTCTTTGAAGGAATTTGTAAAAGATGGGGAAGCTGCGCACCTTCTGAAAACTCGCAACCCGTAGACCGTCAGCTCACTTCTCTTTTTCCATTCTGGATTTCACTTGCTGCAAGCTCTGATTTTTGTCTGAATATTGCAGTTGGAAATACTCATTGTGTTCGTACAGTAATCCAACTTCTCGAAGCAAGGAATCATGTTGAAAGAGCATTTGATCTACTTTTAGAGCAATTAGAAAAATACAAGAATGAAGATGATGCTATGTGTGAGTTCAAATAGTGAAAGAAGCGAGAAAAAATCGTGACGATGCAGTCTGCATGTCTTTATATATTTTGCAGCAGAATGGCTAGATGAGACGATGAAGTTTTGCATACGCCATTCTTTGAATGCCGAGACGAGTGATCGAATGACACGAATTTTCCAGTTCATTTCGGAACAAACTGCCATCGTCTGGGAAGATTCGAAAAAACAGCAGAGGATAAATGAAAGCCTCCGAACAATGTGTAGCCAGATACTTTCAACAGGAACGAAATATGCGAATCAGTTAGTCGAGCAACTATTGGATTGCTCGTTATTTGCAGAATCCAGCTTCATGTAAATAAATTAATTAATTTAAAGTCTGAAATAAATTTTGATTTCAGAGACAATGGTGGTCTCATTATGGACATTATAGTGGAATGTGAAAACGAAGCCGAGTTATTTCAAGAGATGACATATATAATAGCAAGTTTTAACTTTTCATGTACACAAAAATTTTATACGTTTCAGAGAGAAGAAAACCTGTTACTAGCTCAGAAACTCGAGTTAGAAGTCAGCCGACGTGCTCCGATTATGTACAATCCTAAATGCATTACATGTCAACAACCAATGCTTAAAAGTGGATATGCGTTTCGGTCAGTTTTAATTGTCGACAATTGCAGTAATTGCTAGCAAACTCTTTGAAGCATTCATATGACGATATGACGACGAGAAAATTCATCCAATTCTCTACGGCGCTAATCTTGAGTATATACTCTTGTGGCTTCTTTACTATTCACGTCATACATATCTTGCCTAGGAAAACATTATACAGGGCCGAGTTTCCGGAGTTTAAGCGTTTCTTTTCGTCTGAAAAATGTGAAATGTTTTCCCTGATGATACAGTCTGTAAAATGGTTATAAAAAACTATTCTGGTTATTTACTGTAAAATGAAGACGAAATACATTAATTTTAAAACCAGTGCTTTTCACCTTGAAAATTCAAAGTAAAAACGCAACAAAATATCCGATTTATTCAGTTTTTTCGATTAAAAAATCCATAAAAACTGAAAATGAGGAGAGTGTGGTAAAGAAGTGATAAGAAGCAATTGAGTGAAGGGAGTGGTAGCGAATGAGTATTTGCTCCATAATATTACGCCACCTTGATATGAATTTATAGAGATATTGAAACTTTTGTTTTCTAATTACAGATGTGGTCATTTCCAACACATCGAATGCTCAACAAACATTGATCGCAATTGCTCCTGTGATGGAATACCAGACCGAGTACTTGTGCCAAGAGAAAGCCCTGATAAACCATCAAAAAGAAATATCTTTAAAAACTGGGAAACAACTCTTAATTGTCGTGTTTTTCCGAAAGATTAGGCTATATTACAGAGGCCCCAAGTCGGAACTCTGATGCAAAGGTGATTTAGTAAAGAGATTATAGGCTCGCCACGAAAGTAGTGTCGATTTACGAGAGCAACTTTTTTGTTAGTTGCTGCTCATCGAAGTTTTCATAATTTCCATATTTCCCACCTGCTTACTACCATTTTTATCATATATGCATATTCATCTGAAAAATACGTTTAAATGAGTACAAATTACAATAATTCACATTAATTTATTCATTTCTAATGAAAAAATTCAAAAAAAATATATAGAAAGCGTGTCGAGACTCATTTTTAGCTGGAACACATTTGCATCACGATTCAGATTGGCTGGCGACTATATGAGAATAGATTTTAAAGGTGATATTCATAATTCAGTTTATAATTGTTCCTCCGTTGACATGTGATACTATCAAATAAAGAAAACTACATACAGCAGTCTAAAAAAGATAGACGGACCCCTTTCTCAGAATGTAACAAATGCAGGCCGACCTATAAACAATGGGAAGGATTTCGAACACTTTAAGAGACAATGTCTGAGAGATTCGACCATAGCTCATAGTCACAGTTTGAAAAAGTTGTTTCAATTGGTCTGATTTTTTATATAGTGGGTACTGGTGATGCCCTGAGTACAAAACCGTATTCAGAATTAGGCTCCGTCCCCATCGAGTTGAGATACGGTAGGGGTGTTTCGAAAAAAAAAATTTTTTTCTTTTTTGAGATATTATCGGTTCGCGAGTACGTGGTGAGCCGCTTACAGGTGGGGTTTGGGTCTCGTTAGGAACTTGGCGCGTTTTAACGCGCCAATTTAAAAATTGAAAGAAAGCGCACACACTGCGTTTGTTTTTCTTTTCGAAAATTGAAATCGAATATTGGAATTTTTTCTATATTTTCCTTCGAAAATCTTTTTTTTTATTAATTTTTATTGTCAAACTGTTTATTAAACTGAATAAATCACAAACGCAGTGTGTGCGCTTCAATTTTTTTATCAATTTTTAAATTGGCGCGTTAAAACGCGCTAATTTCCTAACGAGACCCAAACCCCACCTGTAAGCGGCTCACCACGTACTCGCGAACCGATAATAACTTCGATTTCTTTTCTGGAATCGATAACCGGTCACTTATGAAGCATTTTTGTAGTGGAGAACATTTTTGTAGCTCTTCTCCTTCCAACCGAAAAATTGAATTTTCGGAAAAAAATTGTTTCATTTCCGTATTGTGGAAAAAAATATATTACGGGAAATGAGATCTCATCTGAACTTTATATTTCAGAGTATGGGTTACAAGAATTCATAAATGGTTGGCTGCAGTTCTGCTGCCTCCAGTCTTTTTTTTCACGATTTTTGTCATTTTTCTACTGTTTTGGTACCTTCTTCCCATTTTTTGGAAAAAATATATATTACGGGAAATGAGATCTCATCTTAACTTTATACTTCAGAGTATGGGCTACAAGAATTCATAAATGGTTGGCTGCAGTTCTGCTGCCTCCAGTCTTTTTTTCAAGATTTATTCAAAGCATCAAGAAAAATGACTTTACTCCAATTTATTATTTTGTGTACTCGAACACTGGATCTAGATCATTAAGAACATCATGGAAAATTTCATCCGCTTCCATGAAAAACGCCTCATCTTTCATGAATCTGATCCAGCCAGCATCGTCGTGCTCTTACTCAGGATGAAAAGACTCCAGTTGCACAGATGTAAACACTGAAGAAATGAGAAATAAGAGGCAGTGGTGAAAACAAGAGACGCAGGATATGTATTGCATGCTGTTGTAATAAGAGTGAGCAGAACTAAGCGTCTTCAGCTCTCAAACATTTCGAAACCATCATTACAAAATGATTATGTTTCTGTATCTTTTTCTGTTACCTAATGCGGTAAGTAAATATCATTTGAAGCCAAAAAACAGTTTTTTTGTCATGCTTCAGTATTGGATGAATTCGCTGACTGAAATGGGTTCTTGTGAAGAGAAAAAATGTTTTTTCTCTATTATTCATAAACCAGAGTGGGAAACACAAGAACGACCCGTAAAATCGATTGTAAGTACGACATGTTCCAACGACTTGAAAAGGTTTTCATTCTTCTGTTTTCTTTTTTCAAAGCGTTTTTCAGGTTGGGTGAACTCACTTACACCGCCAACCCTGCTATTGGAAAAGCAAATGCAATGGAGCTAGTTTTGTGCAGAGGCGCAGCAATTTGTGACTTGGATTTTTCCGATCCCAATACAGTTTCCAAGTGGGAGAAAGTTGTAGTCTGTGACCATCATTTGTCAGAACTTTTGTATGACTGGGATAGTGGCAAGCGTTTTCGAGATAAACACATATATCGTGATGGATCAGGGAAGGTGTGTTCAGTAGCTGATGGTGTCGGATTCAAACATCGAAGCGGAAGGCAAAAAAAAATACACCATCTTTTGACCGTGAGGGAATCTAGCGCAGTGAATAAACAATACGGAATTCATCTTCACCCAGGAATCCGTAAGTGAAAGTTACCTCGATTTGACTGTAAAATACGAAACGTTTCAGCGGTTTGCGATGGTCACGCTAATGCTATTAGTAAAATAGTTACTCAACACAAAACCTATCCCCGTAAAAGAAAACTAATTGATTTCGGTTCTGATACCAATGAACCAACGTGTTCCCGTACGCCAATTGACATTGGTCCCTCGGCCAGAAAAAAAATGACTCAAGGTGGCCAAGCTTTGCAGGACTTCGCTAATTTTGTTGGCGTAGACCGAGTTTGTTTTCCCCAAAAAAAGTTTCAAGATCTTCGAAAAACATCTCAAAGGAAGAAAGTCTGTGCTGTCCGAAAAATGATTAATGAAATGGTAGACATTGTGGCTGGTGAAAATGATCCAGTTTTTCTGAAAAGAGCATTGACGAGATTTGTGGATGAAGAGCTTTGGACAACCGGATCATCAGAGAATTTGGAGAAATTAATGAAGCAAATCGCTGCTCAATACTCAAGCTCTCATGACAGGAAGCACAGAATAGCAATTCTGTCAGTTGTAGCTAACTCGATTCCTTATCTGACCGTTGAAAAGTACATTCCAAGTTTGAGGTGGGTAATAGAATTTCGAAGCCACACATTTTTTATTCAGTCACTACATGTACAAAAAAGCAAAAATGTTTGCCCGGCGCAATCACATGGAAACTCCCAAGAAACCAGAATTGAAGTTGGAACGCTACGATGAAACTGCTCTCCAAGTTTTCATAGACTTCATAACAAGGTTTAATGATAGTTCAAGCAAAATAAATTCATAAAAGTTTCAGTCCGAATATTATGATTGGTTTGCCTTATGGTTGGAGAAAAATTACGTTGAGTGACGGAAAAAAACACGAAATAGCAGACACTATCAGACAACAAAGCTCTACAGAAATATACGAAATGTACATTAAGATGATGAAGGTAGTTCAAAAAGATGATTTTTATTAATTGGAGTTTTTCAGCACTTGGGTCAAGAAAACTCTGCATTGAGCCGCTCTACAGTTTTTAGAGTATTGAATATTTGCGCTGCCACAAAACGAAAGTCAACTACTTGCGTTGATTACTTCACGGCCGATGGGATAGAGGTATTCAGCTTGTTTCATGAAAAACATTACACTTCTTATATTTTAGGCGTTTGAAAGTCTCCATGACATTTTGGAAAAGTGGGCCGCAAATCTTCTTATTGATTTCGAAACAGTGCACGAGCTGAAATCAGAATTAAATGAAGCGTTGCAATATTTCCGGACAGATTACAGGCTTCATGTCAAAAAATGCAGTAGAGTCGCTGACCATTGTGGAACGCTTGCTCTGAGTGATCCGATGGACACATCCATGGAAACATCGTGCTCAATTGGCACATATGTTCATAAATATGATTTGAAATGTGATCGTTGTGAAAGAGCGAAAGCTGTGTTGATGGAAATTGAGCAACTTTCAGAGGGATTCGTATTGCTAGCCACTAAAGAAAATTCTCCCAATCTTCAAGAAAAAAAAGACGAACTTGCCATAATTGGAAAACACATTGAAGCCATCACGGAAATGAAAAAACAATTTCTTCGTGCTTCCATCACTGCACAGGAACGAGAAGAGATAATGCAAAATCTTGGAGACAATGAAGCACTCATCACTATGGATTTCGCTCAGAAATTTTTACCGAAATGGCACCGAGAACGGCAGACAGATTATTTTGGCAAAAAGGGAATCAATTATCACATATCAAATGTGGCAGCCAAGATTGGAATCAACTACACTCAACATAGCTTCATTCACATATATGATAGTGAATTTACACAGGTATTCTGACTAGTTTCGTGACTTCTCAGAATTCTCTCTCTCTCTCTCTCTTTCAGAATGCTGAACTTGTTGTCTTAACGACACTACATCTATTGAAGGAGTTGAGGAAGGTCGGGATAAAAACAGTTTCTCTCAGATCGGACAACGCCGGTGAGTGTTTTGTATTGAATAATTTGTATTTTTGATATTTGTAGGAGCGTATCATTGCGCAACAACTATCAACTCTCTACCGTGGCTGTTTGAACAATCGGGAGTTACCATCTCCACATACACTTTCTCGGAAAGCCAAAATGGAAAAAGCGCTTCTGATCGCGACGCCAGCAGAGTGAAAAGAAAAGTGGAAAGCTACATCTCAAAAGGAAATGATATCACGACATCGAAAGAATTTTTTGATGCTTTGAAAAGCGACAAGCTTTTGAATGGAATGTCGGTTTATCATGGCTCTGTCAAAGTTTTGAAAAAAGGAAATTCAAAATGGCCAGGTATAAAGCGATTGAATCATTTCACGATTGAAGAAAATGGAATCCGTGGTCGTCGTTATGGTGGGATTGGAATGGGACAATTTGTTCAGAAGAAAGAATTGCATTCCATGGAAGGAACGTACACTTTTGAAGAAGCTGGCCATGTGGCAGCAAACATTGGTTCGGTGGAGGATGAAAGGAAACGAGTGAAGTCTGGAGATTCTTTATTTTGGTTTCGATCAAGCTGTCGTCAGACGGCAGTAACGACAAAAAAAAGAGCTTGCATTGCTGAATCCGATGATCTTTTCTTGGAAGCCGGTGAAAAATTCCCGACTATCGAACAACAAGAAATCGGAAAAATTTACTCTTGCCCGGAAATTGGATGTTCTTCTGAATTTCTCACTCACTACAACTTGGAGAAGCATTTGATTAGAGGGATCCACAAGACCACTCCCGAAAAATTGACTCTACGTGATGCCGCTTTCATGTTGTTTTCCAAAAACATTGAAGAAGTTCAATCTGATAGATCCTCCTCTCTTGTAGCAGACGCTTTGAATGAAATGACGGAGACCAGTGATGAAAACTCAATGGAAAAAGGATGGGCTCTTCCTCAAAAGACAATAAGAAAACCATTCGAAGCAAAAGTCAAAAAGTTCTTGGTTGACTGCTTTGAAGAAGGACTCGCTCAAAAACGACTGGATCCCAAAACAGTCGAAAAAAGAATGAAAACTATGAAAAATGCAGATGGGGCACTTCACTTTGAGGTCGACGAAATGAAAAACTTCCGGCAAATTGCTGGATTTTTCTCACGTGAGGCGGAAAAGAGGCGTTCAGCAGCTGGGAATCGGCACAGGCGATATCTACCATCAGAAGATGAAGCATACGAAGTGCCTGAGGAAGAGCACGACGATGCTGGCTGGATCAGATTCATGAAAGATGAGGCGTTTTTCATGGAAGCGGATGAAATTTTCCATGATGTTCTTAATGATCTAGATCCAGTGTTCGAATACACAAAATAATAAATTGGAGTAAAGTCATTTTTCTTGATGCTTTGAATAAATCGTGGAAAAAAATAACGGGAGGCAGCAGAATTGCGGCCAACCAGTTATGAATTCTTGTAACCCATACCCTGAAGTAAACATTTCTGATGAGAACTCACGTCCGGTAATATATTTTTTTCCAAAAAATGGGAAAAAAGTACCAAAACAGTAGAAAATGACAAAAATCGTGAAAAAAAATGACTGGTGGCAGCAGAACCGCAGCCAACCAGTTATGAATTCTTGTAACCCATACTCTGAAGTATAAAGTTCTGATGAGATCTCATTTCCCGTAATATAATTTTTTTCCACAATACGGAAATGAAACAATTTTTTTCCGAAAATCCAATTTTTTGGTCGGAAGGAAAAGAGATACAAAAATGCTCTCCACTACAAAAATGCTTCAAAAGTGACCGGTTATCGATTCCAGAAAAGAAATCGAGGTTATCTCAAAAAAGAAAAAAAATTTTTTTTCGAAACACCCCTACCATATCTCAACTCGAAGGGGGCGGAGCCTAATTCTGAATACGGTTTTGTACTTAGGGCATCACAAGTACCCATTATATAAAAAATCAGACCAATTGAAACAACTTTTTCAAACTGTGACTATGTGCAGTTGAGCTGTGGTCGAATCTCTCAGACATTGTCTCTTAATATCTCTAAAGCAATGAAGTAAACGATGCATTTTTACATGTTCTAAAGACGATGATTTCTGAAATGTTTGCAGTCTGGAATGTCTTAATTAAAGTGAAAACTCATTGTGCAACCACGAAATCCTTTATGGAAATAGGTTATGTCAGAGTGGCACGGTAGGTATCTGTCAATTGCTGTTCCCCTATAGAAGGTCACCTACAGCTCAATTGATGTTTTACCATTTAGTTGGGAATTCAAGGGTTGGCGTATCTAGTCCCTGAGATTTCACTCAAACTCTCGACATGATTTATCAATAACCGTTTTGTGATGAAAATGCAAAATTGTGGCAATGGAAATCGAAACGAAAATAGTTGCAGAGAAAACAAAACGATGAAAAGCCAACAGGGACATCTTGATGAAACGAGTAAATTGGATTTTACCGTAACCGTCGCAAAATAGAATTGCAAGAGAGGACGACGTTCTCTGAATCTGTCCATCAAACAAAAGAGCGTTTCGCATGCGCCAGAGCTTACGCAAAGTAGTGGCGCTATAATTGTGCCTCACCCTGTACATAGTCGATCCGTCATTCGCTAGTGTGGGAGCGGCTCACAGCTAACCATGCCTAGCGGTCCTGGGCGATGGTTGTCCATGAAGTAGTCAGTCGATTTCCTCGATATATTGAGACTTCTTTTCGTAGTGAGTCGGACCATCTCATGGGCTTGCCGTTTTTGGTCTCGAAGAATCCATTCTTGTATCAGTTTTGTCCATCTTCTGTCAGTTCTTCGCATAATGTGCCCAGCCCATCCCAACTTTTTCTTTTTCACTAGATTATAACCGGAAACAAAAGAAATTAGAAATTAAGAATAGCGTGTGAAAAATAAGAGACATAAAGGCAGGTATTGTCGAGTGTTTTTTCACATGTTCCTGTTCTTCACCCCCCGCAGTGCCACTATCTTCAACAATGTTCCTTCATTTCTTGATAACATTCTTTTTTCTTTTATTATATACCTGTGGAAAGTTCGCGGCTACGCCGCTGTTCTAGAACATTCTGTATATAAAATTATCCCAAATTAATTCGGTTGTATTGATTTACCTCAAACTTGGGTAATTTAACCATTTATTGAAAGTATAAGGATAAAATTAAAAATAAGATTAAAATTAAGAATAAGATTAAAATTAAGATTAAGATTAAGAGAAAGATTAAGATAAAGGTAAAGGCAAAGGTAAAGGTAAAGGTAAAGTCAAAGTCAAAGTCAAAGTTAAAGACAAAGATAAAAAGAGAAAATCCACCTGAAAGTAGAGTGGAAGAAAAATGAACAACAAGTTCAAATATGATATCGAGTCGTAAACAACTCGTTATCATAGTATGAGCAAGAAGGGGCGGGGCTTAGGAGGGGGCGGAGCGTGAGCGCGCATCTACAGTTACAATAACAATAACAAGATTTGCGCAAGAAAGTGAATAACAAATTCAAATATGATATCGAGTCGTAAACAACTCGATATCATAGGATGAGGAAGAAGGGGCGGGGCTTAGATGGAAAATGACTGGAAGTGCTCGTAATCGAGTACATTCTGGAATGTCTTAGATACGTTGGAAAACAATGTCTATCGAAGTTGTAGTTTTGCACATATGAAGTTGATTTTTGACATGTAATACACGGACATCCAGATTGTTATATCTGCAAAATGTTGACTGTTTCTATCGTTGTTAAGACCATTTTCTTAATTTTGTGTGTATAGTTCCACAGTATCCCAAGTACCCTGCGATTTCCTAAGTATATGGTTGCGGAGCGCTCGGGTGGCCATGACTCCATCCCGAATATCAAAGTAAAAGGCCCACGATCTTTTGAGTTATTCAAAGAAACGTCTTGGACAGACAGACGGAAAATAGGCGGAACTATTAGCTTAATAATACGTAGATTTAGCTTGAATTAAAGTTGCTTTGAAACTAATACCAAATGCGCACATTTTCATAAGAAAAAGCATATCTCTGTCGTTCGCCCATTTTAAGTTTTGAAAGATCCGAGGAGTGGTGTGGCCATTATGTGGATTATATGGATCACTGTATTTCCCAATCTCGGAAGAAAGGAATTACATTTCTTTTTACAAAAGTCTGAAAATTATTCAAAAAGATTTATTTGAGTTTTTACCGAAAGACAAACATTTTGAGGCCAATGATGAATGGCTACCGGTTTTTTGGCTACCTGATTAATGGCTACCTAAGGATTTATGTCTACTCCTAGACTTTTGGCTACTTTTCACCGTTGGATTTTTGGCTACTTTCGGATTAATGGCTACTCCTAAATTTTTGGATACTTTTCACCATTGGATTTTTGGCTACCTCAGAGTTTTAGCTACCCGAAAATTTTAGAGTCAGGAGAAGCCTTTTTTTTATTACAAACAAATACTTTTCAAATTAGTTAACAAAAAAACGTAACGTGTAAAAAATAACAAATACAACTAAAAACAAGAATCTCATGAACTTAAAAAATGTTGAGCAAATACGTGTTGACGTGTCGACTTGAAGGTCTATTTCTTCAAGGTCGTAAAGCCGAAATTTTCAAGAGTCAATTTTTTTTAATGTAAATTTCTCTCGTAAATTTAAAACTCGAGAAGAGTGTTCAACCTGATTTCTGTAACTGTGCTCTTTTGTTTATTATCCATTGGTGTAGAAGAGACCAATGGCGTACTCAGTGAAGCAATTGAAGACACAAATTCGTTCGTTGCATTGGATAGATTTACGAATGTTGATGAATTAGTTTCAATGCTACGAGGCGATGAATCGAACGATATCTTAACCATCTCAACTGGAGGCGGAAACAAATCATCAGAATCGATCGATTCTCGCATTTCTGAGTTATTTCGGCGATTTTCGAAAAGCAGGCTATCATCAGAAGTCTCATCGTAACGTCGTCCTCATTCCTGCTCCATTGGATCTCTTCCAGGGAGCAGGGGGAACTCAAACATAGGAGGTCACCTGGTTATTATTTTTGACGTTCAGACTTCAAAACAAATGTGAAAACGACGAAAAAAAAGAAAAATGGATAAAAGAAGAAATATTTTATTTCCCGAAACTTTTTTTGAAATTGGGAATTTTTTGCAGTCGAGTACTTTAACTATAATGTTTTCATAATACCACAAATAACATATATTCTTGTGCTTTTTTCTTTCATACCAGAACCTCGTTTGAAACTAAAAAATCGTCTTGTCTTCTCCTGACTCTAAAATTCTCGGGTAGCTAAAACTCTGAGGTAGCCAAAAATCCAATGGTGAAAAGTAGCCAAAAATCTAGGAGTAGCCATTAATCCGAAAGTAGCCAAAAATCCAACGGTGAAAAGTAGCCAAAAATCTAGGAGTAGACATAAATCCTTAGGTAGCCATTAATCAGGTAGCCAAAAAACCGGTAGCCATTCATCATTGGCCACATTTTGATTATTAGATTATCCTTCCAGGATTTCATCAGAAAAAAAAGGACTATAAATTGGCATCTCACTCCCAGAAAATTGCTTTGAAAACTGATGGCCGTGGCTGAGAAACACAGGGCACAAGATTTTCCCAAATAAATCTCCTAAGGTATCTCAGAAAGGACGCGTTTGGATGCGGCTTAATAAATATTTTAATTTGACCCTTTTAACATTTCATTTTTAAAACCGATTCAGTAGCGTGTGTAATGGTTTTTATTCATTCTTTAGAAATTTCCAGAATTTGGTACCATCGGAATTTGAAAATTATTTCTTCCTCAAATCTCCCGAAAGGTTTTCCGAAATCTTTTCTTTTTTAATTTGAAGGCTCTTATTGTTTTTCATAGAAGTGGTTATATCCAATAGGTTCAGAAGCTTTTTTTATGTTTAGGAATAGTTTGCTTCCCTTTTATAATGCGAAAAAATGTTCCGAGCATCGCAATCAGATTTATGCAACTTTGTTCTTGAGCTGCCACGTAGAAGGCTGATTTGCTGTGTCATTTAAGTGGAATTGAAAATTACAGCATTCGATGTTGTATGTACAACTTTTTCAAATGTTAGTCACATCGCCAACTAGCATTCATTAAGCACTGTGTTAAGCACAGCATTCATTAAGCAATCTTAATGTTAACAGTTTCGTAATCATTTCATATTATCTTATTTTGCCCGTTTATCCACTTATCTGTCCTTATTTTCATTTTCTGTTCACAATATCATTTTGAATTTAGAGTTTTGATAATTAGGCCACGAACGAATTGATAGTTCCGTGTTATATTTAATAATTGCCCGCTCCTTCGAGTGTTGTAGTCACGAAATCAAGCTGATACGGCAAAATTTAAACAATTTGCAATGATTATTTGGAAGGCTTCGTTTTTCTTTTTCTTCTACCGCTTTATGTCAGATATACAAGGAAATATTTGTTTTCACTAGGAAAATGAATGACGGGTATCAGACAGATAAAATGAAAAATTGCGAATTGCACTGTTTGAAGCACAAAAGAATCAATCCAAAATTTTCGTAATTTTCTTCACCACTCCCTGGCATTTAAGCGCGTCAAATGGGTACGCTTTCATTAAATACGACGGCCGTGGCCGTCTTTCTGCTTTCTCTGCCAGTACAGTAGACAATATTTTTTTTTACACCGATGAAACACGGCCATTTTTCGGGACGGTCAATGCATTATTTTACTTTCGACAAATACGAGTTTAAAGAAGATTCGCAGAGGAAACAGTATGACATTGGCTTATTACTAAGATTTTTCGAGCTGAGAAGTTGAATTCGTATCACAGCGTAATCCATTAAATACTTAACCGCCACTCCGTGCAAAGCAGTATCCAGAGAAACCGACAGCGGCCGTCATATTAAACGCATACGCTTTATCGCCTGCTGAGTCTAAATGATGCACTGTGGACTAGTACACATTCTGTTTTTTAGCCTCGACCTGTTTTCATAGAATGTCTCCACCGCACCCGAGAGATCCCTCCACTGCTGCAAATTACGATCAGGTCTGAGAATTTCAAATTCGTAATGCATCCTTTTTTAGGTAACCGTTTCTCACTATGCCCTCAAATGGGCAATTGATTTCGATAAGAAGCGCATCGCTGGAGATGTTCGCATTGAACTTAATGTTCAACAAGCAACTAGTGTTATTATTTTGGACTCCCGTGATCTGACCGTTCAATCCGTCTCGGTGACTGTGAATGGAGTACTGAAAACATCCCATTTCAAGTTTGAGAGTAATCAAGCCTTAGGACAAAAGCTGGTTATTTCCACAGAGAAATTGAATACTGATGACAAAGTGATTCTGGAAATCAAGTATGAATCGAGCAATAATGCAGCTGCTCTTCAATTTTTGAATGCCGAGCAAACCACAGATAAAGTTGTAAGTAATTTTATTTACTGTTCCGAACAGGCATGGCTCTGTTACCGTGGTAAGCATTGCAGAATTGCGCTATTGCTCAATATGTTTTGTTTGAAAGTGCATGCTACTACGAACATAGTGACAATAAAAACCAACGTATTATTGCGCTATTCGAGATAATTTTTATAATAAATACGTAGAATAATTTTGCGAATCCGGACATGGAAAATATGTGAATAAGAGGTATTGTATCAGTGATGTCCCCGCGTTGGTGTTTCGCGACATATTGAAGAGACTAGAATACAGGCGCTTTCTCCAAAACTTGGCAAAAAATGCTCCAATGGACTTGAGAATTCATATTATATAAGATATCAATATAAAAATAAATTTAAGTGTAATGCACTGCATCTAAAAATTAATAACACTTAAAAAAACCATATCCTTCAGTACTAAAATTTTGTCAGTGTTATATAGCAAGTCTTCGTTTTAAGAAATGTTCAGACTTTCTTATTTTTGAAAATTAATTTGAGCATTTGCATGATATTTCTTACTCTCTAGTGAAAAATTATATTCGTATTTAACTGTAATAATTAATCAATAAATCGGTTTCTTATTAAAATTTTTTAACCCAAGAATCCAAAAATTTCAATGGAAATCATCGGCCGTTTCAATATATAGGGTTTCCCTGTTGAAAATATAAGTAAAGAGCAAATTAAATACTCTTCGCTGCACGAATTTTCTTCAAAGCCTTATGAATCAGAAGTAAAATAATTTTCTCCCCTTTTCTTTCGCCAAAAAGGGAAAATTTCTGAAAAATTTTGTTCCTATAACAGCTACCAGCGGAAAGTTCGCGGCTACGCCGCGACTTCCACTGGCTTCCACTGGCTTTCGTTTAGAAATAATTGTAGGCGTTCTGCTTTTCCACTTGTTAGTAAAACAATTTATTAGCAGAACGTCAAAAACCAAATAAGATTTACATCCCGTGCCGTATCCCAACTACCCTACAACCTCCTAAATAAATGAATGTGAAGCGCTCTGGTGGTCATGACTCCATCCCGAAAATCAAAGTAAAAGACCTACGATCTTTTGAGTTATTCAATGAAACGTCTTGGACAGAGTAACAGACAGACAGAACTATTCGCTTAATAATAAGTAGATAGTGATGTTCCAAAAACGTTGGAAAACAATGTCCATAAAAATTGTAGTTTTAATGATATCAAGCTGATTTTTTGCATGTGATATACGGACATGCTAACTGATATTTCAGCAAAATTTTGGTTTTTTTAATCGATTTTAAGACAGTTTTGTACAATTTGGGTGTACGGTTCTACAGTATCCCTAGTACCCTACGAACTCTTAAGTATATGGTTTCGAAGCGCTCGGATGGTCATGACTCCATCCCGAAAATCAAAGTAAAAGACCTACGATCTTTTGAGTTATTCAATGAAACGTCTTGGACAGAGTAACAGACAGACAGAACTATTCGCTTAATAATAAATAGATTATAAATAGGCGCATAAATTCATACGATTCACCAACGTCTGCAATCAGCATTCCTTTCTGAAAAAGCTCGGAAATGTATATGCAACGGCCCTTTCTTTACAAGTATGTTGAAAAATATACTATAAAAATATAATAGTTGAGTTGAAAAATATTTTAAAAAGATATTAATTTCAGGCGCCATACTTGTTCTCCCAATGCCAAGCTATTAATGCTCGTTCTATTGTTCCTTGTATGGATACTCCATCTGTCAAGAGCACCTATGAAGCGGAAGTTGTTGTACCAAATGGGCTAACATGTCTGATGTCAGCTATAGGTCAAGGATCGAGGCCTTCGGAATGTGGAAATCATACTATATTTTTATTCAAACAACCAGTTGCAATCCCTTCTTACCTTCTAGCTATCGTCGTTGGCTGTTTGAAACGGAAGGAAATCAGTAAGCGATGTGCGGTTTGGGCTGAACCCTCACAAGCTGAAGCTTCTTACTACGAATTTGCTGAAACGGAAAAGATTTTGAAAGTGGCCGAAGAAGTTGCAGGCTTATATGTCTGGGGTAGATACGATTTAGTTGTACTGCCTGCAACATTTCCGTTTGGAGGAATGGAGAATCCTTGTCTTACTTTTATCACACCTACGCTTTTAGCTGGTGATCGTAGTCTAGTCAATGTCATTGCACATGAAATATCACACAGTTGGACTGGAAATCTTGTAACCAATTTTTCCTGGGAGCACTTCTGGCTCAATGAGGGATTCACCGTTTTTCTCGAAAGGAAAATTCATGGAAGGATGCATGGAGAATTGGAAAGACAATTTGAAAGCGAACTTGGATTTGAGGAGGCTCTCGTTCGTACGGTCAATGATGTTTTTGGACCTGATCATGAGTACACAAAGCTTGTTCAAAACCTCGGGAGTGCTGATCCAGATGATGCATTTTCATCGGTTCCGTACGAAAAAGGGTCGGCTTTACTGTTCACCATTGAGAAAGTGCTAGGTGATGTACCACGTTTTGAGCAGTTCTTGAGGGACTACATTAAAAAGTATGCTTATAAAACGGTCTCGACAGAAGAATGGAAAGAATATCTTTATGAGTCTTTCGTAGACAAGAAGGTTATTCTTGATAACATCGATTGGAACCTTTGGCTTCACAAATCAGGACTTCCTCCCAAACCAAATTATGACTCCACACTGATGCAAGCTTGTAAGAAATTAGCTGCTAGTTGGACAGAAGGCTCTGAGCCACCCACTGATGGAGAAGTATTCGCAAAAATGTCCAATTCCCAGAAGCTAGCGGTTATCAATGAGATCAGAGTAAAGAAGAGCACCTTCAAGGATCGAATGCCTCAATTAACGGCTACCTATAAATTGGATAAGGCGAAGAATGCAGAACTGAAGTTCTCATGGCTCATGCTGGGACTGGAAACTAGATGGAACCCAATTATAGATTCTAGTTTATGTTTTGCCTTGGCGGTCGGTAGAATGAAGTACTGTAAGCCGGTTTACAGGTAATACTGAAATGCTAGATATCCTATGTTGACGAGTGATAACTTCAGATCACTGTTCGAGTGGAGTGTAACTCGTGAACGCGCCATTTCGCAGTTCAGGAACAACATACCAAACATGCATCCCATCACTGTGAAAGCTATTCAAAGCCTTCTGAAATAAAAGTGCAGTGTGCAATTTGAAAATCCATAATTTTTCATTATTGATTTGTTTTCTATTTAGCAAATATTTATTTTTAAAAGTAAACATCTAATAATTTGTACCCGAATTATTCACTTCTGCTCCCGCATTTTTTGCATATCGTAGTCAGCCCAGTCATATTTGCATTTGTAAGGCATAAATCGTTCTGGAACACCTTTCAGTCGCAGTAAACGCATTTCTTTCCATTGATCATAATCTTTCTGAGAATCTCTGTAATTGGAAATTTGAAATAATGACGCTGAGAAATTGCGGTACGACGGATTCGAGATGTTCAAAATGGGCCTGTTTCGTGGCAGAACCAGGCTTTTATATTAAGAATTTTTTGAAGTACGATACAACGGACCCTATCAAGTCTAGTTTAATCTTTAAATATTTGTTTCAAGAAAGATTTTCTGTGGTACTACCTTGCAAACTGAAATTTAGCAGTAACAATAGGCTTGGTAAAGTATATTTAACTGCACTGAGAGGTCGAAAACGGGGTTGCTTCAACTACACAAGTTCAACTCTGGCCTAACTCTGCCGTAGAGCAGGTTCGGTTTCGAAAATTTCGAAAAATATAAATAGCCGTAAAAATAAATACCTCACGCTCAAAAGAACGGAGCAAGGAATCGACAGCATACTTAGCATATACGCCATTTTGGCCCGCCCTGTAACCCCATATACGAACATATTCGTTAGCACGAAGTTTGTGAACATCGAAATTCCAGTTTGTGTGAAACCTGGATCGGGATTCTGAAAAATTAATGAATTAATTTATGTAATTTCTGCAAAAAATATTTTATTACCTTGAAAAAACCAAAAAGTCTCGTATTCTGGAGAGGTGGATTTTCGTCGTCTTCAATAGAAGTACTCATTTATTGCTTTAAAAATAAAACTATTAATGGTGAAATAATGCATTCGTCTTAAATTAGAAATGTCATGCAAACGAGAAATAAGAGATGAATGAGAAAAGCGAGAGTGGGGAGAATAGTGGTCGCATGGAGGCACAGCAATGTATTTGATTCTTGAAACATGGCTCTCCCCATTTTTTCAAACTTGTTACTGGCCGGCCCTGTCGATCTTATTGACGAGGTAATTTTTCAAAAAAAAAATCAGAAAACTGCTTAGTATACGCAAAAATCATGGTCGGCGGAGCATGAAGTGTAACCTGCCGCATTACCTACATTGCAATCAGTTTTGCCCTTTTCTATTGCCCGAATTTAGGCTGTTTCCTAGTAGACCAAGTTTCAACGAAGAACCCTTTATGTTGGAGATTGTTAAATGCTTAAACTCTGGAATTGAGAAAAACAGACTCAAAGAATATTAAGAAATCATAGTTGAGCAAGACAATTCGTGACAGCTAGGGTACAGTGTATAGCTAAAACAGTTCATTTAATTACATGAATGGGTTCTTAACAGAATTACTTTTTTATTATACTGCAAAAAGGTTCACGCCAGTGCTACTTTTTCGAAAGAATTGATTCTTAATTGCAATCGCCGATTTCGGGAATATTTAACAAATTTTTTGATGCGCACGTCTATTCACACAGAAGATTTCCCATGCTATTTACATGCGCTTTTAATTTTTGCAGTACGTGTTTTTTGTGACTTCCGAAATGGGAAAGCACGCTTAATTTTAGTAAAAGAAATAAGACGGCAAGATAAGCTCATCGAATGATTGCAAAAAGATCAAAGCATTTGAAAAAGGCATGTAGGTGATTTTTTCAAAAAATGCATAATTTCTCTAATTCGAAGCTCGACATTTCTACAGATTAAATCCTTAAAGAGGGTTTACTCGAATGAACGCATTCACGAGAAAAACAGAAGGTTGTGATGTAAACGGTACCAGCAATGAAAATTATCGGAAAAAAATAAGGAAACACAAACCAACAATTTTTTAAAATTTTATTTGACCATTACTCTCAAAATGATCCGTCAAAAATATTTCTTTCAGATTGGAATTTCGTTGATATTTCGGGAACTCGAAAAATTATGAATAGCGAAGTGCGATTATCGAAACTCTGCCTTCTTCTGACAGATGGGATTACCTTTTTTCCTCTTCCGAATAAATGTGGGAAACGATACAGGGTTTTGCCAGCTAGTTCTGCATAAATGAAGCGCATTTTTTTCGTCATGACTAAATGCAGTTTCTTCTTTTTTTTCATTATTTTTTGTCAGGGATCTATTTTCTTATTGTTTCTGCTCTCTTTTTTTCTCAATATTTTGTTGTGTTCAGTTTGTATTTTCCTTATTACATCCTTCTTTATTTTCATACAGTGCTTAGTTTTCTTTTACTTAAATAAGATATTAAAGTGCTGCAGAAATGTTTTAAAACTATTGCTGCGTTGCAAAGGGGTGCCGAAAAAAAATGAGATTTCGGTCTCGATTAAAAACAAGCTGACTTTAGAAGCCTCGGAAGAAATTAAGTAAATTTCAGAAAAATCTAATACGCGTTCACAATTAGACAAAATAACTATTTAGCTAATTAGATTTGCAAGAATTTGGAAGAACAGATGAAGAGTGCGTCAGCAGGGCTACTGACGCACATTCTGTATTACTTTTTTTTCGAATTATTCATTGTTTTTCTTTTTTTTTGAATGCTCTGCTCATATGACCACTACAATTTTTGTGATGAAATAGGTTTTTAAAAATAAGAGTGTAATAGATAGGCACAAATTATAAACTACAAAAAAAAACAATCAGCCTTTAATTTTTCTCAAAACTTGGTCATATATCGTTAGAAGGCATATGATAATCTTCGAACTTCGTCTTATCGAATAAAAGCATTAATTTTAGAAAGATTTTGAAAATTTATTCAGGGGGACAACATTCCTTTACAAAACATGAAAATATCGATTCTTCCGTGAACTCACTATTAATATTTATCAGGAAATTGTGAATTGGAAATATGAATGCAAACAAAAAAACAAATGAAGAGGACTCATTTAAAAATTATTAGAAAAGGCTGATGATACAAATAAGAAATTGAAAAATAAAACGAATATAGATAATAATTTAAGACAGGGATAAGGACTAAATTAAATAGCAAGATGGTATTATCGCCGTAAAAAAGTTCCGACATTTTTTCGAGTCGGGATTTGAATTTAGAGGCTCCGCCCATATATCGCGCATAGCAAATGCGCTGCAACGATGATGAATGGGCGGAGCCTCTAAATTCAAATCCCGACTCGAAAAAATGTCGGAACTTTTTTACGACGATAATATAGGACTCACTTTCAGATACTTAAATGCTCTGACCGGATTCGTAAACCTGGACTCAAACTTTCTAATATGGTCTGATTTTTTAAAAATATTTTCCAATTTTCTAGTTAGACTAGAAACATTTTGTATGAGGGAACGTTTTTAGAGCTAAAAATTTGCAAATTGGCTTATGCGCCTTTAAACATGGCAATATGCATTTTTCCATTAAGAAAGTGTTCTTTTGACAAAAGCAACTTATTTAGAAGGTATGATATATAATATATAATAATATATAAAATCACATCTTAAATTATACTCCCTCTAAAACTGGTAAAGATTGAAAGAATTGTAAACGATAAAAAATTGAAAATGCTGTGCAAAACGAGGAGACAGAGAGACACGCCGCAGACAGAGAGAGAGACCACGAGCTAGTTCGCTCTATCTGGAATTGCAATTTATTTTCAAGAGAAAGACGATCTGTATTTGCTCTCAAGTGAACTATGGCCATTTTTTTCGAACTTGGAATTGGGATTAGCGAAATTGGAACAAATTAGGAAATTTTTTGATAAGCTATTTTCCGCAACGACACTCCGCTCGTACGCTGAAATCCAGATAGAGTTTTCGTTCGTCGAAGTTTTAATAATTTTTTATGAACCTTCACGACCATGAAGAGCTTTATACAACATCAATTAATTTTCAAGAAAAGGTAGTCATGTTTGAAAACAGTTTCCTGAATTTTTTGTGAGCGTTTTAGATGTTTCATGTTCTGGAGAAGCTTAGCATAACTGCCGTGTGTGCATAAATTCTACGATTCTCACCAACATTCATATGGTTTACTCATATACTTTTCGAAAACTTCCGTAAAATTCTCTTCCAACCATAAACCTCCTCTAGAAACGGCGCTAATGTCAACGTCTTCAAGTTATGCCAAGTTCGGCGTTGTCTTCTGTATCTACGTGGCCTATGTATTGTTTCGCCGGCTTCCCATAGCCTTGCTTCCGCAAATTCGGACAGAAATTCCAGTTTCAAATGATGCCATTGGTAAGTTGAAAGCAGACGCGCGCATGCATATTCTGAAAGACTTTGGAATCTCTTATTCACTTTATCATTAATCATTTCTCCCATACATCGTCTTTTATGTACTGCTTTGTCTTGTTTCACCTTATCTTTTCCTTTTCGTGAGCTTTTTCTGGTGAAGCAGCTCTCTGTTTTCTGGTCCGCTACGAATGCGAACTCAAAGATGGTTGGATATAACCCGGAGGCCATAAATGAGCCGCTCACATCCGCGGAGTACAGCGAGGCAGGACTTGCAAGTGGAATTGTCACTCGAATGATTATTCAACCACTCGATGTTCTCAAAATTCGTTTCCAGCTTCAAGAAGAGCCAATTCGTGGCAGAAAGTCTGGAAAATACAAAGTATAATTAGATCCTTGAAATTATCATTCTGTAATTCATCTATTTTTCAGGGGGTAATGCAGTCGATATTCCTAATCACACGCGAAGAAGGTGCCCATGCTTTCTGGAAAGGACACATACCAGCTCAAGGATTGTCTGCCACATATGGACTCGTTCAGTTTTCTTCATTTGAATGGCTCTCTCGCCAAGCAGCTAAATTTATTGCTGCTGATGATCAGAGTGTTAGATCTACATCTGATTTTGTATGCGGAGCACTGAGTGGATGTCTTGCGATGACTGCGGTATATTTTCACATAACGTCATACAAAAAAAAATACAATCTAGGCAATGCCGTTGGATGTCATACGCACACGCCTAGTGGCGCAGAAGTCTGGACATGTAGTTTATAAAGGAACTACTCACGCAATAAAATACATTTTTGAAAAGGAAGGGATTCCAGGCTATTTCCGTGGCTGGGTTCCGAGCGTGGTGCAGATTGCCCCCTTTACAGGAATGCAGTTTTCATTATACAACTGCTTCATGGATTTATGGCCATTTTCTGGATATGACTCAACCGGGGCCCTTTTTAGCGGAGCTATGGCAGGAACGGCGGCAAAAACTGTGGGTAAAAATTTATGAGAGATGTTAAAAAATGGTATTTTTATCGAAAAAATTTTATTAGCATTAATAGTGATAATAATGACAATTCCGTAGAGTTAAGAACCAAAATTATTCGTTACTTCAGGTGCTCTATCCTCTTGATATGGTCCGCCACCGGTTGCAAATGAATGGATTCGAACGAGCGGGTTTCGGAAAAACAAGTAACTACAGCCAGGGTCTATTTAAGACTTGCGTGATGGTTGTGCAAAACGAAAGCTGGTATGGATTATTCAAAGGGCTGTGGCCCAGCCAGATAAAAGCAGCTGCCAACTCAGGATGTGCCTTCTTATTCTACGAAATGTTCTGTAATCTCATTAGAAGAAGTAAAAACTCAGATGATGACGGGAATCTGATTTGAGTGCGGTTACCCTGTCACTTGTATAATTAATCAGCTAGCTACTAGGACTTGATACTTTTACACATTTTCATAGTATTTGTTCGATTTTGTTTATAGTTTATTGTTTACCTTATACATATTGTTGCCTTTCCCTCTACCAATTAAGGACAGGTTGTATTAAATTCTTTTACGGTATACAGTTTTTCCACAAATCCTTCTGATATTATTATTATTATACATTCATTCAATATACATTCATTCCTTAACCTTTCTAAAAAAATTGCGCGGCAGTAGTTTTTCATATTTTTTATGGAGAATTGTAATATTTCTTCGATCTCATTGCTTGCGTATTGAGGAAGTGACGAGGCACGCCTATTCCTATTTTTCAACTCCCTTCGGTGGGAAAATGAGAGTAGACTTATCTCACGACTACCGAAGTACACAGACAGCGATGTCGAAAGAAAATTATCTTGTCAACGTATCACTAATTTTAGGTAGAATAGTTTCCATTCATGCTGCTGCATGCACCGTCAGTAAACTTGTATTCGGAACAGCATCTGACCGAACTTCAAATTCTCGATTACTTATCGGCGGTCTTCTTTTATGCTGCACATCCTCAATATTTCTAGGTAAACAACATTTCCTATCCCACGGAAAAGTGAAATATAATCTTAGCTTTCGCCAATGTAATTTGGCAATTTGATATTGTGATGGCAATGATTGGTGCCGTTCAAGGAGCTGGTTGGATTCCAGCTACTAAACTTATCGGAACAGTGAGAGACAATTAAATTATTACTGTGATAATGTTTTTTAATTGCAGTGGTTTAGTAATTCTTCCTACGCTACAATGTTCTCACTTCTCGGATGTGGCAGTACAGTCGCTGGAATTTTACTACCATTATTCAAAATATTATATTGGAGGACTACCGAGTTAACTCTCGCCCTTTTTATGATAATGTTTGCCATTCTCTGCAAAAAATGGATCATATCAGAAGATTCTATTGTGAAAAGAATCAAATCAGCTGAGGAAAATGGTCTGCAGCAAAACCAGCAAATTCGAATCCGACTGTTAATCGGAAGCCCCATTATATGGCATATCGCTTTCATCTACTTTTTCTCGATGGAAATGAGAACTATTTGTGAAACCTGGATGCCATTGTATTTGAACGAAAGACATGCATCATCTAACGTTTTTCAATTCTTTTATGAAATAGGAGGACTGATGGGAACTATATTGAGTGGAATCTTGCTAGACAAGCTAGCTGAAAGAATGGGCGTTGATTCTTCACGACGATTTCTTGGAGTTTTTTTCACTATCGCTATGATGCTAATTTCAATGGGAATATTCACATTTAATCTTTCATCCATTTTCGGTTTTCTAGTTGGATTTTTTGTCAATGGTTCTATCAATATATGGTGTCTTATCGGGTCCCAAGCATGCGACAAAAGTGTGGCAGGAACTGCATCCGCATTCATCAGTTTTATTGCGTCAGGTATGCCTAAATGCTGGTAGAGGCATGGTCTCTCACATCCCAGTAAGAATTATCGGTCTCAAAAAAGACGCTTAAAATCCTGCGAACGCAACTTCCTCCAACTTCCAGAATTCTCTGTTCAAGAAAAATTCTTTTGGTATTGTTCGTGAAATTTCTGTAAGATACACAGATGTTAAAATACAAAATATTAAATTTCAAATATAGAAATTCTCTAATCCTTAGCAAATTTACTTCACTATTGTGACCGCTAGGATTCTCTATCGTAAAAAATTTAAGTAACGCTGGCAGTCCGTGGAAACTTGAACAAATCATTTTTTGTCAGATTAACTTTAACTGCTAACTGCCCATTGATATTCTAAAAAATATATGATTTTTTCTCAAAGAATATACACATATAATTCGCAGACCTACCTAGTTTAATTCTTCTTTTTACAGTTGGTTCGGTTATTGCTGGTACACCATTCGCTTATCTCATCGATCATTTTTCATTTCACGTTTTCACCATTCTTTTTATAATACAAATTGCTTTCGTTCTCTTGATATCCAGCTTTAGGATTCCTCTCAGGATGGAAGACATCCACTTCAAATCTAAATCCAATTAATTCTCTAATGACTCGCTTATTGCAATTATCAAATGCTCACTAATCTTTATTTGCTCTTAATTTATCTATTTTTCCTTTTCGTTCACTCATTTTTTATTTTCAAGTATCTTGAGTTTACACATAAACTTTTCGATGCTCGGCAATGTTAATTGAATGATGCTCAGCCGGTTCGCTGTTCAAGTCCCAAATAATATTGGCTTCCATTTGGGCGAAATTTCGCCCGTCTTGAATTCGTCTGATGCATAGATAGGTATTGTGTTGGTAAACATGCATTTTGACGCACAAGTTGTATTTTATTTAATGGAGGTGCATAAATAATTATTATTTCTGTGGCAAGCGAGAAAAAATAAGAGTTTACTCAAAAAAACGCAAATAATTTCAATAATTGGTGATTTTATGAAAAATAACATCAGAAAAACAACAAACAATTTTTTTTTTTGAAAAAGAACAAATAACCAACAAAAAACATTCCGGGCCCATCTGTCACATCGAAAGACTCTTTCAGATTGATTCCGAAGAAATTACACAGTAGACTTGACCTGCGGTTGTCGACAATCTTGGAAATCTTTCTGTGTTTCTCCCAAAAAAGTATCGGATGTATTGTGGTGTCTTGGGGCAGGAAAACTGAAGGTAAATAATCATTCAGTTCCACGTCGGAAGTGGTTTTCTCAGCTGGCGCATCATACAAATCGTTAAATTGTGGTACAAGATTTTAACATTTTTTTCTTCACTTTGAAAGGTGTCTTTTTCACAACACCTTTGCAACCAAGGATAGAGAGGCGAAATTAGATTATATTTAAAATTTTATAAAAAAAAACATTAGTTAAGTTAAGCTAAAAATAATGTTAATTTTTCATCGTTTAAAAGTATTAAGTGCAGCCCGCAATAGTTCGTCTATGTCGATTGATTGATCCTGAAAAGTAGAGTTTGCAAAATTACACAATTATTCATCTCTCACATTATCTTTTATTTCGTTAAGAACTTCATTGATCTCTCGTTTGAAATTGTAAGATTTTGTACTATAAGCTGCCAAGCTTTCCATGCTGATCACCATGTTTTTTAAGCGGGTCTTCTTATCTTCGTACTCTTCAAGTGATAGTCGACTTCTATAAGTTTAAATTCCTCGATCAATCTGTGAAAATAACGAACCTCTTGCCGGAGCATTCAGGAGAAGATGAACCATAGCTATGCTCGAGTGGTATATAACTACTGCCTGAAGTTGGAATATGATTATAGCGGCGATAATGAGATGATCCCGCATTTCGGTCGAGCTGCTTAACTGTTGCCTTGACATCCTTAATCTCTTCAAAAACCACTCTGCTGGTTTCCTCAATTGTAGTACTGATCATCTCTTTCAACGACTCGAAAAAGTTTCCTACTGGAATCGATATGAATTCTCCTGGATTAGAAAAGTTTTCTGTTTCTGGTTCTGGCCATTCATTTGGCTCGAAATCTGTCATTCCTCCTGTGTGATGTCGTAGAACATCTTCTACTGAAGATTCAGCTAGCAAATTATTAGGTTTTTCTTCGATGAATTCTTGACTAGTATGCTGAACCGGTGTAAGAAGTTCTGCTGTGACATCTGGCTTTACTTGTCTCGCACGGTCAATAATTTTCGAAAGGGAATTTCGAGATCCTGAAAATCATTCGTTTAAGTTACCTAACGCCGGCATATCTGCACCTGAAACTGGAAAACATAGAGTAGATTGAACTTCCTGAATAAGCTCCTTTTTTTCGATATTTTTTAACATTCCTTTTTTCAGCCACATCTGTTCTTTCTCTATTTTTTCTTTTTCAGTTCTTTCTTTTTCCACCTTTGCATTCTCCTCTTTCTCCTTTTCGACATCAAACTCGAGTTCGAAACCTTCAAAATTGTCGTCTGATGTGAAGGTGGTATCACTAGTTCTACTTTTCTCGCTTCTGAAGTATTATCTTAATTAGGATCTGATCACCAAACATACTTAAGAGTAGCAAGAGCAGAATTCAATAGCATATCGTTCATGGTACCAGCGGAGAGTCTGTTTCGCTTCGATGACGACACGATATCGCCGCATTTACTGTAAAGTCTTGCAATTGAATGCATATTTAACACAATTTTCAGCTACCTGAAAAGTCTCTCAACTACAGCTGATGACTGTGGTGGGCTTAGCGAATGACGAGCTAACATCAGTAAACTGGGAAACCGATTGCCGTAGGCCCTCCAGAAATCGAGTGGTGAACTTTTTCGAGAAGGTCTTCCGGATAGAACAGTCGCTTTGTAATTAGCAATCTGACTCTGAAAAGATTCTGACTGGACTGGTGCAAAAATTAGTGAGCGTTACCTTAACTGAATCTGTGCACTGTAGAGTCTCTTGTGAGTCTAGAAAATCTGACACAACGTCATATTCATCATCGTCAAAGTGGCGTTTTCTTGGTGGTTCACCGGAAACACTGTCATCCGAGATGTAACAAATTGACTCTAAACTTGTTTCAATCCAAATTATTATTTTACGATTGCGTTTATTACCACAGTAGTTAATAACAGAACTTTCGATATCATCCCAAGTCGTATCAACAAGAACATCTTCATAATATGCAAATCGGGCGTCGCAATATATGGCAAAAAGGATCATTTCGTTCGACAAATACGATAAAAATCTAAAAATCATATATTTTTCGAAGTATTTCGATTTGAACGTTATACCTTTTCTTTGTCTCATTGAACAGAGTCGATACTACGTGGCAACATGTTTGCTCCTTTTTGGCACTGATGAATTTGTAAAGACTTGCATATTGGATTATGATTTCCGAGGAAAAAGTGTTATCCGCTTCAGCTTTAGTGATGGCAACAAGGTACGGAGACGCTACAGCGACGAACATATCCAATTTTTCTCTCTCTTCATCTGTCAACAGAAATTCATGAAACATTCCGGTGGAAAGAATGCAGTCGTACTGAAATTTTACAGTTTAAAAAGAATAACGCCGATTACGTACATGTGCCTTGAAGTTTTGAGCTATGAAAACAGCGGCTCCCCAGCGCGTGCTTGAGAAAGGGAGAGGCAGTGCTTTTTTGATGTTCCATTTATGTGACAATCTGAATTTAAACATTTTGAAAAAGTCTTCTTTTGATTACCCACTCTCTTAACAAATCGTGATCTTGTTGCGAACGAGACAAATGTTCAGCAAACTTCAGAATTTTGTCGAATACGGATGACATCGTTTTTTGTTGAGAAGCAGCTTTGACGATGAGAGCGAGTGAATGAGCAGCGCAAGGCAAGCTGAAATTTTTCGTTTTACATATCGGTTCGGAAGTTTCTTCAATTCTTACTGATATTTTGAATTTTGTTCAAAGAAACTGGTCAAGTTTGAAGCAGCATTAGTAATTCCTCCGATCAAATTGGCAAAATCGATCTTATAGTTTTGTAAAATCTCTGACAATAGTTGACCAACGTTTGCAGATGTTGCTGTTTTATCTATTGTTTTAGTTCCGAGGAACTGAAATTCATGATCGAAAATATATGTAAACGTCGTGACAACTTACGATTTTCTTTTTCTCCATATTAGTATCGATAAAATAGATGAAAAATGCATAAATTGACACAGACTCATGTTTTTTTGTCCAACCATCCATCGTTATATAAAATTTCTGAAAATTTTGAATTATTTTCATTCTTTTCGCGTTCGTAATATTACTTCCATTCCTCGTATTTTCAACATTACTTCTTTTTTGTAATTCTGTGAATTATTTTTAAGTCGCGACACGATTTGTTCAGGGCTGAGCACTTTGTAGTTTGCATCTAGGCTGCGGCAAAATTCTAGAAACCATTCGTCCTTAGCAAATCGAAAGGGAACATTTGACGAGCAAAGTGCACTGAAAAAACGCATAACATTAACTTCAGAGTCAGAAGAACTTACAACACAAGACTTCTATTGGCATTCTCGTGAAGATTCTTTTTATCCAAAGTCGGCAAATTAGAAATGCTTCTTTTCTTATTTTGCATATCTTGTAGTTCGGCGGCGTGATTTCCTTGGATGTGCTGATTCATGCATGTTGTTGAATTGTTCCATTTATAGTTTCGGTGGCATATCCGGCATCGTACTTTCGTTTCATTTTCAACTTTATCGAAAAAGTTCCAAGCATCTGACATTGTTGTTCGCATCGCTTGAAATTTTATCGATATTTCTGGAAAAAAGCGTTTCGATTCAAGAGTAAACAACAAAAAAACAACACTTCCGATTAGTGTGTCGTGTCGATTTTGGAATTGATCGATTCAATCGATTCAATTTGATTCGAATCGCGATTGAATTGTAAAATAAATTATAAAATTATAAATTGTAAAATCGAATCGAATCGATTGTTGTCGTGTTCATCGAATTATATCGAATCAGCAAAAATAATGCAAATGCGCTCTACCGAACAATGCTTTTGGCGGCAGCATAAAACCATATTTTTAACTGCTTTTTTTGTGAATTGCATTTTTCAAAGGATTTCTTTGATTTCTCTATAATTTTTAAAATTTTTATTTGTTAATAACAAGATAAATAAAAATTTTAACAAAAGGATCATCGTTTCAAGAAGGAATTAATTGATCCCCAATGCAGCCAGCTGCCAGTGTAATAACAAAAAAACAATTAAATTTTTTAAAAATTAAATAGAAAATGTAAACGAATTTAAAATTCTGTTGATAATGTTTATGGAATCCTGGTTGTCATCATTCGGGTATTCTTCAAATTCTTCTTCAATGATCTGTGAGCCTGGAGAAGTACTTTGGCTAGATTCACCCATTCTTTCTGGATCTTTTTGCGACGACTCATATTTGTTTTGCTTCCGTTTTTCTGCTTTCTTCTCCTCTCTTTCGATATTTTTCAACTTTTCTTTTTTCAGCAGCATCTGTTCCCTCTCTATTTTTTCTTTTTCTGTTCATTCTTTTTCCACCTTTGCATTCTCCTCTTTCTCCTTTTCGACATCAAACTCGAGTTCAAAACCTTCAAAATTGTCGTCGGTTGTGAAGGTGGGATCGCTTCGAATCGATTCGATTCAAGTATCGATTCAATTCGAATCGATTCAAGTATCGATCCAATTCGAATCGAATCGATTCAAATCGATTTGCTCGTTTAACAAATCGAATCAAAATTGATCGATTGTTTAATCGACACGAAACACTACTTCCGATTGAAATAAGAGCCTTCACCATATAACGGAAACACTTACTTTCTAAATGGCTGAATGAAACACCTGATTTCATAATGTATTCGACCATTGTTTTCCGTATCTGAGCCAACTGATGTGGTAACAGTTTTGCTTTGGTTGGCTCTGCTCCTTTTACACAATTTCCTTCTTTACTTAAAAAAAATATTTTTCAGTTATGTTCTGCGACCTCCATGCGACGAACGCAAAGTTTTGAAGCATTTCAAACATCGAATTCGATTGATTCTTGCTCTTGTAGAACTATCGAAAATTTCGTTAAACTCCTCGGAGGTTTTTACCTGCGAAATGTGGTTCTCATGCACAGAAAATTAAAAAAATCTGTTAAAAACCTCATAATAATTTCCAGAATCCAAAGCAGCTTGAATTTCTTCTATCTTTCTTTTTCTACTCGTTGTCGTAAATAGTAAAATTTGCATTTCTGACTGTTGGCTCATCATAATTATAATATTCGTCGTATGAGTCCATTATATGTCAAAAATGTGATATGTATTTGTTTTATTCGAAAAATTAGAAAAAATCGTTCAGATTCACGACCCTTGTGTGGTCTGCAATTCGGCACTGATTTCCGAATAAAACTCGACATTGGAAGGTTATCTTTTTCAGAAATTAAGTGGGGATTGGACGAGTGGTTTTCAGAAATGCATCGTACTAAAAAAAACCGGTTCGTAATTATAATAGCAGTTTTTAATCTTTCTTATAGGATCTCAATCTTCAAACTATCCTGAGAAGAAAAGCACGTGTTCGATGAGCTTTTAAAGAAGTTTCGCCGTGACTTAGCTTGATATTCGCGCCACATTGATTTCGTAACTTACGACCATCGAAGTTTTTGCCTCGCTAATCTCGCTTCAGATTTGTATAGTTTGCCTTGTGCCGAACTTTTATGCTCTTGTGTGCTCCTCGTGAATGTAAGGTATAAAAACTAGCTGATTCAAAAAAAAATATGAATTGATTTCACATTTTTGAAAGCATTTTCACTCGGTTTCGAAATGTTCCGGGGCCTTTGTAATTAGCTTTCTGTCATCTATAAATATGAGTATTTGGGCGTTGGTTGACCTCGGCTAGAATTGCTCAGCCAGAAAAAAAGATTAGATATTTATTTCATTTTTGAGTAAATTTGTTTTCGGGATTACTTACTTTTACTTGTTCATCATGAAAAGGTTGAGTGATTGTAACGGTACGTCGCGAAATCAGAAATTATTGGTAAAATATGTTCTATAGAGGCCTTGACGCCTGGAAAGCAACTCATCTTAACGAGTAACATGGGCAATCGGGAGAGTCTGAATGAAAGCCTGATAATGGAACATGAGTAGGTCTTGACGTTTCCACGAATAGCTGGAACGTTCTACAAGATTTCAGCCAGCTTCCGGAAGATTACGACTTCGTTACAAAAATTTTATTGGGTCAGAAGAGATCTTCTAAAAACGAGAACATGGTGTTTTACTTTTATCTGAGTCGTGTATTTTGAGCTGTATTTCAGAAGACGTCTCGAATAATAACTTCGACGATAAATACGGAAAAGTCGATGTCAACATTTCTTGAGGAATACGGGAACTTCCCGCTTCCAGATTGGATGTCAGCTGCTCTTACTCGCGGTGCATTTCAAATTTAAAAATATTGAATGGAATTTTAGCTTCTTTCAGACATTGCGAATTCTTTGATTCAACTAAACAGTAATCAAGTTGTCCACGGAGCGGTCAAGTTTGAAAATATATTTCTAATGAAGGACGAGCCATTCTTCTGTCTTTTGACGAGTAGATCACACGCAAGGAAGATAAATCCGCATAAGCTGTCAGTTTTTTTTATTCACTTCGCTCCCTCCTTGAAATATCTGCTCACATCTTCAATTAGATATAATTGTTTTTCGTTTTGGAGGGCTAGTATTTAGGAGAAAAAAAGTGGGGGCTAATATTGAATATACCGTTTACTATTTTACGTGTGAATCTTTTCTTCCAGCATGGAGTCTCGTGCTGAAGACATCTGTCATCTTGGACACGTACTCTTCCGTTGTTTGACCGGCATTGATAATGCATCCGTTCGTGTAGAAGAAATACCTTATTCAATATCCAACGAAGGAATTACTCTCGCACGAAAAATGATGGCGCGAAAATTCAGCGAATCGGTTCACTATATTATTAGCCATCCCTTCATTACTGAAAATACCAAAGCATCGACTGCTCGTTTTTTGAACTTGAACTCCAATTAAGCTGAATCGTATCGTTCTATTCATTCATCCACTTTTGTTTTCATTCAAACTTGTTGCATCCTTGAAGACGCTTCTGGAGAATATTAATGCAGGGAATTGGATGAGTGATATTTCGTCTATTGTTTTTTTTTAATTAGATGGGAAATGCGAATGGGAATGGGAAGCGGAATGGGGTGGAATGGGAAAATGGAAGCAGCTCGCAGCAGCTTAACAAGCAAAATATTAATGGGATTATTCATGAAATGCACGAAAAGCATTTTTTGCATTAAAATGCAATTGTGCTTTTCATGAATAACCCCATAAGGCTTCTACGAAAGGCGAAATAAAACCGTCTCGCCTCGTCTTTTGAATTAAAAATCAAAACGTAATATTTAGCTGTAAGACTTTTTTGAAATGACATATCGCACAGAGCTATTTTTGGTTACTTTCGTCAGGTATAATGTTATTTCTGCAACTTTGCGTATCGTGATTGAAGACTATCAATATTTTCCATAAATAAAGCCTTGCAGTTCTCGCACGGTGTGATATCTTACCAGTTTTTCAGTCGCGCTCCATTGACACAAATCTCTGTGTCTCTCAGCGAGAGATTATTGGCTCGTGCAGCCCTCTCGTTTTAATGCTTAAGCATTTTAATTTCGTTTCTTTTGTGATTTGAAATGCGATTTTCACCGATTTTCTTCGTTCTTTTTCTCAAATATGAATAAATAATACATTTTTTCACGATTTCCTTTGATTTCAGGTAGAATGTCCAGCGGAGAGACAGCGATCGATCACACCAAGGAGGACACGAACATGTTCAGGTCACTTTTTCCTCTTTATTTCTCCGTTTTTTCAAATTAATGCCGTGGTTAGAGTTCACTCTTTCAGAAATCGTTCATGGTCAGCAATACAGGATGAGGAATGCAACGAGTAGATTTGGAAAACCGAGAAAGAAGATTGTCAAAAGGTTGGTGAAGATTTATTGAAATAAGGAAGAATTACTTATGAGAAGTCTGAGAAATGGTTGCGAGAGAAAAGAGCGCGGAAGATAAGAGAGTGCTTTTTGATATGGTCTTTGATCGAATTTCTAATAGATGCCCCCATAGGATCTTCAGTCTCTCTTCTTCTTTACTTATCTCCCGTGGGCATTTCCTTTTTTTCAGAGAACACTGGAACGTGGAACTCACGAAGTATCATCAGTCATCATGCTTATAAAAACTTTTTTATTTTCCTGTTTATTTTGATTAATAAATTTTTATTAATTAATAATCTTAACAAACATTGAAAAAAAGATTCGGTTTCAAAGGCAATAAACAATTTATGAATAAAAACTCAATAAATTTTTCGATTGCTTTTCGCTATTCCACTTCTTGATGTTGCTTCCGATTATAGCCGATCATTGTGAGAGCTGTTGTACGTGTTGTGCTGATACAAGTTCATGAACGATTTCTGAAAGAGTGAACTCTAACCACGGCATTAATTTGAAAAAACGGAGAAATAAAGAGGAAAAAGTGACCTGAACATGTTCGTGTCCTCCTTGGTGTGATCGATCGCTGTCTCTCCGCTGGACATTCTACCTGAAATCAAAGGAAATCGTGAAAAAATGTATTATTTATTTATATTTGAGAAAAAGAACGAAGAAAATCGGTGAAAATCGCATTTCAAATCACAAAAGAAACGAAATTAATTTCAAAATTTTAATGCTTAAGCATTAAAACGAGAGGGCTGCACGAGCCAATAATCTCTCGCTGAGAGACACAGAGATTTGTGTCAATGGAGCGCGACTGAAAAACTGGTAAGATATCACACCGTGTTCTCGTATAAACGTTTTTAGCACTGTAAAAACAAAAAAAATTCATAATTTTCCGTAATCGGGGAAAACGAGTGGTAGCCACCAACCACCATAGCGCCAAAATGTCTTGTAGTGTTAAATGTTATGTAAAAACTAATTCACGTCATGCAATATTCAAGAGCCGTGATTGGTGTTTCTGTTTAGACTTGTGAGGCTTAATTAATTTTCAAAAATCAGAAAATTGGGCTATAAACGAGTTGTCTGTGGTTCACACCACTTGCAAAGAGAGAACGCTGCGCGCATTATTGAATTTTTTACTCGCTAATTCTGTGTCATTTATCCTGCGTTATTTTCCATCTGGATTGTACACAGCAAGAAACATTAAATATGTATTATCAGTTAAACTTCTAGTATGCTTTGGGTTAACAGGCACACGTCCGAGACGAAGGGGAGGGGGAAGATGGAAAACCGATTTCGATTCCCATTCAAATAAATGTATCAAATATTCAAGAAAGAGACAGTGAAAGAACAAAAGGAAACACCAAATGATTAATGAAAGGACTGGCTTTGACGTTTTCAGCGTGCTCCTCTTAATGTACGATTACTTCCTTGGAAGAATTTTGACGGTTGTGACTTCAGATTGGCCTCTCGCTCGCGCATCTCCTTTTCAAGGACATCGACACGCTTATAATCATAACGGATGAAAGACACACGACCTGAAATTGATTATTAAAATACGAAACATAATTTTTAATAGGGAATATATATTTTTCAACAGTCAATTGATAGTTATTGTTAACCGAGGACTACCCGCGCTATCCGTCTCCTCCGTACGAAATACTAAATGATACCACCTCAGGTGACAAGCCCATTTTATGAGAGCCCAGTTAATGAAAAAATGTTTGATTTCATTTTTTTCTTTATACTTCTGTTTTATTTATTTTTTCCATCAGCTGTGACGCGAGAAGCAGTTGGAAAGATGAAGCTTTTGAAAAATCGTAACAAGTGGAAAAAAGTTGAGGGTTCTTGTGATTCCCGCTGTCTGAACATGATTCGTTCCGCCAAGTTGGCATCTGTGGGCATTGCAGGAAGATTGTGAAGGCAAATACTGCCAAGAGAAATGGGTCCAATATATAAGAGCAACCCGTGGTCAGGCCTCCGTGATATTTCCAGCTTCTACACTACATCACATCTCTTATTTTTCAGAGATTTTCAAATATTATCTCGTAAAACGTGGCTTTTTAATTTTATTACTCTTCGAATAAAATTGTTCGATGTTTTGCAATCTGATTTTGTAATGAAAAAATAGCTTTTTGGACTATAACAAAAAGTAAGTTTGAAAGAATTTTGAATTGAATTGAACATTTTGAAATGAGAAGGGTTGGAATCTGAATTCGAATTTCAGGAGCGTACTAATAGAACTTAAAATGTCCACCAAATGAATTTGTAAAACAAAACTATGGACAGATAATTAATTCGCTTGTTATAAAACATTTTTAATGAAATATTTACCACGAAACCCGATACAAAGTTATGTTTCCTATATCTAGTCACCTCTACAGTCGTCATATGTTAATACCCATAGATTCCCGTGTTCAAGCTAGACATACCCGGTTTGTAGTCCTCATTCACAACAACTGGCGGGATAGCTGGCAAATCATTGGCTACCGCGACGACATCATTTGTGCTGCCTCTAGTTGTGCCTTCTGAACACAAAGAAACAGAAGACGCTTGTTTCTTCTTTCCATCGAGACGGCGTCCAGTACCTCCAAAAACGGTAGTAGTTGATGATACTGCTGATCCACTTGAACCGGCAGTTTGTCCAGCAGCAGAAAATGCGGAAGCGGGAGGAGGCGGTGGCTTGACATTAACAGCAGGAGTTACTTGTCTTGGTTGTTCAACATAACCTTCAGGAGCATCAAAATCAAGATTGACATCACATTCAATAATGCATACAGAATTGGCAGGCTTAACATCAACAACCAGAAATTCAAGAGTTTGACCAGCGTAGGAAGTTGGGATCCTATCGTTTTTAGTAAGACAAGCGTATTTGCGAAGTTCAACTTCCAGCACAGCCCTGAAATAAAATAGGAATATTATCTTAACTAGTTTCTGTGGTTTTAAATGTTTAAAGTAGGTCTAGGTCAGCGGATGATCATTTTTTTTTAGAATTATTGTCAAAAACTTAAGGCTTCTGGTAGGAACTTGTTAAATGTAGTCTAATTTAAAAGGCGAAATTTTTTTTATAGAAAATCTGTCTAATCAAAATTGGTTTTAAAAATGGTTCATATTCTTTTCTTAGAACAGACGCACAGTCCTTATCCAAACATACTTCGGGTTCGTGATATTTAAAAACTCTAATGACATCGGCTTCAGCTTGGCAAAAGTCGCTTTTGGGAGAGTAGCAGATTCAATGAAAACCGTATCTCCATCAGCAAGGGCCAATTGCTGCATCATCCAATGAGGAAGTATAGCTTGACCTTCCGGGGCTGAGAACTCGAGAACTCCACAATGTGTTACACGTTGAGCAGACACATTAGTTAGCTGCAAATTGAGAAATATAAAGAGAGCATATTGGTTGTGAGCCAAACCTTGAAAAGCATTGGATACTGAATATTCATTCGAAGCAGTAGATCGAGAGCAGATGTTGGAAGGAGAATCTTTCCACCATAATTGATCTCAGTGATTTTGGTTTGGGTAGCATTTGGTAGGAACACCGCTCCGTAGACCTAAAATATCTATTATCTATAAAATCATCTATATTGGATTTTCACTACGTAAATTTGACGTAACGTACACTTATTTCGTGCCTACTACAGAAAAAATTTGCGAACAGATTTAGAAACGAAAAAACGTAAACCCTTACAACGAATGTCTGGTCATAATGTCCGGAAACGCGACCTACGCCGCCCATGCCTTGAAGTCCTTGAAGCCACGCTTGCATTGCTAAAATAGATTTTTTTTTTGAAGATGAAAAGGATAACCATAAGCAAATCGTATTGTCTAGATAAATATGGGCAAATTTACCAATAATATAAATCTTCTAAAGACAACCAAGTAATATGTATTATCGATATAATTATACAAGAAAAAAAGCCAATAAGAAACATTACAGAAAAAGAGAAAGAACAATACAAAGAATGTAGTTGTGGATGATGATATTTAAATCGATGCGATTCCAGCAAACGCGCTCCACTGACATTTATCGGTGCACAACAGGATTTATCCAAAAACAGTGCGATTTGTTCGGGGACAATGTGATTTTCTAGGCCATTGCCAAAAATATGACAATTGAGATAGGCTTGAAAAGAACTAATCGATTTTCGTGAAATGCGTCATTTTTTTAATATTAAAATTCTCTTACTAGAAGAAATACAGTAAAACCCATTTTTCTGGCTTTCGGAAAATTGGTTAATAATGATGCTTTCAAAGAAAATTTTGTGCAAAGTAATGTGTTCAAAGTGGTAAATAGAACCTTTGTCTGCCGTATTGTATCTAAGGACTACGGTTCCGCAAAATGTTGAATGATTAGAATATTTTCTTCAAGTTTTGCAAATTTCCGGTCACCGCAGTCCGCTAGACATGTAAAGCCCTCATTTAAATTCCCTTGACCACTTTTTCTTTGAGCAGAATTCATTTTAAAGGCAGCATAAATAATGGGATTCTTTTTAGAATTTATGAGCGCAACAGAACCGTAGCACACAAATCACGCTGGGAACACGTTACAGCAATTTATTCATGAACAGTTCAGAACATTATTTCTCGCAAATGAACGCTAAATGAAGCCCCTCCATCAAATGATATTTTCTGAGTGCTGGAAAAGTGTTCGAATTAAACATTTTGGCACAATGAAACAATACTCATGTGTATGGTAGTTATTGATAGAAAATGCTATTCCTTCAAGATCACTAGCGGTGTTTTTCGGTCACGGTAATCAATTTTCGAGCACATTGACAACTTTGCGATCTGATGTAAATGGACAGCACTATTATTTCTGAAATATTCCTGGAAGCACGTTCGGAAAAAAACTTAGCCTTTAATTTTCAGAAAATAGTTTGAGTGCCGTGGCCGAGAAGTACCGCAAGTATTCCCGAATTTATTATTACGAGGGCCCGTGACTAAATACTGGAAAGAACAGGGACGAATTAATTATTAACTGAATTAAACGCAAAAAAGAAACCAAAAGATAAATAATTCTCAACAACAAAACAACATTATCGATTTCATGAAAGCAAAAAATGAAAATAAAATTAGTGAATCAAAACAAAAAACAAGGCAATTCGAATTGTATAAATTATGAAGGTGTTGGGTTAGGCATCAAACGGCTCGTCTAGATCTTGATCAATTCCAGTACCGTAATAACGGTCGCCAAAGTTTCCCATTCCAGGAATCAAATAGCAGTTTTCTGTCATTTGGTGATCCATTGCCGTCGTAATCAATTTAACCTTTAAATAAAGAATGAAGTAATCGACATAGATTCTTGTATATCTCTCACCTTCGGAAAGGCGTAAGCAAGCGCGTGAGCTCCTTGTTGACCCATGAGCAGTGATGCAACAAATATATCTTCTTCTTTGACGTCATGATCAAGAAGTACACGAATAGCCATCATTGCAGCACTACCAGTAGTAACAGTTGCATCCATAATAATGACTTTATACCGAGGGATGTGAGGTGGTAAACGAATATAATGAAGCTCTGGATCAAATGTAGTTTCATTAGTTTGAATCAAGATTTTTCCTATGACACAATCCTTGACAATTGAGCGTAAAGCAGTTTCCATACACTCTCCGGCTCGCATGATTGGCAATCCACATATTAATGCATCTTTCCGCTTACCGATAGTTCTAAAAAGTTGTTAATTCAAAGACGTTCGCGAAGTAGTGACTAGGTTCAAATTTCAGAGCAATGAGATCAGAGTGCGGCGAGATATAAGAAGGAAACGAAATTTTAAAGAAAAGCACAATGGGGTTATTCATGAAAAGCACAATTGCATTTTAATGCAAAAAAAAATGCATTTTTTTTCTATTAAAATGCTTTTCGTGCTTTTTATGAATAACCCCACAAGGTTCGGTCAGATTTTGCACTTTTGCAATTTTTGTGGTTCAATGGGAACATTTTCAGAATTGCTCGAAATTGATTTGATTGCCAATTGGTTCGCTAGAAAACTGTTTAATTACGGGAATCCGAAAATTATTGTGTTGAAGCAAGCGAGGGCTTTCGAGAGCTACTGCCACATTTAATAAACCGCGCTGGTGCATCTCCTACCAAAAACTTACTTTCTTCCTCCAGCCATTTCAATCTCGACATTTTTGTAGGGCATGTGGTTCATACATTCTTCAATGAGGATTCGCATCAATCTATCAGAGTAGAATATGTGATTGTCTCTACTCGTATCGCGATCACGAACAAAAGTCACTAAACCTTTGACCTGTGGAGTTTCGTTTAAAATAAACAAATTTTCAGGCAAGCAATCAGGTAGATCCTCCCTCACTAATTCGTGGCGATCGCGGTTATTCTGGTTACGATCGTACCCTCTTTCGACAAGTTGCGCCATCACGTTCTGTACAATCATGTCGATTGCGACGTCATTCTCTCCACCACGTGGAACTATAAGATCTGCTGAGTCCATGCACGGCGCGATGTATTTATCAAACGCAGGCTGCAACCGCCGAACTATTTCCGATTCTATACAAGCTTTCTCACTTTTACAAACTTGAAGTACTGCTCCATGATACCATCAATGTCACGTCCACGATCTGTGACGTCTCTTACAATGCGACGTGCGAGACGAAGATCTCCATCCGTATCGACAAACACTTTCATATCCATCAAGCTTTTAATACGATCATCATGAAAAGCCAAGATTCCTTCGAATATGAGCACATCAGCTCCATACATCATCTGAAATTACCGTATACTAAAAATATTGCCAAAAAAACGATTAAACTTTCTAATTAGAATAGAATACTTTTCACACAATCGAATATCTTGAATACGAAAATGTTTGAAGAAAAAGCTCAAAAGCTGACACGAAGGATTACTAGCATGCTAATACAATTTTTTTCAAAATTTGGAAATATGAACGAACGTCACACACCCATTTTCGAATGCAAACCTATGTGAAATGCATTCCTTAGTTATAAAAACGGACCTTAGAATTAGGATCTCTTGAATGTGTATTGAAATCATAAACTGGTACATCGACGCTTTTACCCTCGCGAAGCCTCTTTAGAACCTCATAAAGCAAATCAAAGTCAAATGCCTTCGGCTCATCAAAGTTATATCTTGATTCGTGAGCCTCCTTGATTTCTTCGGCTGTTAGAACCTTGTAGAAGCTATCCATTGAAAGAATCGTAACCCATGGTATTCCCAGTCTTTCAACTATTTTTTCAGCGACAGTGGTTTTGCCACTAGCGGAACCTCCACAAACTCCTATAACAAATGGGTGCTTCAATGACTTTCCTTTCTTGTCGTACCATGGAGGGCGCCCTTTGGTATAAATTTTCTGAAAATGAAGGTATATGAAGGACAGTGAATTAAAAAAAGTCACCTTTCCAGTTTTTGTAGTAAGCAGATGATTTTCAGCACGCCCTCCACTCATTGTTCTTCTCCTCGTACGGCATCCCGCAGCCCTCGGAGACACAGAATCTTCAGAGTCTCCACAATTTTGGTTAACCATCTCGTTCACGGAGGAACCTGTATTGATGAAATTATTGGGGATTGCTGATGATAAAATCAGAAAATCGACAATTCGCTCTTTTTTCATTCTCCCAGAATGACTCCCTCATGACTACAGTTCGCGTGATAAACATCTAGATACAACAGTCATAATTACAGCAACAGTCTTTGCGCTACAAGCCTTCTTCAGGCACGATTTTATAACATAACGATATTTATTTTATCTTCCAAAAATGATTTTCAACTGAAATTTTTAGTATTATAGAAAAACGAAACACAAGAGTTAATAAAATCGTGCTATTGGGAAAATGAATGTACACAGTGTTGCCCAATATTTGAACATATGTAGCGAAATTTGCAGAAATCGATTATGTCTTTTAGTTATATTCAGCATTCTCACTAACCTGACGAATGACTGTAGGTGGGACAATCTTCGATTTTCACGCTTTTCCGGTTGGCGTCCCCCTTCCCAGCAGTCAGATTACCATCACGCTTTTCTGCGACCATGCTGAAAAATGAAATGTCATTTTCTAACAAATAAAAATAGTTAGGTTTCCGATAAAAATAAGTGAAAAAATGAAAGAAGACCGAATTTGCTTTCCTCTAAGACAGCTAACGCTATACGATACGACACACCAGAATCATGAGGAAGGTAATCGTTTAAAAACGATGGTTACCGACGAGAATTCGTAACCATGAAACAACAATTTCATGGTAAGTACGTTCCTCACCTTTTGCAAGTGAGCTGTGTTTTTTCTATCTTGGTACATTTTAGATAATTTTGCTCTCAAAACAACAGTAATGCAGCGTTATGACTGTTTGACAAACTTCAATGAATTTCTCTGAATCGAAACTTTAAATTGTTACTATTACTTTTTTTCTGAAAATTATTGCTTTTATTTCTAAGGCTTCCACGAAAGACGAAACAAGGCGGTCGTCTTTCGTGGAATCCTTTCGTCTCGTCTTGCTTTCGTCTTACATCATCAATTAAAATACATGTGTACCAACTCAATGTCTATCTCTGCGTCAGACGAATTCTAGACGATGACGAAGACGAGACGAGACGGTCTTATTTCGTCTTTACTGGAACTCTTATTTAATTCATCGGCTTTTTTTTTATATATTTGATCGTCAACATTAGAGTAAACTCCAGAAAGCCATTCTGTTATTTTGTATGAATTTTACTATTTTAGAAGTTGAAAAGTATCAATCAGCAAGACTCCACAGGGGAAACATGTCAAAGATCACCGACGGAGGAATCTCATGCTTTATGGGTCAATTTGCGGCAGAGTTATTGATTTTTATTTGCTAATGTTTTTATTCAAAAAGTCTTATTCATTTTGAAACACATAAATCGGAATAACGGAAATTTTCAATTTTCTTCGCTTGCCAATTAGTTGAGGATGTATCAGACTCTGTGCTCTCGGGCAATATTGCAAGGTAACATCGGGATTTCTAAATTGGAAGTAGACAAACAGCGCAAACACTTTAGCAGTTTTGCCAGAAATTTCATATGCTTTAAAATAGTTGTTAGCAGTTCAACTGTTGTATTGTTAACTACGATCCGCTTCCTTCAAACATTAAACCTTATTCACTTCTTGGTTTCTTAATTTATATTAATTTCGTTCTTATTTTAATCATAATTCTTACAACTTTCCCAAAAAAGTATAGCGAACAGAACATATCCGATTTAATTACTTCTTAAAACAAATTAAGTGCGGCAGGAGCTTTTAGTGGGAATTAAAAACGTTTATGACATCATAATATAATAACTATGACGGCGCTAGTTTACATTTACAAAGCAAACCTTCAATTTTCCGTTCAAAATCAACAATTCCTGCCGAAAAGTATGAAAAAACCATTCGTGAAAAATTAATAAAAAAATATCGACAAAAAAATGCTGGCGCTCATGCAATGGGGCAGAGCATATTTTAAGGAGTTTTTCCCATGAGCTTTTTTTCCCAGAAAAGTGTAGAGCCTCGTGATCGCTTGAAGTTGTACCAATTGTGCTCCAATTAGATGAGCATGAATAACTTTCATGAACGTTGAATATATTACTTTACTTCAGAAGAATACGGTTTTAGAAAACACTTTTGCAACAAATCAAATTTGAAAATATGCTTTGCTTTTTCTCTAGTTTTTTATATAAGTTTTCTCCATATCAGTGCTCAACGCACTAACAAATGAGCTGCGGCCAAGCAGCAAAAATCCGTTTTTAAAATTTGAAACTAGAGCAGTCGAAAATTTTTAAATACGTCCGTATAAAATCCCAGTGAAAGAGGTACTCGAAAGATACGAATGATTTCAAGTTTATTTCTGTAATTACTATCTTTTGGTAGCAGTGTTTACTCTGCTAGCCGCGAGACACATCCACTTTCATTTTCTAACCGGAAACAGCCGTGACAATGAAATGGGTATTGCTGATTTTTTGGTCCTTTTATTGCCGGAAAACAATAGTTACAATAAAAACGACAAAACTACCATAAATTCTACTACACCATTGCTATATTCCCCAAAATGAGCACACAAAAACAAACATTTTTTTAATGAAAAAAAAACGTTTCATTAATTTTTAGGAAAAGCTGCATGCTTCAGGATATCAAATGTGTGTAACGTTTCGTGAGAGTGTTTGCGGAATTTTTTTTTTGAAAAGTTTGGCGCCACGGCAGTTTAATGATTTCGAATGACGGAATCACTTTGTTAATTACTTTAATTAATGGTGCTTCTAATGTGCGATGAATTGCAGAGACTGTTCCGCTTTTCAAATAACTATGAATTCCGCATTTTCGGCAGAACCTTGGGCGTACCCTAATAAAATCGTGAAAATTGTTTTTGTGATAGCTTTCTTAGAAATCATCGCGAAAGGGTACAATGCGAGATAACAGTAACGGTTAGTGAACTGTATTTGGTGATTTAATAACATTTGAAATATTTTCAGGAGACACCAGCAAGTGGAAATTTGATAATCCAGCTGTCATAAGAAAGCTGTCGCTTGGCACAGTTTAAATGGAAGATTGGAAACTGGAAAGGAAGATTATTTCAAAGTTTTCAAAACGATAGCAAGTTAGAATATTATTGCTCAGCTATCTCTATACTACTGCTTTCTGCTAATTTTTAATTTTTTTTTCACAAAAATGACGAAAAAGTGCTCCCCACTCCACACCCCAACCATCAGTCCTAGAACGTATGGTAACAGTAAAAGAATGTCTAGATGTTGGTGCGGGAATTTCGTATAAAATGTTTGCATCATTAGTTTCAAGTTTACTGTCGAATGGCAATCAGAGAACATAACATGACAGTAGATATTTGATGCAACAAAAAGAAAATGCGCGAAGATCGGTCGAAGTCGGCCTTGCCTGTCATACCGACCAACAAGTATTTAGCCAGCACCAATGGTCTTGGAAGGGGAATTCTTTGATAGGGACGCATGATGTAAGGTGGGCGACGACAAGAGACGATGGTCGCCAAAGAAAAATGAGCGTGAAGCTAACTGACATTGGGAATAAAAAAGCATAAAGAGACGCAGAGGTAGCTCGTCGATCAAAAAATGGAAAGTGCAAAAACAAACGCACGACGGGTCCACAAATTGAAAAGAGTAGGAGAGACCAACTGAGCCATGTCACGAAGATCTGTAGGCCAGGCTTGCGATCAGTTGATTTATAAGTTAGTAGAGAAATCTAGATTGGGATCTTTGATATTTTTCCGTTGTATTGAGAACAAAAAATACCCGGATACCTGTTATTGTCATATAATTAATTTTTTTTTTTGATATTTACGAGTGCTGAAAGATTCGAGTTTTTAAACACTTTACTGCTTTGCTTTTTCTTGAAACTTCACAAAAACAGTTTACAAAAGTATAGTTTTCTCAGAATGTGTTTTCGAAAAGAGACATTCAATTTTGGTTCAACCTACTCGAGCGTCTTCTTGATTCGACTTCGGTGACTGGCTATTTCCTAAAAGGACAGTGATCTGGAGTAATGATAAAAGTTAAAGTGTCCTGAGAATTAGAAGAAAATGATGATGTTGCAGAAGGGGGCAATAACTAAAAATGAACAACTGATCATCAGTACAGAAGCGTAGTCTCTCGTGGGCATTTGTCTGACGGTGTCCCAAAATAAACCGAAACGTGCATTTTGCGAAGACAAATATGATATTTGTGGAAAATGAAAAAAGAACTGTTGTATTGCAAAACAAAAGAAAAATTTTGGATGGGGAAAGAAACAAACAAAAGATGAGAGAAATGAGAACGGAGAGTAGTAGTGATAATAAAATGAACAAATAGTTGAGTGATATGTTCCGTACCATTCAGTGCATTGAATTGTTACAAAAAATAGATCAAAGTATAACCTTTTCACAATGGGATTGCACTTTTCGGAATGCATTGATTTTACCAAAGAGCATCTCAATTTTTATTTGAAAGATGAACAAGAAGGATACGTGACAAAAATAATACAATTTAAAATAGCGAAATACAACTAAAATCGCATCAATTTTTTCGGAACACTTCTTTCCGGAAACATTTTTTAATTTTATTCTAATCAGAATTTAATGTGGAAAATAGTCGGAATATTCTGAGCATGAGATATAGGTGTTGAGAGCTTGCCGCGCTTTCGGTGTTCCTTCAGCGCGACATCCGTGGCAGTGCCTCTAAAACTTCCTTCTGCACATCACGGTTTCGCTGCTCCACCTGCCTAATATGAGAAGTGAAGTAGAAAAGCGATGTTATCATTTTCTAAAAAGCGGACAGAATTCAAAAAAAAAAAGTGTAATAAGAACACGGAACAATTCATTCTTCTGCCCCCTATGAAACAGGATTATGAATCCTGTTTGGAAATTTTTGAATTAAAAATAAGAGTGCACACAGAAAACATATAGAAAAGACACTTATTGAAAAATAAATTATCAAACGGGCCGAATGTTAAAAAGAATTGTTAAAAAGAATGATGCGTTGAAACCCAATGGAGAATAGAATGTGAAATATGGAATCATTCCAGTTGTTTGTCGCCGAAGCGTCATCCATGGAAGATCACCGCCAGTTGTAGTAAACGCTGGAAGATGCAGTATTCCTATTCTCCGAGTAATATGATTTGCTTTTTGATACGGTCTATTTCTGTCATCAACCTTAGAGACTGTTCCATTACCCTTATGCAATTTTAGAATATTTCGAGTACGTTACTGGCATTTGAAATAAGTTGCTTCCAGGTTTTAGTTTCGTTTCGAGAGGAAACAGGTTATCAGATTGAATTATCAGAATTTGAAAGAGTTTAAAAATAACTTTCAAAAGCTCGCGTACTGAGATCATGGTATTCAAAAATCAGTTTTGGGACAAAAAACAGAACATTTTGTCACTATTAATTCAAGAAAACCCTCAGTGATTCAATAGGACGCCAGCCAGTACATGCTTTAGTATTAGTCAAAACTTCGTTATAGTCCAAAAATGAAGCGAAGTAATGAAATTTATTCGGTTCGGTTCTCATTGAGTGTTTATGGAAACACCAAACGCTTACATTATTGCGCGTTTCTTATGGGGTTATTCATGAAAAGCACAATTGCATTAAAATGCTTTTCGTGCTTTTTATGAATTTCATGACTATTATAATTGGTCATCTACAATGAGCTTCAAAGAAAATCAGAAAATGCTAATTGTTATCTGAATAAGTTTTTTATTCAATGCTTTTCAGCAATGTCTACTAAACTAATGAAGGATATACAAAACGAAGTGTATTCTAATCTACATATAATTATTAATGGTTATGACAGGGTTGTTCAGAATAGACATTTTGAAAATTCTCGGAACTTCCGAATATTCCGAAAAAAAACACGTTACGAATTTTCGTTTGTTTCGATAAGCATTTTTTGAAGTGATTGATGTAAAAATTTGTGGTCCAGGCTTTTGCTCAATAAACGAATAACTGCATAAACTGCATATTCAGGCGATAAAACGACGTTTTAAGAAAAAGAAACTAGGAAAAAAATGTTTGACTAAAAAATAACTTTTCCATTGAGAATACGAGATAAATACACTCGAGACTCATAACCAATGTTTTAGATACGTGCCTTTAAAATACCGTAAGAATTTATTCAGATTTTTTTGTCGGGTTTCTGATCGGAATTTATTCGAAACTATTCCAATCCGGAATTCCGTTTCTCCCGCTTTGGTTCATGATTCAGATAAATACACCTACAATCACAAATTCTATTGATTTCAGCAGTTTCAGTGAGTTCTGAAAGCTGCTGTCTACTGCAATTAATTTAACATGGTTGCATTCTCAGGACCACTTCTCTTGGCACAAGTGGCAAATTTAAAAACAAAGTGTCTTCTCACATCCGTCTTTCTACACACATCCACCCTCAACTCCACTATCTCATTTCTTTGGAAGCTATGGTTTTGCTTCCATCAATTCAATATTGTCTCATACGCTCTCTATCCAGGTAGCACAGTTGTTCTGAGCATTTTTCAAAAAAAAAAAGTTTCCCTTCGGTTTTTTCTCGGTCAACGTTTTATTTTTATCCATCGCGTTTGGCTCCTTTCCAAAAGCCACTCAATGAGCACTGAGCACTAACCGCGCCAGTAGCTCTCAGAAACTCGCATCTATGTGTTTTCTAGAATGAGACGAAATGAATGGAAGGGCAAGAAGAACAAATGGAGAGGAGAAGTACACATGAATTTTCAATAAACAATTTGTTCCTACTTATTCATATTTTTCGGAAGAAGCGAAAGTCTTTCAAATGTTGAAAATGATGAGTCAACTTGTCGCTTCTCTTCCCTTGATTCTCACACCTTGTCACTCATTTTTGAAACGTATTTTCTCGCTTCTGTTGTACTATTTGGTCAAGTTTCGAATTAAGTAAGAAATACGAAATAGTCATTTTATCATCTGCTTATCAAAGAAAAAATTGGATCGGCGGCTCTTCTATCCTATCTCCTAGAGCTCTGCTAGCATCGGCGGAACAGCGTTAGGGAAGGAGAGAGTGAGAGAAAGAGAGAAATCTCTAATAGAATTCATAGAGGCTTAGGTCATTTTAACATTAAATGGTTTATTAATGTAGGAAGTTTTTCTCGGCTGCTTCCATTTTTTGTTGGCACGTCGGCTAGAAGTAAGGCTTCCATGAAAGACGAAGACAAAAAGTCGTCTTCGTTCGTCGTTCAGTTTGTCTTCCATTTGTCTGACGCAAAAAAAAGTTGTCAACACACTGTCTCAGACGAATTCAAAACGAAGAAGAAGACGAGATGGCCGAAATTTCGCCCAAACGGAAGGCTTGGCTAGAAGCTCTTTGTGTCGTTTTTAGAAGAAAAGTAAAAAAAAATCGACTTTTTTGACTTGTCAGCGTAGAAATGTGAGGCTCGAACTGATTAGTATTTAATTCTCACGAAGACTTCAGCATCGTGATAGGATCAATCATGCGCGAATTGCTCTGCGATAACGAATGGGTCTGGATTGAGCCAACTTCTCTTGACTGAGCTTTTCGGGACAGCATGAGCACTATCTATTGAAGGCAGACCAGTTAATTAGCACCGCTAAATGCAAGCTCTCGTTGGGGAAATAGCGAGTCTCCATTACTTCCGCAAAACATTTCGATTCTATTCTCTGGTTTGTTGGCCCTCATAAATCACGCCAGTAAATGCGATTTGATGTGCAACTAGTGGTGATAACCGGACTTTTTCATAGAGTGCACCATGTTGATTTTTGTGCAAAGACGAGAGAAATCACTTTTGAATCCATCACACATTGCTTTTATTAGCTTCTGTTGGCTTCATTTCCTGCAAGGTAATTCACTAAATGAAGCTTTTCCCTTTCATACAATTTCTTGACAATCACGCATTTTAAATTCTTGATTTCGGTCTGTCTAACAATTTTCTAGAATTAAAGCTCTGGAGTATTTGTTTTAAATGAAAATGAATGATTTCGCCTATTTCGGAATGTGGTTTAAGCCGTTTTCCCGACAAGTGACCAGTGTGTCCTTACCGATAAACATTTCCGGTAAAGGCTCGTTTCGCTATTTTTACCGGTACTTTACCGGTAAATTTTACTGAAAAAATACCGGTACTGTACCGGTACTTTTTGAAATTACCGCGAAAGTACCGGTACTTTACCGGTAAAATTACCGGTACTTTACCGGTAAAGTACCGGTAAAAATTTTAAGTCCACGAGGATTACACGACCTAGTTTTTTTTAGGTCATCTCAAAATTCTTGCTAGTTTTTAGAATTTTCTTGTTTTTTTTTGTTTTTTCGTCATTTTCTTATTTTCATTCGTTTCAGAGAGATTGTTCAGGTAAATATACAGCTATAACATTGAAAATCGATCATATTTTCAGCCGATGCTCAGACTTCATCAGGCAAAAAAAGAGAAACAGAGCATCTACTGAGACTTTGAACAGTATTCTTCTCGTTTCTGAGATCAGTCGTCTTCGGTAATTTTATCTTTTTTCATTTTTAGTACAAATCTTTCGGATTTTAGAAGAGAAGAAAGTCTAGATAAAGATGAACACTCCGATGAAGATCAAAGTGACAATGTCAGTGATGCCACAGATGAACCGACCGATGAAATGTTGGATTATTCACTACCATGTAGCGACGAAGAAGAGCAATCAGAATAATTTCTTGATTACTGTTCATATTGACTCATGCAACTCTTGTTATTGTTTAGTTTATAATGAATTTGGTTAATTCGCAAACACAGCTGGAAATAGTAATATTAAAAAAAATGGAATAGTAATATTAAAATTAACAGAAAAGATTTCGGTAAATTCAGCAGATTAATAATGTTTTCTAATAAAAATAAAAAAATTCTACCGGTGAAGTACCGGTAAAAAATTACCGCGAAAGTACCGGTTCTTTACCGGTAAAGTACCGGTACTTTCGCGGTTAATTTACCGGTAAAATTACCGGTAAATTAACCGAATCGTACCGGTAAGGACACACTGCAAGTGACCATCTAGATTCTAAGCAAACTGCATAGCAGGCAGAACAGACGGACATCGAATGCACTTACAATAAAAGTTTTGGCCTCTGTGCAAAGTTTGGTGAGGAGAGCAGGAGGGAAAGAAGATACCAGCGAGAGGCCGGCCCCTCAGATGCATATACCTCGCGCACACCTTCATTTCGATTGTAATCTATTTTTTGGTCTATTAAAAATAAGAGCACGCATTCGAACTTAAGATTTGAAATGCTCCATAACATGTTTAAGAGAAAATTGCCTTAGTCATTTTCAACGAGCTTTGATCCTCTGCCCCACGAAGAATTTATTGCTGCGGTATATGATCCGCGTTGTTTATCGATTTAACACCTGAAGGATTACACTTACTTGAAGGAGAACGGAGGCACATCTGTTCGCAAATCTCACTCGCTATCATCAATCACCTTTTTCATCGCAAAAGGAGCAAAGCGAGAAAAAGCTGTGAACATCAGTCAACGAGCTTGGTTTTCTGATGTTCACATGATAATAAATATATCTTTGTATTTGCCGCAAACTCCTGATTCCAAGACCCTCTCATTTAGTTGAAATTTTTTAATTTTCTTCACGTTTACAAATGCTTCCAACATCTCTCACAGTTTCAAGAGCTTTCAGAATATCAGATTTCTAAAAGTTCTAAAAGTTTTTCCATTGAGGGGGGAAGGAGCAAAATAATTACTACAAAATGACGGCATTCTTTTCAAAATCCACAGTGTGCAGTATCCAAGGCCATTGTTGGGTCATTTATCAGAATGCAGGCGCATCCATATGTCTCTTACAGTTTCCATTTTCCCCTTCTATCCCTTTCTCGGACATTCCCTTCCCCCCCCCCCCCCCTCTCCCGGCGATTGTTCTTGGCATTGAGTGACTGCTCCTCTTCTTTTCCTCCCCCGCCGAACCTTTCTGCTCTTTCCCCCCCCCCCTCCCATAATTGCCTTTTGTTCTTCGACATCGTTTACCTTTTGGAGTAGCAAAAGTTTTCGAGTCTCCTTTCGCGTCTACTTCCACTTTCCCGCACACCGCCGGCTCATATCATGCGCTCTTTTATACCCCTTCACTACCTCCTTTCGTTTGCAACTCCATTAGGTGTTCCATCATATTTCTTTGTTTTCACCGTTTAGGTCAGGTAATTTTATTCTTTCACCGCTTCCGTGGTAATTTTTCGAGGCGGCTTCAAAGATTGCCGAAAAATAGTTGAAAACGCCTACTTTAATGCGGGTTTGCAACTAATCATCGGCTCGGTCAGCCCGGGAAACAGGGTTTTGCTTTAAATATAATGTATTGTTTTTTATTTCATTCAATTTTTTTTATTTGTAGAAATTTTCAAGCAACTTTGTATTGCATAAAAACTTGAAAACCTTCGGTGCAAGCTGTAAGCACAAGAGCTACCTCGACTTACCCATATTTCGTGTAGTTTATCTAACAGCTTACCAATTTCTTTATTTATTCTCCCCTTTTTTAAAAAAAGGATAAAGTAATTAATTATAAAAATAATCCATTCAATAGGCCAACTATCGTCACTATATTTATCCAAACAACCGAAGGTCATGCCCCAAAAATGGTTCTGAAATTAAAGACATTTCGAACAGAACGGGTTTAATATTTTTCTTAAAGCAAAATCAAAAGGCCGCAGGGAGATCAACTTTATAAAAATAATGGAAGGCTTTCAAAAATAATAATATGGTCTTTACTTACTTATTTCGAGAGGAAATGACGATCGACGGAACATACCGATGGAAGAATGGATACGAAGAGATGAAGAACGACCGCCGATAAGGTGATCGGTTTCTTTACGAAAAGAAGTATCAATCCGACATGGAAACCACCTCATTATCTCATTCCAGTACATCGCAAACGACCGGAAGTACTGGTGCGCAGTGATCCACGATCATATAACGCGAGCTAACTGAAATGGTTTAAGTAGCTCTGTAATTGAAGAAAAATACTTATTTTTCAGTTTTCTTCCCTTTATGAAGTGTAACTTCTCTTTTCTCTATGAAGGCCTTTTGACGTTGTTCAGCGTTATCCCGACCAGAAGTCCTTTTAGAATCATTTAGAGCAAGTGTGGACTAATCGTAAGCTTTTCGCTTTTCCACCGACACTTGCAAAATTAATTATTTAGTGAATTCATTTTTTTCCGATGTCAACTATTAATTTTTTGCACTTATTCTAATTTTCTATTTCAATACTCTTCGAATTACAAAATTTCAGAGAATGCTAAGAAGTCGAAGAGAACCTCAGAGGGTTAGAATGTGATTTAGCTGAGAATTAATCAAACCTCTCAATTTTCGGATCATTTCAGTTTTTTCGCCATAATTCCTTTGATACTTAAAAGTTGGTACAATTGAAAAATACTCCGCAAAAGTCAGCTTTCTTATAATTTATGATATTATAACTTTTTCGGTAAATTGAATCGCTCTACATGAGAATTTTCAGAAAAATGCAATAATGTTGAAACTTTTTGATTTTTTAATTATGCGAAATAAAAAAAAAGCGAAGCACGCCTTTCTATAAGAATTTTACTGCCTATAACATTAGTTTTCTTCAGATCAAATTTGCATTTTTCGTGCAATTCTCTAAATTTGGGCTTTGAAACAAACGCTTCTTCTGCAAAACCGAACTTAAATTTCAATGCTGAATTCATGTGGACTGCATTGGAGCTTTTTTATATTTCTCTTACTTGTTTCATATTTGCATTTATATTTTAGCTATAATGATATATTCCTACGTTAATTTGCGGGGAGACTGTGGAGTTGAATCAAGGAAATATGAATGCGCGTCAGGAGTTCAAACGAGCAGCGAAGCAGTGCATTAAAGAAATACGCTACGGCGTTTGTATCTGCTTTTCATTGCTATCTTTTTTTGAGTTTTACTTAGTTATTCATCTGTGAGATACGGCGTGAAGCATCACATATTCGTTTTTTAAATTTATATATTTAAAAATTTCTAGAAATCAATAAAGAATATTTTAGAAGAGAGAAGCTAGTTACGGCAGAACTAGTTATGCGCAACTTGATTCTTAGGCCGTTTTCCCCTGTTTCTTAAAAACCAGCCCCGCCCGTGAGCAAATCTATTTCCTGAATCTCAAATTTCGTCCGTATTTCATGAAAATAAAGGCTCATGTTGGGGACTTCCTATTTTAGAGCGGCTTACGGTTCAGCGACTAAGGAACATCAGCAACGAACGAGGATTAATAATTGCCTTTGTTATTCAATTTTTATTAAAATTTTAATAAAGCATTTTGTTATTAAATTTTTTTTTCTCTTTTCCCTCATATCTTGAATATGGATAAACTTCGTTCTTGCCGCTTGTTGTGTTGCCAGTTTCCACTCGTAGCTCTGAAAAAAGACACTCGAAAACGTTCATTCTTTCATATATTGATATGTCGACAACAAACCGGAAAATACATATTATCCATTCGCGAGTACGTGATTTTGCCTGTAGAGGCGGTGTTTGGGTCTCGTTAGGGGATAGCGCGTTTTAACGCGCCAATTTAAAAATTGTAAAAAAGCGCACACACTGCGTTTGTGATTTCTTTTCGAAAATTGAAGCGAATATTGGATTCTTTTCTATATTTTGCTTCGAAAATCATGTTTTTTAAATTAATTTTTATTGTCAAATTTATTTAACTGTTTATTAAACTGAATAAAGTGTGTGCGCTTTCTTACAATTTTTAAATTGGCGCGTTAAAACGCGCTATCCCCTAACGAGACCCAAACACCGCCTCTACACGCAAAATCACGTACTCGCGGATGGATAATACTTTCATTTATTTCGTATTATTGGGAAGGCTCACCTATTCGCGCAGTAGGGCGCGAATGTTAAATTTGACAATTCAAAGCACCATGTAGACTAGGTATAAAGATGTGGAAGATGCATAGAAATTATTAGAAATGGATGATTGATTTATAAAAAAGCTGTAAGAACATACTGGGAGATTGAAAAACGGATATATTAGCAGCGATTGCTTTTCAAACGGAGACAGCAAGGTGATTTAGGATTGATTTTTTAAATATCAAGAATTCAATTGAATTGTCTCGCATATGCTGAATTGAAATCTGCCCCCCAAAAGCGGCTACGAAACACCCCCCCCCCCCTCCACCCCAACAAACTAATATCTTGAACCATTCAAACGAAACGTTGCCCGTTTCCGGACATTCGAAATCACCCAATTTGTCGTATGCCATCCAGCTTTTCCTCCCATTTTTTCATTCCTTTGTTTTGTTTCATCCATGGTATGTCCTTAGGAGCAGAACCTTTCTCTGAGATTCGCTTTACCATTATTTCTGACTCTGTCAGCCTGCCACCCTAACTTATTTCATTTTCGTTTTCCTTTCAATGACTTCTTTGGAACAGGCGAAAGACTTCGTCGCCTCCACAAATCAGATGAAACCGGTGAAAAGAAAAGTCGAGAAAGTTAAAGTCCCACAATTTTGCGCGCGCGCCTTTTTTCTCAATGCCTTCCACCATGAATTTTTTTTCGGTGATTTCTACTCTTTCACTAATAAAAGCTCTTCAATTCATATTTTTTTTCTTAAAGGTGCTGAATTTTAGACATTGTTTCCAGATTTTCTTTTATTTTTCTTCTTATTCCCGAATGATCGGAAAATGCCTCCAAAAAATAATAATTGTATGGAAAGAAGTACACATGAATAATAATTTGTCAATCGCGGCAGATTTTTTAGGTAGCAGCTAATAAGAGGCCACGAGAAGCAATGAAAAAGACTCAATAAACCAAGAGTATCAATTATACGCCCACGTTTCTTTTCAAAGACATGTAGATACGTACTCTGAGAATTTTTAGCAAGTTGCCGTGATAAAAAATACCTTTCCGATGTCAGCGCCATAAAATCATTTTTTTTTCACGAAAGCTTGTGTACCGTTTTGTTTAATAATTTACCGGCGTCTTGCAGCAATTTTTTATTTTACACGTTTTTCGAAAAAGGATGTAGTAATGCTCATAATTAACACCCGATTTGAAATTAGGTCTACCTGGTGGGAACATATATTTAGAATAGCAGAATATGCGAAATTGTGGAATTCGTGGTGGTTCGCCATATACCCAGCATTAAAAACTTAAATTTGCAGGTTTATTCGAACTTTTATCAAACTAGGGAAGCATTTTTAATAACTTATTTATGAAAGATATCGAAGTACTTTCTGATGTTTCCTGATGGAACCACACGTATTTCGAAATGCAGGTCTCTCTCTCTCTCTCTGTCTCTCTCTCGGAAGCTTCACTTGAGCATTTCGATCACCGCCTCCTTCCTCACACAATCTCTACTTAGGTTTCAAGAATTCAAGGTTTTCTAGGCCTGCATTTTTTGAGAACTCACTTGTTAGCTGGGCAGTCCTGGGGCAGAAAAAACTGAAGTTATTTCTAGAGAAAGGTGGCAAATTATAGCTTTTGGTGCGCTTATATGACTTTATGTGTAATCTTTCAAGGAAGTTGATGCGAGAAAAATGTCTTGCAGAAACCTACCGTTTTCTAATTTCAACTGCGATGCAAGTTGTAGTATTTCTTCAATAATCTGCGAAGTTGATGTTCTGTAAATATTTGTAGTACCCCAAAACATTTCGGTGCACTTGCAGCGCTTGCGGACACCCAATCCTCCGCAGTCAGCTTCGAGGACTCTGACCATAACATTTTTATTCTTTATATCAAGAAGCCTGTCATCTTCATTCCAAACCGAATTATTCAAAAAAAAAGAGAGGAGGCTGATGATGTTATGTAGATCTCCGAAGGGGAAGAAGCTATTTCTTTTTTTTCCGTTATGATCAAGCATCACTCAACCACCTTATATTCCCGGTTTCGGAGCAAAACTCTCTACTTCCTTAGTCAACCTGTTCTTCGCTCATAACGTTTGAACGCGGACCACAGCTCAACAGTCCTTCCGGCCTTTTGTGATGGTGGTCCAAGGGTAATGAGGTGGTTTCCGTGCCGGATTGAGTCCCACAATGTCATCGGCAGCCTTTTAAAATGTCGTTTTTCCTTCTTGGTATCGATTCTTGGTTCATTTCTGCGCATCACATATCCACCCCATCTTAATTTCCTTCTCTTTGTAAATTGTAGTGGGTCAATGTCGTTCGAAGAAAAGGTTAATGTCTTCTCGAGGAAGATCTTTTAGATGTTGTTCCGCGAGCGTTTTCTCGACCAATCTTCTTTCTAGAGATGCGTGGGCCCCTCTGACTCTTTCTGCTAGAGCTTTTGCGAAAGATTGGAGAGTAGACCAAAGATTGAAGGATAAGAAGCCATTTATGACTCTTCTTCAATTCTGATCAACAACAATTCATTCACCTTACTTTTTGAGGTTCGGTTCACAGAAATCCTTTTGAATGGTGATTTTGAGATTTGAAATGTTGGATTTTTTACCATTGTCTGTGAAGGAAAGAGCGATCTACTGACTTTTGACGCGGATGACGTACAACAAGCTTTGGAGAATACTTGGGAGGACATTGGCAACGGTCAACGTCGTTGTGAAAAAATTTTGGAAATGGACGACGAATGGACAAATTTATCGCAGTTAGATCCTGCTAAGAAGAAGGTCAAAGCCGATTACATTTAACAATATGGAAACTACAGGGAAGTGTTACAAAGAGGAAACATCAGAATACAATTTTTAAAAGGAATGTATTCAATTGGGATGGAACGATTACGAATATTGGATGAGTCACGTTTGGAATTATTGCCGAAATTGGAATAGTTGGATATTGTGGTCAAGAAGAAGGACCGAAAATGGAGTATGGGTTGCATCGGGCAACTCAACAAGAAGACAAGCAAACTGGTTTGGGGCTGTTCCACTGTGAACAGACGCCAGTGAAAAAAATTGTTTCTACTCAACAAAATCCTGCACAAAGCGGTGTGCAAGCAATTTCGTCGTTCGGGACGACGCCAGTGGTTAATCACCCAATGATGGTCAATTCGTTACCATTCGGACACATTACACTACCACAAATATTTCTACCTACCTTTGCTGGTGATATTCTTTCGTATTATGAGTTCCGTGAGCCATTCGATTCTATTATGGGAAGCCTTCGTGTTGACGAGCTGACAAAACTTCATTATCTCAAGTTCGTCGTGTTCGGGGAAACCAGAGAGCTGATCAAGTGTCTACAAACCACTCATGCCAGTTATGCAATTGCTGTTAATATGCTGGAGGAGTAGTACGGAGGAAAGGAACGAATTCAACAAATTCGTCTCAAGAAACTCACGGAATTACCGGATGTCGTTTCAAATAACATTCCTCAATAGAGATGTTGGCAGTTCTCACTGGAATTAGTTTGGTTTCTTATTATCGCCGTAAAAAAGTACCGACATTTTTTCGAGTCGGGATTTGAATTTAGAGGCTCCGCCCATTCATCATCATTTCAGCGCATTTGCTATGCGCGATACATTTGTTGAATTTTTATTTTTTCTTCTTCTTTTTCTTCGCAAATTGATACATTCGAAGAAACGTGTAAAAAATTCACGATTAATACAATTTCTTAAATATATCAATTTGCGAAGAAAAAGAAGAAGAAAAAATAAAAATTCAACAAATATATCGCGCATAGCAAATGCGCTGAAATGATGATGAATGGGCGGAGCCTCTAAATTCAAATCCCGATTTCCGCGGGCTCGAAAAAATGTCGGAACTTTTTTAAGGCGATAATACATTCATCGGAAAATGGATTATCATTTTGTTAGAACATTTCTCTGGACTGACTCCATGTGCTCATTGGGCACTCTACAGACAAAGGGAACTACTGTAAGCAGATTTGTTAGAATCATAGTTCAACAGATTCAACAACAGCTTCAGCAAATCTCAAATGATGTTCAGTTCAGTCACATTTCCGGAAAACTGAATCCAGCTGATTTGTTAGCAAGAGGTTTGCCTTTAGAGGAACTCAAACAGTCGAAAAGATGGATTCATGGAGCTGAATTTCTTCGATATACTGAAGACTTACCAATTCGTCAATTGTCGATGGAGAGTGTTACAGACGTAACTCAAGTTATTCAAATGGATCACATTTCACGTATTGATCCCTACCGATTTGGAAGTTTTCATCGACTGTTGAGGACAGTAATGGTCATCGTGCACTTCATTACAACCGGGAAGTTATCCAATCAACAGAAAGTGGCTAGAGCAATGAAGATAATTTATCGATGTGCGCTCAATTGATTGATCCCCCATCGGAAGAGACAATCGGTTCACTTCGTCTACAGAAGAACATAGATGGCATTTGGATGTACAAAGGAAGAGTCCAACAGGAAGAATTATTTTTCCAACCACGAGAACAAGTTTCTCGATTGTTAATTTTGGATCAACATGCCACCTTCAACCATTCTATGTAGTCAGCTATACGCATTGGCTCAGTTGAGAGAGACTGTTTGGATACCTCGTGGAAGATCATACCATTCGAATCATGTGGTGTTGCTTTCGCTGGACCATTGAATGTCAAGATTGGAGGAGCCACCAAACAGATTTACTTCGTTTTACACACTTGCCTCTATTCAAGATTCGTAGTAACAGATGTCATAAAAAGCATAGAAACGATTACCTTTTTACTATCCTTTCGAAAATTCTGTGCTTCTTTCGGGATTCCACATACGATGATTTCGGACAACGGTACCCAATTCAAGATGCTCAATTCAGTGTTGGAGACTTTGAAATCTCAACAACAACGATCCCTTATTCGATCTACCACTTTGCCTGAGTTCAAGTTCATTCCAGCACACGCTGGTGGTGTGTACGAACGAATGATTGGATCGATCAAAAGAAGTCTCGTCAGAGCAGGGACCACGAAAACACTCATGGACAAGGAAGAATTTTCAACACCCCTGGCAGAATGCACAGCAATTGCCGATTGCCGACCACTATCATATGTCTCGGCGAAAGATGATATAACACCATTGCGACTAATTGATTTTGTGTATCCTTTAAATCGCTTTGAGGGAATTATGGATATTTCGATGCACCCAGATACGGATAATACAACGTGGGAAAGAAAACAACTCATCGAGTGGTGGAGCGCTGCATCATCATTGACGGATGCATTTCAACGGAGGCGGAACAAAGAATATGTTCAAGTGTGGCAAGAACGACATCAGTTTTATCACAATCAGAATTCAACTACAACGACACCACCAAAGGTTGAAGACATTGTTCTTATTGAATTTCCAACCCTTGGAAAAACCAAATGGCCGGCCGGGAGGATCATAGAAGTCAAAATTCGTTCTGCTCCGTTCAGATCGACAAAAAGAGTTGTGGAATATCCTTGGAAAGACTTATATCCGTTGGAGACTGATGTTTCGGATGAATCGTTGTCAGATGGAACAACGAAAACACAATCGAACAATTTTCAAACTCTGAGAAGATCAAAGAGATTGCTGTAGACACTGGAGATTTGGAGCTCGTGTATCCAGGCTTTATTTTTTTTATCGAATTTATTTTTCAATATATTTTTATAATTATCAAACCTCTTCTTTCCCCGGTAGTGTCGAAATCGTTGTTTCGATATTTACAATCGAACGCCATACACTCGTTACATCGATCTCACATTTGTCCTACCTGTGTTAGCCGCAGTTTATGAGTTCCTTACCACCCTTTTTTGGCCAGTATAAAAAGGGTCCCTAAAGACCCCTTTCCTCATTCTTTACTATTTGTCACCTGCGCGTGACTTTTTTTTCTGTTTCACTTTTTTATATCAATTCTTTCAATTTCTTACAATAAAGGTTTAATTACCCAAGTTTGAGTTTGAGATACGATCACGACAATTTTATAGGAAATTTTAACAATGCGCAAAACGGACATTGGATTAGAAGCCGGAGAGAGCCATTGCTGCTTGGCCTGTCCATTTAACTGGTTCTGTTTCACAACTATAATACTTACGTTTTGCTATTTAAAAAAATAGAGCTCGCCCAGAGCTACTATCTGCAAACATTTTCCAGTTATTTAGATTTGAAGAATAGTATGCTTTGGAGCGCGCTCTTTAGAAATAATTTTCTGCATATCCAGAAATGAGAGACAGTCCTCACCAACATTCAAACAACACTATTCCTCGCGATTCTTCTTTATAATTTCCTACGCGGGCTCATACTTGCTATGGGCTGGGCCGGCGGATAGAAAATCTTGGACGCGCACTTCTAGCTCGTTAAGGATTCTTGAACAGAACAGTAGCGTTCTAGCAGCAAGACGTTATCTAGCTTTTATCAGTAAGCAAAAATTGTCTAATGAAAACAATAAAACTAGAAAAGTTCATCGCGATTAAGCATTGGAAAAGTGAATATTTAGCAAAAAGTTCAAGGAAAACAATTTAAAATTAAATGTTATAATCGATTAATTAGGCTTGTACTTTGAGTAGTTGGTGTATTTAATGAAACTTGATTTGCACAACGATTCCGATAAAGCATTTGGAAAAAAGGGAAAATCTGTTTGGAATGCCGAAAAAAATTAAGCAATTCAAATATTTGGTGTAGATTTACGAAGATAAACTCTGAACGAATGGTCATTATCGGAGTGTCGTAGTTATTTTAATGCGAAAAGTAATTCAAGCCGGTAGCTTTCTATAATTGCTATTTGAGGCCCAAACATGCTACGGAAGTAATCACGCGTTGAGCAAATTATCTTGGAACAAAGAAGTCTGCGCGAGCAGGCCAGGATTAAGCAGCTGTATGGGCTCTTCTCCTTTGTTCATTTCCAAATTCTTAGCTGGAATTGTTAGACAACCGTGTTTTGACATTATTCAAAACAAGCAATACACGTCAAATATAAGAATAACGAGAGAGCAAGTGCCGGAAAAAAAGCATTTGGAATGCAACGCAAAAACAAACAGCCAGAAATCGGTACCTTGAGAATTTGTATTAATGCAAAAAAAGAACTAGCCCCCCACCACACCAAACTACACGTTCTCTTGAGAGCAATCATAGCTCTTTAACCAGCTCAACCATAAGGCTAAGAGTTTATTTATTGGAGCCAATTTCTCAAAATAAACTGCAAAAAAGCAGCTGGTCCCATGAGCAATCCTATGAGCCAAGGAGTAAATGTGGCATGAAAGCAACAGTTCTTTTTTTTTAGATTAATGTGCTTTCGGTCTCCTCAAACACTTATGCTGCGCTCGAAGTGAGCTTTTAGCAGTAAATTGCGCATAAAATTGATGTCCAATCTGACACGAATTGCTTCGCCTTTTGCCATCTTTATGTCGCGAGAACCTCGAAGCCCGAGACTAAATTTAATTACTAAGGTGACACTTAAAAAAATTAAATTAGAAAAAAAAATGAAAATTTTACAAATATCATTCGAATTATTATCGGTTCGCGAGTACGTGGTGAGCCGCTTACAGGTGGGGTTTGGGTCTCGTTAGGAAATTGGCGCGTTTTAACGCGCCAATTTAAAAATTGAAAGAAAGCGCACACACTGCGTTTGTAATACTTTATTCAGTTTAATAAGCAGTTTAAGAAAATTGACAATAAAAATTAATTTTAAAAAAACATGATTTTCGAAGCAAAATATAAATAGAAAAAATTCCAATATTCGATTTCAATTTTCGAAAAGAAAAACAAACGCAGTGTGTGCGCTTTCTTTCAATTTTTAAATTGGCGCGTTAAAACGCGCCAATTTCCTAACGAGACCCAAACCCCACCTGTAAGCGGCTCACCACGTACTCGCGAACCGATAATATCAAAATTTCGGGCCACCGTAGTTCTTAGATATGAGTGGGTCTCGTTGCGACAGTCAAACGCAAACTATCACTTTGAACGCTTTTTTTCTCAAAATTCATTTCAAACACAGGATTACCAATTTATAAAGATTGGCAAAGTTGCTCAACTATCAAGCCGCAGCATAATAATTTGAACGTCCTGCAAGCGCTCTTATATTTACTAATTCTTTGAGTAACAGAGCAATTGGTGGTTTCCATCAGCCCCCCCCCGGCCACAATTCAACACGATCCTAACAGTGATTCATGCGATCCAATTTTCCGGTGCTCGTTTGTTGAACATAATTACTGTCTGAATCTGAAATATACTCATATTCCTTGACTATTAGTTCTTCTCCAATATTTAAATGTTTAGAAAATTTTGCTTCGTGTATCTCTCGGCGGGAACCTGAGAAGCTCTACGTAAACTGCTTTGAGAAAAATCCTTTTAAAATCGATTTTCCCCCCGGTGAACCACAGCTCAAACATGACACTACCCGGAATCAAACTCCTGAGTGAAGAGTGCAATGAAGCTTTGAGGCGGCCGGCTGTTCCATTCTACCCGCGTCCTTAACAGCCACCCCCACCCCCACTAGCGTTCTTCAATCTGAGCCCCTATAATTTTGGAAAACTTCAAAATCAGCCAAGTGCATTGAGAAAACAAGCGAAACGAATCGAATTGTACATGAAAAGGCGTCGTATCGCTTCTGAACTTGAACGAATTGTTTCTCAGAAAACCGGTTTTTGTGCGACCTTCTATCTACCTTTCATTTATTTTTCCTTACTCTGCTATTCATTTGAATTTCAACACTTTCAGCGTGAGATTCGCCGCCAACTTTTCGCATTATTTCAGATTGCAATATTCGAATGCAAAAAATCGAAAATGATATAGAATAATGACAATTTCATACACGTTGGACGTCTCGCAGACGAATTTACAAAGCTTTTTTAGCCTCCTTTTACGGTGGAGAGGAAGTGTCTGGAAGGTAGGGTTTCTTTTCGAAAATTGGTTCGATCTGTAGCTGAAAATAGATCTTCATTACTGTTTTTAACTGAAAACTGAGCAATTCGCAGCTTTAAAAAATTATTTGGAGTTATAGTTATCCCTAGCACTGCCTTTCAAAAATTGGTTTCCCTTAAAGCAGAAATTCAAAAAATATCTTAAAAACTATTCATGTTCAATGCTGTCGTGTGGATTTTAAGGTTATACTCCAAAATGTGAATTGTGTAATAAACAAAAGAAGCAGCCATAGAGCATATTATTTCAGCGTCTAGTATGTTTCTTTCATGCTGGAAATCTTAATGGCCTAGTTCTTGTTCTTTTTCTTCCATGAATCCCCTGATATCCCGCGCACAATCTTCTTTCCTGAATCTCCAAAGAATACAGGCACTCCCGGGAATCACAGGAAAAAGCGGATGGCGGTGGCACAACATTTTCGCAGCAGTAAAATGTTTCAGAGCGGGAGAGTTCGCAACCAAAACGAATTCCAAATGCATGGCTTTGAAGCGGCCGACTCACCCCTTTTAATCGACACTTAACCGTTCCGCTCCTGCCATTCCCGTCAGTTTTCAGTTTTCAGACACGTGGGAAGAGTCTATTTGTCTGAAAAAGACATTTTAAGAAAAAGATGATGTCTGAAAATCGTCTGCCTATATACTGAAGGGCTAGACATAGGACTGTGAAGAGTTTGTTGTACAAAAGGTTTAAACGTTTTTCAACACGAAAAAAGTGGAAATTTAAAATAAAAAAGTAAGTTTTCAGGCAGTCTTCGGTCAACTTGCTGTGTGGACTGCTGCATTTCTTTTAATTAGTGTCGTTTATCGGTATGCGTTGTCGCCGCCTCAACAAGAGTACGCTTAGAACTATATTGCACTCGGAATGTAATTACATTATCTTACAGTGTGTTTGAGCAATTAATACGGTATTTTGACAACAAATTGGACGCAAACATCCCTCTCACATTTCTGCTTGGATTCTTCGTTTCTTTCGTCGTAGCAAGATGGGGATCTATTTTGAACGGAATCGGATGGATCGATGAGTAAGCTTTAAAACTTATTTAGCTATCTAGAATTCAAGTATTAAAAAAAAAGATATTTCAGCTCTAGATGATTCTATTTTTAAAAATTCTCTAGTTATGGAGCGTTTTCTAAACATATTTGCAGCGCTTCTCTTCTCTTCGCCACCTACATTCGTGGAGCCGATGAAGAAACTCGGGTGATTCGTCGGAATCTCGTCCGCTATCTGGTGCTGTCCCAAGCGCTCGTACTCCGTGATATATCAATGCAAGTTCGTAAGAGATTTCCAACAATGGACACTCTGGCGGCATCTGGATTGATGACTCGCGAGGAGATGGATATTCTAGAACATATCAAAGACCCATACAGCAGATATTGGACTTCAATTCAGTGGAGTCTCAACTTAGTGTACGAGTGCCAAAAAAACGGAAAAGTGGAGAGCTATTACCTAATGAATAAGATTGTGAATGAAATCGGAAAATTCCGTCATGGACTAGCGTCTCTTCTCAAGTATGATTGGGTTCCGGTCCCTTTAGTGTATCCGCAGGTGATGGCGCCAACATGAAAACGTTTTACTGGTATTATTTCAAGTTTAGGTTATTTTTCTTGCCGTTCGAATTTATTTCATGATTTGTCTGATCGGACGGCAGTTTATTGTTACTGGCAAGAATCCATCTGGAGTGAGTTTTGAAATCCTCTGTTCGCCAAAATGATTGATTAATCAGATTGATCTATGGCTGCCGATCACCACAATGGTTCAATTTCTTGTTTATATGGGATGGATGAAAGTGGCAGAAGCGCTTCTGAATCCTTTGGGAGAGGACGATGACGATTTGGAGTGCAATTATATAATTGATAAAAATCTGATAGTGAGTTTTAGAAAGTATTGCAGAAAAAGCATTGCTGTTCGTGTTTGCATGCAAAAATAGCAGAATGGATTTGTTCGATTTATCTAGCAAGGGCTCATTTAGCCAATTTATTAAGCATAGAGACTTCTCTTCTAACTGCTTCAATCAATCATTATCTGTAACATCATCGTTGTTTTGTTTCTTTTTCCTTTGTTTTAGACTGGTTTGTCAATTGTCGACACCCTGTGGAAGCACGATGATGTGAGTTTTGTGCGATGCATGCATGGTTTTCTTTGCAGTAGCCGAGGATTTATAAAAATTGCAGACGGGCTACTCAATGGTCGAGGAGCACATGGCTAATACTCCAGCTCAGAAGAGGGATGAATTTTGGGGAATTGAGAAGATTGCTCCACTGTATTCCATGGAATCAGCAGAGAGATCCGTGCATCCTCTTGTTGGAAGTGCCAGCAAAATCAAGTAGGCTTCTATAATAAAGTGATATATCAACGAAATTTATTATTTAGTCTGGTGAAGAACAAAAAAGAGATTGTGATGACTCCACATAAAAACAAGCTCAGCGAGCTGGATCCTTCTGAACAGGTAAAAAAAATTAGAATACAAAAAATCTGTCAAAACCTAATAGAAAGAAAAAAGCAGAACTGGCGCATCTGCTAGAAATACCGTTTCGGGTTTGAAAGAGCGGCACTTAAAAAAAAAAGAAAACAGAACATTCAATAAAAATATCCAACCATTTTTCCACTTGTTTCAGTTTCAAATCAAATTTCTTGTCGTCTAGAGCAAGTATTTTTTTAAATGAGTACTAATTTTAATATTTTGCGTCTATAAAAGATGCTACTCGCAACATTAAATATTCTGACGAGGATCTACGATTTTTGAGTAAAGAACAATTAAGTCCAAAAAACACTTAGGAATAGAGCCAACCCGGAAACTATTCGACTCACGCCTCGTCAGGCTCTTCGTCTGTATTTGGCCCATTCTCTCTATCACATTGGTGCTTTCGTCTGGTATCGCTGTAACCCTGTTATTGATTCCTAGCATATTTTTTCGCATGTATATGATTTGATTCTCACCATATCTTGATTTGTCGATACCTGTAGGAATTTTCCAAACTAGTCCCGAAATTCCGTGCTGTCCCAGTCTGAAAAGAAAGTACGGGTAAATTTCATTACTGCGACGTCTTCTTCTGAACATCAAGATGCTTGCGTCAATTGATGTAAGCACGGAAGTCCAATCGTTTCTCCCAAAATGTTTAATCTACCGCAGATTTGATTTTCAAAACCTTTCATGGGTAGATATTGCAAGATTTGAAGCACTTGATAACCTTTAAATTTGATTAATCTTAGTGCTCAGTCGTTTCTGATGCTATCAATAAATGCACATCTTATGTACCAGCGTGCAACACCATTTCGCAACCTTTTCATCAAAACAATTATGCAATGTGGCACTTTTTTGCATTACAAATACTATTTAAAGTACATTTTTCCTATTAAAATTGTTCGAAATCGCTTTCCAGCTTCAAAGTTTCAGAAGGCATATCTCCGTCGTGTAAATGTCTCGGATCACAATGAAAAACATGCAAAACAGCGTGGACTGGAACGTGCCAATTCGCCAAACAAATGCTTGAACAAAGTGAGATCCCGGTCAAAGTAAGCTCGTTTTTCTTTTGCGATTTCAGTCGATCGCACATCTAATACACTTCTTATCATGTCATCACTTTCTCAAAGCATTTAACGAAATTCTCTGATTTAGATCCGAATTGCAATATATACAATTCTATGAGAAGTAAGTGATCGCATGTTTGTGGTATTTTTATTACTCAAAGTGAACAGTTTCGTGGTTTTTGAACAATGTATTCGTGTAAGAAAACCCTCTTCAACATCTTCTCGAAATTTTCTATAAATAGGATTTGATGTAGATATTCGTAGTTGGTAACAGCTGAGATTTCTAGGAGTCTGAATATAAATGTCTGAATGACTGTGGTTTCAAAAAATTCAATTATCGTCAGTTTATTCGTTAATTTTTTCCAAATACACGTCTAGTGCGTAGAATCAAAGAATGAAAACTTGAAAAAAGGAGCCAGGCGAGCTCCGTTCAGTAAAATGAGAGCTCGCAAGAATAGAATTTCTGGTCCCATTGACTGGTGTCTCATATTGTCTGAAAAGTTTACAAATGCGAATGCACATAATTGTTTAAATTATTTATGAAACCAATCACGCTGAGAAAGATCGGCTAGGCGTTGCTTGTAAGAAGAATCCTTCATGATGCCATTCTACGATTTCTTGTTGCTGACATCATCAAGGGACACAATGGGGGCATCGAAAAGTTCAACGCTCTGAACAGCTTGATTGCTGGTTGGAAGCGTTGTGACGTATTTTTCCCAAAATCGTGGAATGCCTTCGGAAATGCCGTAAAGCGGCCGATCCTATCAAACCGCCAGCCGAACTTCCATGCCCATAAGAAGTAATAAGGGACTCTCCCATTCAAGGATGTGCAACATTGTCGTTTCTTTGACTAACTGTCAGAAATGTTATTAGTTATAGCAATAAATGTTCTATTTTTGTAGCGGGAACGCAATAGCAAGATTAAAAATGTAGAAAACAGAGTAGTGTAAGAAGGAAATCGAACCTGTGTCGTTCTTCTTGAAACACCTTCTCACTGTACCGGCAAACCTTCGGAGTTTCAAATCTGGCAAAATTCCGTCAAAAAAATGGTCAATTTGAGACGAAAAAGGCAGCAAATTTCGTCAAAAGTGGCTTACTTTCTCCTTTAGTCCAAATTTCCTTGACGCTGTGGCGGTTTCATCCCTCATTTTATCCCTAAATAAGGAACACTGCTCAAAATAAGATCCTCTTTTAGCCAAATTTTGTTAACTTCAGCTTTCCCCACCCATGTGCATGTTAGACAATAATATTCATACTACTAGAAATTTCAGCAGATACAGAAGTTACCAACTACGAATATATTCAATTTATAGAAATATGTTGAAGAGGAGTTTCGTGTTAGAGCATTTTTTGAAGAGAAGCGAATGTTCGGTAAATGAAATATTTAATTTTTCAGCGGGAAATTAAGAACATCGGCTAATGAATCACAAAATGGTGTAGACGTGTGGACAAGAGCAGGTGAGCCAAACATTTTGAATATTTGTTTTACGATGCTGCAAAATAACCAGTCATCTGGAAAACAAAAATACCGGAAGACACTTCTTTTGAGAAATTATATGAACTTTGCATGTTATATATCACCGCTAGCTTGAATACACTGGAATACATTGTTTATGTACACATGTACACAATTTACAACTTTTTTGCAATCTTAACTCCGACTCCCTCGATGATTCTTCTCACGATTCGTGCTTTCATTCAGGCTCCATTATCTGAATATGATATTCTAAAAACTTATTGTACATTTGTTTGGTGAGTAGTTATTCGTCCTCCATTTTCTTCTTTCTATCGGTGTGTTTTACTATTCCTTCGGTCGTTTTAGTATTTTCTTTTTGATCTATTGCCGTCAAATTATCATTCGACTTTGCTATTAAGCAACTTTAGGACAAGAACTCTTTTATTCTTCGTTCCCTGGAGCGAGAGTTAATTAGAGAAAACCCAGTGTTGAAACAAGGAAGTCGCAAGTAGTAGTGTAACAAACACATTAGGCTGAAAAATGAGGATCCTACTTCCTCTCTTAATGCACAGAATGCATTCTATATTTTAACAAATGCTAGCTATCAATATTATAACTCAAATAATAAAAAAGGAATAAGCCAGCTTCGCAATCATGAATAAATTCCATGCTTAGAAAATAAATTGAGGAAAGTGAATATTCGCTGTATTCCATGCGCAGCGTTGTGCAAAACAGAATTTTAAAGAAATGTTAACTTAAGTATTCATTTTGAAGTATATTTCTGCGGTTCACACAATCTTATTTGCAATTTTTCACAAGCAGCGGCACACATCGTCTCTGTAACCTCAATAAACAGTACTCTACTCCCATCTAATCCTTTTTTATTATTCTATTTCTATCGTTTTCCATAAAAGCATGAACCGAGTGCAGTCGTAATGCAATAGAAGCTTAACTTCAATGATAAAGCTGTTTTTTTCAGGAAACATTGAAATGAATGTAACTTCCTCGAACCCCAATCAAGTGCATCCACATTCGATAACAATTTTCCCACCGGATGAACCGCAAACCACGTCCAGTCATTAAAGTAGGACTAGTGCCTGAAAAATGTTAATCATAATGGGTGCCGGAGTGTATTGCTATAATATTGAAAACACCTGGAAAATATAGAAAAGTCGGCGATTTATCAAAAAAAAACTCAATAAAAATTCACAGGTAAATCACGTAGCAAATTGTGATCTGCAAAATCCTTATAAATATGTCATATAAAATTTTATTGCACCGGTGCTCGTAAATTATCTTGCGGATAATTTTTAAAAAAATACGTATGTAAATTTGATTTTTTAGATCACCATTTTTTGAAAAATCGCCGAATTTTCAATACTTCCCAAATTCTTTCCAATATTTAGCTGCTAAACTATATCTAATAAGAAAACAATCTGGTAGGCACTATTCTATCTTTAAGGATCTGTTTTCCGTCGCTTAATTTTAGCTTCCACGATATCCTTTACGTCAAAGACGCTCACCATAATCCTAAAAGAAGCCAGTGGTTATGAAAGGGGGATGGGCTTATAAAACTGAAAATCGGGAAAAAAAATATTTATATTTATACCACCGTGTTAAGCCGACGCGCAGGATACCGTGATTTTACTCATTTTAAGATGAATACTATTCCCCTGATTCTGTGATAACTTTTATTTTTCCGGTTACGCCTTTTCCATTCAACCGGAAAAACAGAACGAGTATTTTGTGTATAATTGACGATTTATAATTCTACGAAAGCATTTGAATAATTTTATAATAAACTTATTGCATTTTCAATATACTTATTCGAACCATCATGAGCAGAATTCACCGTTCGAGAATTGACTACATAGAAAGCGAAAAGCCTTTCTAATGGTCAAACAAAAAAATTAATATCCTAAGGAGGTTATGCATGTAATTATTGTTTGCACTAATACGCAATTTCCTGTTATACAAGAATGCATTCAAATCCGAAAATTGAATTTTAAGGGACACATTAATTACGTGAATAACCCCATAAAAATGGGACGACAGTCGGGATGAAACAAGATGGCGGGGAATAATAAAGTAGCTAGGTATGTATCACTTTATCGTTTTGGAAAAAGGGCAAAAAAGGCAGGATCAAAGGTAAAAAGGGGGAAAATCGCAATCACAAAAGTTCTAAGCAACAACACAATCAGCTGAAAATGAGTAACCCATATCCGATCGATGCGAGCAAAGGAAAATAGTGGAATTAGAACAAATAGTCTTGATTACTGTTTAAAAAAAACCAAAGTATGAAAAGACATGGGTGGGGTGACAGAATGAAACTGGAAGAAAAAGAGACTGGATATGTCACATGGATGAATGAAATAATAAAAGTTACGACTACGTTAATTATTGCTAATTTCTCGTTTGAGATGTTGCAAGAATTCTACGTAAGAATGTGTTGATTCCGAACGGTCGTCAACCAGCCGATGAACAAAGACGTCTCGTAATGGGCAGTGTTCTCTGTAAAACGCTCCGCGGCAAATTGTTGCCATAAATGTTTAAAAACTTACTTTATCGTGATGACTGGACCGAGGTAAAAGCGGAACTGGGTAACTTGCTTCAAAAATGAATGAACTCTTCTTGATAACTCGTTATCTCTTTCCAATAGGGAGTACTGAATCAACGATAAATAAATCCTCTACCTATTAATTTTTACCTGATCAATATTATTGTAAACGGAGGTTCCAAAAACATTAACCAGAAAACCAGGATCGACAGAAGATGCCACATATACGAAAGCTATTGTTCCAGTAATCATCAAATAGACACCACCACGAGCGATATGCTCAAATGACAGTGGTAGCGCAGGCGGCATCTCATTTTCTGGCATTGTGGCGAGCTCGTTGAGACGATAGAGACGAGGATAAATGTCGGCTAGAATTTGATCTAATGGACTGAATCGCATCATCATCATAGCACCCGCACGCTCATCGAGACGCACACTTCGTGCAGAAGAGAAAGATGGCTGAAATTTCGAAAAATGCGTTGATTTGAAATATAATTATTCATGCTTACGTGTTTAAGCATAGCAAGAACATAGGCGGGGAAAAAACGAAGATGACCACTTCGAGGGACAAGCATACCACTTCCTCTTGAAACAACTTTTTGATAAGCCCCTACACTGTCAACAACAGCATTCACCAAAGCTTCCCTTGAATCGGCCAGAGCACTTCCAGTCATGGATCTCTCAACTCCAATTTTGGCAAGGTAGGAAACAGTTGCTTTCAGATCAAAGTTATTGTATAGTTGAAGCAAGTCACCGGTGGTCGGGAGGCACATTGTATGAACACGTATACGGCGATCTCCTTTAGTAGAAGTGTAAAGTAGAGCTGATTGGAAGCACACATATTGTGGAAGTTTCTGTTCTATTGTTACTTGAGCGGCAAGTGCGGAGTCAGGATTCACATTGGCAAGAGCCAAAAGATCTGGTGACCGCACGAAAAAGTTACCATAAAATCCTGTAAGAGCCAAACCGCGAGACGTTCTTATACGAAGAACTGCTTCAAACCCGAGTTTTCTCGTCAAATATCTAGTCAAAATTTTTTCGAATCGTTTGACTTGGTGAACACTGTTTCTGGCGTTGTAATTTGAAAAATGGTAGACACATCCTGTTGAAAACTTTGCAACTTCGGCTAGAATAAATAATTTCAAATCATTACAAAACTGAGGTGAACTTACACAGCGTTGCCAAATCTGCATACTGAGTATTGAACATGAATAAATCAAGGCAAATCTGTGAACCAGTGCACTCGAGAGATAAAGCCTTGTAGAAGTCAGTAGCTGGTCCTAAATTCTGCCCTCCTTCTGCTGACTCTTCTCTGCTCTTCAAAGCTCCCAGCCCTAAGTTTGGCAGACTCGCTTGGAAAATTGATATTCTCCCTCCAATTTCCTGTATTAACACTTGTGCCAGCTTCAAGGCAGATCCCAAGCAGTTTCCATTCGAAGTTGGTCCTATTTGTGAATAGAAGTCGGGAAGCTGCATGATGAACGTTCGGATTGTATCTTTATATTTTTTCATTGGTACTAGCAATGAGGTAACGGACGGTAGGAATGCATCATCGATATCATCGACAATCATTTCATTCGGATACCTTTTATTGCTAGAAAAGGAGAAAAAGTGAAGACATTGATCAACTGCAATAAAACTGATTTGGGTTCGATCATCACCCGGCATCTGGTCCAAATTAATGATGAGTTGCTCAGAGAACGTATGCAAGTAACCAGAGTTAATTGCGGAAACGCTAATATCGATAATGAAAACATATACAGCCGGTTGAGGAGGACGCAGCTGTAACATCTTTTAGTATTGATCATTACAAAACATAAATAATCTTACCATGTATTCAGATGGAGCAATGAATTCAACGGTAGCGTGTTGAATTTCAGGCCGATTTCGGGGATCTCCAAACGCTTTTGTGGTTGGATCCCAGCAAAAATCATCGGGTACTGAAAAAAAAGCTATGTGACATCCGTTATTAAAAAGAGCTTACAGTCGTTGTTAAGATTGCAAAGATTACACTTCCAGTGTCGATGATCAGGTAAATAGACGTACGGATTAATGTAGGTACGGCAATAGCGACACCGTACAATGTTTGAAGTTTGTATGATATTGAGATTCTTGACATCGCGGAAGGGATGTAATGATATAGCAAATGGAAGGCGACTTTTTTTTAAAAGCTCTTCAGTTTGAGGAACTTGAGTGATCGTAGAGCGGAAAATGCTGAAAATAGGATTATAGCTTTAGAAACGCAAAATTAAATCAATAATCTATTAATAGTAATAATATTAATTAATTAACGCATACTTAGGATCAACATGAGCATTTGGATTAGCGACTTGCTGTGGAATCTGAATTTCAATATCTTCGAGATCAAGTTGCTGCAAGTTCCTTTCAGCTATCAGATCAATAATATCGTTGCGGAAACCACTCATTTGTCGTTGTTGTTGTTGTTGTTGTGATCCTAGAGAACTATCCATGTTCTATAAAAATGAGAGAGAACAATAAAAATAAATATATATTAAAACGGCTACCATTTTTCCGAACTGTTGGCTCGTATTTTGAACTAGTGCATTAGATATTTGCCCATACTGCTGAGGTGAAGTTTGTTGTGGCGGATACCCAACGGGAGGCTGGGGACGTGGTGCCATTTGTTGTTGAAAGGACAACGTTGCGGTAGGAGCAGGAGCTGGTTGTGCAGCAGGGAATGGGGCGGGTCGGGCGGAAGCAAGTGCAGGCGTGATCAGCGCACTCTGAGATGAAACTGCAGGCGTGGATACCGCTGGTGATTGAAAGGAAGCCATTTGGGACTGTAATAAGATAAAATTTCCGATATCCCCGTTGAGCGTTACCGTTACAGAGGAATGGTTTAAGAGCGGCGGAGCATGGTGACCGTTCAATGAAGGTAGCGGAGCAGGTGATGCAGACGGCGGCTGAGAGAAGTCCCTTTGAGGAGCTGGAAAAGCAGGCGAAGGCACTGCATGACTTGTCGCACTATAATTGTAGGCATTCTGTGTTCCATTTTGAGCTTGTAATGACACAGTTTGTTTCACCTAATTGAAAAATATTAATAACATTTTTATAACATTAAAAACTAACCGGTTGATTTTGACTTGCTGCTGATGGAAATGGGATTGGATTTGTAGGGTAATTTGGTGGTCTACAAAGTACGTAATAAAGGATTATTTAGAATAGCATTTAGATAAAAAACTTACGCATAACTAGGAACGGCCGGCGTAGATTGGGCAAACTGGGAGAATTGCTGAACATGCTGGTATTGTTGGTTGTTAACGTACGCCTGTGGAAATCCGACACTTCCGGGCGCTATCGGTACATTCGACATCCGTCGATTGATATTATAACCCGCTGGAAATATATGTTTCAATATATTTAATAAATAAACATTTTTATGTTTTTGGAATAAATTCGAAAAAAAACAGGAATGGGTTGAGACGTTGCAACTTAAAAAAAATAAAGCAGCAATAAAATATTTGACGCTTCACGAATATCGGGAAAAGTTCACCTACCGAAGAACTAAAATTGAGAAAGTTTGAGAAGCGAAAAGCATGCATGGTTTTATATTTTTACAGAAAATTTATTTGTACTTTGTGGGTGAAAAATCTTAGAAAATACACAAAAAATACAGAACCTATTTTTAAAAAGCATAATTGCAAATGAACTGGAACCGGGCTGAAGACAAAGGATCCCCACCCTGCTTTCTAGACAAATTAGCAAACTTTGGATAAATTTTACTTTGAAATATTTTTAAACGTATCACACTGTTTAGATAGCTAGGATATACAAGTTTAGATACTTTTGAAGATAAAACTTATTAGGTACCCATCATTGCCAGTTTGTTTTTCAGCTTTTTACAAAATTTACCAATAAATAATTTCATTTTTTGATAGAAATAAAGAAAATCCTTTAACTATTTTACCAAGCAAATTAAAAAACAAGAAAGGATTGAAGCATTACATTTTTGGGGTTCATTTTTAAGGAATTAGATCTGGCTTGATCTCTTAGAATCACTGTAAAATGCGAATTCAATAAGACGGCCGCGGCCGTAGTACTTCATGTTCGTTTATCTAATGGTTCGTTACAGAGAAGGTGATTTACCTAGAAAGATATATTTTCGAATAAAATCCAAATAACAAGAGCTCATCAGATTTATTTGGGTTTTTGAGCAAGAAAACCATACAAACGCCGAACAATTAAAGCGTGCTTTGCAGTCAAAATCCCAGGACCCCAGTGTCAACTTAGTAAATCCCTTAAGTGTTTTTTGTGATGTCTTCATCGCTCCGTATCGCACTTTAAAATTAGCAAGCATCACTAAAATTCACAAGAAAATTGTAGCAAATGCGCAATCCTCGAGATAGTGATGAACTCCTATTTGGAGTTCTCCTGATGACGAGGGAATCGGAGAAAGGAAATCGGAGAATAGCCGGCCGGTAGACCGATAACTGTGCGGCGTTACAAGTAATTCGATTTCACTTCGATTTAAGGAAATGTTTCAAAATAATACAACGTTTATTTAGTTTTCTTTGACTTCGTTCGCGATCACCTTCTGTATTCATATTTCTAATGGGGTTATTCATGAAAAGCACAATTGCATTTTAATGCAAAAAATGCCACTTTAATGTTTGCATTTTGGATTTTTGCATTAAAATGCTTTTCGTGCTTTTCATGAATAACCCCATAATAGCACAAACATCACATTAGTGGTTGAGGGATGCAAACTCGCTCTATTGAATAACCGGTTTGGCCTAAAATGTTTTAAAATTTCGGCATATTCGTGTCTTCACAATCTATGGCATATACACGATCTGAGTTGAAACACGTAAGAAATTATCTTGAAATGTTTAGAATGAAATTTTAATTTTATTTTATGCCAAGCAATTGCAATTGACCTGGCGAAGCATAGCTTGTATTTTGAAGCGCAGTTTCCCCCGCTTCTGACGATAAGATTCGCGTTACGTCAACTGAATGTCGGCATTAAAATATTGTTAGATATAGCTGTTCGTAATACAAATGATTTATCATGTCGGCACTCAGCTAACGCGCAGCGCGAATCTCCGCGCTAGACATCCTAATAAAGTTCACTTTCCAAAAAAATGCTTCACGACGCCATAGAGGGTTTCCGAGAATTTTCAGAAATCATACGGCAATTTGCCGTGCGAATCACAAATGTGCTATAAAATTATTCTATCAAATTAAAAACATTTCTGTGAAAATCGGTAACATGTTACAAAAACTGATGAACTACTATACGAAACTGCAAGCACTAAGTAGTTTACTAGAACGTGGTTATCGGTTAATAATTTTTTAACCGCAATTTGCTCAAAACTCACTTAGTGATTTTTGTCAAAATAAGCAATTATTTCGCATGAGCACTAGAAAATATTTTGCCATATATGGCGGCTTCGAGCGCCGCGATGCACACTGACGCCCGTCTCACTCTTTCTCTGTCTCGCTGAAAATTCTTTTTTATTTCGGCCTTCTTTTCATATATTCACTGGTGGCGCCGTTTCTTCTTCATAGAAAAGTGTTTAGTGCTAAAATCAATAAAATAAGTAATTTTAGCTTTCTTTTCTCTCGTTCCACCATTATCTATTTCCCTTTAGCTTTTTACATTTTTATTCTGACACATGTTAAATTGCATAAATAATTCATATCAACTTGAAGAAGCGGTTTGAAAGAACAATTATTGTACGGAAAAAGAGAGAAAAGAAGGACACCGCCAGGAGGGAGAACTTCGTATGAACAGAACATAAGGAATATCGAGATGTTGAACAACTTTAACAGCGTTCAGCACAGGTTTTTCTAGTAAGTGAAGTTAAAATTTCAACTAGAACTAAATAAAATATTCAATACATAAAAGTTGAGTGTGTATTGCGTAAGAAAGTAGTAATCAGTTGAGTAACCTGTATATTTTAAGCCGGATATTTTTTCATTAATAAATGGTCCGGAAGCCTGAGGAAAGTGCGGTTGGCAGACAACATTGAATATATACCGTAGTTAGATACGCAGGCATCATCGCGCTCACCCGACCTCTATCGAGGCAACCTCTGCAGAAATGAGGCGAGCACCGTTCTGTGCGCTTGCTTCTATTTAATACATTATTAGATTTTCACTGTTTCAGCCAACCGATCAATTCTGGCGGATGACCTGTATTTTAAATGGTCCGAGTTCTAAAAAGGTACATTTTAATAACAATAAATTAACTAAAATTATTGCTCCGTAGAAATCGTTATAATCGCGCCACAACTAATTCTACTGATTCAATTCTCAAAAGCTATTGATTTATTGGAACTAATTTCCGTTTTGCTATTGTCTTTCATGGCTAAAAAACAATATCCAATAAAAACAAAGGATAAAAATAATATCAGTCTTAAAAATCAGTCTTTAAAAAAATTCCACGCTTGAAACAAGATTACCAGAGGCTAAGCAAATTCCAAAATACTAGTCGAGAAAATATTTCCATTTCACGCCAACAATCCCTTTAATAATAATCTTAATTTAAACAAAGTAGCACTGTTAAAAACTGTTATTTCCTTAGAAACATGAATAACAAATATTGAAACAAAGTTTCAAAACACTTGAAGCGTTTATCTTGAACATCTGATTTTGAAAAGTGTCCATGAGTGAGTTGTAAGTGATCGACGTGTATCCCTGATGAAATCATCATTTGTTGGTTGACTATCGATTTTTGCGGCAAGCCCGCCATCTGCTGTCTACTATAGACTCAGATAGAGAAACAATTCTAGTACTTTTACCGCTTATATTAATATTTCTGAACTATAAATTAAAATCAATGTAGGTTTATTGCTATTCGTAATAAAAAAAACTCAAAATGTTTTTTTCATATAAGGTTTACCTACCTGGTTTCGCCTGCATGATGTCTTAGTTGCGTAATCGTGGGTCGTCACGTAGAGAATAGTTTTTGTGAGGAACTTTGTCAAATTGGAATTATATAGCAGAGTTTTTAAAATAAACGGGATAGATATTAATTTTTTTCAAATTAATTTTTATAATTGCATGTTTATCATGACTTTAAGAGAGATAACATAGGATATGACTGTTCCGTATTAATAGCTGCTCGTGATATTAACACCTAACTGTGTCTGATGCATTTTTGGAAAATTTCTCTTATTCGAATCATATTCTAAATGAGTTTATGTGAGTGAATTTTAATTTTTTTTTTGAATGGGATAGGCTTCCTTTAAAAATAGGCTCGAACTATGTGGAATAGTGGCACATTTTAAAATTAGTCGCTTTCATATGTAAGCCATCCTTATATCCTGTGCGTAATCAATATTTTTCTATTAACTGCGATTGTTTTTAACAGAGAAAAAGAATATCGAAATATATCCCCTTTCCTGTAAATAAGGCTCGTTGCATTTTTCAAGATTTTGAAAATCGTCTTAGAAAAATAGTATGAAATGGTTTTTTTGTTTTTTCTACTATTTGACGCGGATATGCTTTTTGTATAAAATTTTAAAAAATTGACCGGTGAGATAGGTAGTGCATTTAAATAATTCATGGCTGTGGGTTGGTCTTAAAATCATAGAGGATATCAAAATTTTCTAAAATGCGGGAAAGGGTGGGTCCTAAATACAAAACAGATACTTCTAAGTTTAATACCCAAGTAATTTTTTTAGAAAATGCTCTAAAATGGTTTAGAAATGCTTAAAATAATACAAAAGGTATTTATTCGCATCCGCCTTTTCTGCGGGATCCCCCCCCCCCCTGTCGCACTGTGTTCGTGGGCTAATAATTTAAGAAAACACCTGAGGCTTAATAAGTTAAGTCTCCAAAAAAAGCTAAAATTGATATTTTTCCAAATACTCTGTGGGATTATTACTAAAAATTCGGGGAGTTTAAATGTTTTAATGGAATTTATAGGGTGGATGAAGCAATTATTAAATACATTTTCTAATGAATAAATTTATCCTTTTTTGGCTACTAACATAAGCGGAAGATAATTAAGTTTTTGAATTCTTACCAACCGATAAACAGTTGCTGTGTTCACACCAACAGTGCACCCTTATAAATTATTTAAAAAATTGCTTTCAAAAATAAGTTGAAGTTTTTTAAACGAAAATTATGGTATTTTGAATCATGATATTGCCAAATACCACATCTGTCCAAATGGCTTCATAAGTTAAATGAATAATCAGACGCATTTTTTCCAACTCCCAATCTCATGAAGCAGACACCTTTTTTTAATCCGATGTGCTAAGAAAATTCAGAAACTTGGCCGTTTTCGGATAATATAAATTCTCTAGCACTACCATATTGCGAATGAAGTGCGTTTACTGTCCCGCTTTGCGTTAATTTTAAAATTAAAAATGATGCTTTTATGCTTAGTTTGAAATATGTAGGAGAATATAAAGTGTGTGGTTATCCTACTTTTTTTCTGAGGGAACTACTCGTATCCGCGCATGTAATATTTTCGTGTAGTTTGCTGCTTTTCATGATCCGCTCTGCTTTATGTATTGCACACTGGCGCAGTTCCTTTACCCAGAGCTTACAAAATGCATAAAGATAGGTATGTCGGAAATCCGGCTTGGCTCAGTCCTGCCTCGATTTATAATTCTAAAACTAAATTGATTCAGGGTAAATAAAACAAAAATAATATTTTTGTTTGAAAAATAAATCCATGTCACAGTTTTTGCTTTTTTTAATTGCAAAATGAGTAATATTTTAAAAAGCCGAGCAGCCAATCTTCACGATAAAAGGACTAACCTAGTCTAAAATTGAACACGACCGGTCTCGAATTTTATTGAATTGATAATACCGTGTGTATTCCGATTTTTCCGAAGTACTTACACACTTCCGTACGACTGTATACGCATGATAATAATTAAAGAATGCATTTTCGAGAGCCAAATAATGTCGTAGGATTCACTTTAAATTCTGAAAAATTATATTCAAAACAGACTTCAAGCCATGCTCTTTTCATGGAACTAAAAAATCTAAATTTCAGTGATGTAATGTCATCAGGAGAGATGACATCAGAGTACAAGGATAAACAGGGCGGAGGAGCGGGTCAACCTCTTACAAAATCAGAGAATAATGATGGCAAGAAGACATTGACAAACGGAATGAGCCGGGTTCACCGAGTGCTGACTGATGATGAGTTGAACAGCGGAAGGTCGACTCGGTGGACTGAGTTAGAGATCCATGGTAATTTTTTATCATTTCTAAAAAAATGTTATACATGCTTGATAATCAAAATTTGAATTTTTGAAATTTTGAAACAAAGAAAAGAGCGCTGGTAAGGCTGATGATGAATGAGAAAGTGAATTGACTACAATCCATACGGTTGAAGTTAATAGTGAAATTCATGATTACGTAATGGGAGAAATAAAGAAAAAGTCAGTTTTATCTGTCCTTTTCTCATTATTCACACTATCCTATGAAATACGCAAAATGTTATCCTCAAATTCCCATTGACGATGAAAATTTTATTTGTCTTATCGAACGTCGAACATTTTCAAGTAATTTTTTTTCAGGTCGAGTGAAAAACTTATCCCCGTCTCTGTGGCAATTGACGCATCTTTCTGCATTGTTCCTGAACAACAATCAGTTGCACAGACTACCTCCAGAAATTGCGCAAGTATGTTGCATTTTTTTGAAAATTGAAAAAAGATTCGGCCTCAGTGGCTTGTAGTTTCCGTCGATATCTTTGCAAATCTGTCTGATTTTACTTTTGAAAATGCAGAGAATATTGAAAGTACCGATCCTCATAATGTACAAGAAGCTAATTCTGGAAGTAATGTAAATAGGGTTGGAGATGACAATTTTTCATTTATCCTTAAATTTCTCCGCTCGCAAGGAAGAAAAGCATTTTCAGGTTGAAAAAAATTTTTAGCGCTTTCAAAAGTCGATCTTCGAAAAGCGATGCAAAGGCAAGAAAAGTTAGGTTCTGTCAGTTTTTCTCGGTTATGTTTCTTCAGTTAACGTTATGATTGAAATTTAAGAAAAGGATTCAGTAAACATTTTTATCGACGCAGCAACAACCTAACAGCTATATCAGATAGACTGTAGAAGTTTTTATGGGTCGGCGATTTTGTACAGCTCCCTTGTTGTTCGCTTTATATTTTGATGATCGGTGCTTTCAATCCATTCTACAAACCTTGAGATATAATCTCGCTTGACACTAGTCTCTAACATTATTCTTAAAAAAACGTTAAATATTCATTCAGCTAGCGAATTTGACACTGCTTGATATATCGAATAACAAGATTCGATCACTTCCCACTGAACTTGGAGACATGATCAGTCTATGCCACCTGTACCTGAATCACAACCAACTTCGAGTGTTACCGTATGAACTTGGAAAGTTATTTCGAGTTCAAACTCTTGGTCTCCAAGGAAACCCACTCTCGCCAGAAATCAGCAAAATATATCATGAGACTAATGGTGCACAAAAGTTACTGCAATTCTTACTCGACCATTTGACAAGTAAGTTTAAACTATGGGTTAATGCTGACTAGGCGGCGTTCATTTTCTTCTTCAAAAGTGAATTCGAAACTAGAGGATATTATTCTCGTTTGCTTACACTTGTATTTCCACTTTCGTTCATTGACGTGATAATTGCACTTCTATTCCATAATCGTAGTTTCCTTTCGTTTTTGCATTCTCTAATTTCTCTTTTCATTAGTCGGCGTTCGCTTTCGCTACTACTGTCAGTTCTTCATTACTTTCTCTTGACAGTTCTGCCCAATCAGTTTTCAAGCCGAGAGACATTAAGAACATTATCGTACAAATAAGCGATGATGTTTAATACTAATTGATTCGATACGGAGAATAGTTTAAACATAATTATGATTTTCATTAAAAAAACAAGAAACAAGAGTTTTTACAAGACTTTCATTTCATATCATAAAAGTTAAAGGGCGCAAGGAAATGCTGTATTTGTTTTCGCTGCAAGGTCCGATTCAACATAGAGAAATTTACCATTGTTAAGATCATTTTTTCTTAGTTTCTGGCACGGAGCGGTTCGCGTTTCGTTATCTGGATGTAGGCGTGTGTGTCTATAGAGACACAGGAGTAAACCTCTTCGAAGAAAATTTGATTGAAGTTCTGGTCTCTCATTTTACATTATACTTGTCTGAAAATTATAGCTAAATGGCTTGAGTTATTTACGACTGAACAATTTAAACATTTTATCCAAAAAGTCAGCTGTTATATTTTCTGAGATTACCTTTCATTAAAAAATATTTTTATATTAACTTTAAAAATATTTAATTTTGGATTTTTTTGATCTAGCTTTTTGAAGCAAAAATGACTTCTATATTGAATTTACTATTATTCATGCGTTTTAAAATATTTTCAAAAGTTTTATGAGATTTTAGACAAAAATAATAAAATTCCTTTTAGTATTCTACGAAAAATTAGAATCTTTACTGTTTTGTTTTTCATAAGAAGCCTTATTTCAGGTTTTAGAAAACGGTTAACTTTTTAAAAGTCTTTAATATGTTCCTGCAAAATAAATAAAAGATGTGAAAAAACAGTGGTAATTCGGAAATAATAGTTTTTCATCATTTGAATTGGTAGGCCATCGCCGATCGAAAATTTCTGGAATTTTATTCTAAAGTTTGTGGACATGGTTGTTATTTTTTCCAAATAGTCGAGCTTTTTTTTTTCAAAATTTCCTTTTCAATTTTTATGTCTTTTTATCCATTTTTTCTCGTTCCTCTGCTTTTTGATAATTCCTCCAATTTTTACAAACAACTTTCCCAAGCTTTCCTACTCCATTGAAGAGTTTTTTGAACCACCAGTTGGACTTTCCTTACAAATCCGTTTTTTTCAGGTAATCGTGTATACGTTGTCTAGAATTTAAGAAAAACAACCGAATTGAAGCTCGCCTGACAAGAAAAAAAAATAATCGTATTACCTCTGACTTTCTTGTACCCATTTATCATTTTATAGTCCCTTTTTAATGTCGAGACATAATATGCTTCTCATCCATACAGTATACATGGCATCGGTTAAAAAATGAAGAGGTATGGAGGGATAAACTGTGTAGACGCAGAAAGAGTGGCGCCGCGGCCAATGTCGTCACACGTATACAGTTTTTCTGCTTTGCGTCTTCTTCGTTTCTTCTTCATGCTCGCTATATGTTCGTTTATGATCATCTGTTCATCTCATATCTTCCTAGTTCTCATACTCTCATTTAATTCTTCTACGGCTGCATCGTATGTCTCTGCCGTTCGTCTTTGCGATGATTAAAGAAACTCCTCCCATTTCGGAAAGGTGTCTCTCAATGTGTGTACGCCCGCCTTCGTGTGTTTATGTGTGTCTGCAGAAGCCCGCGGTAGCACATTGCTTGAGCTTGAAACTGGCGCAAGACTGTTCCTTGTCGAGCCCTCCATGATAAAAGTGATTATTCTCTCACATCGAACGACTATTTAAAATTTCATAGTATTCTACTAGCGTCTTTTTTCTTCTTCGTGCCTTTGTCTACATTTTTCATCCCTAAATAGCATTATCCGAAATAATCAAGTGTGTGGAGAATGCTCTGAAGTGTCATCCCAATCATGGCAGACACAGGAGAAGTCGATTCCTCGCCTAGAAGAAGTTCGAGTGGAAAGCGCTTCGTTAGAAGGGCCAGGAGATGGGCAGAACTTCAGCAGAAGCGTAACGTACGTCGCAGTTGTGATGGTTCAGAAACACAGCTTGACACAACTACGCAGCTTGAAGCTCGTTTCCATCATAAGAATCGCTTTACTGTTGATGTTCCACACTCTCATGAATATACTCCTAGAACTGAACATATATATCGTCCACCAGAGCCAGCATATGTTTATGACTATGTAGAAATGGCTGCCTTGGGTGGCAGTGTGATTCTTGATAATGAGATCAACTACAAGCTATTAACCGAAGAAGGAACACGCCAGAAACCAAATTTATTGCATACGAAAAGTTTCCCAATAACAATAATGCAAAGAACTGAAAGAATTCCGAAGTCTTCTGGATTCTCCCTTCCGCACACCCCGGAATATTCCCTCGAGCGAACGGCGTCAGTTGCTTATATGCATATGAATGAAACCTATCATAAATCACTTTTTTCAAACTGTCAACGTGCCTGGTCTGTGCCCCATAAACCGACTTCAGTTTTATCGAAAAGTCCAATAGACAGTGCTCTCTCGCTAATAACCAGTGATCTCTCCACAACGAGTATTTCGGAGACGTCGACGACATCTCCAAGTTCGATCTCAAACAATTCAGAAGAAGAACCTTCTCCATGTTTTCTCAAATGTTCATATTCTGTCCCGAAGTTCTCGGATTACATTCTATCAGAAAGCTCTAAACCTCTTCTTTACTCGTTAAACTGTCAAGGTACGCTCGACTGAACATTTGGCAAATACCCATTTACTAATGGGGTTATTCACGACAAGCACAATTGCATTTAAATGCAAAAAAAAAATGCATTTTTTGCATTAAAATGCTTCTCGTGCTTTTCATGAATAACCCCATAACAGATTTTTTACCACCATTCCATTTCCAACCACTGCCTCTGCTGTGTTGTTTTATGGTAGAATAGAACGGTTAAGAAACTATTCGTCCAAATACGCGGTATTTTCCTTCAAGGCAAACTTTTTATTTTCAGCAATTTAGAATGTTTAATAATTTCAATATACTGGGTATATCATTGCTAGTTTGCTGGTAGTAAGTGAGTCTTTGCCTAAAGACGGCTCCGCTTCCTTTTCCTGTGCTTCTTCCACGTTTTTTCTTTTTGCAATATGCAGTTTTGGCCGATTGCTATCGTAAACATGTTCTCTTCTCATTCTCCCACTCATTTTATTTCGCATAATGGATTTAAACGTAGGCAGCTTAAATCTTTTTTCAACGTACAACACTACCGTGAAAATGTGTTTTATTCCAGTTAGACCCAATTTTGACAAGCCTAGCGAGCAAAATTCCTGTAGAACAGGTTACTGATTCGTGAAAAAGTAACAAAGCGATGCCTGATAACTAAAAAATGATTGCTTCGCACCTGATGTCTTTGTTTTCCAATCCGAAAGCAAAGTTTCACTGTACTATTAAAGGTGCGTGAGGGATTTCATTGGTGGATAACTCACGCCACAATATACACTGAGTTTGCTTGATATTTCGCTCTGAACGGATTGTATTTAAAATGAAGTTTCTATTTTTCCTTCTATTTGGAGAGCACTCACAGAATTGCTGATTTTACATAGAATAATGTGACAGTGACTTTTCCTCGAATGTGACTAAGTCCACATTTTCGAACTACGCGTTATTTTTTTCATCTACCCCTCGAATTTATCTGATATCTGTCAGCCCTTATCTTTGCGCATTGTTGGCTTTAAAAATTCAATTCTATCGATCTGTGGTGATTACGCCATATTTTAGCGTAAGAAAGGAAAAGCGGCAAATAGAAAATGACGAAGTGAACGTATATACACTTGTACCATAAGGACAAGAGAGGGTGGCAGAAAACCGCGGTGGTAGCGTTGTGAGTGCTTAGAGTGACGCTGTTGTGTGGTGTTATGCGTTAACAAGTTTTTGCCGCCATCTTCGGACGGTGTCTCTCTTATCGTCGTCAGTGTTGTTTTTTGGCAGTTTATAGAAATTAAAAAATCGCGTGGATGAACCGATTCGGGTTGTTTTGGTATTTTATTGCGATGCAGACCATCAGGAAGTAAATAGAATGATAAGCATTGACTAGGTGAATTGACCATAGATCTGGATATACTCAAATAGCCTCTAGAAAATTTTTGTTCACAGAAACTTATTGCTGTCAAAAAAAGAGTTTTACCGAGGCATAATTTTGGCGGATTTCTAAAAAAAGGCAGGCATGTTTGAAGACACAAAGCAATGCAAAAACATGTTATTTACAAATGGTCTTCTTGAAGTGGCTTGTTTCTGTATCTCTGATCACCAACACCATTAGCCGACAGCCACCGAGAGCACATTGTATATTGACGAGTGTGAGAAGAGTGTTTTCGGTGCCTATTGGACACGATATGTTTGCACACGGTGTTGAACCGTACGAAACGAGAGATATATGCGGTCATCGGTGGCGGTTGAGTGGGGATGTCAGCTCAACATGGCAATGGATTTTGAAAGAGGGAGTTGGATCATTGAGATATGATGCCTGGTTTTAACTTCGTTTCCATATTTCAAATGTGTTTTATATGCGATCATGGAGCACGAATTTAGAACAATTCATTAAATGTATTCTTGGCATATTTGGATATAAGTTACTAAGTGTCAAGAAAATCTTATTGAAGAACAGAAAGCGGATAAATCATTCTCATATTACAAATAAGGCTTCCACGAAAGGCGAAATAAGACCGTCCCGTCTTGGATTCGTCTGACGCAAAGATAGACATTGTGTTGGTACACATTCACAACTTTTCCATTGCGTAAAATGAATGCAAGACAAACTGAAAGACGAGACGAAAGACGACTTTTTGTTTTCGTCTTTCGTGGAAGCCTTAATTACTAAACAGCGCCTATTTTAGAAAATGGTTATTGCATTGAAAGTACCCTATGTAATGTAAAATTGAAAAAGACAACTTGAGGAAGATAAACAGTTAGTGCGATTTTTTGCAGAAATTACACTTCTCCTATTTATGTGCGTATAAGATGACACAAGGTTTAAAATTGCAATTTTTTTAAAGTTTAAAAGTTTCGCAATACAATTTTTTGAAAATATTATAATGTCAGAGAGTTTAAATTTTTTCCCTGTCTTAAAATTACATCTTCATAAAACTAGTCCCACTTTGAAGAGAGATCAAATGTCTATTGAACGTCTAGTGTTTGTTCCTATATGGGGCAGATGGTCGTATCGAACATCATATATTTAAATACTGTCATGTGAAAAAGCGGAACTGGTCGGAATACGAATTAGGAAAATTTTAACCAACATTTCAAGAAACTAGTAATTATTTGTATGCTATTTTCAGTTAATACTCATCCACCGCCAGAACGGAACTGGGTAATGATCCGACATGCCGATCCGGAACGTCCTATTGGTACGTTTTTCAGAAGACGAGTGTTGGAAAAATCACACTCAATTAAAAGACAAATATTGTCCTAATGAAATATTGGGTGTTGTCCCCATCGCTAAACCTTCTATAATGGGAATTGAATAGCGAGTGTTTATGTAATATGATTTTTTTTCATTTCAGCAACTTTTACCGTTCTTTGCTACAACGTTCTGTGTGATAAGTATGCGACTGTGAATCAGTATTCCTACTGTCCTTCATGGGCTCTCAACTGGGAGTATCGCAAGGGCCTCATCATAAAAGAAATTCGGACTTATGAAGCAGACGTCATTACTTTGCAAGAAGTTGAAACAGAACAATACCGAACACTCTTTCTCCCTGAACTCAAACAGCTTGGTTACACAGGGATTTTTGCTGCAAAGTCACGTGCTAAAACAATGACTGAAGAGGAAAGAAAGTATGTAGATGGATGCGCTATTTTCTGGAAAGTTGACAAGTTCGATATGGACAAACAACAAGTGTTTGAATTTTCGTCAGTGGCTATGAAAAAAGCTTCAACCAGTGAGAATATGTTGAACCGTGTAATGCCGCGCGACAATATTGCTCTTTGCGCGGTCCTGAAGATCAAGGAAAATGTCTACGCGAATAGTGAGTTAATTACTATAGGAGTTATTGAAATATGCACTATAAAATACATGTTACAGGACGGATAAGCATTCCTGCCAATGACAATGTTGTTGGAAATCCACTTGTTGTTTGCACCGCTCATATTCACTGGGATCCAGAGTTTTGCGACGTGAAGTTGGTACAAACCATGATGCTGGCTCATGAGGTTTCTCGAATGCTAGATGACGTCTCCAAGAAATATCAAATAACATTACAACAAGTCCCTGTTCTGATATGCGGCGATCTGAACTCGCTTCCAGATTCAGGAGTTTTTGAGTATCTATCAAAGGGGCACATTACTCGGAAGCACTTAGACCTGAAATCATTCAGGGATGATAATTGTCTCGAAAAGTTTACCAATTCAACTGACAAAAATGTGATCAGTCATCCACTTCGCCTTGATTCGGCCTGCGACACCCAGTCAATACCATTTACCAATTATACACTGGACTTCAAAGGAATGATTGATTACATTTTTGCGACTCCTCAATCGCTTGCCAGACTTGGAATTCTCGGACCATTCGATCCACAATGGGTTCAATCAAATAAGATACTTGGTAAGTTTGTTGTAACCATTATCAATTTTATTAGTTGAACCTCTAATTAAGGATTCCCCCACCCACATGTTCCATCTGATCACATTCCAATAATGGCGCAATACGCAATTATACCAACGACACACCAACGGCAGCCACCGCCACCTCAACAGACGGGTCACCCTCTAGCTGGTGTCATTGGAGGTGGCTATCCAGCCCAATCTCCTCAGCAAACGTTCCTCAGATGATGTTAAAAACCAAAACATCGGCGTTCGTGTACATCTGGCTTTCTTATCCTCACCATTCTGTCGCATACCTCATCCGCTTATCAATACACACACTCCTCCACAATACTCTTGTATCTGTCCTCAACCAACTTACGTATAGTCGTCGTGTTTATACGCTCGATGATAACTCGTCTGAATTGTGATATTTTTGAATTATGTTCCATCAAGCATTTTCATCTTTTTTCTGCTCTCTACGAGTTCTCTCCTCCTCTTTTGATCCAGCTCTCAATTTTTACTTGCAGTTTTTTTTTCTTTTCTGCTTCCCTATTTTTATAAGACTTTCTGATCAGTTTTATTGCGTATATTTTGGTAGCCCTTGGGGTATTCGATTCTTTTTATTCCACTTTAATGTTTACTGTTTCTCAGATAATTCGATTCTCTTTCAAATATTTTTTTATTAAAAGGTATGTGATGAAATACTCATCCAGTCTTTTTCAATAATTTTCCACTTTTTCCTAGATGCTTTTTCACTTTTGGGGCTCGTATACTGAGGATTTCATGGCGAAATAATATCGCAACAATAGGTTACGGTGTCGGTGTGCAGTGAAAGAAGGGAAAGTTGCATTGACTGAATCTTTCGAAAGTGTGAGCTGTGAATCGAACGTTTTACCACGAAGCCGAAGGTATACGAAATGCTCGCTGGTCGAGTTTCTCTTCCTCTCGTTGTGTGCTATTCAATCGTTTTTGCTGATCTATACAGCGACAACTTGTTTCCTGGTTCGATGTATAGTTTTTGAGCTAATTTCCATTAATTCACTCTTCGGTGCTCTATCCTATTCTGCTACTCTCACCTTGTATCCAATACTCGTCTATGTTGCGTGTTTCTGCTTTTGAGTTCTTTGCTATCGGTCTCGGATTTAACCCCCTCTCGTTCTCTATCTCCCACTGAATGCTTATTTAAAACGTTCCGTAATCATACAAATGAATTTTTTTTTCTAACTGAGAAAATATTTATTTTAAAAAATTACTATTGCCCCAAAAAAAGCAACCGATGTAATTTTTCCACAAGAGCACAATACATTGATTCAATAATACGCTAACACTGGTGCATGCTCGGCGTGTTCTCCATCTCTCCAGATTCTACTTTTTTTAATTCACGGTTTAAAAAAAAATTGTATATTACACACAGCCCAGAGAAACATACGCGCAAGCGAAAAACTGAAAAATTTTTGAATTACACGCCGTATTACAATTGCACAGTTGTGCCTCCTAGTTGACGAAAAAAAAATTTGTGAAAATTACTTTAAAGGGAGAAGCAATGTTGGCAAACACTGCTTATCTTAATGGGTTGTATCTGAATTACAGATTAAACTGGCCGAAAAATGTGAGTTATACAACGCTTTAAGAAATGAAGAAATACCGCAGTTTGATATTCGGCTTGGCTAACTGGAGAATTACACGAAGGTTTTAAAAAATCGCTAAAAACTCTTCTGAAATAGAGCATCAGAATTAAATTACCTTATCGGAATTCAGAATTTTCCCGTCACATTATTTTATTTTTTTACATTGGAATTTCTCCACTTTTAACACGAAATCAGAAGTGGGGATTATAGTGAATAAAGCAAAACTTTCCTGTCTATTTTCAGAACTAAGTAGTTTCGGGATAGAATAATCCAGAAAAACAAGGTGACGGAGAGAATTTTAAGTTTACTTGACTTTTAAACGGTAAAACAAATTCGATTTAAGGAGATAATAAGGAATACTAAGATCTTGCATTTACAGGTTTATTCGATAAGATTTATTTTGAAAATTACGGGGGAAATAGGTTCTTTAAGATTAAAAAAAATATTTTTACGAATAGCTTCAAACCAAACACAATTAAAGTGAAATGACTAAATTGCGATTTTTACGAATTGATATTACGGAGACGAATGTCACCTCCATATGGATTACTGCGGAAAAGAGAAATATGCGGTAGGGCGCGCTTTTATTGCTCCATTTTTTAGATTTCTTTTCCCAAAATTACCTCGCTGCACTCCTAACTCTTAAACTTACAAATTCTTAAATTTTTCCTACTAGATCTCCAAGATTTCCCAGAACAGATTTATTATTCTAACGATGTTTAACATTTTTATTCGACGAATATAAATTATTTAATAATTTTTCTTCAATAAAGCAATCCATGCATTTTAAAATTCTCACAAAACTATTTTAGAATAATGACAAACAAGAAGAACATCTTGGCGATGACGCCGCCAGCTCGAGGTAAATAGTTGCAGACAACAGAAGAGCTCGCTACTTCAGAAAGTTGGCGTTGTTTGAACCCGTCATACCACCACAATAGTCAATATTTCTCATTCTTTATGTTCTTGACCGTACTAAAGGAAAGTTCTGGAAGGAAAAATTTTAGTTCAACCTTGAAATTTTCTCTGATTGCCTGCGTATCTCACTATCTCGAAAAGAGTATGGAGCCTTTTTTTCTTTTTTTGTTATTTAGCTCAAATAGACTTCAATGGTCAAAACGGAAAAAAAAGCGAAAGGCTAACCAGCCCAAATCCCCTTTGTGGCGCCCCCAAAGAATTATTCCCAGAAGCACCGAATGGCTGTTAGGAAGGCTGTTGATGCTCTCAGAAAAAGTCAGCAAAGAAACATGGAATCACACGAGATTCGCTCCAGAAGACGTGATTAAGACAAAGATCGTAAGACTGAAACACGTGCTGTGTAGTCTCGCGAAGCTTCTGAATCCAGAAAAGCAGCATACGGAGAAAGACATACATCCCATATCACGAAAAAATTGGGGAATTGCCAGACAGGACGTTAGGGTCGAAGAAAACAATCTTTGAAAGATGTCGATTCAATGCTCAAGCATCCTTTTTCCAGGTGAACAGCCTCCGAACACGGTGTTCAATTTATGTTGTCGAAGTGGATTAGTTCAGCTTCCAAATTTCGATTTTTTCCAAAAGAATTCCTCGAGCTCTTCACAAGAATCAACCAAGTTCCTGCAAAACATCGGTACCTGCAACAATTCCTTAAAACAATTCAAGAGAAACTGGTATTATAAATTTATTCAAACTTAAACACACAATTACAATCAAATAGATAATCGTACTTTATGCAACATAAGGTAGTTTAATCACAGACGGAGGAATGATAAGCTCACAGCAATTAGATCAGAGTTAGTTGGTGGATGAAAGACTAGCTGGAATAGGGTACTCCACATGAGACGGATTCTACGGGTGTGGAGTAGAGAAGGGCGGAATTCCGCATTCCGGATGCCGCCGTTTATTTCATTCCGTCTTCCAGATTCCAGATTCCGTGAAAAAAATTTTTTTCCGTTTCCGGATTCCAGATTCCGTGAAAAAAATTTTTTTTTTCCATTTTCCGCATTCCGGATTCTGCGATATGGCGTTTTTATCAGAGAAGGGCAGAATTCCGGATTCCGCCGTTTATTTCATTCCGTCTTCCGGATGCCAGATTCCATGAAAAAATATTTTTTCCGTTTTCCGGATTCCAGATTCCGTGAAAAATATTCTTTCCCGTTTTCCGAGTTCCCAAAATCCAATTCCGCCCTACTCTGGTGTGGAGGGAAACTAATCCAAAAACATTCAGACGTGAAGGGTGAGGAAGAGGAGGTGGGGAATGAACATTTAATTTAATATAAACTAATCTAGTAAAAAACCTGGCTTTTTCAATTTTTGCACGGTCGCAAAGTAGAAGAGTGTGGAGGAAACATTAAAAAATGTGTATTTAGGACAAAATTGTTTGTTTCCGAATTCAGGCTTGACTTCATCAGTAAACGGACTGAAATCCTTTCTTTTTCCGTTCGAAGCATCCGCTATAAGATTGTTGATTTCCGACAGAATTTCGAGTCAGTTAATTTTCGGAAACTTCTCGACGAAAAACTTTATCTGTTCATAAAAGTCTGGGAATTGTACAGTTGTAAACGGTGGAGTGCCATAAGCGAACGAATGAAGTCTAAATTAAAAAAGAAAAATATTGATTAAATAAGTTTTAAAAGAGAAATAAGAATGCTGTTAAAGTATTAAGCTCCAAATTAGAGTCGATCAATAAAGTTTAAACCAATTTTGAAAATAATAACATTGAAAAAAAGACGATTTTTTAAATATAATGTTACGAGTTATGGGTCGGAATCGCCAAGAAATATCCAGCCCCTAGTCATTTTTTTAATGCGTATTTTTGTTGTCTGCAATAAAATTGTTCTAAAAATTGCTAGTGTTATTCGAGTATGTCTAATAACATTGTCAGAAAAAAAACCCAAAAAAAAACCTCCAAAATGACTAAAGACCACTGGCTCCCCCCAACTAAGATAGCGCCTCAATCTCAAAATCTTTATACTTTACTAATTTTATTCGATTAAAAAAAACATACTCTTCGGTAGTTTGCCAAGCCTTGTCAAGTCGACGCGCCAACGGACCGTTTACAACCGACAATTTATTGGCGGCCATATCATAAAAAAATGAGAGTGAACGATGAGAAGCCAGATGAACATCCATATTCAGGTAAAACAATTTGATAGTGTAAACCACAGCCAACCAAAGCTTCTCACTCGCTTGAATCAGATCTGGAGGCGACTCGTTTTTGTATTTCTCGGCCATTCGCAGAAATTCAGCAGCATTGCATTCTTTGAACGAAATCTAAATAAGTTTAGATTTAGTCAATACTCTATTTTAACTACTAATTATTTCGTAAAATATATATATATATATATATATATATACTTACATATTTCTGTATTTGCCAATCGTCCTGTTCTTAAACAATACCGTCCATCTTCAACACTGCTAACTAAAACAAAATATTAATAGTTCTTTTATTGCTTAAAATAAAAGAACTTACCAATTCTTCAACCGAATCGAACACACTGTCCTTATAGTTAAACACTGACATTGTTAAAGAGGGCCTGAATTCAATTTTTGTCTCATATTAGGCAAAGTTGAACGATAGCGCGCTCCAAGCAATACGAAGGAATCTCAACAAGTAAAGAGCGCGCACACATGGGATCCAAGCTAAGGTTACTGTATGCGAATTGTGTCAGATGCTCCACTCGATTGAAACGAACGGGTTAAAATTTAGCCTTTTCTGGCGAATTATACAGTGCGGGTCATAATGATAGGACATACCCCTAAAATGAGGATTCTGGAAAAACGAGACATTTTCGAAAAAAACTATTAATACCATTCGATTTCACGTCCAAAAAAACCTATATGGACAAATTTTCATACCCGTACCTAAAAAATGGCTAAAAAACGCAAGTCTGAAAATCAGCCGGGTCAAAATGATAGGACACTCCCCTAAAAATGGGGGAGTTGTCAACTTCAAGTATTTTTTTTTCGCATTTGTTTTAATGATAATTCATTACTTTCTGGACAAGTTTGAGGTTTCCATATCTGAATTTGGGGCATTTTCATCTCAAATTAACAGAAAAGAATTTATTAAAAAAAAACAAAATCAAAAACACTTAAAATCAACAAAAAACTACCGATAATTAATAAGTTGTCGATCCTCCAAAGTTTTGAATCACTCGGCAGAGTCTGTTGCTCATGCTTCTGGTCAAGTTCTCCAGATAGGACGGATTCTGGAGACCTTGTCTTTCAGCTCAGCAACCGTGACCTTGTGACCTTGTCTTTCAGCCCAGCAACCGTCTGAAACTGATTACCGTGTCTGTAAGCAGCTCTGGCGAGTACTCCCCAAACGTTTTCAATCAGATTAAGATCCGGAGAGTTGGCTGGCCTTGATCTTCTTTGTGGAGAACCATGCCATTGTGGAAGTTCTCCTATGGATCGCCGCGTTATTTTGTTGGAACATATGCGTCTTTTTGCGGTTGGAACGGCTAAAGAATGGAACGATTCCCGACAGCAGAGTCTGCTGATAGTCCATCGAGTTCATCTTGCAGGTCACGAACTTCAAGGAAACCGTCTTGTTGTTTTCCACAAAGAAGATCAAGGTTATGGACTGGCCAGCCAACTCTCATTGAACAGTCAAGAAAATGTTCAATATTTAAATTGTTTTTGCTAATGTTTTTTTTTGTTTTTACTTACTATTAGCCGCCAACTTTCCACTGGTGGTGGGTATGGAAGACGCAGACGTTGTGCAAATTAGCTTGCGCTTTTTCCGTGCAAGGTGCCAGAGTTGCAACACTTTTTATCCAAAGACTCACGCATTTTTTTTGGTGAAAAGTGCCATAAATAGGCCAATACATTTTTTTCTTGAGTTTTTCAATTGCAAAATAATAAATTTCTACACGAATAGGATCCTATAATGTATTGATATTAAGGCTTGTTGTTTTCAGTTATTTAAATAAACATGTACAAAAACGGTTCATTAATTCTAATTAGTATTCCAGCGATGGTATCATCTAAAAAATCAAAAACTGATAGCGGCGGGAAAGCGGTTCCCATCTCTTCCACAGATTTGACCCCTGCAGGAGGCGTCGAAGCGAAGATGAGCTGGAAAGAATACAAGAAGATGAAACAATTAACTAGTGGAGGAATAAAGTCAACGTTAAAAAAAAGAAAAAGACCGTCTGAAAATAATGCAGAAAATAGAGAAGGAAATTCATTGAAGCTGACAAAAGGGCAAAAAGAACGTCATGATACAGGTAGAATAATACAAGTTTTATTCTTAATAATTCATATTTTTAGGTGCAAATGTAATCGATCCATCAGCAATGCGTTCAAAACTTCAGCAAGAAAAAATGAAAGCCACTAAAGAAAAGTTTGAGAGAAGAATCGAAGCAACTGCAAAAGCGGAAAAGCGATTAATTGAAAATGTATTCATTTATATTTGCTTTATTGCAGTTTCAAAATATCATTTTTAGGCAGGATTTGTCGCTCCGATTGAAGAAGATCACTCTGTGGTTTACAGCATTCGTCAAAAAGACATTGTTGAAGCTGTAGATTTAGCTGCAGGCACGAAACATTTTGAGCTAAAACTTCCACGATTCGGCCCATATCACATCGACTACACCGACAATGGTAGACATCTAGTAATTGGAGGAAGGAAGGGTCATTTGGCTGCAATTGATTGGCAGACTAAGCATCTTCATTTCGAACAAAATCTTATGGAGAAGGTTTCCGATGTGAAGTTAGTGTATTGTAGAAATCATTTTTCAGAATGAACAGTTAATTAATAAAATAGAAGAAATAGCTAATTCAGACGTTTTTTTTTCCAGATTTCTTCACACTGAAAATTTCATTGCTGTTGCTCAGAAAAACTATACGTACGTGTACGATAATATAGGAACAGAGCTGCATTGTTTAAAAACAATGTATGACACAGCTCGTCTGGAATTTCTTCCCCATCATTTCCTCCTTGTTGGTGCTTCTCGCAATTCGTATCTGAATTACGTGGATGTGTCTGTTGGAAAGCAAATTGCCTCATTTGCTACTAAATCTGGAACTCTTGATGTGATGTGCCAAAACCCGGCGAATGCTATCATTCATACTGGGCATACGAATGGAACCGTCTCTCTGTGGTCACCCAACTCGAAAGAGCCACTTGTGAAGGTTTTAACCCATTTGAGTGCAGTGAAGGGAGTTGCTGTCGATGATCAAGGTAATTATATGGCAACAACTGGCCTGGACAGAAAATGCCGGATTTGGGATGTTAGAATGTTCCGACAGCTTCATGCATACTCTCTCCCGTTCGGTGTTGCTAATGTGGCAATTTCACAGAAATTAGATGTAGCTTGTGCAATCGGAAATTATGTTCAAGTCTTCCGTGGAATGCACAATGGCGATTGTAAAGAACCGTATTTGGTACATAATTGTGGTGGAGTGGTGACGGATTTGAAATTTGTTCCTTGGGAAGACGTACTTGGAATTGGTCATGCAAGCGGATTCACGAGTATGTTAGTGCCGGGAGCTGGAGATCCAAACGTTGACACTCTGAGATCAAATCCATATGAAACTAAGTCTCAAAGAAAAGAAAGAGAAATCAAGCAGCTGTTAGACAAGGCGAGCTGTTCCTCAAATATATTGCCCTTCAAAAATATATTTTCAGATTCAACCGGAGCTGATTAGTCTTGATCCAGACGATATTAACAAAGTCAACGAAGGGCTTCTCGAGCTGGAGGAAGAAGAACGCAAAAAGATTCTTTATATCCGCCCAATGTCTGTTCAATATACACCTCGACACAAAATGCGCTCCAAGAAAAGCGGCTGGAAAATGGAGGCACGTAAAAATATTGTCAAGGATAAGATTCGATTGGAGAGAAATATGGAGAAGCACGACGCCGAGAAAGAGTTCTTGGATTCACCATCTGTTGAAGATCTTCCTAAAAAGAAGCATATTCTTGACCGTCTCAAATAGAATATCATTATTGTTGTTGTTAAATTTCAAATGTTATAATTCATTTTTGTTGTGTTATGTTTATGAAATATGCGTTCAGTCAATATTTATCAGCAATCATAGTAAATTGTTTTAGCTTGGATTGGGAAATTAGAATCGACTAACTTCTTCTCGTTCAACGATTCTTCACGAGGAAGGAATCAACCCGACACGAAGCTCATCCAATGAACCAGAGTCAGTAATATTGGAAGCAGAAAGATCAGAAGAAAAAGACGAATACGATGATCTTGAATGGAATGATAGCAAAGGTGAGTTTCTGTGAATTCTGTGATTTGTCGGCAAGTTTTCGGTAAGATTTGGCACTAACTCAATTGGGGGGTCAATGGTTTTTAGTAATTTTTGAAGCTTTTTTCTGAAATATCATTAGATATACTCGAATAACACTAGAAATTTTTAGAAAAATTTTATTGCAGACAACAAAAATACGCACAAAAAAGAAAATAACTAAATAGGTGACCGGATATTTCTTGGCGATTCCGGCCCATAACTCGTAAAATTTCGCTTCATTATGATATTTGAAATGCCACAGCGCCTGATGAGGATCATTGGATTTTCGACTTTTTCGGGAATTTTTTATGGAGTTTTCAATGTTTTCCTGTTTATTGTTATTGAGTATTTGACAGTTTCTTATCACGCCCTTGCTCTTGACGCTCGTGGAACTCATAGCGCGAATGCCACGATGTGCAGCTGAGATGAGCAGCTACTTCGCTCATTAGTTATTTTTGTTTAAAAATGGGTCTTGTAGGTGATTCGTCAAAAATGAGGTTTGAGTGATACAAGCGTACTTGCCGACAAAAATACAAAACAATGGTTTATGCTCTAATAACATACCGTGTCCGGAGGCAGCATGCACCAGCATAAAGCTACCGATTTCCAGACGTAACATGAAATTAACGAGTATACTAAACTCATTTCCAAGCGCATTCCAGCTTGAACCGGCGGTAGTCTTATCGGCATTATTTAAAATCTCCGTGGAGTCTTTGAGCACCGCCAGCTTCAGGGATTTCAGATTTGGATGAGAGTGAGCCATGGCCCTTCTCTTCAAAGAATCTCTATACCGAGAAGTTGCTCGAGCTGAGATCCGTCGAGGAAGCGGACTACATATTCTTCTTCCAATATCCTGGGAAATGGACACTGCCAGTGTGGATTTCGAACCATGCGAAGGAGCTCAACTATGTTGAAGGATGAAAGGTCGCTGATCAAAGCGGCTGGCTAGAAGCTCACGGAAGTCAGACACCCTTCTACACGGTATTTTGGTACACTTGCGAGTTGATCCTCACATCATAACAGCCCTCCAAATAAACATAGGTTCACGCATATTTTTTGAATTTCCTCATTTTATTTAAAATTAAAAAAAAGGTTTGACCATTGAGAAGAAGTCGCATTTTGAATAAAGTTTGATAGGTGAACTTCAGAAAAAATTTTTTTTAACAAATTGAAAACGTTCCAAGAAAAAAGATAGACCCGCCTGGAAAAAGAAACAAAAACAGCAAACATTGTCGTATCTTTTATTTTATTTGTAAATTTTGTTAACCATGTATCACCACACATTTACGATAATGTTCTTATCAGAAGAACAGGCTGGCCAGTTCAAGACGGGGATTCTTCTGTATTCCAGCCACTTGATTGTTTTGCGCACTTTTATTGAGCTTTTTGATGCAGTTGGCGCTGGTTCTGACGGTTCAGAAACTGTTTGATAGTGAAGATCTTTTCGCCGGTTCAGAACCGTAAGCGGCTTCATTGATTTCTTCAGACGGTTCTTCTTGGGCTATTCTGAAAGTCACTGTGCGCGACGGAAACAATAACCCCTTTCTGGACTTCGGAATATGAAGGCGTCGTTCGATATCAGAAACGCGGAAAAGCTCTCATGCACGCAAAATGTTGACTCATGCTTGCAATATCGGCTTATGTGGGCTCTCTGTCTTCGAAAGTTTTCGAAAATCGAACTTGGCAGCGTGCCAAGAGCTGAATGAAAATTTAATGAAAAAGAAAATGAGAATAAAGTGGAAACGATGCAATATCCTAGCACAGAGTTTTAGGAAACTAGGTACTTGTATTGAATAATATACAGTACTGGCCATAAAGGAACTATATCATAGTTTTTTGACCATATCTCCTCTGTACTTGGGTACGGCCTTGTACTCGGCCAGCGAGAATTGCAGTTTGGACTATAACGTCAAGATTACTACTTCCCCGCTTGCATCACTTAAAAAGATTTAATCACAGAAAAATTCGACAGAAACAATATTTGAAAAAAGAGGAAAAATGGTGATTGTGCATTGGGCGCGCCTTTTTTCAAATTGCGTCATAATTGTTGTGTTACCGGGTCAGCTAGCACTACGACCTCCATGAAAGTTTCAGGAAGATTGATCGACGTTTCAGGTAATTGTGGTCGAAAACCCATAATATAACACCTTTATGACCAGTACTGTATGTATGAGCAGGGGGGGGAGGGGATCTTGAATATTCCATTGGTGGCTGACCCCCTCGATTTCAAATTCTCAAATGATTTTCCGTGGGCATTTTCCCAGAGCATTCAAATTTAATCTTGCGGCATCACATTCTGGTGTTTCTATGCAACATACACAAGTTTTCAAGCAAATTTAAGATCCAATCGCTGAGAAGGCACTGAACGGCTTTCTTTTTCGAGAAGCCGTTCAGTGCCGTGCCTCCCAAATATCACTTGATTTTGACACTTTGCAAATTCAATTCAGTTCAATTGTTGAATTTTCGAGTTTTCTGAATGTTTTCTTCGCTTCTGGAAAACCAGCATCTGACACAAACGGCCAATCTGCAGTTCGCCATTGAGTAGAATTGGAAAACCCAGAGTCTTATTGGAACTCTAATGTTTTCAAAAGCATCTACTCTCTCTCTCTCTCTCTCTGCTATCCATGAAATAAACAAGTTCTTTGCTCCTGGCTTCATAATCTTCTTTGGCTCCGCCTTTGCTTTCCCTGGCTCCATGGTTACAAAGGAAATTGCAATATATCCGGAGTTTGGCGTTTCCCACTGTTGCTCTCAATGCTGCCAGAATATGATTTTCTTTCAGTGATTTCTCAAATTTACTTCGCAAATTTATCTGTTTTGCAGATGTATTCAAAGCTGTTATATCTTCTTATAGCGGCAGTATACAGTACTCCTACTCCGCGCTCTTGTGACGATGAATCTGGAGAAGGAAAGGGAAAGGTTAGTGAGTCTGACTGCGAACAATCAAAATGGACTGGATCGATCATTGATGAGTGGTTTGCTGAGAGTCTGGATGAAAAGACGAATAAACCTGAGGATTCAGTGACAACGACGACAATCGAACCAATTCAAGGATTATTCACTCCGATGCCGTATTTGATAGAGCTGTTTGGTGGAAAACGAACACCGGCTTCAACAACAGCAGCTCCAACTACAAATGGAAGTTTCGAGAAGCGGAATGAAACGGAAATCGAAGGAATCAAAAAAGACGACAAGGAGGTTGAAACTGCCGGACACGGATCTCATGGTGACAATCCCATTTTGCGGTATCCTCGTCCAGTTGATATCTGGGATCGTCTCTTAATGCTGGCTGCATTCCCAATTTGTTGTTTAGCTGTCATGCTCAAAGCAGAAGGAATGTTGCGTTGAATTGTGAATTGTTCGATTTCCCCATGTGATTGATAATGAAAAACGACTGAAATGATAAGTGCCGCTCGATTCGTTTTCAGTCGAATAGAAGGATTACTGTCGATTATCAATGAACATTTACAAACAAACGAGCTCAACTTGCTACATAATTCTGTTGAGAATTGAATGAATAATGACATTGTTTAATTTATATGCAGAGTACTTTATAACAGAAAATAAGACAAATGTCTAGCAGAATTGAACAGTGTAAGAGGCTGACGATTGGCATGTGAAAGTAGAAGTCGAATCGTCGTATGCGTAGGAGTACGCTGTTGGACACGCATCCTTGAACATCTGATCAGTCGGGGTGGGGTGGCATTTGTCTGGAGTACTGTATGCTCCGCGACAGCATTCCTGATCAGTGTTGTATCCGAGACATCCAGATTTGCACGCGACGGTGTTTCCGTTACGTCCATACACGCTAAGAGAACCTGGGCACTCCGAATTTATGTCCTTGACGCATCCTCCAGCGACTTTACACCCATTTCCACCATTTGGGGCAATCAGAACAGGAATATTGTATCCGTCGACAAGGGAGACGTCGTAGAAATCTTGACCTCCCCAGCCCTTTAATGTGAATTCAGCGAGAGATGCCGGTGGAACGCCTCCAGCACCGTTGCACTGTTCGGAGTTCTGAAAACACAAATCAGGAGAATAATTCCAAATGGTAAGCATACGCGTACCCTGCAGAATCCAGTTTCACAGTTAAAGTTTCCATCGCATCCAGTTCTTGCCCAAAAGCGTCCAGCAGTCCATCCATCATCCACGTAAACGTCTCTGGATTGTCCGCCATCAAGTCTGAAACCTCCGCCGGCCGGGTTTCCGGGACCGAGAATTCCTGGCCAGATGGTGAAAGGGCACTTGTTATAAACATTAATAGTGCGGGATTCTGCCGCAACTGCCAGAAGAAGAAGAGTGACAGTGAGCTGTACAAGAGCCATCACTGAAAATTGCTTGGTGAATGGTGAAGAATATTGGAAATCAGATTTGTAACTGATGATCTGTGCTGCTCGGAAATCTATTTTATAGTGTCACAGCTCCGCCCTTCTACTGGAAATCATTCATTTATTGTTTTATGTTCCCTGGAATCACCTTTTTTCCAAAGTGGAAGGGGTGGCACAAGTAAGAGGCCAAACTGATCGATTAAGTCACGAAACCAGTTTAATTGGCACTATTCGGCATTGTGACTGTCTATATGTCAATCGGCTCATTTGATACATTAAAAAAAAATGAAATTTCGGTATTAAGAATTCTTTCACATGCGATTTATGTACAGTTGTAGTACAACTCCTTCGAATAATCGGTTTATTTGAACCACTGTCTTCGCATGCTTCTTCATCTTCTTGCAAACAACAATACGACGGAAATTGCGCGTTTGAAAAAGTTAAAACGAAAAGTTCCGAGTGGCTAGAATAAAGAAAGATTGGTTAATATTTCAGAGTGATGACTCTTGCGTCAATAAAAGATTGGCGTGATTTCAGATTTTCGTCCACCGCAGTTTGTAGGATTGCCTTCGAAGCAGTTTTCATCTGAGAAGACAGTTCGCTGAGATCCCTCACAGACCTTTTTTAAACCATTCCTATATATGATCGATTGAATTCAAGTCGAGAGATTTATTCGACGCCCCATCGTTATAATCAGTTCCGCGGGTGGAGAGTAAGGCTTTCAGGGAAGACGAAATAAGACCGTAATAAATTTCGTCTCGAAATAAGTCTCGTCTCGTCTTCGATTCGTTTGACGCAGAAATAGACATTGTGTTGATACACATGCACAACTTTTTTATTGCGTAAAACAAATGCGAGACGAACTGAAAGATGAACGAAGACGAGACCAAAGACGACTTTTTGTTTTTGTCTTCAAGCCTTAGTGGAGAGACGTGTGTCCGGCATACATGTCTTGCTGAAAAACAGGAGTGCGATCATAATATCGCTGAGCCAATGGGCTCACAGTGTTGAAAAACTTCCGTTTCCCGGGCAGAGTGCAGAGATATTTAAATGATTTTCTGAAAGTAAACAGGTTCTCTTGTTCCCAATAAATGCTATCTTTGGCCTTTTTATAGAGCTCAACTAAGGTTGTATTTTTTGATAACGGAGGCATGAAAGCGCACCAAACATCGAAAAAATACATTATTTGTTAATGATAGAGTGGTTCTGAAAGAGCAGCTTTCATTTCCGGTTACTCAGGAGTTTTAAGGTCATGATATCACTGATACTGTTGCTGCATGCAATAGGAAGTATTAAGTTTTATATGCCGAAATGACCAAAAATAACAGCGGAAGTACGATGTGACAAACCCAATTTTTGAAATTATCTCAATGTTTTCTTCAACTTTTAAGACTAGTGCGTGACTCGATCGATCAGTTTGATCTCGTACTTGTGCCACTCCTTCCACATAGGAAGAAAGTGATTCTAATGAATGATATCCACCAAACGGGCGGAGCTGTGACACTATAAAATAGATTTCCGAGCAGCACAGATCATCAGTTACAAATCTGATTTCCAATATTCTTCACCATTCACCAAGCAATTTTCAGTGATGGCTCTTGTACAGCTCACTGTCACTCTTCTATTTCTGGCAATTGCGGCAGAATCCCGCACTATTAATGTTTATAACAAGTGCCCATTCACCATCTGGCCAGGAATTCTTGGTCCCGGAAACCCGGCCGGCGGAGGTTTCAGACTTGATGGCGGACAATCCAGAGACGTTTACGTGGATGATGGATGGACTGCTGGACGCGTTTGGGCAAGAACTGGATGCGATGGAAACTTTAACTGCGAAACTGGATTCTGCAGGGTACGCGTATGCTTACCATGTGGAATTATATTCATGAATTGTGTTTTCAGAACTCCGAACAGTGCAACGGTGCTGGAGGCGTTCCACCGGCATCTCTCGCTGAATTCACATTAAAGGGCTGGGGAGGTCAAGATTTCTACGACGTCTCCCTTGTCGACGGATACAATATTCCTGTTCTGATTGCCCCAAATGGTGGAAATGGGTGTAAAGTCGCTGGAGGATGCGTCAAAGACATCAATTCGGAGTGTCCAGGTGCCCTTAGCGTGCGTGGACGAAACGGAAACACCGTTGCTTGCAAATCTGGATGTCTCGCATACAACACTGATCAGGAATGCTGTCGCGGAGCATACAATAGTCCAGACAAATGTCACCGTTCCCAGACTGCTCAGATGTTCAAGGATGCGTGTCCAACAGCGTATTCCTACGCTTTCGACGATTCGACTTCTACTTTCACATGCCAGTCGTCGGCTTCTTACACTGTTCAATTCTGCTAGACATTTGTCTTATTTTCTGTTATAAAGTACTCTGCATATAAATTAAATATTGTCATTATTCATTCAATTCTCAACAGAATTATGTAGCAAGTTGAGCTCATTTGTTTGTAAATGTTCATTGATAATCGACAGTAATCCTTCTTCTATTCAACTGAAAACGAATCGAGCGGCACTTATCATTTCAGTCGTTTTTCATTATCAATCACATGGGGAAATCGAACAATTCACAATTCAACGCAACATTCCTTCTGCTTTGAGCATGACAGCTAAACAACAGATGGGGAAAGCAGCCAGCATTAAGAGACGATATTAACTGGACGAGGATACCGCACAATGGGATTGTCACCATGAGATCCGTGTCCGGCAGTTTCAACCTCCTTGTCGTCTTTTTTGATTCCTTTGGTTTCCGCTTCATTCCGCTTTTCGAAACTTCCATTATTTGTAGTTGGAGCTGCTGTTGTTGAATCCGATTATCGTTTTTTTAAGCAATCACTTTCAACTGTTATCGAGAGGATTACGCTAGTGGTTGACTCCGCTTTTCTAGGCCGCCGCTGTAACTCGCTGAGACGGCGGTAATTCCTAAATCGGTAAATTATACATAAAAAATTCCTTATTGTTCTATCGATATCAGTTCAAAAAGAGCTCTTTTCTCAATCCTCAAATGAAACTTTGGCATTTGAAAAAATTGTCATTTTTCGGGCTTATCAGTGTGTAGTTTTTCCGAAATATTCATTTCCTTACTCATAATTTTTACAGAATGCGATGAAAAAGTGATCGATTAGGCGCCGGACACAAGAACTTGTTAGAATTGTTATGCCTATTCTGTAAAAGAAGAAAAATCAATAAATAGCACAAGAAGTGAGCTTGAACTACCCAATGAAGTACCCAGCTGTTCGTTTTTAAAGCAATTTCACGAAGAAGTATTCAAATCATAGTGCTCCGAATCAGAAGGCTTCAGCTAACCGTTGAAGATTCCAGTATGACAATGAGCGATATTTCAAGTGAATTCTGAGGAACGAATACATCTTTTAATTTTCCTCCGCTCTAAAACTAATTTTCAAAATACGGAGCTGGAATTACTGTTAAGAGCATGAAAAATGGGAATTGGAAAACGTTCAATTATCGGTGCTCCTAGCAGCGTATGAAAGCCATCGTCAGAAAATGATTGATTCTACCAAGACGCAAGTGAAGACGTATCTCGACAAAGGTGCAATGAGCAGAGTTTGATTTTCCCCATTTTTAAAATTAGTCGTGTTGGAATTTCATTTCAATTTCAGAATAATGTATTAAATTTGAGTAACACCATCTCTTTTTTCCTCTACTGGCCTCCCTATTTGTCCTCAATTCACAAATTGAATGGTGCTATTCGGTCATCTGCATCATCTTAAGCAATCGGTCATCTGGATACTGGAAACTTGAACGATTAGCTGAAGCCTGGCTGCATTTCCAGCTTGTAATTATTTTCTATCCTTCTGTGCTGTCAAAGGAAATTTAAAAAAAAACGTTTTTCCTGAGCTTTATGTGCTGTTTGGGATTGGTTTCGGTGAGCGTACCGGCCAGTTTCCTCCCAAATTGGTGCCAGATTTCCAGCCAACAATCAAAGTAAAGTGCACTACGTTTTTTGCGAAGTTCATTTCAGGCGTCTCACATCAGCAACGACTGGAAGAACGGGGAGATAGCGACGAAATAGAACATTCGTTTTGTGCTTTTGTTGTGATGGAACATTGTGGGAAAGTCATAATGTGCAAAAGCCGCAACCGTAAACTGTTTGCCAAAAATACGTTTCCGATGATACTGAATGATAACGTAACTTCACTGAATAAGCAGCTTAAAGACGCTCGGAAAGTGTGACTGAGTTCGATCTCTTCATAGGTCAAAGGTCTTTCTAAGCAGTTCACTCATACTTGTTTGCACGTTTGTTGGAAAATGCCTTCCACGGGATTCATTCATCTTGGAAATTGCGGATCTTCGACGCGTTTGACAGATATTCTAGGGAAAGCACCACAAATCGGGAATGCATCGAAAAATTGGCAGAGAAAAAGAGAAATAAAGAATCATTTGTTGCGATTTTCGAAAGAATCAGAATAAGAATGCAAGTCGACGGTGACTGGCTCTGGAAAGCTCAATAATGGGCAAGTAATTAGGGAATGGGCTTTTCCAGTCTTCTAGCTAGGCACGAGGGGAAAAGTTCGGCTAAAATGAGTTTTTATATTGAAAACATTTGATATAAAAATCCGACAAAACAAAAATAGTTTGCCGATGAAATTTAGTAAGAATTATTGATATTTAATGCAGCGTTCCGAGTGAAAGTGTGCTCAAAAAAGATGTTTCTTTTTGCGATTTATTTCTCGATTTAGTTCTTTGAGAGACACTTACATTTGAACGCCTTTACCGGCGCAATTTTCGACACAAAATCAGAATAAAAGCGAACCAGAATTGCATTTTCAGACTTGCTCATCGGAGGAAACAGCTGCAGATCCGGAAAAGTTTATTAATGAGAACAATCTAAGCAGAGGTAATGGAGGAACACAAATGAGGAATGGAAACAAGTGAGAAATTGGTTGAGCATTCTGTGCGAAGCAGCACTACTTCTTGGCTTTCTTAGTTGGCTTTGGCGCAGGCTTCTTAGCATTCTTTGTTTTTTTTCCACCACCCTTTGCTTTCGAAGTTTTGGTGGCTTTCCTTCCTTTTCCTTTCAGTGCTCCTTTTTTGCGATTTGTATTTCGTTTGGCTTTTTGTGGCTTCTTTTTGGCTTTTTCATTACTTTTTGATGTTTTTTTAACAGCTTTTCGTTTCTTGGCTCGGATTCCTTTTGACGTTATCGCTTTCGCTTCACTACTTTTATCCTCATCATCTTCAGATTCTTCACTGTCTTCCGGATCATTTTCATCGTCCCTTACCTCAGCTTTCTCATTGCTCGTCTCATTTTCGTTAGATTTCGTTACAGTATAGGTTTCAGTGTTACCAGTGGTTTCTGTGCTTTCCTTAGTCGTTGCTCTACTAGTATTTCTAGTTTCGGCTTCAGTTGATGCATAGTCACTTTCATTAGAAACTCCACTGACGTTGTCAGTAGATGGAAGAACACTGAAAATGTGACAATTTGACCTATATTTTCAGAATATTATAATAAGACATTTCGTGAAAACATCTAGAAAAATTATCAATAGCGAACTCTAGAACAATTGTTTGGTTCTGTCTCTTCTGGAGCTGAAAATTTAGAATACAGCATTTCGAGGTCAAGCATTTTAAACATGAAAATGGAAGTTCAAGGCTTTAAAATTTTTTTAGAGGAATACAGCAAAATGTAAACGAATGTCGATAATTCTGGATTTTCTTTTCTATTTTAATTATTTATTCAAAACTAGAATGCTTCCAAAATTCGTCCCGAAACAATTCGTTTCCTAGTTTTGAACAACAAAGTTATGCACTGATTACCAGAATCCGATCACTCTCCAGGAATTATTACATTTCTTCGAATTCGAACTTTAAATGCGCAGTTAGCTTCATTTTCTTGCAAATAATGTACTCGTCCTCGATCTAATCCATTTCCCAACGCTTTCCGTATTCCCGCGAGCGAGCGGAGGTACAGAAGAGCCGTGAATTACAAAACTGTATTCGTCTAGATTTCGAGTTAATTATAATTTCAGCGACAACACGAATGAATTAAAGAATTTACTGCGAAAACGGGAAAATGTGAGCAACGAACGTATTGTTTTCCAAGAGATTCACTGAAAATAAAAACATCTCGAGACATGTTGCTCTAAACAATTCTGTAGAATTTTGAGAATTTTAAGACAACTACGAGCTTCCTGAATATAATTTTGAGCACTCAGGTAATTGCTTTACTCTTCACTTTCCATTGAAAACATTTCTAGAATTGGAAAAATTTTTAAGGCGCATGTAGAAATTGGAATGCAGCAATAATACCGCTTATTTTCGGCGCTCTACTTAATTAAAAGTCCAACTAAAATGATTTTAGATCAAAAATGACTGCCACCAACAGAAACGAAGGAAGCGGTTCTGGCAACTTTCTGAAAATTTTCTGTCCCGCCCAGCGCAAAATATGCAAATACCTCCATCTCGAAGAAATATATCGGGGCATTATGTTTCCGGGTGCATAAATAGAAATTAATTGAATAATAATAAAATGACATACTTTTTTGGACCGTTATTATCTGCTTCCTTTTTTTTAAGTGCAAGATTCTTCATTTTCGGCTGTTGTAACAGTATCATAATAGTAGACCGATTGCTATTTGCAGATTTTTCTATCAATTCGCGTTCATTCACAACACCTTGTTTTTCAATAATTCCAATAATTTTTTCCTGGAATTTTTAACATTTTCCAAAACTAATTGTACTTGTATTTAAAGACCTTCGCCATTTGATCAGTCTTGAACACATTTTCCGCTAAAAATTCCTCCATCCTGTCAACTTGTAATTCCTTCATTTCCTGATTCCGACTGCCCATAAAGCACCCAATAGAGATAGTAGCTACCGCAAAAATTCCACAAACGAAGAGATAGTTAAATAGGCCATTCAATAGAACCGTCTGAAAATCCTTTTAAGCCCCCAAGCTTAACATTTAACGTCTCACTGATATCGGTATTACTTTAACAGTAACTGATGCTGCCAGTATTCCATTTATCATGCACTCAAAATGACCACTGTCGTCTTCTTTTATTGGCCAAATGCCTAAAACTTATTGATTCCTGAATTAGGTAAATCTGGCCAACCAAGTTTTCCATCGCTAGAAATCGAAACTCTCCAGTCAAACCAACTAGGTTTAATCAGCTTTCCATTGACGAACCATTCAATGTACACAGCCTAAAGCATTGTTACTTCCTGGTACATGTGTACATGCTTCTAAATACCTCGTTTTTATTTTTCCGACGACTTTCCTCATCGCATCTGAAGGTTACCATTGAACCACCAATAAGTTCAAGTTCAGGAGAACTCTGCGCTGTCCAATCAAAATTCTGCACCTTGTTATTACCTACATACCAAAATACATTTTCAAGCTTAACAGTTAGACCTACCAACAATAGCTTTAATTACAGATTCCTTATTTTCGTGCGAAAATAAGCCTTTATCAATTTTCTTCATTGGCTTTCTTTGTCTTCTAAAAAAGAACCCTTTTGGCTTCATAGTAGTAGTAGTCGTTCTACAATATATTTTAATTTTCAGAGAATCTTGAAAAATGTCTTCACTCACGCCTGGACATTGGCTTCTGGCTCAGGCGGACAGCGGCCTTGTGCTATTTTCACTACCAGGTCCTCTCTAGAAATAAACTCACAATCCACGTCGTACTTCAACCATTTTCGAAACTTCGCCAATCTTATTGAACTCGATCGAATTTTCGCATCCTATACATCATGTTCGAAAATTCAGACAAAGACGGAAAGTGTTACGGTTTCCCCGTATAGATCACCAAATTATTCAATTTGTACGGGGAAAACGTAACAGAGTTTAGAAGATTCGGATTTTTGTAAGTTTATGGACGAATCTCATAAACTTACAAAAAATCTCAGTCTTTTACCGATACCAGTCGCCAAAGCTTCGGCTGAATTTTTATCACTAATTTCTAAACAATACAAAAGATATATTGAATGCATTTCTAGAACATTTTGAAATGCCTTCATTGCATTTTTCTTTTTTAACGAAATATATTGCTTTAATAAATCATACCGCAATTCTAACGTTTCTAGAATATAAGATGAGCTCAGCGCTCTGCACGAACACTGAAGTTTTCTCCAGTTGCTTGATCGGGAATTTTATCATAAGTTTAACGTATTTTATCTGTCAGCCCTCACCGACACCGTTGCATTAGTACTGACTTCCTTCATAAGTGCAGTGATGTGGCGCCTTTACATTTGCAGATTTTTTTCTCACCTTTATATTAGCAGCACTTTTTTCAAGATCCACAGCATCCGGATCCAACAGGACAAATTTCTTGGGATAAACATATGTTAAACAGGTAAACCAAAGCCATAAACGCATTGTTTCGAAATGTAATCACTGTGCCAATAAATTCGCGAATTCCGCGAAGATTTCACGTTTTTCGTTGATAGATTTTTATGACGTGTATAAACAGGATGATCTGGGTTAACCCCAACAACTTTATGTGGAAATAACAACAACAAACATTTACGAACGTGGTCTTTCCTTCTTTCCCTTGAACAGTGCGATCAGGGAAGTATTGGCAACCTTCACGATCTTGAAACGAACTCCTGGAATATCTCCGACGGCGTGTCCGGAACGTCCGAATCCGGATACAAGCACCTCATCGTTTTCCTGAATATTTTGCATTTGAATATATCTTGAAAAAAATTTTTTGAATATATATTTTATAAATTGTCAGCAACGGAGGTGAAACAAGTATGCATTAAGGCGAGACTTGATTGCATAAAGTCACTAGTTTATTTTCGAGCAATCCTAGCACCCAAGAAATACTTATTTTCGAAGGTGACTCTGGACCTCGTTGAATATTTTGAAAATAAAAAAGAACTCACTTCGATAAAGTTCAAGCAACCGTCATTTGGAACGAAGGCGGTGATCTTTTTTCCGTTCTTGATAAGCTGAACACGAACGCATTTGCGGATAGCAGAGTTAGGCTGCTTTGCTTCGACTCCACTGAAACAAAATATTGATCATTTCACCTAACATAGTATTGTATAATAAAATCTATCTTACATCTTTTCGAGAACGATTCCCTTGGCGTGAGAAGCTCCTCCAAATGGGTTAGACTTCCAGCGAGTACCGATGTGAGCCTTCTTGTATCTCTTATCGTTCCATCTTTGATCTTGACGATGATTCTTGAGCTTGCGAGCCGTACAGAGTCCCTTCGGCTTTCCCATATTACCTGTAAAGAGAAATCAGTTTTCATGTTCTAAAAAACGAAAGGTTAGGCTAGCGACATCTAGATTTCTTCACACACATTTTAAATATAGTTCTTTCCAGTTTTTATGATGAAAAATGAAAAAAAATATTAAGAACGAGCGATAATTGAAGAATATTTTTTAGGATTTTGGCAAACATAATGCGTTATACACTCAGAGGGAACACAATCAACTTTAGTGTGACCGTATAGCCTGCACATCTAACTCAGCAAAAAAAAGGCCGTGGCCTAGGTCGTGCGATGCCTACGGTCATCTCTCGTGTTACATGCGAATAAGCAGAGTTCGCCGAATCTCTTCTATCGCTTAGGAGCCTATTCTGGCAACTTGTTTCAGTCTAATTAGAAAATTTGGAATATAAATCATTAGGAAACATCGGAATAATATTAGAATGTTTGAATATTATTACATTTTATACATCTGATCAAAAAGTTTATAGCCGATTTAAATAATATTAACGATCCTTCAATTCTGCTCAATGGCATAGCGCCGTATATTTAAATTTTGAAACCTTATTAAACGAGTCTTGTCGTTCCAGAAATCGTTTTTATTAGAAAAATAACGTGTTTCTTTCGTAATTTAACCTCTTGCCGGTGTATCAACTATTTCAATACAGATAAAATATTTAAATAACGGCTTAAAAAATTACAATCAGAAAAGCGTGCTTGAGAAGCTCAATATTTTTCTTCAGAATTGCGTAGCTTTGAAAGGCGACAAGCCTCTTTTTAGTTTAAGGCTTTGGAAGCTGATGTCTTTTTTTGTAATGCATTAGGCTTAAAAATGTGTGAATATTTTCAGAATGGCATCTCAGTTGGTTATCTACTCAGCGCATGTTATTCTTCTCGTTTTAGTGTGGCTCCTCGCTTACACCGATGTTGTTCCAGCTCTCAGCTACCTTCCTGAGTGCACTCATTTCATAATTTATTACGTAAGGATGGAATTCACGTAGACAGTCTTTAATCGGTGATAATTTCAGGCACCTTATCTTGCTGTATTCTTCCTAGGAGTGGGTTTTCATTACGACTATAAAAATAATTTATTTACAAGAAGTAGCTTCTAGATGTTTTCTGAATAATTTGAAAACATTTCTCTCGTAGCAGTACCTAGCAACATGCTTAAATAGAATATTTAATTTGATAAAAGTGAAGATTTCACAGCAAATTCTTATAATTTGAGAGACTACGTTTCAGATCTATGCTGTTTTCAACGTTGTCTACGGTGTCGCCACATTTAACGACTGTACAGAAGCTAAAGCAGAACTATTGAGAGAAATTAAAGAAGCCAGGGAAGAATTAAAAGAAAAGAGAATAATTGAATGAACACCGAAAGAATATGCTTCTTCTATTTCGGGGTTTTTTGTGATTTTATGAGGATTCTGGAGAATGGTTATAAATTATTAGCGAAATTAATTTATTTTTGAAACAATCACATGGAAGAAAGTGAGCTGTGGTGACAAAAGACCAGCTTTTAAAACAAAAAGTCAAAAATCATGAAATAAATAGGTACGAGAAAACAATGCTTGAAAAAAAAGAAGAAACAACAGGAAATTAATAAAGCAATGATTTTTGGGATTCCACTTGGACCCCATTATTCAAGCGGAACGAACAAATAGGATCTAAGGATACATGATGAAAGACTGCGAAGGAAGAAGTAATGGAGAAAAAACCGGTAAGACATGGCGAAATTACATAGTAAAACAAAGGAAATGTCACATTTATATGATTAAGCCTAAAATGGGTAGCTTCCCGAAGAAACTTTGCACCTCAAATCGTTATCAAATGGTACGAAATTCCGATTTTCGGGACTATAAATGTATAAGGAGTCGGATGGAGTATCCGTAATACCAAGCCGCTGCAGATTAGTCTTCACAAGCTTGAAAGTACCTGTAATAAAGGTTTAAAAATACACCAAACATTATTACCGGTTTAACGCGTGAAATACCTGTTTTTTCGACGTCTTGACAAATTCGAATAAATTGCGGTACTGCATAACTAGTAAGAGATGAAGCAAGTCTTGTGCCCACCCTTTGCACGAACTGTTTCTCATCTTCATTTTTTAAAACAACTCTGACTACCGAAGCCATTCCAACTCTTCCTTCCCTCTGTGGTACTTCCACACCATATACGGTCGCATCAGATAAACCAGGTATTGGGTGAAGTATTGCCTCTACTTCAGTTGTAGAAACATTTTCTCCTTTCCACCGGAAGGTGTCTCCTGTACGATCTTTGAAGTACACATATCCCAATCGGTCCCAATGAAGAAGATCTCCTGTTAGAAAACAGCTATCTCCTTTCGCAAAAACGTCTCTTATAATTTTCTTATTAGTTTCGTTCTTGTTCAGGTACCCTTCGAATTGAAGTAATGGATTGTTTTTCCTTATAGTGGAAACCATTGCCCCTGATTCTCCTGGATTGCAAGCAATGCATAATCCATCAGAAGTTCTGATGGCTTCTCCCGTTACGTCATCAACTTTAATCAAACGAACTGGATGCATTTTCTTAGTGAGAGGAGAAATTGGCAAAAAGCCACAAGCGCCAACATGTCCATCAATATTTACTGAAACAGCTTTTGGAAGAAGTAATAAAGGGAAATAACGTGATTACCAAGAGAAGATGTTCCCTCTGTAGATCCATAAAGTTCTCCGATACGAACTCTAAAACGATCAACGAATGGCTGCCAGATTTCAGCTCGAAGCCCATTTCCCACCAAAAGCCTCATTCCTGAAAATATGTGTTTTATAATGCCATAATGGCAATAACCAGGACTTACTATGTTTCGATTCTTCCTCAACAACAGGCTGAGCAAGAAGATAACGGCAAATTTCTCCAATGTATTGAGACACGGTGCAATCATGCTTCACACAGTCTTTCCAGAAGTTACTAGCCGAAAACTTCTTTCGGATGACACAAGAAGATCCACCCAAAAGAGCTTGGCCAACTCCGAGAATTCCAGCAGCAGTGTGATAGATTGGCATGGAGACGTACATTCTATCAGACGATCGAATTCCAAATGACTTGGCTGCTCCAACTGCTATTGAATAGTATCTGAAGTGCTTCATAACGGCTGCTTTTGGCATTCCGGTGGTTCCACTTGTATAGATAAAGCAGAGGACACCTGGTAAAGGTTTACTTAGCGGTAGCATGTCAAGGTGATCTTACTTTTGAAATCTACAGAGTCGAGTGTTTTTGGCTCATCAACTTTTTCAACATCCAACTTCTTCTTGAGATTTTTGAATTCAGAATTCTTCTTTGGTTCCCCAACAGAATATACTTCAATGTCCTCTACATCAAGCAATTTTTCATCAATTGCATCAATCAATACTAAAACTAACTACAATTAAACCTACATATGTAGTTTCCAACTTACTATTCTGAAGGAAGACACTGGTAATAATCGCCTTTGTTTTACTGGCTGTTATACAATGAACTAGTTGCTCTCGTTTCAAATTGGAGTTAATCCAAGCTGTTACAACTCCAATTTTAGCAAGACCCATCCAAGCAGCCACGAATTCCACAGAGTTCTCCATGTAAAGAGCCACTACATCTCCAGACCGATAGCCGAGACCCTAAAATGCCAATTTTCGAAAAAAAAATTCCAAGTTGGGACTTGGGACATAATACTTTTTGAAATTAAAATTTTCTCTACTAATTGTCCGCCACTGTGGCAACAATTTATAAGTGAGGGGGGGGGGGTTCCGTCAATAATTTCACAAACTGAAACCAACCTGAAAGTAATTGGCATATCTGTTGCAGTGTTCATTGAACTCTGCAAACGTCTCTGTCGTATTTGTCTCAATATCAATCATGGCTGGTTTGTTTGGATTTCTGCAACACTATTTTAATCTTTTAAATCGTGTTTTCACTGCTTACTTCCTAACAATGTTCAAAAACAGCTCATGAATCCCTTTATTTTGATGCAGCCTCCACCACAGATCGATTTTAACATCGATGATCAGAGCTAGTCCTCTGGAAACAACGCTTTTGGTGCATTAGAGGGTGTGCTCTACTTACGATAAATCTCGATTTAATGTGAGATAACTTCTATAAATGAAATCTCCATGCACCACTGCGATGTAGAGAATCAAAACTCCTACGAGTACGACACCGATTGGAAGGTTCTGAGCAATGACAGCAATTGTTAGCAGCATAACTGTCACTAGTTCCTCTAATTTCATCTTGGGAAGCAACCTGAAATTCGAGTATATTTATCAACGACTGCTGACTTCAATTTCCCCGCATTTTAATTGTTCCATGTTAGAATGTAAAGTTACCCTGCGCCAATATATGTTCACCTTATTCTATGCCCGATAACAATGCTAAAAAGTGTTGTAATAAAGCAACGTCACATCGTGATTCGCCGTACATCATCTATTCTGCCAAATCCATTCGGCTGGTCATCGAACGACGGCGGAAACTGGCCCCAAAAGATACGCAACATGGAAAGGAGGGACAGGTTTCGAGGGAATGGAGGTGTTATTTACGATATGTGGGAGAAGAAAGTTGTAGAGGGAGGGGAAAGCATTCTATGTAGCACAAACTCTCTCACTAGTTTTTTACGGGATGGGAGAAACAATGGACGGGGGGAGGGGAGGGGGAAGTTAATTGCATCAGGAAACGGCAGGATTGAGTGCGTGCCGCAATGCCATCTTCTGTCAAAAAACTGCTGAGTGAAATCTTCACATTATGATTATATACAGTACCGGCCAAAAAGATATTCGCAAACAGTTTTTCGAGCATAACTTTTCTGAAACTTCCCGGATCGTTTTGATATTTTGAGACACAATTTAAAAGGGTATAAGAAGTTGATTCAACAACAAGAATAATCAAATTTTCAAAAATTTGAAAAAATATCGAAAAATTTATGAAAATGGCAAAAAACTGTAAAATGGAACTTTGACTTTTGAGATCTAGGAAAGACCGGTAGATGGAAAACTACAATAAAACATGACTAAAATAGTTTTAATACTTCGTTGGGTAGCCTTTGGCGTCGATGACCGCCTGACATCTTCTTGGCATCGAGTCGAGAAGGGTGTCGATAACAGACAGGGGGATGGCCTTCCAGACAGATTGGAGTTGATCGAATTTCTGATTGGCATTCGATGTACGGACCCCTCTAAGTTGTCTCTCGACATGCTCCCAGATGTGTTCGATCGGATTCAAGTCAAGAGAATGATTGGGAAAGTCCAGAAGATCCACGTGGCGGCGTCGGAACCAGTCCTTGATGTGCTTCGAGGTGTGTTTCGGGTCGTTATTCTGCTGAAAAACGAACGCCCGGCCCACATTAAACCGTGCCCAGGGTCTCATTGTGTTTTAAAAGATGTCTTCTTACACAAATCGATCCATGATGCCCGTAATTCTTCTCAGGGGGCCGATTGAAGTCCCAGAGAAACATCTCCAAACCACCTCGGTTTGGAGCTGGTAGCTGGGATTGAACCGACATTCAACCGGACGGCGAATCCATTTGATACCGTCAGTACCAAACAGATTATACTTGGATTCGTCACCGAACACGTGATTAGCCCAATCCTGGCGTCCCCAGTGAAGATGAGCTCTGGCCCATGCTACGCTACGTTTCTCGGGGACTTCAATCAGCCTCCTGAGAAGAATTACAGGCATCATGGATTGATTTGTGTAAGAAGACATCTTTTAAAACACAATGAGACCCTGGGCACGGTTTAATGTGGGCCGGGCGTTCGTTTTTCAGCAGAATAACGACCCGAAACACACCTCGAAGCACATCAAGGACTGGTTCCGACGCCGCCACGTGGATCTTCTGGACTTTCCCAATCATTCTCTTGACTTGAATCCGATCGAACACATCTGGGAGCATGTCGAGAGACAACTTAGAGGGGTCCGTACATCGAATGCCAATCAGAAATTCGATCAACTCCAATCTGTCTGGAAGGCCATCCCCCTGTCTGTTATCGACACCCTTCTCGACTCGATGCCAAGAAGATGTCAGGCGGTCATCGACGCCAAAGGCTACCCAACGAAGTATTAAAACTATTTTAGTCATGTTTTATTGTAGTTTTTCATTTACCGGTCTTTCCTAGATCTCAAAAGTCAAAGTTCCATTTTACAGTTTTTTGCCATTTTCATAAATTTTTCGATATTTTTTCAAATTTTTGAAAATTTGAATATTCTTGTTGTTGAATCAACTTCTTATACCGTTTTAAATTTTGTCTCAAAATATCAAAACGATCCGGGAAGTTTCAGAAAAGTTATGCTCGAAAAACTGTTTGCGAATATCTTTTTGGCCGGTACTGTAAATGCAACGATTTCTCGGATATAGCTCACTAGTTTTGTAGCTGACAACCGTTTTGTGCGACTGTTCCCTACTGCTTCATAGCTCTCGCAATAATCCTTCTGTGGTGCTTGCAGACTTTCACGCGAAGGTCACACGCTCGATTTCATATGTGGATGCGCCGTGCCGTGTGCATGCGGCATATAGATCCACGTGTTACTGTCCCGCGAAATCGACGAGTAGTGGGGAAAATAATATCTAATTTTTATAAATCAACATTCATGTTTCGTAAGAAAAACCCCCAAAAACGTTTTGAAAACCCGGTTTTATTCAGAATTAACTTTCTTGTAAGAAAAGTGTGTAAGAGGGATTCTGCATTGAACCACAACTGAAGAATTTATTAAAAATAATGATTAAAGTCGTTAAATAAATTTTATTCTATTGCATGAGTTGAAATGTTGGAAAATCCTTATTTAATACACCTGCATTTTAGTTTCAAAATTAATGCATATATTTCATTGAAATGCAATTTCGAAACAATTTTGACAGATATTGAAAAGATAAATTTCTTTTTTTGAAGCTAACGATTTCTAATCGGAATTGGACAACAATACATTCCCAACCAAATATGTCGGGCATATCCGGCGATACTAAGAACCTGATTCCAATTTATAACCGAACTGAAAAAGCGCCAACAAGACAACTATATTCGAATAATTCAAGAAAACTTGAATAATTTTGCGGGGCAACATTAAATTTGGGCTTTCAACACTTTTTCCAGTTATTTTTTCAGGTTTTCGACTTATTCGAAATGGTCTTGTTGCTCATGTGAAGAGTTTTGATGTCCATGAGGCAATAATCACTATCGGAGGTAATATACAATTTCAGAAAATTGATTGTGCTCATTTTTATTTATTTATTTGAAAATCTATTTATGGATAATATTACTGAATCACCTTAGAATAAATAGGCTATTTAATGGGAAGAAGCTGACAAGAATTTAACTAATTATAGGTTATCGATGATTTCTTATTTTATTTCTTTACTAACGCTTCTACATATAACGCTGCATTTCGATGTGCATTTTGCGCTGAAAAATACGCAATAAAGGTGTTGGGTGTGCTTGAATAAAATTTTAATTAATTTTTTGCGTTAGTTTTTGTCATCCCTAGTGAGCTGAGACATACCAATGAACGCGAAAAGCAAAAGCAATTTCCGGCAGCTTCGAGCGTCATCTTTTTGGTAATTTTCTATATAACATTTACTTCGAACGCAGCATAGCATATTCAAATAAAATAAATTAGCCATATGTGGTCCTATAGATTTTTTATTCAAACTCGTAAAGTTTATTTCAACTTTTAAATATTCGTCAGAGATTATTCTGTAATTGACTGGGCCTAACTCATTCACTTTTTAGTGGAGTTTAGCAGAAAAATCAGATCCCGATTGATGGAAACGATGGCAAGCATAAGGCTTCCACGAAAGACAAAAGCAAAAAGTCGGCTTTCAGTTCGCCTTGCATTCGTCTTAGCCAAATGTTGTGCATGTGTACCAACACAATGTCTCTGCGTCAGACGAATCCAAGACGATGACGAAGACGAGACGATTCGGTCTTATTAGGGCATGCCGGTAACTATGCGCAATTTACAGAGTAATCCTAATTGATTTTTACTTTTGCTTTTCTGGTGTTAGCATTCTGATTTAACATTTCGTATTTAGTATTCACTATTCTCTTATTACTTAAGAAATATTCTGTAACAACTTAATTTTTAATAATTAAGTATTAGACGCAGGTATTACTTTGAGAAATTGTGAATTTCGACAATTTCGGATGCTATTGTTCTTATACACCAAATTTCGACCAATTGATATCATTTCAGAAAAACGCATGCCATAAGGAGTCGGAAACGTATGCCAATTCTCTTCGGACATATTTTAAATTCCTTCTACGCGCGCTATTTTAAAATTTTATGGTTGCATTTTTCGCTGCGCAGATTCCCGTTCTTTAATGCATTACGCGATATATGAAGGAAATCCATCAGTGTAAAAAAGCTGAGTAAACTAATAATTTAATATTTTATTCTCGGCGAGATTTTCCATTAAAACCGCATACATCAGAAGAAAAATAGTAAAATCCTGTAGTCAACGTCCCAAAAAAACCCGCTGCGTTAAAAAATGGTGCCATGATTTTGGGAATACTGAAAACCCGACGACAGTATATGTCGACAAGCTAGTTAAATCCTCGTCACAGTATCTCAGATTCCTTCTGAAACACGCTCAATTCTTAAAATGGCTTCTTCTGTTGTTTGATCGCTTATCTATTTCTCTTTGCCGTTCGCCAAATACAAAAAACATTAACTTAATTAGATGTTTCGAAAGAAAATGCTCACCTGGCTGGTTTCTCGAGAACATCTGTGGCAAGAGGCTTCGGTTGCCGCCAGTTTGTCGTTGAACTTGAGCACTTCGCTCGATCCGTCATGACCCGCCGATGAGAAATATGACAACGATTGCGACAAGTGAAAATTAGGAATTAACGTTTTTCTGAATGAAATCACAATCAAGGCTTATATTTAAAAATCAAATGTAATTTGTCATAAATCAATTGAAGAGATGGAGAGAAATAGTTTGGGGAGGAGAAGTCGACGACGAGAAAGGAGAAAAGGAACAGAAACAGAAAAGGCAGCATAAAGCTTGAAGATGATGGACCGGTATCTAAGGGTAGACTGCTTCATCCGCTGATTCTGTTGCGGGCTGATGAGAAAGGAAGCGAAAAAGCAGAAAAGGAAAACGAGGAAAACGAAACGGCGAATAAAAAAAAGAAAAAATGAATAGAAACTGTAATCATGAGAGATAATAGAATTAAAAGAACGCGATTTCTACGAAATTCACAATTTCTCAACAGGATTTTCGAAGTGAGTAATTGCGAAGGAAAAGGCGTTTAAAAGAGACAAAATGGATAAATCCTGTTAATTTTTAGTGAAACAGTAGCAAGCCAAAAGTGATGATTTCGCGTCTGTTATTGGAATACGGAATTCCGATCATCCATCAACAGGGCGGCAGACAAAAACAGGCGTCAGGGTAATGGAGGCAGTACAAGACGCGTTCATTCAAAGACCGCATTGTAGAGGCATAGTAGAGTCAATGATCCCCGCTGATAAGGAATCTGCTGTAACATTCACTTTAGTCCCCAGTCGCTGGAAAGCAGGAAACAGGGAAATGTGGACGCAAATTAATAAGTAGCATGATAGCTGAGGAAATAGCCTTAAGGCGTGGATCGATGCCGAATTTGATGATTTCTGATTTTATTGCCTATTAATTCCTCCACTGAACTTGAATTTACTACGATTCAAGCAACGTTTCAGACAAAACGCAGCGATGCAGACACATTTTTTGAAAAAATAACGCGCTTGTTGAGCACTTATGATTAAAAAAAACATAGCCGGCATGATTTGCTTAAAATTAACGGAATGCGCTCAGCCTAGATCTTCTATGTCCCAAATTTTAATTTTTTAAATTTATGTTACTGAAACTTTAAATCAAACTTATATTTAAGTCTTCTGAATAACGATTATGCACATGAACAACAAACGGAAGCATTTAAAGGAGATTAAAGGAGAGTGAGATTCCTCAAAATTTAAAATTGCACGAGCGCCTGGCCATTTTAGAGGGTGCAAAAAATTGAAAAGCGGGGCTGGAGGAGCTCATCGAAATCAAAGATTTAGGAGGGGGGGGGGGAAATGTTCCTAACAATCTCAGACACTACCAGTGTAGCGGGCATACCAATAAAACTATTCCGAAGTCATCTGCTATAGCCCCCACCCCTCTCCCAGATTATTCCATTAGCCGCCTCATCGGCTATATTTTGATAAGCGCCTCCCCTACTCTTTGGATGAAAGACGGCAAGTGGGGTACACATTAGAACGCCCCACTTTGGATTAGAGTCTAATAAAGAAATCACTCACAACACAATTCCGAATTCAAAACTGAGGAACGAATGAAATTGTCACTGGTGTGTATGCGCATTTTTCACCACGGGGTTTCGCGTGGAAAAAAAAACGAAAAACTACATATAAACGTAAAATGCGATTATTACTAGAAACTCGCGATGGGCTAAGCATTGTAAGAAAAGAGCAAAATATTCGCTTTTCTCAGACAATATCTAGTTTTCTGTGCCGATCACTATGCTTGCTGGGTTTATCATGGGGGTCTATATCTGATGTGTGGTCTATATAATGATGTTTCGACTTTTTGGGGATTGTTTTTGTTTTTGAAAATGATATTAGACATACTTGAGTAAGACTAGCAATTTTTACAACAATTTTATTGGCAGATAACAAAAGTACGCACAAAACATGGCAAAAAAAGAAGAAAACAAGCAAATGATTAGGAGACCGGATATTTTTTGGCGATTTCGGCACATAACTCGTAAAATTTCGCTTCATCATGATATTTAAAATGCCACAGAGCCACGCTTATTGCACTCAAATTTAATTTGATCCAATTAAACTTTAAAAAAAAGAACAAAATCAGAAAAGCAAAAACAGTGTGTCGTGTAGTGAAACCGAACCCACACTTCCCAGATTCCCATCTCTCCCTCTTCCCCCCTATTCACAAGTTCGTACTACTTATGAAGATGAAAATCGAACCCGATATTATTCAAACAATTGCCGAATTGTTCTCTCCTTTATATTATGACTAAGGGCGCTTTCCATGTCATCTGCATCGCGAAAAATAAAAGAAGCTTATCCGTATGTAAGCTACATTTCACAATGATCACTTTTTCCGAATAACTTAAATTTGAGTTGGCAGAATGCGAAGTCGTTTGGCAACCAGATGGACAGCTAGGGGATTTGCGCCTTGTTTGGCCGCCAGTTGTGTGTTTATTGGGTGTCTGGCCCTTAAATAATATAAGTTTCGAGATTTAACAAATAGCTTTAACACCTCAAACTTCAGTAAACCTCACTTAGTTTTTATGAGATGCTAGCTTCTCAAAGCCCGTTCAAATGTAGCGCTTATGAAATGCTTGCAAATCTATCAAGCTTAATTTTCTATGTGTCTCTATCACCACCTTTTTTTAATGAAATTTATCACCGATGATATTACGATTCGTTGATCGCTTTCGGAAAGCAGTTTTCCAGTGTACAAGACGAAGCGTAAGCAATTTTCCGAGCGCTATTCTCAACCTTTAACTTAACTGAAATAGCTGAAAACAATTGCGAAGGATATCACGCATCTGATAAAAATCTTGTAGGTTTATCACCTTTTATCTGTTTAGCTTACACCAGCCACATTTCGCCTAAAAGTTGATCGGTTGCAGAGTCAGTCGTGACACCTGTTTTGCGCAAAAGCGTCTCAATAATTGTACTAAAAAAAATAACGGCGTCGCGTAGAATTCGAATAGATGCGAATGTCCTATGACAGAAGAAAAAAAGCGCCGTGAAATGTGTTAATAGAAACAGAAAATCATGTTTTTTTGATACCATTGCATAGATTAATTGATTATCAAAGAGCCTGATTTTCAGTGTTCCAAAGCAATGAAAAACGAGTTCATCGTGGGATGAATTTGAAACGATTTTTGCGGTAAGAAATGAACAAGAATGGAAAAAGAACAGAAAGTGAATGAAACGTGGGTTCAAGGTTTGAGCGCTGATTTGCATATTAGGGCACTGGGTGACACACATGAGATGAAATAAAAACTGTCAGGGATAAGGGGAGGAAATGAAAGGAAAGACGGCGAATCTCATCACTTTCCATCCGTTTCATTTGTGTAGACAGGGAAGTGTGAAACGAAGTGATGGAATAAAATGGGCGAAAAAGAAAAGAGAAAGGAAAGTTTCCGGCAGCGGCGAACTGGGATCGGTGCAAATTGGGAGACCAACGGAGCGAAATTCGGGTGAAGCTTAAAACGGATTCCAAACAGGGAGTTTCAACTTTCGAAACTCTTATTTGAGAAATAGGGATCACATTGTTAGTTGTGATTAGAATCTTTGTTTGTAAAGCAATACAAGACTAACATTTTCAGAATCCCAATGCTTCAGTTGGATTCGGAGCAGCAGCAATCTTTCTTAGTGCCCATTCGGCTTTTCGATAAAAATAAAAAAGTAAAAATTACTTTAAACTTTGTAAATAGTGATCTGATTGACAGGTAACACCACTAAACATTGTAAATTTTAATGAATGAAGTCCTAAAATACTCTCAAACTCGAAAAAGCTAAAATGCGAGAAATGCTATTATCGGTTCGCGAGTACGCAAGAAACCGCTTAGAGATGGGGTTTGGGTCTCGTTAGGAAATTGGCGCGTTAAAACGCGCCAATTTAAAAATTGAAAGAAAGCGCACACACTGCTTTTGTTTTCTTTTCGAAAATTAAAATCGAATATTGGAATTTTTTCTATTTATATTTTGCTTCGAAAATCAACGTTTTTTTTTAAAATTAATTTTTATTGTCAATTCAACAAGCTTCTTCTCATCAGATGAACTCTCTCTTCGATTCGCACTTTGGCGAACTTAGGCTCCAGCGGCGAGGACGACATAACTAAGAAACAACAATTGTTTATTCTTTTCTACATTGAACACAGAAACGCATGGCTTTTAGTTCCACATTATTTTTATAAATTCTCCAAAGTTTTACATTTTGGCGCAGATGACACATCATTCAACAGTTAAACATATAAATTACAAATTATTTATAGACTTTTCCAATTTTTCAAATAAAAAAAGTATATTCACTGACTGACGTGAAGAGTATATTCAACATTGTTTTTAACTGAAGACGTTCGTTTCGTCGAAGAGAAGATTTTCTGAAAGAGAAGATGATTTGAAAAAAGAGAAAAAGGAGAAGATTCAGTTACCTTCGATGACTTTCTCTCCAGAATCCTCTCTCGATCCTTCCTCGGATGGTTGACCAGCTGATTCTCCAGATTCTAAAACGTCCGGATCATTCAGCGACCTCGCGTGTCTAACCATAAAAAACCTCTTCTCACGAAAAACCTGAAAATTAATATTTATAAATTTTATTTGACAGGTATTCCTTACCATAAACTTCATCACTTCTGTTGAAACAATTAGCTGCAAGTGAAAAGATACTAATTTGAAGAATATAAACTTCTAATATTGAAAAAAAACATTTAAATTCCGGTAAATAATACTTTATTCAGTTAATAAGCAGTTTAAGAAAATTGACAATAAAAATTAATTTTAAAAAAAACATGATTTTCGAAGCAAAATATAAATAGAAAAAATTCCAATATTCGATTTCAATTTTCGAAAAGAAAAACAAACGCAGTGTGTGCGCTTTCTTTCAATTTTTAAATTGGCGCGTTTTAACGCGCCAATTTCCTAACGAGACCCAAACCCCATCTCTAAGCGGTTTCTTGCGTACTCGCGAACCGATAATATCTACTTTAAAAATTGAATTAGACTTGCATGCAATACTATTGTTCAAAACCCCATTTATTAAAGTAATACTAATAAAGGGGAAATATTATTGTTCAAAGAACTATTTTCAGTTTTGCCGTTTTATTTTTTGCTATTTAAACCACAATTTCATTTTTGAAAAATGAAACAAATCGATAAGAAAATGGCACTTTTAAAATAAAAATTCTATAAAAAATATAAATAAATACTCACTCAATGACACCGACTGAACAGTCTCTATCATCTTCATTTTCGTGTTGCTCATTATCTTGCTCTTCGCTCAAATCTAGCTCTTCAGCGAGTTTTCGAACTGCATTGAGTGAGTTTTTTGTGTCTGTTCTGTGCGCGAAACGGATTTCCAACGATTTAAAAAATTACGAATTTCTTCGAAACAGTGGATTGCGTCGTCGTTTTTCTAATTAAAATCCTGATTTAAACCACTTTCAATAAATGACTTTCTGATAAGCTCTTCAGAGAGATCTTTCCAGCGATTCATTGATGATGGCCCGCATATTTCCAGAATCAGTGAGAGATTTGATATCATGAATCATGCGGTCTTCATAACGTTTTCTAATTTGTGTTGATAAAATAGAGAAAAAAAACAAGAAAAAGCAAAAGTATTGCCCATGATGAAAAAGAAACAGAAATCAGAAAAAAAAACTTTCGTCGGCATGGTGAGTGCGTATCGCAACGGGGGAACACAATTAAATGGGAAAGTCTAATACAGTTTTTACGGTATTTATCATTCTGCCGTTTATCCACGCATTCTTCCCTTTCTATGTCCAATAACTCTGACGAAGAGAAGAAGTACGCGAGCTACCGCAATAGCGACATAAATTATCCGAATGAAGCGGTGTTTTGCTTAGAAGTTTCTATGCTCTATCAACTCGGTTTTCAAAATTAATAAATTCCACATTTATTTTGGAGTCTTCAACTGTTCAAGGAGAATTACATTTGAAAAGACAATGAAAAAAAAACCCGATTTAGCAAGATTTTTCTTCTGATTATATACTGCAATATGAGGAAAGGTGGAAACTTTTTCCAATTTGCCAAATTATTTCGCTGAATCATTGGTTTTCACCGATTTCTATAGTTTTTTTGAGTATATTTTAAAAAAATGTTTTTAAAAATATATATAATTACTTAAAATCAGTTGAATATATTTTATTTAGTAAAATTCAAAAATGCTCATTATAATTAATCGCGGAATCGTATTCTCTAACTCTTAGAATTTTCGGCAAGTATACATCAAATTGATGTAGAGTTCAAATTGATGTATTGTCGCAAAGGTAATTTGCACTACCCGATGACAATCGAAGGACAATTGTTTTTTCACGGAAATCTGCCTAGAATTCCTTGAGAATATTTGTTGTGAGCAAAGGCAACAACGTGATTTTGTCACCACGCGTGTTTAGCACTTCTGAGAATTTGTAACTCGGTTCAAAGGCATTGAATCCGTGAGAAAATTTGTTAAAGTCAGCAAAAGCAGGTTACCTACATAATTTTCTATAAAAAAAAGGATGAAAAGCTGAAATTCGTCAAGCACGTGGTGGCCCCTATTTATAGAGTTCGTTTCAGTTCCTTGTAGGATGTTGTATGGTTCCAATACCAGTTGACTCTCTATTTCCTAAATTCCATGTTTGTCTTACTGTTTTTCAATTTTGCCATGCCTAAAATCAATGACCAAATAAAGCGGTGTGTGTGTCAAATGGACGATTTCCAATGGCGCGGGGACTAGTTTCTATGCAGCGGGGAAGCAGTAAGAGAAAGTACAAAACGGTGAAATGGGGCGGATGAAACCTCCTCATAACTTTGGATTCCAAAACGGCGATTCCGTCATTTCTGAAAGATGTGACGAGGAAATAAAGCGGCGATCTGAGAGAGTTTAGACTATTAGTAGGTCAATGAGCGAAACCATTGTTCGTCTCTTCCAGAAATGAAAGACGCGGACAGAAACCATTTCAACCATAGAAACAACATGGGAATAAGTGTATCTGGACTAAGGCTTTCACGAAAGACGAAGACAAATAGTCGTCGTCTTTCATATCGTTTTTCGTCTCCTCGTCTTCGTTCGTCTTGCGCAGTAAAAAAGAAAATTTTTAGAAATTTTAATGATTTCATTTCTTCATTTGAATGACTAAAAGTAGTTATTTTCTCTTTTTTTTGTTCTTTTCAAATTTTTTTTACTTTTGACGAAGACAAAGACGGTCGAAATTTCGCCCGAATGGAAGCCTTAATCTGGACATTGACCAAAATGGAAAAAAAAAAGCTTTCGACGTTATAAGAGCCCGTTTGATGTGATTGTGGATCAGTATTAGACAAGATGATGTGAGGAGTTGGAACACTAGTTTGGAAATTATAGCGTGAGGAGGAAGAAGAAGAAGAAGCTTCAAACTGAAAATATAGAATAAATGTCCATCATGGACCTTCTAGGATGCATGCAAGAAAATAAACATAGACGTGGTTCAGATTTTTTAAAATCCCATTTTCCATCGAATTTCTGTATCAAAGAGAAGTTTCCTTATCATTTTCTTCCTTACTAACAATTTTTTGATTTGAAAATCTTATAAAATACATATTCAACAGGCCACTGTTCAGCTTAACCTATTCTGGGTATTTCAGGAAAAAAAAAACATTTAAAAAGGTGGCTGAAATCCTAGAAAGTTCAAACAATTCTGTTGCATGACAAGTGAAAGTAAATCAAAAATCGGAATTTATGAATAACAATGCTGTAACTGACTTTTGCATGTTATAAATACAATATTCAGAAAGAAACAACGAAAACGTTATATCTCTGGATGTATTCTAGCCCTGGAACACTAGAAACATGTTTGCGAACGGAAGAAAGATTTGAATTGTATCCCAGCTATAGTGGGAGATGTGACAAATTATTCCCAGCGTTGACTACTATTTCGCAATGGCACAGAAATAAAGTAACTTTTATCTAAATGAAAAAACACATGACACATTTAAAAGTAACAAGAGTGGGAGGAGGAAACTATTCACGAGAAGCGGTGGAAACATTTTGAATAAAAGAGGCCGGGAAAAGGGAGGCTAGCGAACCGTCCGGCCTTTGGTCAAACCCGTTTTCTTCTCCCTCTCATAGCGTCCGTCGTTTCTCGATCCATGTCGATGGTCGGATGCTTCTTCTCATTCGTCGCTTCTCCAGACCTAAGCGATTGTTCGCTTTTGTAAACGATGTGAGAATTCCTTGCAGTCGGCGTGAGATAAAAAGCTATTTTCACTTGGGATACTAGCCTGCTATCAATAGCATTTGACCTGCCTGATAAGAGCGCCAACTAATAGCGGAGGCATTGATTAGCTTATTTTGCCAATCTTGATTAACGACGAGCAATATACGAAGGAGAATAGCATCTTCTGAAATTATGAATTAATTATTTTCAAGGTTTCGCAGACTCCCTAAAATTTTCTGAAACAGTCTGGATAGTTGAATATGCAATCCAATAGGAATACCAACTCTTTGGAAAAACGTAATAGGAATACCAACTCATTTTGAATATAATTAGAAACGAATCAATATGATTTGATAATAATAGCAGCAATCCACGGAAAGTGCGTCAGCATTAGTGTATTTTGAGTAACATGCAACTGTTTTTTTTTTTTTTTTTTTTTTTTTTTTTTTTTTTTTTTTTTTTTTTTTTTTTTTTTTTTTTTTTTTTTTTTTTTTTTTTTTTTTTTTTTTTTTTTTTTTTTTTTTTTTTTTTTTTTTTTTTTTTTTTTTTTTTTTTTTTTTTTTTTTTTTTTTTTTTATTTTAATCACAATCTAATAACATTTTCAGAAAAAAAAATCAAGAAAAAAACTCCAAAAATGACTAAAAACCATTAACCCCTACCAACTACCATAGCGCTTTTTTTAAAATTAAAATATGTTTTCTAGAAGAAAACTCATTGAAAAACAAAGAAAAACGATTGGATAATTTTAATAATTTAAACAAAAATGATACACTCTGGTAACTCGATATTAATATAATTAGTAATCACGTGCAAAAATGATTACAATAAGTGTTTCTTAATTGGAAAAAGGCACTAATTCTTGCGCAATTCAGGTTAGTTTTAGTTCCGAAACATTTTTCGGGTAACACCACCGATGTTTATTAACAATAACGCAAAAAACTGAACAAAAAATATAACGAAGAAAGCAAGCAAATGGTTAGCAAATCGAATATTTATCGGTGGTTTCTGCCCCTATTTCGTAAAATATCGCTTCTTCGTGGTATTTTAAATGTCTCAGCGTCTCAGAGTAGTGATACTACTGAGATACGGCGTTTTCTTCGATTGACGAAATTTTTTGGCGAGATGTACAGAGGACTGAGCAAAAAATATCATTTCAATACACGCGTCGGCTTCGAAAGAAGGTTTCTTTAAGATAACCGACATTACATGAGGCTGCAGCAGATCGGCAAGCACGCTTATTGCACTCAAACCTCACTTTTGACAAGTCACCTACAAGATCCCATTTTCAAAAAAAACTCGTACGAATACGAAATTGCAATCGGACAATTGGGAACTGCAAAGGAGCATCGACAAACTCTCAAACTCTCCATCAAGTGGAACTCCTAATTAAGACTATTCAGGAAAAGATTAAAAATTCTATTTCTCGATTACTGCAAAATTTATCTTCACCCGGAACTTTTAAACTTAATCTTAAGGAAGTACTCTACAATTTTATTTCCATATATTTTGTTTTGTTTTTTAATAAATTCAATTTTGTCTATCTTCCGTGACAACAATTGAGCAGTTCCACGAAATTTGATTCTTCTCAGCGAGATCAGGATGTGATGATCTGGTCAGGAGCATACTGAAATAACAATTAAAATGTGGCTTCATTTGCGCTTCCGGAGAAACTTCTTGCCGATGATTCGTTTCATTTCGAGAAAACTATTCAAAAAGTTTTTTGATTTTGTTTATGTTTTCGACAGTTATCATCAGTATTTTGAAATGTCATGATTGATATCTTTTTACATTAAAATTTAACTTTCACAAAAAACACGATAATAAACATTTTCAAAAGAAAACAATGAATTTCCGGCGAAAGATAAAAATGATATCGTCCGTAAGTCGAATCGAGGCTAAAAATGGAGCATTGCCTGAGAAAACCTTAAGCAAGAAGATTTCTCGAACCAAAAAGAATACAACAACTTTTTTTTCTCCGTTGAATATACCAATGAAAATTCGACTAAAAGTATGCATTAATTATTAGAATTAAATTATATAGCAGATTACAAAATTAGATGTCATTTTACGATTTAAGATAACGTACATTTTGTAAAAAGATTAGAATGAAAGGGATGAGGAATAATAATAATAACAATACAATTTTTCAACTATTTATGCACATTTTGAGCATCATCGGCTCGAGATAGAACCATCATTGCTTGGATATTATTTAACTCACTTCATTATTTAGCCAATAAAAATTAATGTGATTTAATAATGTCTTGCAGGATTGAAACATTTATTTTTAATTTTGGAAAATAATTGTTTTTTTATTTTGACTGTTGAATGACTTAACTTTGAACGAGGATATAGGAAGTAACCAACGTGCAACACCCTCTCTTCGCGAGTTCAACACTGTTTACTCAAAACCTCTATTCGCAGCCGTTTCACCGATAAAATTGCTGAGCATTCAGCCGCTCTGAAGAATCAATGACGTTAAAGAAAGTATAGAGGAAACGCTATGGGACTATGGCGGCGAGCTCGCGTCAAAGCGGCGGCGGATTCGTCCATACCGATATTCCCCGCTGAAATGGGTGGATGTGTGACGTAGCTGCAGCAACACTATAGTTGCTTGGGAAAACGTAAGGTGTTTCTTCTTAAGCTTCTCAGTCAAAATGTTTAACATCAAACACATTTTTCGTACATGAAATTCACATTTGCATATTCATTTTGAATTCCTGCCACAAAATTTGTAACGATAGAGCACTTTTGCTGTGCCATTGCGAGAGACACTTTGTGAATAATTTCACGCGCCTTTAAACAATAATCCAATTTGTGAGTCATCTATCGAATAAGCTGGTATTTTAACTTTCAGCAAAATGGCTTACAAAATCGAAGCCTGTCAGCTGAAAATTGCTGAAAAATTAGTAATATTAAATGATCGAGCAGTTGGAATGATGACTCGAATCTATAACATTAAAAAATCCAGTGGAGGTAAACCTTTTTGCTTTTTTTCACTTAAAAACGAGCAATTTTAGATTCAAAAGTAAAGCCGTATTTTTTGAGCGATAAAAAGATGGAAGGAGCGATAAAGCATATCGTTAGAAAGTTTCCTGTGGTAGATTGCAGATCTAATTCGGTAAGATATATTTCTTTATTTCGAATCGATTTAAAATCAAATTATTATTTAGTCAACGTTTGAAAATGTACAAGCAAATTCAACTGAGATCACGAAGTCTTTATCGCTTTACTACTATACCTTTGCCGATCTCCTCGATTTAAAGGATCATATAATGCAAGTTTTGACAACTATGGAAACATGTCAGTGCCAATTGGACGTGGTAGGTTAAAAAAACTAGTTTTCGACCTTTGAATAATCCCCTAAAGTGTATTTCTTCAGACGCTTAATTATGACTTGACTACTAGTTATCTGAATCTGGTAGTCCACCTCATTACAATGATGATTCTTCTGTCAAGAATTGAAGATAGGAAAGCAGTTCTTGGGCTTTTCAATGCTGCATATGATCTTCAGCATGGACAAAGTGAAGCTTCATTTCCAAGGCTAGGACAAATGATTCTAGATTATGAAAATCCGTTGAAAAAACTTCATGAAGATCTCAGTCCGTTGAATAGACTCATTTTTTCTGCTCTTTCATCGGTTTATAACACATATACGCGTCGAAATAAAACAGCCGATTTGTGGAGAACCTCCAATGTCTTTTCACTGACTGCGGCACCTGGACAAATTCTTTATGCTGCACAGACAGAAACAGTAAGTTTAAAATAATACATATTATCTAGTTGTGCTATGTTATGAAATAATATGGCATCCTAAAATATTCATATTTAATTTTAAAAAATCTGATACCTTACGTTTTTACTCTATCCGTTGAAAAAGGTGTATTTTCTCCTGGAAAACATAATTTCTATTTTTAGTTTGCTGTTTTTTATAGTTCTGAGATAACGTTTTTTTCGATATCCACTAATACGAGAATTTTTCTATAGTATTTTGAGGTTCACGTTTTGAAGTTGAATTACAGACGTCTTGTAACTGTAGCAGTGCAATACTCGCCTTGATTAGTAGCCTTGCGGATCATGGGCATCAATTTTCATTCTAATTTCTAATTTTCACCGTTTCAGATCGCTTGTGAATATTTGTCACTCGATGTTATCGATCGGTGGATTGTCTGTAAGTACCATTTTTCAAAATAGCTAAATTAACAACATTTAAAGTCAGTATTAGAAAACCATAGTGAAACGGTTTGCAATGCTCTGTGATTTGACTTCTACCAGTAAAAAAACGTCGAAGGGGGTGTTTAGAAAACTAGAAAAGAACGCTTTTCTCACTGTAATAACTTGTTTTGGAATTAGCTCTTTTCTGTTCGAAACTGTCGTTGTCGCAAAATAGAAAGGATTGTACTGAAAATATAGGTTGAGAAACGGCTACGGTCTCGAAGTGGAACGGCGTTGTTAGTTGGTTCAGCCCGATATAGTTATGTCTGTAGTAAAAAGTAAGGAGTACGGCCCCGAGCGAATGTGGACCATGTGTTTCTCTGTTTAAATACTAGGAAAAGTATTTTTTAATTACGTAAATAAAGGCCGTTAGATTTCTCACTTTTGTTAACCAATAACCAAAACCAATAAACAGTCATAAAGTTGAAAAAAATTGTTGTGCTGAAGACATATAATTTTTTCTATACACTGCGTCAAAATCCAGGAAAATATGCATTTTAGTCTGCGGAACAGTATGCCATACGACTCTTCTCAACGACACAAATGTTCTCCACATGTGGCAGCTGGCTTTACAGATGAATTTATGTCTTCGACTGTTTCGTGATGAAACATTCATCGTTCATCATGAAATTCAAATATTCCTAGAATCATCGAAAGAAAAAACCAAGAGGTTGCAGGACGTCAGGGATACATACAATCATGCTTCAATAACTGCGTGAGTTCACTGACTTCACCTATTTTTTGTAATTGTACGATATAGAGTAGCGGTACACGCAGATCGTCGACGTTTTTTACGAAGTTCCCTTCGAGAGCTTTCTCTTTTATTACGTGATCAGCCTGGGCTACTCGGACCCAAAGTGCTCTACGTTTGGATGGCTCTAGGCGCTGGAAGAGATGAGGTCATATGGCTTCTAAGACATCAGGCTGATATCCCCGTGATCAGTAAGAAAGGAAGCAAAATGATAGATGACCTTGTGGATCGATTACTCCCAGAACTTCTATTTTATATGTTGGAACTAAGAGATCTTATTATGAAGTATGCAGGAGTTATACAAAGATACTACCTACAGGTATGACCCACTTTATTTTGTTAGTACTGTAATCTTGTACTGAAATTCTCCGAAAAAAAGTAATTATGAATGTTTTCAGTATGTTTCAAGCTACGATTCAATTGTTGTATCTGAAGAGATCAAGAAAACTGTAGGACTCACAACAGACGAGGCAATACTTTTGACAGATTTTGCTAATTCGATAGGGAACATAAACTCCGATACTGATCTTCGTGCTCTTCGACTCGACTGGTTCCGATTTCAAGCATGGACTTCAGTGGCTCGTAGTCATTTCCAACTTTTTAAACACAAAAAGTTAGCAATCTTTATGAATACGTCAGTTTTTCATTTGAAAATGATTGACCTTCAAGAAGAAATGCTCCGGGAGACTAGTGATCTTTCCCTTTACTGCTTCTATCCAAAATTGGCTGAAAAACAATGGCATAACTGTCTTCAGTTACCAGCCCAATGCCGCTACGTTCTTAGTTTTGCTCGCCTTGCCGGCCATTTCACTAGTACTCTGCATGACATGTGTCCAGAAGAAAAAACGTTCATCACCGAAAAGGCACTTGCTCAATGTAACTCAGTCATTGAAGAGACGTGTAGACATGTTTCCCAAATATTAGAAAAGGTCGCAGAACATGAGTTTGGATTGGCCTTTCAAATGACGCCAGGTGCAGCGGCTGTGAGAGTGGTTGCACAAGTTGTGCAACAAAAAGGAACGGGAAAAGCTGCAGCAGCAGCAGCAGCAGCCGCCAGAGATTACTATATCGCTGGCGAAGAAAGTTATCGAGCTGATCGCCAAGCATTGACGTTGCCAGACAAGTTGCAAACAACTCTTCGTAAGATTTTTATTTTAATGAAGACTAATTTCTTTAATTTTTAGTAGAGCTTTGTGCTGCTCTTGGTGCTCATCGTTTGATATTTGTGGCGGATCATAGATTCGCCCCTAGAACTTACCTTTCTCAAATCCTTGAAACCAAGTTTGTGGAACTACTTCATGGTATGATGTGGGAAGGCCAGCCATTAGCAAGTAATCCGAAGCGTCCAAGTGATATGCTACTCGCTCTTCAAGCGTATATGGCAGTTCTTCAAAATCTCGATACAGCTAGTAATTTTTTGTGATTTAACTGTAATCATTAGTGTTATTTCAGTTTCCGTGGATATCAGTAATACAATGCAAGCAACTCTCCTACAACAAACTCAATCTGTGGATGCTAAGAATAAAGACACAATTACTGCTCTCTATACAAAATGGTACCTAGAAGTACTTCTCCGTCGAGCATCATCTGGTCACATGGTATGGAGTGAACACTTGAGAACGATGCTGGCAGCCGGCCAAGACCAGCTTTCATTCTTTCCCGATCACTATTCCGATCCACTAGAGTTGAGGGCGCTTGTGCAAATCATAGGCCCTTACGGCATAAAGTTTATGTCAGAAAGATTAATTTGGCACGTGGCTAGTCAAATTAATGAAATGAGCAAAATTGTTGGAACATATAAAGACGCTCTACAAATAGCCAGATCAAATTTTGATAATGCTGAAAAAATGAAGGATGTTCTGCACTTGCTCAGTGCTGAACCGAAGGACAAAAAAACAACTAACGCTACATGTGCGGCAGACGCTATTCTTCAACGCACAATCATAATTGGACAAATTTGTGCTTTTCGTGATGCTCTACACGACGCACTCCGTCATGTTGTTGAATCTAAGTTGCCATTCCTTCAAGCTTCTTTTGATATGCTCTACGACACTTTGGATGACGTTAATAAAGTGAAAATCGGTGAGATGTCAGCGGCTATGGGAGTCAAAGGCCCTGTGGATATGTCGCTTGTGCATGCGGTTCGTGCTCAAAATGCTAACATCCATCCACAAGAGCACTATGTGAACAGTTGTCTTCTGATGGTAGCAGTTGCAATATGTATTCCACGCATAGGGATGTCCGATCTTTCCTCTTTTAAACCGAGTATCCAGGGTAATTTTTCATTTTGTTGTTTTAAATATCAATAATGTTATTGATGTTACAGCAAGCTTAAACAACAGCCACTGCGTTCCTATAGCTATAAATACTATTGGATCGGCCCTTTTCCATCTACACGAACAGAATGACATTCAAATGCGAATGAAGGAGTTCTTAGCGGTACGTGGCTATAACCTTGTTTGTCTTTCCGCTATTCCATAAAAATTGAGACTATTTCGACGTTTTTCTCTGATTTATTACCCTTTTTTCTGAACTTGTCCTTGCAGCTGGCTTCATCGGGAATCCTTCGAACCATTCATGAAAGGGACAGTAACCGCCAAGTTTCCGATGACGTTCTCCGATCCCACACTACTCTTTATATAATTCTGGAACAAATGGTTCGCAAGAACCGATGGCTTTCAATGGATGTTCTGGAAGCCTGTTTCCCGTATAATCTTGTTCGTACCGCATATCAACAGTGCTACGAATCTGATTCTCAATAAATATTTCAAAATACTAATATAAACAGGTAGATTTTTCCCGTAATTCTTGACCCCCTTTTTTTAAATATATATTCGGCTATTGCTCCAACCTATGATCTGACGGGTTTTGTGCTTATTTAAGTTGAATTTTTTAATATATTGATGTTTAATCGTTTTTCCTCATCAGAATCGGTCGAAAAGCGTATTATATCATTTGTAATTATTTTCAAGAGAATGCGAAAAATTGTGAGAATTAATTTCTGTACCGATCCTGTATAGGGAAAAATGGCTCAAAACAGAAATAATGTAAAATAATACAACTTGAATGGGCCCATTAGTGCATTCAATAATCGCATTCTTTCCCTATTTAAAGCAGCATTTTCTTGTGAATTTTTATCCCAAGCACTAGTTCGGCTTCTCAAATAGCTTTAATTTATTGCACTTTGTTTTTATAAAATGTTGAATTTAAAAAAAATTGAAAACAGTTACATCTAACAGGCAGTGATGAATTCCGAAACAAAACGCACATAAACCTAAGGGAAAAATAGATCAAACGATGAAAGGAAGAAACACGGTGAGAATATGGGTTAGGCCATGATCTAAAAATCATGCGGAGCTCTGTAATTCTTCAGGAAATCTTGGGCACATGATCAACCATAAACGCATAGCTTCGCTTCTGCATTAATTTTAATTTTTCGTTTTAGTTTTTGAGTTTGCGTAACTCTCTTAAAATAACATTATTAAATATTCTTCGTGACATTCTGTTTGTCCAGTTTGTCAGGATAATGCTGAAAAATTAGAAATTGAAAAAATAGAGTTTATGGAAATTTTGAGGTTTATGCGAAGTTGTTTAGGAAACGGGATCGGACTTTCATATGCACATTTCCGTTCTCCGGGTGTAATCTACTCAGTGAAAGAGTTTCCCGGGTATTTGCACTGAGGAGATTCAAGACAATTTTTTATCGTACGCCGATAGTTGTGTTCACGGATCACAAATCATTGATCTCGTTATCGAAAGGAACTCCATTCGCCGACAGATTGCTTAGATGGTCAATCGAAGTTCTGGAATTCAATTTGAAAATTGTATTCTTGGCGGGAAAGGCAAATTCTGTGGCTGATGCTCTGAGTAGAAGAGACTGCGCTCAACTGGAAGAAGACGATTGTATCACTACAGAGCTGATGAACATTGTCACCGAAATTTCAGAGAATGGTATTGAAGAAGATGTTCTAAACACACAGTTATGGTGGAAATGGTTACAAGAAGAGGAAGAGGGTTGGTGTGCTATGATTCAACGGTTGAAAACCGGAGAGAAGTTCGGTAAAATTACGCATTAATTGGGGAATCTCCATTCCCCAATTAATATGGAAATCACTATCGATTCGTGGTTCCACAAAGAGCGAGAAAAACTCTTGTGAAAGAAGCACATGGAGGAATGTTTGCAGGAAGTTTTGGGATTGAGAAAGTATTCAGGCAGTTGAGTAAGATGTTCTTCTGGCCAAAGATGAGAGTTTCAATTGAAAAAGTTGTCAGGGGATGTCCAAATTGCGTTTGCGCGAATAGCCGTCCGAAGTTGGTTGCTCCATTGACTCCTTACAGGCCATCTTTTCCATTAGAAATCGTTGCTTGTGACTTGGTAGATGTAGGACTATCAATTCAGGGTAATAGACACATGTTGACTATCATCGACTTGTTCACGAAATATGCTATTGCTGTACCGATACCGGATAAAAAAGGTGAAACTATTCTAAAGTCCTTCACTGAAAGATGGGCGATTGGGGGAAGGAAGAATTCCTTCCACATTGCTTACAGAGCAAGGAAAGGAATTCCAATGGAATGGGATGATCAAGTTGCTCAATATCACACAGAACCACTGGAGAGTAGAGTGACGCGTCGACTCGACTTTCGACGAATTTGGAGTTGACTCCACCTCGACTCGAAGTCGACTAAAATCGACTCGACTTCAAAATAGCAAGCGCGCTTTATTGCACAGTTTTTGGAGGGAAATTGAAAATTAAATTTCAACACATTTATTGTTAAATGAGTGCTTTTCGATAATTTTTAATTTGAATTTACTTTTTTGATGAATAATTTGAAACATATTATCCATCCGCAGAGACGTGATTTTTCGTTTAAAGGCGCTGCTTGGGTCTCGTTAGGGAATAGCGCGTTTTAACGCGCTAATTTAAAAATTGTAAGAAAGCGCACACACTTCGTTTGTGATTTCTTTTCGAAAATTGAAGCGGATATTGGAATTTTTTCTATATTTTTCTTCGAAAATCATTAATTAATTTTTATTGTCAAATTTCTCAAGTTGTTTATTAAACTGAATAAATCACTAACGCAGTGTGTGCGCTTTCTTACAATTTTTGAATTCGCGCGTTAAAACGCGCTATCCCCTAACGAGACCCAAACAGCGCCTTTAAAAGAAAATCACGTCCTCGCGGATGGATAATAATTGTTGTTTTTATTATTTTGAGAATCTATTTCCCTGTTTGTTTTATATCGAAAAATGTGTTCGCTTGAATTTGAAGTAGGCTTTAAACTGAAGTAGGCTTTAAATTAATGCTCGAGTTTTCACAAAAAAATTCAGAAAACAAAAAGATGACAGCTCCGATACTGACGATGATGACGAATCATCAAGTGACGAGGATATAGAAAATGAAATCCCATCGGAAGATACCGAATATTTATCGAATAAAAGCAATGCTTCAGCAGTCTCCAATAATGAAAAGAGCATTTAAATCCAGATGAACTCATGAAAATCCTCAATATACTGAACTTCTACTGTTTCGCGTTGGCACCAGGAACAGATAGTTCTATTGTTCCACTCTCCAATCAGAAAATTCTATGCCTGGATCGACCGACAAAAGAGGAACACAGATTGTCAAATGAACTAATTGTAAGGCAGAATCATTATCATCTGGTCATCATTGTTCTTTCTGTAGATGTCAGTGAAGAAGTGCGAACTCTCTGGAAAACTCTCATTTCGCTCATCCATAAGGAAACGGAAATAATGATGGTCATGGGGCCAAAGAAGAATGAGGACCACTGACAAAATGATAATTTTGTGACATGGATGCTGTCTATGGAGAGAGATGAAGGAAACCTTCGGTTGCTCTCGCCCATGGATCGATCAGTGAAATTTGGCAACCGGCAGCTCATCAATCTTCGGAATGTTTTCAGCACTCAAGATTATTGGTAAAAGACAAAGGATGGATGTGGCCAAAATTTGGAGTGATTGAAGACGGAAAAAGCAGCAACGGTGGACAACGTCGGGAGAGCATTCGAGACTGTCGAGGAGCCGAAGAATGCCAGGTACCTCCTAAAAGACGAAACAAACTCCCTTAAGTTCCCTCTTCCAGTATTTTCTAGTCTTTTTTTTCTATATGTTATGATTATGTTTTATTTTTGTATTTGAACCCCCCCCCCACTAGGTTTTAATTTCTTTTGTAATCTTTTTGTAGTTTTTGTAAAGTTTTAAAAATTAAGTTGCTGTTGTAAATTATTAGGCCCCCCTCCCTTTGACGTCATAAGTGCCTGAAGTCCCACCGTTGAGAGTCTCAAGATCTTGGAAGGCTGGGCTCGAAAAAGAGGAGGATGTCGGGTTATTGCCCGGTTTGTAGACCAAAGACATCAATATCCTCAAAGCCAAAGCCATTTTTGACCTGCCGCTCTCCTTGATCTACATGTTGCAGTTGCGTCAAGGGCGCGATACTGACGTGATTTTGGACTCAAGGCGGGCGGCGCGAAAAATAGAAAGGACGAGGTTTGTTTTGATAAGATGGGACAGTTTTAGATCCTTGGTTTTTTAGGATTGCAGTTTCCGGTTGTTTTAACTTTTTGTTTTATTTGTTCATTGACCGCACTTTTCTTCAATAAAATATTAAAAATCAAAGAAGTGAGGCGTTCTACGTTCAACTATATGCATTATTCCTCAGCTTTATTCCTTTCTTCTTCGAAATAATGGTAGTATAATTATTTTTCAGGTGTGCGTAATATATAAATGAGTGTATTATATCATAAAGGTTCAATACATAATTGGCAAATCATCAAGTACAAGCCTATTCGTCGATGTGGACGTGAAGAGGTCTGATACTAGAGATATAAAACATTGTAATAATTCTCGTTCAGCATACAGATGTGCGAGTAATTCTTGAAGAGTCGAGCAAAAAACTAACGGTTGTTTGTGGAAGCGAGGAACTCGATAGTATCTATTGCAACATGGAGGTTTCAAAATACCCAGCATTGAAGTAAATGTTTTCAACGGAATTAAAATAATAAAATAACCGCTTTATCCAATTTTTCAGAATGAAAGATACACAACTTTATGTAGCGGTAAACAACCAATCCCAAGGATTTCGGCTAACATTTCGCTACGAAGATAAAGCCCAGTTTTTGTCTATCATTAGAAAAATTGCATACATTTCGGAGACTCCCGTTAAAAACCATATGAATAGATCGTTTACAAACACAGGTATTTTTTCTAAAAAATTTTTAATACATTTTATTTTCAGACAGATGGTGTACCAATGTGGGGAAGACCCAAATTACATCTTCCTCTTCGCATCCTATTTCTTTCTCACAGCCTCCTTCTTTAACAGAGACATCTTTAAAGAAAGCGGCAGCAAAAAATTTATTCAAAGTTTCAACTCCCGAATTTTACCAAAACAGTGATTCTCCGTCATCACCATCTCCATTCTATTCTCAGCCAGTTGACAGTTCTTACCCGAGACCTGAATCGAATGCCAGTTCTGTCAGCTCATCGATATATTCTGCATACAGCTCACTCAACGAAGATTCTCCATTCTCTGGTTTTTCACAGGTACTCTTAAAAATTAAATTTCGAAATAGAGCTTCCTGGCGCAGCTTATTCAAGGTCGGAACGGAAAATGGCATGGAGTTTTGCGTGAGACATTAAGCAGAATGTGTGTTCACGCAGTTCAGTGAAACGGTTGCGTGCGCACCTTTTGAAGTGAATTTTAAGCAAAAAATGGTGGCTGAAAAGTAGTTTGTAATAGTAATAGTAGTTTGGCTTCTTGCCAATTTGTTATCTGTTGTAGTGAGTCTCGCGTATCTAAAGACGCGGTACTGCAAAATTTTGTTAATGTGAAAGTTATTCTGAGAATTGTTTATTCTTGTTTTTCCAACATACTTAATTACCAGAACGTTTACGCTGGCATTCGTCATTGAGGTTTTCACATAATGTAATTTAACATCTTGCACTTTGAAGCAACTGAAAATTATTCTAATTAAAAACCGCAAGCTTAATTAGACAATGACCGAATCTAGATTAGGAATAATTGGAGGCACACACCGTTTGCGTGCCTTTATTTACATTCTAATTCGAATTGGTCGAATTCTTCATTGATGGTATCTCTAAGTTCATTTGTGCTGTTACAGTGCCGACTGTTTCGGTATACTTTCCTTGATATTCCCGCAAATCTGGTAGCATTCATCATTTGTTTTTTATTCAGTGGTCGAGCTGCTCATCATTCCAATCATCGTGCAGTGCGATCCCAGCAACACCTTCCTCAGTGAATTCTGTAGGATCAAGCCATTCCAGTAGCTTGAAGTTATTATTAGATCCATACTCATCGAAAAATCCGGTAGTTCACACCAAGAACCAATACGTTCAAACAGAGGGATGTTCTTTTGATGAATTACTGAAGAATCCAGCGTTTATGGAGGAATACCTAGAACGTGTGAAAAAAAGCGATGAGCTGATACGCTTGGTGAAACTTCTGAGATCACAAATTCAAAAAATTCCACTGTCGAATTTTACTGAATTCAAGAAAGTAAGTATACCTAAAAGAATGTCGAAGGATGAGCATATTTTTCAGGCAATCCAATCCCTTCGCCAAGGGGGCCATATTGTACCGCCAAGTATTCCTCTTGTTAATCATCAATCTTCTGAATTAGAAAACACTGATAATTGAAAATTCCATTTATTGTTTTTTCCTTGCATTGCAGAAAATTTTGTCGTCTGTTCATTATTTTATGTTTTTTTTAATCCGCTTTGTAGTGAGTTCGTGCTCGCAAATCTCTGTGAAATATACTGAATATCTCGATGATTTGAAAACAACTCTGTGTCAAATAAAAACAAATATTTTTTATTTATATCATTTAATAAAACGTGGCTAACTGTGGAAATGGAGCACGTCTGTTTATTGGTTCTAGAACACGTCATCAGAAAGTTTAAGTGTAATCATTTTGATAAATCATTGAGAATATGGAAGCTGATAACTGCAAAGAAAAGAGAGCCGAACCGAATTTGATCGCTTTCGTTTGCTCGTGGATCGGTTAGTGTGAATTTCAGCATTTCAGGGGTCCTAATTTTTTATTGGCAATATTTTAAGATTTTCAGTGTTTACCTATGCTGGTATTATCACTTTCGTTATTTCTCCGGTGATTTTGGTCGTTTTCTTCTATTCAATATATCCTGTCCTTCTTATCAATGATAATTGGCGGAAGGGTGTGTTAAGAGTATTGGCTCGTGCTTCAAATCTTCAATTTATAACTTGTGTTCGATTAGCTGGAATTAAAGGTATTGCAGTAGATTTTCTACTTTTAAAACTATTTTACAAGATCATAACAAATAAATAGGATTTACATATTATCCATCCGCGAGTACGTCATATTGCGTGTATAGGCGGTGTTTGGGTCTCGTTAGGGGATATCGCGTTTCAACGCGCCAATTTAAAAATTGTAAGAAAGCGCACACACTGCGTTTGTGATTTCTTTTCGAAAATTGAAGCGAATATTGGTGTTAATTAAAAAAAAACATAATTTTTGAAGCAAAATATAGAAAAATTCCAATTTTCTCTTCAATTTTCGAAAAGAAATCACAAACGCAGTGTGTGCGCTTTCTTACAATTTTTAAATTGGTGCGTTAAAACGCGCTATCCCCTAACGAAACCAAAAAAGCGCCTTTAAACGAAAAATCACGTACTCGCGGATAGATAATATTATCTCTGTGTTCGTGTAGCTATTGTAATCCTTTAGTATTCTGAAGAATTATGGTATGAGTGGGAGAGCGCAGCAACCCGTCGAACTTCGAAGTTTTAAAACTCGGAATTTCGAATCGAAAAAAAAAACATTTTTTAATAAGGCACTTAGTATAAGACACATCCAGCCTGAATCAGTTTTTGACTGACCTGTATTCTATATTGCATTCACTTGCGTTTTTGCGCGAATTTGGTTAGTTTTTGTTCCGCAAAATGTTTCGAGTAACACCAGCGAATTTTAAGACATTTTTATTAAAAAATTAACAAAATAACAAAAAAAAATTCTCCGCCATAACGTCTCTGAACCACTGACACCACAGCGTGTTTCTCTATCGACACGGAAGACGTTGTGTTTTATGATGTGCGCCCACAGAGTGAGCAAGAAAATATTCTTTCTATCCCCACGCAGATCTTGAAAAAAGTCTTTGAGGGTTTTTGAGATATTTAACATCGCAGATTACCGCAGACCAGCAAGCACGTTTATTTCACTCAAATTTTATATTTGCGAAGTATTCTACTATCTTGTGTTAATTTATTGTTTCTTGATTTTTTTTAGAATTCTGGCCTAAAGACCAATGACAGAAAACGATTTCAAAGCATAGCAGTAGCGGACATTTTTAGTGCCAAAGATTTTATAAATAACTAATACCAGCGGAAAGTTCACGGCTACGCCGCGACTTCCACTGGCTTCCACTGGCTTTCGTTTAGAAATAATTGTAGGCGTTCAATTTTTCCACTTGTTAGTAAAACAATTTATTAGCAGATCGTCAAAAACCAAATAAGATTAACATCCCGTGCCGTATCCCAACTACCCTACAACCTCCTAAATAAATGAATGTGAAGCGCTCGGGTGGTCATGACTCCGTCCCGAATATCAAAGTAAAAGACCCACGATCTTTTGAGTTATTCAATGAAACGTCTTGGACAGAGTCACGGACAGACAGAACTATTCGCTTAATATTAAGTAGATAACAGAGTTGGGCGGAATTCCGGATTCCGGATTCCGGATTCCGCCGTTTTTTTCATTCCGTTTTTCCGATTCCGGATTCCGTGAAAAAATGTTTTTTCCGTTTTCCGGATTCCGGATTCCGTGAAAAAATATTTTTTTCCGTATTCCGTGAAAAAATATTTTTTCCGTATTCCGGATTCCGGATTCCGCGATATGGCTTTTTTATTCCGTTTTAATTCTTTATTCTCAATTGTTGTGAAATGTATACTTTGAACTCCCGCAAAAATTTTTGCGAACATAGCACACTTACATCATTTTTTATTATAAATATTCCCTTATTAATGGTTAAAATTCCGGATTCCGCATTCCGCATTCCGGATTCCGCCGTTTTTTTCATTCCGTTTTCCGGATTCCGGATTCCGTAAAAAAATATTTTTTTCCGTATTCCGGATTCCGGATTCCGTGAAAGAATATTTCTTCCGTATTCCGGATTCCGGATTCCGTGAAAAAATATTTTTTCCGTATTCCGGATTCCGGATTCCGAGTTCCCAAAATCCTATTCCGCCCAACTCTGGTAGATAGTGATGTTCCAAAAACGTTGGAAAACAATGCCCATAAAAATTGTAGTTTTAATGATATCAAGCTGATTTTTTACATGTGATATACGGACATGCCAATTGATATTTCAGCAAAAATTTGGCTTTTTTATCGATTTTAAAACAGTTTTGTACAATTTGGGTGTACGGTTCTACAGTATCCCTAGTACCCTGCGACCTCTTAAGTATATGGTTTCGAAGCGCTCGGGTGGTCATGACTCCATCCCGAATATCAAAGTAAAAGACCCACGATATTTTGAGTTACTCAATGAAACGTCTTGGACAGAGTTACAGACAGACAGAACTATTCGCTTAATAATAAGTAGAATTGAAGTTGCTCCATTCGCGCCCGAATGAAAACAATTAAAACATTCCAAAATAGTAACAACAAACGAGTAAACATTGAAAACGCCACCAAAAATCGGGGACACCCTTACCAATTTGGAATAGCGATAATGTTTTATATCGAATTCGCTTTACTAATGAAAATCATTATTCAGTGATGATGTCGGGTGAAAACCTAGATCGCCTTGCTGATTGTCGTGCATTGATTCTTCCGAATCATTTGAGTTTCTTCGATCATTTCATTTTTATGACGGCTGCCGATACATTTGGAATGAATGTTGTCGGTCGATGGACTTTTGTGATTTACAATACGTGGGTCTACACGCCGCTTGGACTTCTTTGGAGTCATTATGGAAACTATTTCATCGATTCGGCTCCTCCCCACAAACGAGAGCAAGCTTTGAGCGGCCTAAGGTCTGTTAAACTATAAGGATAGTTTATATATGCATTTTTAAGAAATCATTTCGATCATATCTACTATGAAGCCGATCTTCGTTGGGTCTGCCTTTATCCAGAAGGATCACGCCTATTTCTTATCAAGGAACGAAATATAGAATTCGAATTAAAACAAGGACTGCCTCCACTAAAAAACTGCGCTTATCCACGCCTCGGAGCTGCCGTGAGTGCTATTAAAGTACTCGGACCAGATCCAAATGACCCAAAGAAGGCAAACAATGGAAAAGGACCACCACTGAAGTATTTGGTGGATGTGACACTCGGATATCCAGGTGGAGAAATTCTTCCAACCCATGAAGCGTTCTTGTCGTCTTGGAGAAACGGAGGCGGAAAACCATACGCAATTCATTATGAATTGTTTGATATGGATCCAAAGTGGAGCAATGAGGAAGATCTCAAAACGTTTCTTTTTGACCGCTATCAAAAAAAGGTTTCAACGAGAATAAAACGGCGTAAGTAATCTATTTTTTCAGGATAAACTTCTGGATAGCTACTACAAAACGGGAAGTTTCTCATCAGATGCAAAAGAAGCTAAATTTCCCTCAGATGTTGTCCTTTTTGGATTTCAAGTTTTGCAACTGATTATTTTTGGGTGCATTGTCAAACTTTTCATTTCATTGTTCATATGGTTTTGAAAGATACTGATAAATGTTATACCCGGAAAACTTTATAATGTTTCAAACCCTATAATAATATTCCCCTGAAGACCTGTCTACGAATCGCACTGTCCGAAACCCCGAAGAAAAATGCAGGTGAGCCGCGCTACATTATCACGCATTGCACAAGAATCAAGGCACCCAGTTCAAGTAAATTAAGGCATCTGATTAACTAATTTTTATTGCAATTGAACGGATTACCCTTGAGCGAACAAATTACAATAAAATCGATGTCATGTATGGATTTTAAATGTTTGAAAACATTAAAAATGAGTATAGTTTTTTTGTGTTACATGCTCGTCTCCCGATAAGGTTTTTGCCCATCAGAAGACGTCGACGGAGTGTCATCATCTCCGATTACTGACGAAGAAACTTCTGATGCGGTCGCTGAACTTTTCCTTTCGGCATCGATTTTCTTCCATTCTCCAGCCAATCGACGTCTACAAGAACGAATGGTTTTAATAAAAGCTATGAAATTAAGACATCATGCATAAGCAGATGCGAGTGAGCGTGCATAATAATCATTTTGTGTACAGAATGAATAATTTTAAAATGATCCAGATAAACAGAGGAGAGTTTGCGAGTGGCACATCACAAGTTCGAAGCGAAGAAAATATGAACGAATCAATATGTATAAACCTACTCATTGTCATCATACCAGAAACATTCGAACTGATCGATGAAGTTTAGTATTTTCGATCTGTTGCAGCAACCGTTTAGTACTGATAATCCCGAAGAAAATAAAAAGGTGGCTAACCTCAAATCTTCATTGTACATTGTTTTCGATAGTTCTCCCTTGATGATGTGGGCTTCATCCCGCATCAGCTGTTTTTCTTTTTTTATTTCGCCGAGTAACGTTTTGATTGTTTCCATATTCTCCTCATCGTTGTCCATTCGCATTATGTCCTGAATTAGAAAACATTCATTGATATATTTACATCTCAACGATTTGTACAGGTGAAACGGCGGTGGAATGAGCTAGCTAGCACCGCCGTTTCGCAACGAGACCAGTTTATCAGCTAAATATTTCTTTTTACTTTTTTTAAAATGCTTAGCCAGAAAATTAGTCCCGAAATAAATTGTAATTGTTGCACGTCTACTTATTTTCAGTTTTGGAGAAACCGGAGAGAAGCGCTGATCGCTTGACGAATACCATTTTTCGTTTCGTACAATTTTTTTGGCATCTTAGTTCCTACCGATATTATCTGCCCACTCACCTGTGAAACAGAGTGAGCACTGGGAAAATGTTTTATAATACTGACGTACCTCGAGTTCGTTGACTTTTTTCCTTAATGAATGTGTCATTTTCCTCAAATGATCATATCGCTTGTCAAGGTAGGAAAGACGCTCTTGGAACTGAAATTCAATATATCTCTCAATTTATGATGTCTTTTTAATATAAAAAAATGTGCTTTTTTCCGGCATTTAAAAAAAGTTGCTGAAAATGATAGCAAATCCTAATTAGAACTGTGCCGAAATAAAACTCCTGTTATCGAATTTTCAGTGAACCACTTCAGTTGGCTCTGATCTACAGCTGATTCTATTTTGGACCTCCTTAGCTGAATAGTGGCAAGATCAGGAAGAGCACAATAGCTTATTCACCAGGAAAGTAAAAAGTGAACTGCCAGTGCCATCGAAAAGTGGCACTGGCAGTCTTTGAATTTCCAACACCACTTACTATTACCTGATGCGTGCTGACACGAATATTAGCTTTACAGTATGACGGTTTTCCGCGTATCAACGCGTGTATTTCATTATCTTCAGTCGGCGCGTACTGGACGACTTCGTGTTCGTAGGACATTCTTGAAAAGAAAAGACAAAATGAAGCTAAAGAGAAGAACACGACTGAACAAAAAACAATGAGCAATTGAATCAAGAAATGGAGAACATGATGCGCTTGTTGCTCAATCGTGTGGAACAAAATAAAAAGGAATGCAGGCGAAAAAGGTGTCAAGGATAGAGGAAACGAGGCTTCAGAGCTTGGTTTTCCTCCAACATTATGTCTTCTCACGTGTTTTCCACTAAGAGATTGTGGTTTCACGTCAGGAGAGGGGAGTGCATTAAAAGTTACATTGTAGGAACTCCTTGATTATTGGCGGACGGGAACACTCCTTAAGCCTAACACGAAATTAATCTTAGTTTTTCTTTCCAAAAAATAAAAATAAATTTCAGAGAAATAGCATTTCTTTTGAGTTTTGTTTTTTTTTCATATTTTCTCTAGAATCGTACGCGAAGGAATGGACACGAGTTTGATGGGTGCCTGTGACTTACGAATGAATGCAGATAAAAAAAATGTAAAGTTGAGAAACCCTTTCTTTTTCCAACACATAACACAGGATTTCTAAAAATGTCTGAAACCGTAGAAACCGATTTTTGAGGAATGGAGGAGCAGCGAAACGAAGAAAAAGGAGACAAAAATCAGACAAAAATAGAGTTTCGAGGATGAGTGTGGGGTGCCAATTTGCCTCTTTTCAAGTTCCATTATCCTCATTTTTCTTCTTTCCCTTCGTTGCAATGTTTTCATGTATCATGTTTCAGCGTGTTTCTTCTCACTTTCTTGATCACAAACAGAACCAGAGAAAGTCATCAGGCGAGACATTTTTAGAGACCTAATGAGCAATTATTCGAATTTGGCTCTATCAAAAAATCTTCATAGGGCCTATGTAGATTCACCTATTGAATACAAAATTTTGTGGCTGAAATAAAAGATCATATTCTTTGAATAGGAGATTACAAAACCAAAGAATTTATATTTACATGTGTTCATTGATACGCAATGAACACATGTAAATATAAAGCGATTAACTGTTTCTCTAAGGCAAACAAACAGAAAAAACAACTAGGCAAAGAAATCTGATTGCAATGGTTAAATGTCGATGTTTGCTCGGAGAGCACATCCGCCGTCAATGTGTGATTAGCATACGCGTGGCAGAATGCTCCCATTTCGTCTTGAATAGTGTGTGACACTCCAGTCCCGGGGGTTCCATTTTTTTGCCATGTTTTATAAAAGAATGTCAACCAAAACAGCGACTACTGTCTTTGCGATGATTGAGAAGTGAAGCAGAACAGTGAAACGTAAACATTGCTTTGAAGTGTGCTGAATGCCTCTGTTGGCTAATTCCGGGACGCCTTCTGTGTGCCAAAAGTAAGACCAGTAGGTGCGAAATTTCGCTTAGCAAAAAGAAAAAAAACAAAAAGGAAAGCAATTGTTCACGCCTAGATTACAATTCAGGTCGGAAGCTTCAGACGCGCGTGAAATATGTTACTTTCAGAACTTAAAACGGGTCGACTACGAACGCAAAATATGAGGTTTACCCATAGATAGCGCATATTTTGTCTAGCGTGCAGGCATAATAAGCATATGACTCGTATCCATTTCATCGCGAATCTCCTATACTATTTTGTGAGAGAAAACACTTTCAAAGCACATAAATCAGCAGAACAAGATTTTTTGCTAATATTCGCTCGACTCCTTAGTCTGCATGACGTGCAAGAGCATCCCATTAAGGTCTTTCAGCCAATTTCAGACTTTATGCCAAAACATTTTCTAGCTACTATTGAAAAGAGGAAACTCCCCGGAAACGACAACAATTTTTGGTTAACATAGTCAAAAAGGCAATCGCATATTTTAGTTAAAGTTTGATATTAATATGAGAAATTCGAGAATACTGAAAATTGCTGAAAATGTTAGAATATAAACCGAATGAGCCACTTCCAACATATTAAGAAAATTTGCGATTTTCTTTCCGTGAATAAACCTATAAATAATAAACAATTGAAGACTAACATTTTGTTTATATTTCTTTTAAAAAATAAATTGTATTTGCGAAGATATTGTTTATTTTATTCGTTTCAGTGAGCGTTTCCCATAAGGAAAGATTCTCGCCATCATACCGGAGAGCACGTAAGGTTAAAGCATTATACCCGTGGCGATGGATATATCATATTATATGAGGCGCTTGCACGGCGTTCAAAATGCGTACAGTAAATCTTATCGAATACATTTAACTGTTACCCTTCTTTATGATGACGTGCGACGATTCCAAACTAAACGAAACCGAACTGTAGCATTTTCGAAATCGGCTTCCTCGATGCTCCTGAGCATTCACATGACTTTCCCAACGAAGCAGCCGCACCCTGCAGTACAAGGCATCGCACTTTCCCAAAGTCTAAAAGTTTACGTTTTTGAAGTTCTCTCAAATAACAGATTTCAGAATTGAGCGGAGCAAGATACAACTTTCTAATAACAATATATATTTTTTTAATTCCACTGAAAATTCCTTCGATTCTTCGTCTGTGGTGATCTTTTGGTTTTGCTGAAGCGGAAATCGTCGCAAAATTTGTAATGACCTACGGGAGTTGTTGTTTTTATAAAAATACAAAAGAAAAAATAGAACAGAGTAAAAAAATCTTCATTTTCCACCTTCCCTCCTTGCTTGCTTCTATTATTGTCCTCTATATCGGTCACTTCGCATCGGCACATGCCCTCTGCATAAATCTGAATGCATATAATTTGATTAATACATTTTTAAAATGAATTTCAGGAATCCGCTAATGTGAATAACATCTTAAATTTCTCGAAGCGGTAAAGTCCCATGCGGGGAAAAGACGAGCGTGGGAATTCATGGAGGCCATGCTATGCGTTAAAAGGACGACTACGAATTCAGGAAATGTAAGTTCCATCGACTACTGGTTTCACGAAAATTCTCCTTCTGCGATTCTGGCTCGAAGATGCCCACCGATTATATCAGTTTCTTCTTCATTTCTCTGCTACTCGTTTTTTCTGCTTCTATTCAACGTCCCTCTTCTTTCATATTTCTTAAATATACTTCACACATTAAATTTTTGAAAACTGTTTTTGTGTGTACCTCAATTTATTTTTTTTTCGAATATTTTAATCGATAAGTTCTAAAAATTCAAAAATAAATAATAGAGATGACGTCAGGGAATAGAAGGAATCGTCTCATTAAGAAAATGGTTATTTTAGATTGCAATTTTATTTTAAAGTATTAAATAAACTAGAAAAGGGGGAGGCTGCTCGCTTGTCTTTACCACGCTCCATGCTCACGAAAAGTATGGAGCATGGGTATAACTGTGTTCTCCTCATCGAGAAATGTAAGATGTTGTTCACGCTAAAGGATCACTGAAATTCATAGATGTAAATATAATAATCAAATTGTATGTATTCAGATTTGGGTAGAAGGCATGTGCCGATGCAAAGTGGCCGATGGAGAGGACAATAATGGAAGCAAGCAAGGAGAGCAGCAATTAGGACGGTGGAAAATGAAGTTTTATAGCCAGCTTTATTTATTTTTTCTATTTTTATAAAAACAAAAACTCCCGTTGGTCATTACTTATTTTACGGCGATTTCCGCTTCAGGAAAATCAGAAGATCACAAAAAAGAAGAATAAAAGGAATGTTAGTTTTTTTTTAAATTTTTCATGAAATAAAAAAAATAATACATTTTTTTAAAATTTGTATTTCACTTCGATCCATTCTGGAATATTTCATTTCAGAAAACTTCAAAAACGTAATCTTAATGACTTTATATTATATATTCGGTTTTGTAAAGCGCGATGCCTTGTGCAGTAAGGCGCGGCTGCATTGTTAGACAAGCCAGGTTAATACTCTGAGACATTGGAAGCGCGAGTTCGAAAGCGGGCAGTTCCAATTCCAATAGTTTAAATTTGACTGAAGGCATTACTCACAAGAAAAAGAAATAGCGCGCACCCATCATAATAGAAGAACAACGAGGGAAATAGTTGATATACAAGCCCCTTAATACGAGCTGACATGTGTAACTCTCTGAGTAATATGGAGACATACCTCTGGCATTCTGAAGATGTTTGCAACTTTGAGCTTCTTTTGACGTTTCTCGCTTGAAATGGGTTACAAGATGAATGCAATCATCGGGGAAGAATAATCTAAAATCAAATTAATTGTGAAAAAGGAAGAACATTTAAAATGAGAGTTTATGAGCACAAGACGAGAAGGGAGGAGATTTTCGTTTTCATTCCTATAAGATCGCTGTTAAAAACGGGTCTGCGAAGACAGTAAATAACAATGAGAGAAAAAGAAACAGATGAATCGACAATCATCGTCAGCTGTTCGAAGTCGAGGAAACACAATGGAGAGCTTGAGCAAAAAATAATGCTCTGCCAATAATTTAGAAAAGGATATAGAGAAACCGGAAGAAGCTAATGACGTGCCAGTGCCAGTGCTCCCCCAAGAACTAGCGGTGGAGTGAATCTGCAGAGGCATAAGGAACGTTGTAGTGTTTCAGATTGGCCACTTCGAGTTTTACAGATTTTCATGTGTGTTGCTTCTTTCCCCAACGCCGCAGCTTATGGCAGCGTTTCTTTTTAGAAATCTAGTGGGCTCAATCAAAAAATGCTCGAAGGAGCTGGTTCATTATTGGTCAAAATGACTCGTTTTTGCTTTTTATCATTATTTTTTCAATCGGATTTCGGTGATTTTTCTGGTTTAAGTTTTATTTTCCACCATATCCGTTCCTAAATTGATTTCGAGGAAATGGGAGTGATTTGTGGAGAAATAGCTGTTGAGTTGGTTGCATATAAATGCTGCTAGCCAATGCCAGCGGCGTGGAGTCCACTACTTGAGTGCCGACACTGGTGTAATACGCTTGGTTAATATACGGGAGCGGGCTGCATGCAGTCCGTATGTCCAATATATGGACCGTAAATGATCCTTAGTGTTTCATGGGCAAGATACGGGCTGCATGCAGGCAGCGTATATTAACCAAGCGCATTTCACCTGCCGTTACCTTTTCCGGTATTTTAGAACGATGTGTTCTCATGAACATTTATGTTTTCATTTTTGAAGTTAGAACAACTTAAAATGCTCATGGATTTCTTATTGGCAGATTGTTCTCAAGGATTTTCAAGGATTCTCTTTTGAAACGGAGTGGCAAGTGAACAAATGTATACAAAACGGTAGAAATGTCCAATTTCTATCCAGCATTCTGAATTTTGTTGTGCCATCGGTCATCGACAAGCAACTTTTTTTCACGGCAACTTGCCAAACAACAAAAGTGGGATCACAACGAGCAATTAGAGTGGGTGGGAGAATCAGAGCAGAGCCCCGAAATCCTTAAGAGAATTTGAAGGGGTTCGCTAATTAGCCTGTGAGAACAATCGCGTAGAAAAGGGGGGGGATTTGAGATTTGAGATTTGAACGGGTAAAACATCTGGAGCAAACTAAGACGTACGTTAGAATTACACAAACACTCTCACACTTCTGCTGCTTTCTCTTGTAAATTCGAGAAGTGTGAAATTTCATCTTCAATAGTGGGAAGTGTAATCTGGTGTCAAAAAATAAAAAGAATAAGAAGAAGCACGAATGAAAAAAGTACATTTGATGGGGGGATTTACGGAGCAGCCAAATTACATAGCAACGTGGAAAACAATGACAGTGAATTGGAAGAAGACGAGCAAAAACGGACCGACTAAAAATGGAGAAGGTGTGCTTCGATGTAGATGCGTGCGAGAAAATTCACCATCGCATCGAATTTCATGCCATGTCATCTACATGGCTCTCTTCCGGAGCTTGCATCCAGAAGAAAAAACAATGAACTAACATAGAATTTCAAATTATTGCAGAAAAGGAAGATAGACAACGGACAGGACTAGAGAGAGGGGAGTGGCGTGAATTGGATGATGCCATACTGGGCGGGGTTGAGTGACAACTGAACGTAGAAATTTCCAACAGTTTTAGGAATTATCTGACGAGATCTGCCAGCCTTCCTAATACCTTTCGCGATTTTGAATTGCCATTCGCTACAACTTCATAATAAAACAAAGTGGCAAAACTATAAAAAGTTGAATGGTCGGCAGTCACAGCCAATTAAACATGAAAATTTAAATTTTTTTTTAGTGGAAAATCTCCAATTTTGTATACTTGCGAAGCTCTTGAAAATTGTTTGATTTTTCAATAATTTTCGAGTGAATTCTACAAAAATTCGGCTTCATTTTTGTGGTAAATTACTTTTTTGTACGGCCACTTTCTAGAGATTTATAGCTCCCAAAAGAGAGCTCAATCTCCTGAAAATATGTAAAGTTCAGAGAGTTTAATGGATTTAAAAATAGTATTTTCAAGATTTTTCTTACACTTTGAAGCTAATTCATGGGATATTTTGTTGATTAAATCATATGAATCCATCATATTCAGTCCCGAAGACCTGCTTTGCCGAGGAATAAGCGCAGGGGAATCCAGCGGCGCTTCTAGGAACAGACGGCGTCAGAGTGGAGACTACTGAAAGAAAGAAGAAGAAATGCAATTTTTGCTGAAAAAATGCACAAAATAATTCAAGCAAAAATCTATTCGAAATTCTAATAAAAAATATCACTTGAAAAAATGAGGAAATCGATTCGCAAGGAGGCATGTAGGACTATTACAACGATATTCCTCTCGATTTCATGTGGAAACTTCAGTTTACATAATTATAGACCCGGCAAAAATGTATCAAAAACATACAAAAATGGAAAAAAAAGTTGAATCGGCGCGCTGTTCATGTATCAGAACTCACGAAAAGTTGCGGATCAACAATTATGGTGCACCCTGTAATTCGTTTTTTCGATTTTCAGAGTTTTCAGCACAAATCTCATATTATAGCATATAGACGAATAGACGAAATTGGACTGAAAATCAGTAAATTAAAAAAAAAACGTGAAGTTTGTGTAGGCGCGCACCAACTCAACTCTTCACTATAAAAGTAGAGACGCCATTCGTCCTATCCACCGAACTAGATTTGAAGAGTTTGTGAAATGCTCGAAATACTTCTGAACCACTCATTGTCTACACCCGAATCTTTGCAGCGAGCTGGACGCTTCAAGATATGGGCTGGCTGGATGCCAGAAAATAAAAACAAGAAAAGGAATATGTGGCGACGAAGCGGCAAAAGAAAAGGATTTAAAAAATTCAAAAATCAAATTTCCGCGGCTCCTCTCTTCCTGCCCCCCTCCCCCCATCCCGAAACATGCAGAACCGAAAAAAGATAGAGATTTGTCAAAATTGAAGAAAGCGAGCGCCCACGTGGGACAATGCATTGAAGGGTTTGCCGTCCAGGCGATTTTGAATGAATTGAACAATGATAACTCGCCATTCGTCTGAAAGATGGCTGAAAGGAAACAAGGAAATGGCTTCTGGAGATGAATAGAGTTCGCTGAAAACAAGAGATATCTAGAAAGGATTGCTGCAGACAGAAGGAATATACCACATTGTTTTTTGCAAAAGAAAAATGAAATATGGTTTCGTCATAAGCAATTCGGTTCCTGCATTAATTGAATGTCAATTCAATGCAAATATTATATTCAATTATTCCAATTAAAGCAATTTCACAGCGCCATCTTCTAGTCTGTTCAGGTGAACTCAAGGCGGAGCATCAGAGTGCTCTCCATCCTTTCAGAGACGAATCGAACATTCTCTACATATCTCTAATTAACCGAATCATTGAAGAATGATCCTTGAAAGTACGTTGAAGACGTAATAGCAGCAACCAGTCAAGCAGCACTCAAACTCAAAGTTACATAACACGAAGTTTGAGCTGGAAGTGTACATTTGTTTCCCAGAAAATGTGTTAGAAGGAGCAAGAACGGCAGGATGGGCTCCGTGTTCACCTAGAAATTGAATTTCCTTTTCTTTTTTCCCGACTCAATGCGCTTATGGCACTCCCTCTTCTGGTGCATCCTCATTGTTCCAGAACTTTCCCACCTACCCGAATTAACGGTTTTCACTTCTGTTTTCTGATTACTGTCTCATCACTATCACTGTTTACATACGGACAAAACATGCAAGAGTTCAAGATAAGAGGAGACGCCGACGTATCAGAAAATCATTAGCATATGCGATAAGCTATCAGCACTTTTATCATCTTTTTGTGGCTCTTTTCTTTTCAGTTGTTTATTTCGCTTCGCGGTTCCCTGCTATTCTTTTCACTAGAAAACTCCCATTCCATCTCACTGCTGACTGAAAGCGCGACTCTTGGAATACAGTATGTTTTGAACGACGCATTTCTTTTTCTTTAACACTGCAAGCACTCTTTTTTTTTCTGATAATCTATAAGTTGTGGGATCAAAAACAGTTTGGAATATCTTTCAGAAGCGTTGTTTTCAGTTTTCCGTTTAGAGCTCACTGATACTGTCGGAATGAATGCGTGATTCTAGGCATTATTCAATATTTTGCAGCTGCTGATAAGCAATGTTATCAGTTTGAACTATGATATTTGATTTGATAAAATAGTGATAATGAACCGCTTAACTCCCTGCAACGCTGCACTTCCAATGAAAATTATTTCAAGGAAAGTACATACTGTGTGAGCTAGTTGGAAGCTGAAAATATGTTGGTTCCAGCCAATCTCCATTTCAGTTTGCCATTAAAGTGGCTTCTCTTGAGCCCGTTTTTTCGATAATAGCTCTATGGGAAGAAGGGAAACACGAGTGGGTAATGGGAATGGGTAGACTGACTGAGGGAAAAGGAGAGGATGGCCTTCGAAAGGAAGGCGATGAGCAACGGATTTATGGGGATGGGGGGGGGGGAGGGGAGTCGCTCGTCAAGTCGTTTCAGAATACGACAGGATAGAGGTATGGGAATCAGCAGAATAAAGTTGTGTTGAGCAACAAGAAAACACTGGTGAAATGAGTTTGGCTTATATACGAGTGCGGACTGCATACAGAGCGGCCCGTATCTTACGGACGGCACCTGTATGTATGGCTTCTACGAAAGACGAAGACAAAAAGTCGTCTTTCGGCTCGTCTTTCAGTTCGTCTTACGCAATAAACCCTAGACTTACGCAAGTCAGACGGATTCAAGACGAATACGAAGACAAAAAGTCGTCTTTCGACTCGTCTTTCAGTTCGTCTTACATTTGTCTTACGCAATAAACGCTAGACTTACGCAAGTCAGACGGATTCAAGACGAAGACAAAGACAAAAAGTCGTCTTTCGACTCGTCTTTCAGTTCGTCTTACATTCGTCTTACGCAATAAACGCTAGACTTACGCAAGTCAGACGATTCAAGACGAAGACGAGACAAAAGTCGTCTTTCGACTCGTCTTCGTCTCTTTCAGTTCGTCTTACATTCGTCTACGCAATAAACCCTAGACTTACGCAAGTCAGACGGATTCAAGACGAAGACGAAGACAAAAAGTCGTCTTTCGACTCGTCTTCGTTCGTCTTTCAGTTCGTCTTACATTCGTCTTACGCAATAAACGCTAGACTTACGCAAGTCAGACGGATTCCAGACGAAGACGAGGACAAAAAGTCGTCTTTCGACTCGTCTTCGTTCGTCTTTCAGTTCGTCTGCCATTCGTCTTACGCAATAAACGCAAGACTTACGAAAGCCAGACGGATTTAAGACGAAGACGAGAACAAAAAGTCGTCTTTCGACTCGTCTTCGTTTGTCTTTAAGTTCGTCTTACATTCGTCTTACACAATAAACCCTAGATATACGCAAGTCAGACGGATTCAAGACGATTACGAAGACAAAAAGTCGTCTTTCAACTCGTCTTCGTTCGTCTTTCAGCTCGTCTTACATTCGTCTTACACAATAAACGCTAAACTTACGCAAGTCAGACGGATTCCAGACGAAGACGAGGACAAAAAGTCGTCTTTCGACTCGTCTTCGTTCGTCTTTCAGTTCGTCTACCATTCGTCTTACGCAATAAACCCTAGACTTACACAAGTCAGACGGATTCAAGACGAAGACAAAAAGTCGTCTTTCGACTCGTCTTCGTTCGTCTTTCAGCTCGTCTTACATTCGTCTTACACAATAAACGCTAGACTTACGCAAGTCAGACGGATTCAAGACGAAGACAAAAAGTCGTCTTTCGACTCGTCTTCGTTCGTCTTTCAGCTCGTCTTACGCAATAAACGCTAGACTTACGAAAGTCAGACGGATTCAAGACGAAAACGAAGACAAGACGAGGCGGTCGAAATTTCGCCCAACTGGAAGCCTTACCTGTACGTGGATCTGTGGAAAAAGAGAAAAAGTGATTATTGCAGGAATAGTAAACAGACATAGTATCCGAACGTTGCACAGTGAGCCGCTAGAATTGGCGTATCGTGCAATATGGTACTCAGATTTGGGTAGAAAAGAAAAATAGGGAATTATAGCCGCACACTTCCAGATATTACATGACATTTCACTGCTAGAGGTATTCACCAAAAGAGCCCCCCCCCCGCCCCATTCCCCTTTTTCCAATCGGACTGTGGTTCCCATTTAGTGTATGATATATGTAAATTGAGCGAAAGTGAGGGTCACTTCCTTTCTGGTGGAGGGCAATACTTGTATTTTTTGATATCACAAATGCCCCCCCCCCTGCCCATAGAATATTTAATATGGCAGGAGAGTACCCCATCAAATACCAGAATTGCTGCACACCGGAAACTGCGCCTTCTCGACGAGTTAAGCCTCTTTTTCAGAGCTTTTGCTTCATTGATAGCAATAAGAAATACCTGTTAAAGAAAAAAACAACGCGGAGAAAGCGAAAGGAGGTCAGTTTTCACTGAGAGAATTGTAAATCTGGTGGCTACTACTTCTGATAGCAATGGAATGAACGCGAAAAGTGGGCGGACCCAACTTTGTTTTATTTCCAGTCGCATGACAAGCAACGTGGCTCTCAATTTTCGAGATTTGAAAGAACTTTCCAACTTGAAAGAAAGAGGATATTGGTCTTCGGAAAACCCTCAAAATTCGGTTGCTAGAAGTAAGGCTTCCAAAGACGAAATCTTCGTCTTCGTCTTGAATTCGTCCGACGCAGATATAGATATTGTGTTGGTACAGATGTATTTTAATTGCCGACGTAAGACGAATGCAAGACGAAGACGAGACGAAAGACGACTTTTTGTTTTCGTCTTTCGTGGAAACCTTAGCTAGAAGTCTTCAGAAGCGTATCGAGCGCTGTGTAGAGTGGCTGGATGACTGAGAGCTTTTCTTTCTTTCTTATTTCTTTGAAAATGATTTTTTTTTCATGAGAAATCTTCTCGCTCATGAAGGATGATGATAAATCATCTGATTTCTCGAAATTCTTGAAAAAAAAGAGAGCGCAATCCCGCAAATAAAAATGCACAAATCGATCACAATCGAGAGCCAAAGGAAAAGAGAAAGGATACGAGTATCCAGAATCCTGTGAATCCCTCCTAGAAATTTGGTTCTTCGCAGCTAACACTCTTTGCTAACCGGAGCACGATAAATCCGCTTTTGAAATTTGCTCTATTTGATAATATTATTTAAATGAGGAAGTTTGCTGAGAAATTCGAAATACTTATTGCACACTATAAAACCCCTAATTGAAGGCATAAATACGAGCGCCGCGCCATTTATATATTGCCTTTCAAAGTTCAGAACTTGGTTCGCATCATTCCCATTTCATGGATTTTTGCTTTCTATCAGTGTGTGCACCCGGGAAACTCTCCCGGGTAATATCCATCCACGAGGACGTGATTTTTCGTTTAAAGGCGCTGTTTGGGTCTCGTTAGGGGAGTCGCGTTTTAACGCGCTAATTTAAAAATTGTAAGAAAGCGCACACACTTCGTTTGTGATTTCTTTTCGGAAATTGAAGCGAATATTGACATTTTTTCTATATTTTGCTTCGAAAATCATGTTTTTTTAAAATTAATTTTTATTTTTTCCAATTTTCGCTTCAATTTTCGAAAAGAAATCACAAACGCAGTGTGTTCGCTTTCTTACAATTTTTAAATTGGCGCGTTAAAACGCGCTGTCCCCTAACGAGACCCAAACAGCGCCTTTAAACGAAAAATCACGTCCTCGCGGATGGATAATAATTCCCGGGAATTTGAATTATAACTGAAATTTGAAAAAAACTATTGCTCACTTTAAAGGAGTTCTTTTTTGTTTTGTTTTTTGTTGTTAATAAATTCAATTTTAAAAAATTATTTTGTCATTGTTAACCAAGCGATTTGATTGTCCATAACGAGCTCCTCAAGCACTAAACTTAAAAAACGATGAAGAATCTAATTAATTAAGAAAAAACTAATTTTCAAGTTTTTAGCTTAATTTTTAAAAAAATAGCTATCCCGGGAAACCCCGGGAAAAATTACGCGGGAAATTCCCGGTAATTTTCCCGGGTGCACACACTGCTCTCTATGCTTCTGTTTACAGAATGGAAAAATGACAGAGGCATTCCCTTCCATTTGGGGGATTTTCTGTAATTCAGAATTACAAATTGAAAAACAAAGAAGAGAGCACGTAATGCAGAATCACTTTATAAATCGGTAGATTTTCAGGAAAGTATGAAAATGCCAATTGCACTGCGTCTCCTTCTTGTGCTCCAGCTCCAGCTCCTTACGGCCAGTGCCGACGGCTCCAAAGTAATATTTCTGAATATGTTCAACTCAAAGAGCCACGCACTAACAATGATGCCACTAGCAGAGAGGTAAGTGAAGTGTCCGTCGGTTTATGAAAGTGAAAAGTGGAAAAAAGTAAATAAATATGGTGGCCAATAAGAAAAAAGTGGCTGAAAGGTGTCAAGAATCAACGGCAGAAGAGGGGGGGGGGGGCGAGGTGAAACGCGTCGAAATTTGTTTCCGCCTAATGCACTCAACCGTGAAATACGATCGGAGGGAAAGTAAGTGGAGACGAAGAAAGGAGAAAGGCGACAAATTCAAAATGAAGCTCTTTTCCGGCAGGAAAAAAAGAAATAGAAGAAAAAGAAGAAAAAAAATGAGGAGGAGGCGAAAGGGATGCACCTCAGGCGACATTTGAAATGGATGAGATTCTCGAGACCATTCCTCAAGAGATGCCGTCTGGAAGAAGCGGAAGAAAACGGTGAACAATGAGTGATGCGCCTCGGGACCAAGCCCAATCAATGGACACGAGTACTTGCGGAGCAGAGGTCAAGGACGGAAGACAGTGACGAGGCGTCACTTCTCGCGTTTTGTCACGCTCTCCGGCTTTTCAAAAAAGCAGAGACGCTGTGGGGAACTTGCAAAATCATACTGTATGTCGGTACTGTATTCTTTCTAGAAATTATTTTTAAAAAATATCTGAAACAGCTGCTTGAACCCAATTCCAACTGCCCTCGTCGGCATCTGAGAATCATTGGCCAACTCTCAATGCGCTGTTCCATAGGTGACCTTTCATAGATCTAGCTTTAGAGTTTCCATTTTACTGAATTTACTGCAAAAACCTCACGAAATTCTGACAAAAATCCGTTGAGAAATGACGATTACTTTGAACTTTTAGATGTCTTCGTCGAGTTTCTGCCTGATTGCATTGATCTCAGATAAATGGAAATTGTCCAGAATTTTGAGAGAGTGAATCTGTGCGAAAAAGACGACAACATTCTCTGATTCAGTTGATTACAAGAAGCGTGAGCTTCTGAGAAGGATACAAAACAGCGCAGCGCGTCGGAATCGTTTCCGAGTCAGTGGAAAATTGGAGGAATTGGTGGATGAGGGGGTGGAATTGAAGGTGTTTTTCAATTGAAAATCATGGCGGATTAGCAGCGCCATGAATTTTTAATTGAACGGCGATGAGACTCTTTCAAATTTTCGGCGACACAAAATGCAAACCGGGGGGGACGCGCGTCGCTGTTACCTTCTTTTCCACGTGTTTCAATGATTATTTTATATTTATCATTAGAATTCCAATTTTTTTGAATATCAAAATTTTGTTTTTTGGCTGAAACTTGTTTAAGAGTTGGGATAGAAACGTGAGGTCTTCTGTGGAAAGATGCGAAAAAATGATGCGCAAGATGGAATTCGACCGAAAAATGATAAAACGCCGTGGAAAACTCGAGTGGAAACAGAGTAAAACAGCCAATATCGAAGAATGTCTGACGTCTTCTATTATAGATATCGATTCGATGACAGTCTGACGTCTTCTAGACATCGATTCGATGAGACGGCGCAGAACTGAAAGCGGGGTCAGTGTCCGCGAATTTCTCGTCCGCATATCGCTCACGAATCTCAAAGCAAAGAAATACTTGAAAGGAGCGGAATCACTCGTTCCAGAATTTGCTCACACAATTTTTTTCTCCGACAACTATGAATTACTTTTGAAAACTAAAAATTCTTCAATTTTCTTTACTGGAACTAAACAAATGTCGTGCAAGAAGGGTAAGCAACCGAATTATTCAAAATTTCTGATGTTTTATCCAACATTTTCGTTTTCAGAATTGCCAGAATAGCGCGCGCAATCGTCAGTTTTCGCAGGATTTTCAGAAATTCGCAACCAACTGCAATTCGAGTGAAAAATTGAGAAAAATTCACAGAGACATTAAAAAAAGGATTTTTCGTTATTTTTCGTCGCATTATTCGAATTATTGCACTGATGCGAAATCGCTTCTAGAAGAACCTCGAAAAATGAATCTCGCACGACGATTTTAATTCAATAGGGTTAGAAGCAGCGATGGGAAAAAAGAAGAGTTGCTCAGCGAAAATAAATATTTTCCAGTGGCACAGGCAATTTATTAAAGTAAAAAATGATAACCTAGTGGGGTTATTCACGAAATCAATGAAAAAAGGGAAAAAACGTTTAAAATATTTGCGAAATGCAGTCAAAAGCTGAAAGAAGCAATTTTAAATAATATAAAAATGTGAATTTTTAACATGTTCCGATATTTTCAGACACATTTTCAAATTTTTTAGAGATTTCGATAATTTTCCGCAGAATTTCAACTTTTTTTCGGAGATTTTTCCGCATTTTTAAAATTCTTTTTGGCCGTATTCGTGCAAACTGCAAACCGGAAGAACTTGGAGCTGTTTCAGTTTATTTTGCGAATTCTTGAAATTTTGAAATCCCCAAAGCCATATTTTTTATTGACTGCTCTGCGGCCGTGTTTATTGTTGAAAAATAACTCCATTTAAGGAATATGCATCACTCGAACTGCTTCATCAACAGACGTTTTGAATATGTATTTCTTAAAACGAGTGATAAATAGCCAGTGAATCATATAGCGGAAACGTAATATCTTGAGAGAAAAGAAATCGCTGAAAATGTCTGAAATTTTGAAAAAAAATGGGAAAACGAGAGAACACGCACATCTCGCTCACCCCGGCGCCTCCAACCACACCAGTAAACGACTCGTAAAACGGATTAAAATCGGTGGGAAGCCAGTGATGCGCTTGCTTCTCGCGATGCAGTGGAATCGCTGCCGCCTGACCAGAGAGCAGGCTTATAAAAAGTTTGATTGGTTGGTGGTGCTCGTGCGCTAACTGAGTCGGTAGTGAAGCCTCCTCCGTGACTGAACTCAAAAATCTGCGGAATCGTGGGGCATTCCCCTGGGGGAAAAATAAGACATCCGGCACTTCATGCCTCCTCTTTTCACACTTTTTGGCAGCTTGTGTACTGCATTGCAAAAAAATAAAGAAGGGCACCGAACACATGTGACTGGTTATGTGAGAGTGAAAACACAGAATATGAAAAGTATCATGTGATGCTCTTACGATTGAACAAATTTACAGATTGGCCGACGACGGGCATGATGTCTCAATGTACACGATCAGCGCAAATCGGCTCAAAATTTCTTCAAGAAATGTGAAAATATTGGAATCCATTGTCAAACTGGAAGGAAGCACTGATGACTCCGCTCCAGACACGAGCGGGGTCAGCCGAATATTTTGGAATTACGAAATGACTCCGTACTATGGCGCATGGTGCTACGAAATTGGATTTCATTATTTGGAAGGAGGCAGAGATGGTACGGATTAAGAAGGCGTCATTACTATCTGACACTGCCAACCGAGACGATAGTTTGTCTTTCCATAAGTCTGATATTTCAGAGCAAATGCGTGAGATGCTGAATACGTCTTACGATTTGGCGGTCGTCGATGAAACGTATACATCTCTTCAAGGATCGATCGCTTTGAAGCTGAAAGAGATGCATGGAACAAAGATAATCACATTTGCAACAACTGGTAAGAAGATTTATATAATGAAATTGTTTATTTGGGTTTCTCCGGAAATCGGCTTAGACTACTTTGGAAACTCTTCTTCTGTATCCGCTGCTCTCTGGCTTGTTCTCCACTGCAGCAGTTCTTGCTGGGCATGGACAATAGGCAGCATCAGCACCTGGCTGTCCGGCGGATCCCTCTGGTCCAGACTCTCCATCTTGTCCAGCTTGTCCTGGTTGTCCGTCTGGTCCTGGTGGCCCGGCGGGTCCTTGTTGTCCTGGGGCTCCAGCGGCTCCATCTTGTCCTGGGTTTCCGGCTGGTCCTTGTGGTCCTGGTGCTCCTGGGGCTCCTGGGACTCCGAGTCCGCGTTGTCCATCCTTTCCGGGTGCTCCTGGGGCTCCCGGCGCTCCTGCTTCTCCTGGTGCTCCGCTGTCTCCTTGTGGTCCAGCTGGTCCTGGAGCTCCTGGTTGTCCGGCTGGTCCATCTTGTCCAGGCTGTCCGTCTGGTCCTGGTGCTCCTGGGGCTCCGTCTGGTCCAGATGGTCCTGGTTCTCCGGCTGGGCACTTTATACATCCGCTTCCTCCTTCATGGGAGATAATAGAGACTCCGTTGATTCCCGCCTTTCCAGCCTCTCCTGGCTGTCCGTCATCTCCTGGAGCTCCTGGTGCTCCTGGCGGTCCTGGTGGTCCAGCTGGGCAGTTGTTCGGTTGAGCTCCACAGTTGCATTGCGAAGCTTGACGCTTTTCACGTCCGAAGATTGCACGCAAGTTACTATGGTTGTCGAGAGATGGACGGGTGACCGGGATCATGTCTCGCCAGGCGTTGTTAGCGAGCATCTATCAAACAAGATATGGTTAGGGACAATTTAACAAAATTGAGCCAACTCACCTTGAACTCATCCATATCATCCATCACATTGTCATACAGGTCATTGATATCCTTGAAGATGGCTCCAACTGTGAAGAGACAAGCCGCAATGGCAAGGAAAGAAAAGCAAGAAGCGATGGTTACAACGTACTTGGCACTCATGCTGATCGAGATGAGACTGATTTCTGAAAGTGTTCAGCTGCCTTTTTTATACTCCCGCAGGCGACTGCGGTTGTCTTTCGCCGAACCAATATGAGCTCCGCCCACCAGTCGCCTGGTTAGCAGCTGTCTGTTGCGCAATTTTAGGGAGGTTGAGAGACAAAAGTTAGAAAAAAGTGGAGAAGGACGGGCTGTGATTGATATCAAACTGAGGCGAAAACGAAAACGTAATGAATCGAAGATTTCGTGGATGGATTGTGTAACAGACGAGGAGATTGAGATAATATATGATTACATAAGACGTACAGGATTAGCGGTTCTGAAATGGGTTTTCAAATCGAATGCCGCTGAAAATTGATTGATCACTAGTTGTTTCGCTAAACCGTTATTCGAAGTGTTCAAGATTTGCAGCGAATTCAGCCTGTGGCTGAATTCTCGTAATTCTCGTCGGATTCTTCCCAACACAAACAACAGTTTGTATTTTGAAGATATCTTCTCCCTCTCTCTGAAAGCGTTAGTAGAGGGGTATTTCCTTCCAGTTTTCGATAAAGGATGCCTAAAGGGGATACGGTAGTTCGAAGTTCGCAGAAACTGTTGTGATAAAAGTCTTTGATTAATACCTGGGACGTGGGGATCTTTGTGGATGGGCGATCCTTGGCCCGGTGTAGCTTACTTACTTAGTTCCTTCGTCGATCCGTCAATCGCTTGTGTGGCCGCGGATCACAGCTAACCATGCTTTGAGTTCCTGGTGCTCCAAATAATGCTCAAAATGGGGTCAACGTGCTATATGGTACAAGTCTAAATGGAGATTCCGAGTGGAAAAATGCCTAACTGAACGGCTATCTCTGGGCTAAAGCTTCCTAGGTCTGTTTCCGACGAGGTCGAGGCTCTGTTGTTTCAAATGATCAATGTAATAGCAAAAACACTTAACTACTTACTTAGTCGATTCGTCAATCGCTTGTGTGGCCGCGGATCACCGCTAACTATGCCTTGCGGTCTTGGACGATGGCTTCCTTTCGTAGTGAGTCAGACCATCTCACGGGGGGTCGCCCGCAGATCGTTTTCGGTCTTCAGGAATTCATTCTTGTATCAGTTTCGTCCAACTTCCGTCACATCTTCGCATTATGCCCCCGGCCCAGCCCATCCTAATATTTAATTTTTGATATAAGCACGAGTGAAATAAGCCTAAGCAATGCCTTATGGTTCGGATCACATTGGATCACATGATTTTAACACGCAGTCTTCAATCACTTTTGATTTTCCGAAGTTCCAGATCAGATGCTTCTAGAGATCGACTTTATTTCCAGATAGCTTCCTATTATGCTAGTCTCACGAGATCGCAGTGCATTTTCTATGGACTAACTGTACTGGAACGAAGCGGTTTTTCTCTTGTTTCTTCTGAAAACAGAACAAGTTTTAAAGTTCTGAAAGACGCATTGTATTTGCGAGAAAAATGTAATCACTTCCAGAATCAGACGCATCTCTAATCACCGTAGCGTTCACTTTACTCATTTCTGCAGCCGCTTTCCAACATTTTCTAGCCCACCTTTCACTTATCACCGTCCCTGATCTCTCCCCTGTGCCGAAGGGAAGCGATGAAAACCGTCTTTTCAATAGGCAAACCGATCGGCGACCTTTTAAAACAGTGTGTAACCCAACAGATTCTCACAGGCTTTACAATGCCGTTATATTGGCATCAAGTGCGCGTAGTACAAGCCTTGACGACCTGCCTTCATTGTCTGCGTGACAAGGTCAAATTGGCTATTATTTGACTGACAAACACACACACACACATACACACAAACACACACAAACATCGCTCGATCACTCAGCGGGAGAAGCCGTCGGAATGCGTATGCAAATTCTGAAAATAGAATAATTGTTTCAGAACTGATGCCCGTCGCTTCCAATATGAGAGGATACGCTCGAAATCCGGTGACTGTGCCAAAGTGAGAAAACGTATGACGACAACAAAGCTGACAGAAATCCATTTTCAGCACTTTTCTACTGTCATCCGAAGTCTACGAGGACAGCACATACGCCTTCATGTCAAGATCAAGGAGAATATACGAGTATTTCATTGATCAGGTACACTTCTTGGTGGAAATTACACACACACCATGTTCACTGTTGATCACAAACCAACCTGCTTGCCGCGAATCTTGCCACTCGCTTTGCTCGTTTTGGGCGCTGCTCTCGTGGCCCCATCTTTTATTGGAATATCGCTGCCCCATTCATTTGGTCTCTTCTAATCACTTACTTACTTAGTCGATCCGTTAGTCTCTTATGTTGTTACGGATCACAGCTAATCATGCCTTCCGATCTTGGGCGTTGTCGGTAAGGCTTTCATTTGAGCGAAGACGAACGAAGACGAGTCGATAGACGACTTTTTGTCTTCGTCTTTCGTGGAAATCTTACAAGGGAACTGTTTTTAGATAACGTTTGAGAATTTTATGAAAATTGGTACACAGACACTTTCGAGCATGCTGAAAATCATGGCAAACTTATTTTTTGCCTAAAACTCTCCAGATGCTGAATATTCGCATCCGAAGTTTCATCTGAAATTTCATCGCATCTGAAGTTCTCCCCCATCTCGCGACCTCACTCTTCTCTATGCTTCTATATAATCCATTTCCGGAAGCAGCGGTGGTCACAGGTAAAACGGGGTTAGCGAATGATTACCGAAAAAGTGCTGTATTAGCGAAGGGTTACCGAACGATTGCTGAATATGGTCCGGATTTGCGAGTGATTACTAAGCGATTGGCGACCAGAGAAATTGTTGAACAGTTGTTGAATGATTACTAAATAATTTCTGCTTTTTTTTTGCACAGTTTTTGCGTTTTATCTTCACTTTTTACATACATTTGTGATTCTTTTTATAGACAGTTTAATATACACTGTGATGCGATCAAATCGAAGTCTATTTCCAAGACTGTCAGCGACTACACGTGGTGGAGCTACACCACCAGGGACTTCGAACAGACCGCTGTTTCATTTGGAAGACGAGGACATTCAAATTGATACTGATAACAGCGACAACATCGAATACGATAACTTACATGAACCTGGTAAGAAAGCATACGGAGACTTAGTAAATGTTTGGTTTTTCAGATTTGGGAGAGCGACTACGTTCAGAATCGGATGAAGTTATAACTTTCGTCGCTGCTGCCTGTTTTGCTCGTTCTACCGATTCTGATTTTAAACGATTCCTGGCTTCTCATGATAATGCAAAATTCAGAGAAAAGGCTACCAGTCTGTGGAAGAACACGTTTTGTAAAATTACAAAGCATTTTTTTGTAATAATTGCGGAGCAGAAGGAGGCGTGGATAACATTTCCGTCTCGAGCTTTTCAATAATGTCGTTTGCAGTTGTGGAACAGTGATTGAATATCACAGACTCAGAGCGGTCTAACTGTAACTGGTCTAAGTAACATTAAAAAAAATTTTTAATTAATTATTAAATTAAAAATAAAAATAAACTTTACCACTGAACCACACTGTTCACACATTGCCTCGAGACGCCTTTTCTGGCACGCCTCAGCACTTAGATTCTAGCTTACAGGCAGAATCGCCCTCATGCTTCCTCCTTGAAGCAACTTCAGTAATGACGTAAGCACGCTTTTTGCACGCCATATTGCTATTTCCCTTTTCTCATTATTATCCTCGGAAAATTCTCTCCGAAATTCGCATTTTCCTTCGAAGAATCGATATCAGGGCCAAGATTCACATTTTGAATCAATTTTATTCGCGCCGCGACTACGGTAGACACTGCAGACCCCTCATGTGCATGCAACGCAAACTTGCGTACGCGAAATTATTGCTTGCCCTAAAAAATTATTCGCAGGCAACACGCACAATTCTTAGCTGTCGTTTTAACCGTTTTCGTTGATTTTCGTGTATTCTATATCGGATTTGCGTAATTTCCAATTGAATGTTTTCAGAGTGATCACATCGGCACGAAGAAATTTCCAGCTACCGGACAGTTCGAATACTCGACATCCGCATAAAAAAAGGAAATTTTTGAAAAGAGCCGTAAGTCTTTTCATTCCAAAAAGATAAGAAAGAGAAACGCGATATTATAGCGAATTTCGAGATAAAATACGCAGCTATATGCGATGCCATGCATCGCACAAGCGAAGAAAGCGTTATCAATACACAAAATTTTGCTGTACATTCTAATATCGGTGTCCAAATTAATCGCTGAGAGGTATCAGCCCAGATTTCGCAAAAAAAAAATGAAGATTGGAAAAATTCCCACCGACTCCATCCGAGTTGCGCCAATAAAAGGTCTAACTGATGACGCCATAGAATTAATGACGACCAGTGCAGTTGAATTCATTGTTTAAGTAATCGGCGTCGTGGAATGTGCCTCGCCGAAACGGAGAAGCGATTGAAAGAGTTCCAAGAGGATTTTGCCGAGTAAGTTTCGAATTGCGTTTCACTCCAAACATCATCATTTCAGAGACAATAACTTCCAACTTCACCTAAACGTCATTGGAAACGTGGACACTGCTCCGGAGGAACAGGCACTCTTCTCGGATGATGAAGTTCCGTCTGAGAATAATCCCATCAACAATCAAGAAATCGTATCCTCTGATAACGTCGATTAAAATTTTCTTTATTCCTTTTGCTCTATCCTTTTTCCTTGTTTTGTTGCCCCATTTGTTGCTGTTTTTGAATAAACCAAGTTAAAAAAAAACTGATGTTCAATAATCAAGGGAAACAACACGATTACTGAAGGATTGCGCAGCAGTCGATTGCTCAAGGATTAGTAATCAATTATTGAATTCATTCGACAACCGATTGTCTACGCCTCAGTAATCACTCGCACACTGATTACTAATTCTTCGCTAACCCCGTTTTACCTGTGGTGTAGTGGCAGTGGGATGGTTTGGAACACTGTGGGTCGCAAGTTCGAACTCCACTATGGAAAATTTTTTTTGTTTCTTGTAATTTCATTTTCTAGAGGTCTCCAGAGCACATTGCTCTCGAATGGAACTTGCAGAATGCTGAAACAGGGTATATGAGTTGTGTTTAATTGTTTTTTGATCTCAAAGGCTTCTACTCTAAACTTTAGAAAACAACAGAAATTTATTGAAACATCAAAAATTAACACATATGGTACTTGAAAACGAAGTCCTTGAAGCAAAGATACTTCTCACAATGGATACATCTAATGAACAAAGTACTAGAACATCCGCTTATATCGCAATCTCTGGCCACTCGGCATGGGAAGAGAAGTTGGGATGGAGTTTCGAATGCCGAAGGACGACGAACATCGTATCCAGAAGCATGCCAGGCGTAACTAGCCCAAGATTCCAGCTTCGGAGAGCACATCTGATGCCACACGAGTGAAAGCAGCTGAAATTCAATTATTCAATAATGGGTCTTACCTTCAAGGTTTCATCTCTTGTGTGCATTTTGTAATTTCCGTGAGTGAGCTGGGCGTAGTTGGTTATAGTCTTCACAACTTTTTTGAAGTTTCCGAATATGCCAACATTACATGGTTGGATGTTTCCAGTGCAGCCGGCCGGAATCGTCAGAATTTTCAGCTTGTTCGATGAAGGCTTGACGACGTCAATTGCTGCCGTGTCTTTCCAAGTGCTCCAGGCAGGAGTCGACGATCAAAAGAATATCTTTGGGCATTGACGAATCGAAAACCACAAGACTTCCAGATTTGATGCTTTAAAAAGACCTTTCTTGGGAAATCGGCCTTTGGGTTCTTTCAAATTAATGAATAATTTGGGGTGAATTTTTCCGGATGCGGAGATCAAGGGAAGTACTGTGTATGAATGTGTCGTTGAAGAGACACTTCCAACAACACAGTGAATCCTTCTCTATCTGATCGCGAGTCTTGTGTCGAACGGTAGACACAAATCCTTCGAATCATCGTCTGAATATTGAAGACGTTCTTCTGTGGTGATTACATATTCACCCTTGTCAATCGACTCTCCTAAATCGATGAGATGAGCAGCAAGTTGGAGATCTTCTTCTGACAGCGGGACCCTCTTCGGATTGCTCTCCAGATGAAGGATATACATAAGAATGCGGCGGAACTTGGTCATCAGTAAATATCGCAACCAAAAAAAAGAGAAATATACGAGAGAACAAGAAAATGGAAATAAATAATGAAGAAACTATAAGAAAATCTTATTTTTATACTCATTTGCATGCTGTGTCTCGAAATTTCTGCAAGTTCCATTCGAGAGCAATGTGCTCTAGAGACCTCTAGAAAATGAAATTACAAAAAACAAAAAAATTTTCCATAGTAGGGTTCGAACTTGAGACCACCGGGTTCCAAACCATCACACTGCCACTACACCACCGCTGCTTTCGGAAATGGATTATATAAAAGCATAGAGAAGAGTGAGGTCGCGAGATGGGGGGAGAACTTCAGATGCGATGAAATTTCAGATGAAACTTCGGATACGAATATTCAGCATCTGGAGAGTTTTAGGCAAAAAATAAGTTCGCTATGGTTTTCAGCATGCTCGAAAGTGTCTGTGTACCAATTTTCATAAAATTCTCAAACGTTATCTAAAAACAGTTCCCTTGTTAGTTGTCGGTTCATGAAATAGTCAGTTGATTTTCTGGTGTCTCTTTTAATGTTTAGTGCTGAATTTCTTAGACCGGCCGCCGCGCTCTTTTCATTTTCTGAAGCTGTGCTTCGAAGCGGAGCCTCCTTATTTTGTTATAAAAGAGTGGGATTCCGCTTATTTTTCAGAAAAATTCTTAAATATCTCTTTTATTATAATAACGATTTTCCTTTCAAAAATGGTGGGCCATCTTGTTTGAGATGCCTCTCTATGAAATGAGCTTTTCTCAAAGAGATTCAGAGCAGAATTAGAGAAGCTTCATGAAGGATATTTTCAGATTTACAGCGGACCCTTAGCTAGTCTGCACAGTGAAGCGTCGGGGAAACTTCTTGGTCTCGACGGTGCGACTAAAAGTAAAATCTTTGGCAATTCACTTCTCACTGTCAATGACTTTCCGGATACATTCAGCTTTGTTGAACCACGCGGCAACGACCTCATTGCTGTTGGAGAGCATTGCGCCTCGAGTGGCAACTTGCCGCTCGAGTTTCGAAATTTCGTTGAAGATCCGCTTTCGAGAGGAACTATATACGTGGCATTCGGATCCTATGTTAGCTTGGATGACGGCCCAGAAGGAACTGTCGACGCATTTGTTGAAGCTTTGAATTTCTTCGAAGATTATCGTGTTATCTGGAGTCATAAAGGGAACGTAGGTTCATCTGGATTTTCAGATTTTAAACATTATTTGTCTCCAGGTAACTGGCCTCAAACGACACGTGAAAGTTGTGAATTGGGCACCACAAAAAGAGCTTTTAGTGCATGAAAAAACGGTGGTCTTCATCACTCACGGTGGCTTAAAAAGTGCGAAAGAAGGCGTCTGCTCAGGAGTTTCAATGCTCTTCTTGCCGTTTTACGGTGATCAACCGCGAAATGCCCATCGATTTGTTACGAATGGAATCGCAGAAGCTCTTTACAAAAAGGCGATAACCTCAAATGATATCAGAAGTAAATTGAAAAAACTTCTTGAGGATCCGAATTATAAATTAAATGTAGACAAGGTAAGAGGAAAAATGACCGCATTTATTTCATTCGCAGCATTTCGCAGCTCGCCTTCATTAGGGTTTGATATAAAGGGCACTGCTGGATATTTGCTGCAGCTTCCTTGCAAGCGCTGATCCGTCATCAAATCTCTCCGTTAAGACGTATTGACCACATGCTCTATAGGAATATTGCAGTTCCTATAGACAAACGTTTTCAGATTAAAAGAATAATACAGCGAGCAACACGAAAAGTTCAAAGAGCACAAAAAAGTATGGCAACACGAGTTCTGCGCAAGCTGTAGCGCGTTGGCGCATTTTTTGTGCGTCGATATTTATTTCATTTATTTCTGTATGTTTCAATCGCGTTGTTCCCTGTTTTTCTAGTTGCCAGAATTACCATTGTTACAGGTGTTGTAGCTCTAATCATCGAAATAATGGAGAATAGTCCGAAAAACCATCAGAAAGGCTCTTAGAATCTCTCGAACAACAACTTCAAAAACCATCAAACGATATGAAGTGCTCTACAAATTCCATAACCGCTCAAAAAGCGGAACACCTCGCACTTCCATCACTCCGGAGAGCAAAAAGACTTGCAAGAACGAGATAGCAGAAATGTGCACCGTAGCATAAGAAAGATGAGTTTCGACCTCAAAATAAGCAATTCCTCTATAAAATGAATCGTGAAAAGACATCTTCGGCTTGCCCGTATCGTGTTCGAAAGACCGCAATTCTATCGGAAAAAGTGTTCCATATGGATTCTGCTCCACGTAGATTCTCAGCCTTTTTTTCATCGTTTCATCGGCAGTTCTGAATGGTCAATCGTCGATTCTAGGGAGTTCTTCAGTCAAGGGTCCAACAACATCCACATCCCGATTTGTAGTTATTCAAGAAAAGTTTGGAGGCAGAATAGGACAAGCTACCTCCGGAATACCTTCGTGCCACAATAGCGCCGTTTCCGAAGATACTCATGGAAATTGTGAAGAGCAATCGCATCGAACAATTTTAAGTATTTATGGGTTATAGTCGTTTCAATAAACTAGAATCGTTGAATTATCATAGTATTTCTGCACATCTTACATTCGCTTGGAGTGTGTTAGCATAATTTTGGCGCGCCCTGTACTTGCCAGTAAAATATTGCAATTTTACTATCATTCTAAATAGAAAGAGGCTAGAACGAAACTATTGAAAAATAGAACTATAAGAGCTCTAAAATAAAACGCAAACTAGACTTTCTAAATCAATTTTTATTCTAAATCAAAGCCCGAAAAATTAAAAAAAATTTAATTTTAAATTAAAGTACGAATTTTCCGCAAGATTAGTGCTATTTTTCGACACGATCTTTGGTCTTTTTTAGGATTCACCAAAATATATTTGGCAGGTCGGATGCCTTCCGGCTTCTAGTTCGTGGCCTTCTGGCTTCTAGTTTTTACAAGTGCTATTTATTTTCGAATGAGAAATAATACTGCGGATGACAATAAGAAATTCACTAAATTTCTTTTTTAAATATGTGGAAAGTCTGCTCATTTCAAGTACAGTTTTGTTGTTTTGGAACCACTGAAAAATCGTTTTCAGGTGAGATCATACTACCTGGACTCTCCACTGAGCTCACTGAACCTCGGCTCATTCCACATATCTCGTGTTCTCCGCCGACCGGAAACTCAATATTTCCGTTTCAAGCGGAAATCAATTTCGATGAATCATTTACAGTATCTCAATATTGATCTTCTTTTTATCATTATTGTTGGTTTTTTCATTATTTGTAAAGAATAAACAAATGATCTGGATGTAAAAATTGGGATTGATTTAAACCGTATTTTACAAGTTTTGAATTTCAGTCACCTAAGACCGGAAGAGATTAAAGGAAATAATCGCTTAAAACAATAAGCTATCTCAGAAATATCTCCCAGTGTAGTGTTTCACTGGATTCGTGGCGTAGCTGCGGTTCCAGTAGGTAAATGCCGATGTCCCCCACTCTTTGTTTTATCCTTTTTCTTGTTCACTCGGTGTCTTCTAAGTCTTCCACGAAAGTCGAAGACAAAAAGCCGTCTTCAAAAGACGAGTCGTCGTCGTTCGTCTTTTAGTTTGTCTTGCATTCGTCTTACGCAATAAACACTAGACTTACGCAAGTGAGACGGATTCAAGACGAAGAAGGGATGAGACAGTCGAAATTTCGCCCAACTGGAAGCCTTACCTGTACGTGGATCTGTGAAAAAAGAGAAATAGTGATTATTGCAGGAATAGTAAACAGACATAGTATCCGAACGTGAACCGCTAGGATTAGCGTATTGTGCAATTTCGGTTTTTTTTCGTTTATTAGTTAAGAACAATTTAGTTAATCATAGATATGAATAGTACCGCAGCCGATGCACTTCTCGACGTGAAGTAAGCCTAAGTCTAAGCCTAAGCATAACTAGGGAAGGTTGTAAACTCGCAGTGGAGTTTCCATACCAGACCTATGTGAATCGATAGATTAGAACACGCTGATAAAGAATCCGTTTTCCGAATTTGCTGAACGCTTCAGCGAACCGAGTTATTTCGATCTGAAATTCCAGCACTAAACTACTGTGGTTAACCATCTTTAGTTCCTCCGCGATATCATAACCAATTATTAGTGAGTTGAACCGTCACAGGCAAAGCGCCAAATGCGAAGAGCAGGCGAAGAGCATGCGAGCGACCGCTAACATGCGAAAAGAATGCGAAGGGAATGCGAAGAAGCGCTACATGCGAAAAGTAGGTGAAAAAAATGTGATCGAAATCAGTCTAAAAACACGGAATTCGAAGAGTATGCGTGAAACATATATGTAGCCGCTCGAAAAGCGCAGCGGGTGAAAAAAATTTCGAAGGACCGCCAACATGCGAAAAGCAGGCGAAGAGCATGCAAACGGAACTAAGAACATGCGAATGGGATTATGGTATTCAGATGTGGAGATGAAGTCACAACAACGTTCTACGTCTTCTGGGTAGATTTCAGTTTGGTTTTTAGCCTTTTTTCATAAAATAGTGAGCATAAGCGCCAACAGGCGTAGGTTAGCCTACCGGCAGGCCGCTGACATGCGAATGGCATTCGAAGTCAATAACTCACAGTTAGTATTAGAATCACTTAGATTTATAAGATAAACTGAATTTATCAGTTTTTATCGAAAACAGCTTATCGAGCTCCTAAATTTCGAAGTCTCACTTGTCAATCTAAGCATTTCAAATAAGGAACACGAATTGACAATCTATTCTGGGAGTCTGAAGATGTGAAAAAAAAAAAGTGCTGATGCTCATGAGATCAATTCTAAGTCTTCTGGCGTGAATACAAATTCACATGTTTTTCAACAGTTTGTGTTAAAGTTTGAAGCTATCAGTACAAAAAAAATTAAAATTATCCTCCAGAAGCCATGCAGGTCAAGAAATCAAGCGGTCAAGAAGTGGACGCTGCCACGTGGCCTTCTAGAGCAACAAAATTGATTCGGTGAATTCAATTCGTTATTTATTTGTCATTTGTTCATGTCTTTTTTTATATATTTTTATATTTTTTATATATCAGATTTGAAGTATATTTGAATTTTGGTCATGCCACGTAGCAACCGTCAATTTTACGCACCACTATTTCGAGATATTCCATTTCCTGAAGAAACCAGTTCACCTGAATTGGAAAGTCATGATGAAAGCTATGAAGAACAATTCGAGCATTTTGATAACGGCGTATGCGATTCATATGATACACGTTCAGGTAAGCCTAATGACTAAAAATAGATTAATATCTGAACAACTCAGGTCTTTTTCGTCACTTACGTGAAGCTTCTGATGAAGTCATAAAGGCAAGTCATATTTTATAATTTAATATAAAAATATATTTTTTTCTTCCAAAAAATGATGAAAACGAAAGATAAATTACGAACCAATTGCCATTGGTCTAAAAATAATTACTTCATTGCCAATATACTATTTTTTCTCTTTTCATTGCGTTTTTAGATCAAATTTCAAATTTAAGTTAAGGTGAAGTTACATTTTTCGCGGTCGAAATTTCTTTTAAATGAAACTTTTTTTAAATATCAGCTTACGACAATTTCAATATTCTTCTAGATTTTACTTGCGTGAGACTTTTTTTTTCACAAAAAGTGAATGATTGCTTTGTCCGAATGCTGCCTACTTTAATTTTAAATATAACGAATGAAACAGAACGGAGAAATTGTTTTAAAAAAATCCTGGAGTACTGCCTAAATGTAGAAAACTTATTCCGAATTCCGAAATATTTGGAAAAAAAACAACGAAAAATGAAACATAAATCGATTCAAAACCTGGAATAAATTTGGCCTTCTGGTTATTTAATTTGGAATTTTCCTTTTCCCAGTAATTTCTGACATGAGTCGTTGATTTCGCATTCGAACTGACAAAAAAATATCAGTCGTTATTTAAAAAATTAAGGAATTTCACAACTGAGAATACGATACACCGTTACAATTGCGTACACATGGTGTTTTGCGGACTTGTTTACGCAATTCTTTATTTGTCGAAGCTGGGATTATTCCTTGAAATTCAGCGCCTCGACTATATTCTATTTCTTCGTCCAATTTACCGCGCGGATTAATTAAAAGGTAAGTCATATTTTATAATTTAATTTTAAAAAATATTTATTTTCTTCCAAAAATTGATGAAAACGATAGATAAATTACGAACAAATTGCCATTGGCATAAAAAAATTATTCACTGCTAAAAATATATTATTTTTTCTACTTTCGTCGCGTTTTTAAATCAATTTTCTAATTTAAGTTAAAATTAAGTTAATTCTTGATCTCCTCGCTCCTTAATAACTTTCCTGGTAAGATTAATTTAAAGAACACAAGAAATTCAATGCATTTTTTGCAGACGTTCTGAAGCATGGATTCGATTTAGAAGAAAGTGATCTAACCAATGTTGCAAATCTCGTGAAAGACTCGATGACGAATTTCATGTAAGAAAATTCACTATATGTTTTGATATAAATACCCATCCTGTTTCAGCGGCAAACGACACGGTTATAACAAAGAACGAACAGCTCAGCTATTCGAAGAGTTTCAGAGGATGGGAAGTACTTCTTAGAAAAACAATATAGCTAAGACAAATGATGCAATCGAACCACTTGAAGGGGCCCCAAAGCAAAACGAGGAGTCAGATGTACCGGTCAGAAGGATGACTAGAAAGCAGAAAGGTCAAATTCGTTAATAAACCCCCTGTTTCTTTTTTACTAACATGTTCATTTTTTACATGGGTTAGTTTAAATTAAGAATTGCCATGATTCAAATTAATGATTTCACCCATTTTCTGTTGTTCCCCCTACTTTTCTCACTTTTCAATTGTAAATGTTGAATTTCTTCAATAGATAAACCTATAATTCTTTTAAAACTTGATTTGCTATTGTTTTTATGAGAAATTAGAATGGGTAAGGAGGGGTCGAAATGCAGGAGGAATGCCGCCGGAAGTCTACCGACAGACCGCCAGCATGCGAAGAGCAGACCGCCAGCACGCCTGCGGTTTGTTCCCCGCTCGCATGCCAGCGGCCTGCTCTTCGCATTTGGCGCTTTGCCTGTGGTGGCAAGTTGGCGAAGTGGGTAAGAGGGGGAACAGTAGGAGGAAGGTCTGGGGTTCGATCTCTGCTGTGGTCAACTATTTTTCAATTTTATTTTTTCGATTTTTTCAAATCTTAAAATTCCTTTTTTTATAAGTTTTTTTGAATTTTTTTTCCAATTTTTTTCAATATGGTGGCATTTCACACATAAATACACAAGTTCTGATAAATTTTAGAAGTTTGAAAAATTACAGATTTTCCAAAGTTTTCCATGTGCTACCCTCCATGAAAAAAAAAGTGACCACAGATATCACAAGATATCATATGCTCTTGCTGTTATTTTTGTAGGAAATCCATTTTTACTATAAAAAGCCATGATCCAGGAAACCGCTAATGATTTTGTTCAAAAAACTCGGAGAGAAATCTCCTTGTTTTCGCCATCAATGGTTTTCAATGCTGATCAAACCGGAGTACAAAAGGAACTATATGGAGCAAGAGCGCTGGCATTTTTAGGGGAGAAGATTCTCGAAAGGATTGCGAAAGGAAAAAGCCATATAATGACTAAAGAATTGATGAGAGATTGGCTGACAACTTGTGTTTTCATTCCAACCGTTTCGAAAAGACTGCTGATGATCGTTAACAGTTGACCATGTCTCAAGGACCACAATAGTATTCACAATTGTGTTCCACCGGGATTCGATGTAACTGTAAAGAATATTCCACCACATACGACTTCCCTGATTCAACTTTTGGATGCCCATTGGAACGGCCCTTGGAAGGTACATATATAGGGCCAGAAAAATTAACAATTTGAAATCATTCAAATTTCGGAACTTCCTCAAAAGGTTCACCTCCTGTGTGCTCAAATTTCATCCAGACTTCTTGATAGCCCAAAGAAACAATAAAGTCTGGATGATCTCCCTACTCTATCATCAAGTCTCGGCTCGTTACTTCCAACCTTTCCTACAGTACTCTTGTGAAAAAACTGGTTATGTGGACCATTCTTCACCATTCCTAACTCCCTCACAGTATTGTTTTGGACAAGTTGGGAATGACTCTTGCTACGCCACCGGCTGCATGAAAGATGCGTTTATAAAATGCTCCAGGTGTGAAGAATTCATTTGCTTTGACCATTTTATTGTTACCAACAAGCACATGTTCCCTTATATGTAGTTGACTTTTATGTGTGTCAAGCTTAATAAAATACATTTCTATAGTAAAAATGGATTTCCTACAAAAAGAACAGCAAAAGAATATGATATCTTGTGATATCTGTGGTCACTTTTTTTTCATGGAGGGTAGCACATGGAAAACTTTGGAAAATCTGTAATTTTTCAAACTTCTAAAATTTATCAGAACTTGTGTATTTATGTGTGAAATGCCACCATATTGAAAAAAATTGGAAAAAAAATTCAAAAAAACTTATAAAAAAGGAATTTTAAGATTTGAAAAAAGCGAAAAAATAAAATTGAAAAATAGTTGACCCCAGCAGAGATCGAACCCCACACTTTCCTCCTACCGTTCCCGCCTCTTACCACTCTGCCAACTTGCCACGGTTCAACTCACTAAAAATTGGTTATGATATCGCGGAGGAACTAAAGATGGTTAACCACAGTAGTTTAGTGCTGGAATTTCAGATCGAAATAACTCGGTTCGCTGAAGCGTTCAGCAAATTCGGAAAATGGATTCTTTATCAGCGTGTTCTAATCTATCAATTCACATAGGTCTGGTATGGAAACTCCACTGCGAGTTTACAACCTTCCCTAGTAAGCCAAAGCCAATGTGTGGCCTCAAAGAAAATTTATGGGATGATCATTACTTCGAAATTTTACGAGTTATGGGCCGGAATCGCCAAGAAATATCCAGTCACCTAGTCATTTTCTTTTTTCAGCGTATTTTTGTTGTCTGCCAATAAAATTGTTCTAAAAATTGCTAGTGTTATTCGAGTATATCTAATAACATTTTCTGAAAAAAACCTCCAAAATGACTAAAAATCACTGGACCCCCCCCCAACTAAGATAGCGCCAAATTGTCAACACACTGCGTCAGACGAATTCAAGACGAAAAAGAAGACGAGACGGCCTAAATTTCGCCCAAATGGAAGTCTAGGCGTCTTCTACCAGTGAAACGACGGAGAATATCGAGAGGAACCAAACTGCGATTATTCTTTTCCGCGGTTCTCTCAACAGTTTCTCTCGGCATTTTGTTTTTCGCCCCTGTTTCGTCAAAACAGAGGTTCAATCGTGACTGTCAAAACAGTGTTCCCTCTCCGCCTCAGCAAAACCACCTCTCTGGCCGCTGTTTTAACGGTAGATATCACAAATCATCGATTTCGTTGTTTTCTCTGCTTTTCACATTTCTAGACCTCTGGACACTGGCTGTTTTCAGAAAAACAAATAGGCGGAGTTCATTTTTAAAAGGTAGAATATCATTTTTTACGGGGTTTACGTACTTTGTTGTCTATCAGCTATTCGGTCATTTCTTTTTAGTGGGGACCACACACACGTCATATCGGTTTTTTCAAATGGTGGACCAAGGAATAATGAGGTGGTATTCATACAGCCTTCTCTTCGGTTCCCTTCCAACAGGCCGTTTTCCATCTTGGTATCGATTCTTCCATCAACGTGGCTCATCTCGTATCGTTTCTGCGGACCCAGCCCATTTTTGTTTTCTTCTATTTACGAATCGTAGGGTCGAAGTCGACATAACCATTATTATTATCGAAGACGTCAGGGAAATAACGAGTAGGAACCAGAATTGGGCAAAGGAAGGGCCGACTCAATGGTCGGGATAACACTCACAGGACAACGTTAAAATGGCCTTCATCGAGACAGGCGTTAGTGAACCACTACGATTCATAAATAAAAGAAGAATAAGATGGGATGGACATGTGATACTCAGAAGCAACAACGGATATTGATACCAAGTGAGGAAAAAGGCCTGTTGGGAAGCCGCGGATAAAATGACCGGATTCTTCGCGAAAGGAAGTGTCAATTAAAGCCATCTCATTAAATCGTGGACCACCATTTAAAACGACCGGAAGGACTAGTCCCATTTAAACAATGTGAGCGAAGATCGGATTAACTAAGTAACCAGATAAATGCATTACATTTCTTTGATATCAGCGCTGGCGTATTTACAGGGTGGCATCCAAATACCGTTACACGCTTTAAACGTTATAAATGTCTTCAAACAAGTTCAATTTTCACCAGAATTGGATAGAAGTTTATTGAAATGATACAAAAACAAGTTTTAACGATAGTTTTCAAATCGCCCTCCTTTCGCCTTCACCACCGCTCTCAATCTCTTCGGGTAAGCGTCCACCACGGCACGCAGGTAGTTGGCATCCATTTCGTCTCAGGCTTTCACAAGTAAGACCTTCAGAGCGCTCAAATTAGCGTAGTTTTTGGTGGAAACCTTCTGGGTCAAATATCCCCAAACGGCGTAGTCCATAGGATTCAAGTCGGGTGACGACGCTGGCCATTCTGACGAGGAGATGAACTCAGGAAAATTGTACTTGTACCACTGCTGAGTGGCCTTGGCGCCATGAGCCGGTGCGCCGTCTTGTTGGAAGCACCAGGATCGGTTTCCGAAATGCGATTTGGACCACGGAAGAACTGCAGCCTCTAAAATGTCTTCTCTATAGTAGGTTTGGTTCACCTTGGCTACCAAATCAACAAAAATCAGCGGGGTTTTGCCATCGGAGCAAATTCCACCAAAAACCATGACTGAAGACGGATGAGATGTCTTATTGAGAATTTTTGCGTTCTTACAGACAGTTTGAAAGTCTAGTCTTTAGCAATAGCCCGATTGTTTTGGCCATTCTTATTAGCTTCAACGGTGAAAAATTTCTCGTCTGCGAACAGTGTGCCTGAGCGCGTGCCTTGAAGAAGCTTTCGTGCTTTTTGCATTCGGAGAGCTTCGATTTTCTCGTTCAGGAATGCGCTATTTTGCATACGATATGGAGTCATCTTCACCTTCTCTTTGACAATGATTTCCATAGAATATCGGCACTTTTTGAAGTCTTTAGCAAGCTTCCTCATGCTTCGCTCCGGATTTCTTCGGATTCTTTCCCGAACGCTTTTGGCGTCGTCAAAGTGACAGGACGACCCGATCTTGGATGGTCATCAGAAGTACGAAGACGGTGGAAGCGAGTAACAGTCCGATGAAGAAGCATTCGGTTGACGTTCAACCGCTTAGCGATCTCCGAATTCGACACACCCTGCTGCATCAGTTTACTAATAGAACCACGATGGGGTGAAGCAGACGTCATCACCTTAAAAATGGAAGTTGCAACCAGAAAATTGAAAAACATAGTAATAAATATGTAATAATTAATAAAAAATAAAATTGATACAGTAGCGACTTGTGCTCATGCGCCAGAATCCACGCAAAGTTGTGTAACACTACATGGCTGCCACCCTGTACTTACAAAATACGCTAAAAATATTCGATAAATTCATAAAATAGCTTATTTCTCCAATGATCAATTTAAATCTTCTGCAATTTTACAATCGTTGAAACGGCATTCTTTGATAGATCCATACAGTGATTATCATTTTCTACTAAATTCATGTTTCATTCCAGCCATTACAGATGCGTGGAAATAATTGAAACATTACTCATAACTTCATCTCGATGTTCGGGAAAAACCATACTGGAAAATGAAAATTTATTAAAAACGGCGTTCTAGATTTTTAGCTATTGGGTGTCGTTTTTTCTAATTGTTTCTTGAGAAAATCGACAATTGTTTCTTTGTGTTTAGACAAAGAAGGAACTAAATGACCTCCGCTGTGTGCAATTCTTAGTGGTTCCTCGTCGAATTGATCAGCTAGCTTCTCGCTTGTGTGCTTCGCTACGATCTCATCTGTCTCACCAAACACATGCAATGATGAAATGTTTTTCACCCGTTGTGACGTTAGAGAACTATGTTTACTTGAAAGGCTCAAAAATCCAGAGAAAAATATTGCAAATCGAATACCAGGAAGTTCGATATCGCCACGCTGAGCCTAAATGGAATTCATTTAAAACATTTCGAAAATTGTGAAATAAACTTTGGCAAGTAGTAGATGAACCATTGATGCACCTTGACTGAATCCTAATATTCCATCGAACGGACCGTTATCTTTGACGAACTTGACGACAGCGTCAACTGACTCGTCAAATCCGATTGCTACGTCAGTGACCTCTCTTGATGAGAAGCTCATAGCTTCTGAGTTCGAAAACCACCATGCACGACTAGTTTCAGCATCTGAAACCTTTAAGATTAATGAGAGGCAGCCTTCCTTTAACTTACGTTCATCAGCAGCCACTGTATAGGCGGCGTTCATAAATTCGCAATCAACCAGCAATTTAACGATCTTCCGGGTCGATCCTGTCTTTTGCCGGAACGATTGACCACACTGTCGATAGCCATGAAGACAAAGAATGCGCAGCTTTGGTTGAGATGACATTCTGCGATTTAGATGTGAGAAGTTTCCGAACTGCTGTAAATGAAAGGCACGAGGAAGAATGGGTATGTATACCCATATTAATATTACAATTAGTTCGATGATATAACGTATATATTTATTAAAAACTGTAAAATGAATACATTGAATCAACAATATTCTAATGTAGAGTAAACAAAAATGTCAACTTTCTGTTTTTGCTTTTTTCTCCTTGATATTTAACATCCATTTCGGAATATTAATTTTTTTAGAACTTTCTTCTGTTTTTACATTTCCAAGAACTTGAGCACTTTTGCTCAATAGTCTGTAGTCCACTCCATAGTCTGCGGTACGAAGAAGATTGTCAAGTTCTTGCTCCATTACAAGACTTTTGTCTCCCAAAAACTTCAATTCCGGACATGTGGTTCCAATTGATTCGGCAACTCGCCGTCTGATTTGATGCTTCGACTGTTCAAGAATTTCGGTCTTTTTAGAATCATCTTCTCCTGTACACATCCAATACACAGAAACTTGTGTGAATGCTCGATCAACGCGAACTTGAGTGATTTGTAAATTTAAAAGTGCGAGTGTTTCATCCGTGGAAATCACTTCTCCGATTCGTTCTTCCAAAATTCGGCTTAACTGGATGATTTTCTTCTCGTCAAGACGTCGATGTTTTGTACCAAGTGAGCCAAGAAGAAGACGGTCTTCTAGACCCATATCGATCCCGTATCGCATGCCCATTGCCTTTTGGAAATGATTCCCCAGAGACTGAAAAAAAGGAATTTTAGTTAAAGACGTAGTTGCTTCGAGATGATCCATCGTGAAGTGATTTCAGTAAAACTATTGATTCGATATTTTTGAATCTCGCCCATTTATTAAAATTTGTTGTAACGCAATTTTTCGAACAATTTTTTATTTTAATTCATATTAGGTTGTAACATAAGAAACCGCGGTTGTCTTAGTTTATCCATATTTCTTTTGTAATAAAATATTTTTGAATGCGGTTTTGTCTATTAGAAAGAGCGTTTTATTGCGCATCGTTTGATATATAATTTGTCTATGTTTACTTTATTTTTCCACAAGAAAAAGTGTTTAGGAAATGTCTGATCAAAAATTTAGAATGCGAGTTTGCATGTGGTACGACTTTAAGCACGGCAAATCGGCTGCTGAATCTCATCGTGCGCTCTTTAAAGTATTTGGCGAGGAAGCCCTGTCTGAACGTCAATGCCAGGAGTGGTTTAAACGATTCCGAAGTGGTGACGAAAGCTTGGAGGATCATGAACATGGACATCGAGCTGAAGTCGTCGACAATGACCTGTTGAAGGAAGCAATAGAGTCGGATCCGTGCCAAACAACTCGAGAGCTTGCAGAACAGTTTGGCTGCTCTCACATGACAATTGAGCGTCACTTGCATAAAATCGGCAAAACGAACAGGTGCGGAAAGTGGGTGCCACACCAGTTGAGCAATGCAAACAAGGCGACCCGAGTGACAATGGCCGGAATTCTCACTCGTCGTGCAAAAACTGGCGGTTTTTTCGACTCCATTGTTACGTCAGATGAAAAGTGGATCTGCTACGACAACACAACAAGAAAACGGCAGTGGTTGGACCCCGGTGAGGCCCCAAAACCGACTCCAAAACCGGACATCCACGGAAAAAAGGTGTTGCTTTGTGTTTGGTGGAACAGCAAAGGTCTTGTGTATTTTGAGGTTCTGGATTCGGGTCAAACAATTACGGCGGACCTCTATCAACATCAATTGGACTGTGTGGATCAAGCGCTGCGACGTCAAGGTGTGGATACGGCGTCAACAAAATTTCTTCACGACAACGCCCTGCCGCATGTTGCAAAGATCACTGCACGGAAAATCGAGGAATTGGGCTGGGAAGTTCTGCCTCACCCGCCATACAGATCTGACCTGGCGCCATCGACTACCATCTGTTCGTCGATGCAGCACTCTCTGCGAGAAAAAGTTTAAAAACGCGACGAGGTCCAAATTTGGGATCTAATTTCTTCGAGTCGCAGCGGCGATTTCTTCGAGAAGGGCATCCATTCTTTGCGTGACGTTGCGACAAATAGCGATAATAATGCGAATACTTTTGGATTAAAGTTTTGTAATTTTGTTTTTATTATAAATTTTGTTTTTGGATCAAACCGCGGTTTCTTATGTTACAACCTAATATATTGAGTGCTTTGCAAATGTATTTACTTGATCTGTTCTGTTCAAAAACATTAAAAACGTAACATACTCCGATTCAAAATTTTGAAGTCATAATTCATAGAGTTTGCAAACGCCCCCACCGGAAATTCCGTGCAATCAGACCACAAGAATACGTTGCAGGTTTTTGGGCTATATTTTGGACTACCACGAGACAGCCATTCAAGATCTCAATTCGATTGTTAGAAAATCTGGTTCAGGGCAAAAAATAACCCATACTTTTCAAATTTGTAAATATGATAAAAGCTGGTATTTGAAATACTTCTTATGAGGAAAATATATTTCTAACAACCAAATTGAGACCTTGCGTGGATGCCACATAGAAATAAAAAATAGAGATATACCAATAAGCCTGCAAGGCACTGTATTGGCTGAAAATTTGAGTATTCGAAAGTGTTGACTTCAACACCACTCGGTCTCTGGTAGCCTGGAAGAACCATGGAAAGACAGCTTTCATATACCTTATTATATCTCCATTCGAATCGAGGTAAGACAGAATTTCCACTGCCACGCCCTGTCTTACGATGCACGTAATTTCTCGGACCCTTCAATGACACTGAACTGCTAGAGATCCACCTGATTCCAGCTCTATACATCTGAATATTTATCCATAAAAGATTTTCTAATGTAAGGCAACGATGACTTATTCGAAAACAATCAGGATGTTTATCCGCTACCACCGTTTATTTTGAAACAAATGTTTTCAGCAATAGGCAATTTTGTAAATCTATTCTTTTTTTAATTATAAGGAGCATTCTAGGACCTTATGTCATTTAAGGATAGCATATTGGATCGCTACGAAACAGTTTCAAGGAGTATCTTTTCGAAGCTCCGCAATTCTGCATAAAAATCACCGTGAAGATACGTATCACTAAAAATAATGGTCTAGGATATTCTTATTTTCCACATTAAAAACATTCTGCCAAAAAGATGAGGTAAAAGTAAAATTCATCAGAAAAATGATGTTCAATATTGATTTGAGATATCGAATAACAAGGGAAAATACAATACACTCTGAACGGCGATAGAATTTTTAAAACTTTGTTTCAAATGAGTATAATTTCACACCAAATAAATTAAGCAGGAAATAAATCGAATCGATTTACATTTAAAAAAAAAACAGTGATAATTTAAATTAGTTGATAATAAAATGTGAGATTCATTCAAAAAAACACGCATTGGTAAAATGGTGAATTGCGGACCAAGGTGTAATTAAACCTGGAGAATAGTAATTATTCCATCTCTTCTTCCTCAGCAATGGCGCCGAGCTCAGCTGGAGATTGCACCCGTTGGGCAACTCCTCGGCCTCTACGCGCCGGCACTGCTTTCGTGCGTTGCATCAAACTTGAAAACAGTGTATTCTGGTTTGTCGCAGAACCTTCAATGGCATCTGGATCCTGTATCCTTTTCCAAAAATCATCTTGTTCTTCTATTTTGCCCATAACAAGACCACGCGGTAAGCTTTCGCTGTGATTGAGAACAATAAAGTCCGACATCCACGACCGTTTCGAACGATCCTGAACTATTTGCAAGTTCTGAAAATTTTTGAATTGAATTGTTTTATTTAGATTTGAAAATAAGGATGACTTACATTTTCGTTGGCTATATGCAATAGGAAACTAACAATGGACGATGGCCTCACATTCTCACCCATTTTGGACGGCATAGAGAGAGCAAGCGATAGGAGAGTGTGACAACCCTTGATTTCAACTTTTCTGTTTTCAGTATTGGCAGTGCCGTATGTCGAGCTAGTATGCTGATTATCAGGTACACCTTCCTCTTCTTGATAATCAGGCATTTCTGTTAACGCTTTTATGGTTTCATTGACATCATGAGACGACTTGTTGGGTGAGCGGTATTCGAATACAGCATTAAGAGTTTTATCCGCATCAACTGGCGGACTCGGTGATCTCACAGTTTCGTCGCGGGCAGTGTCATTTGGTTTTCCTCTTATAGTGGTATTGTTCAAACGCAGTGTCTGATTGAGAGTCAGTTGCTCCAAAGCAAACTGAATAGATGGCATTGAGAGGCAATCGTTCTTCAAAATATCGGCAAGGCATTTCTTGTGTTTAGCAGCATCCAGATTTTTGGCTTGTATCGACTGTCTATCGAACGACTTAAATTAAACTATTTTTAATCCTTTTTCATAGGTAGATGACATTTTACTTACATCATCGAACTCATCATCTGAATCTTCGTATTCGCCATATTTTCTAGCATGGAAGTTCGTAACCATGTTATTAATATGAGTAGCCGCCAATGCGAATTTCTTCTTTAAAAAATAGTATGACTTCAGTTCACCTGACTTTTGCGTACCTGCATATCTGGTCCCATTTGAGAAGCCGCAAGTTGTTGCTCCCACCGAGGATCATATCTATCATCATCCTAGAAAATTAAAATTATGGAAACTTAAAGTGGCTTCTTTAAGACAAAATACATAATAATCGTTGACATAATCGTCCAATGGTTCATCCTGTGCTGTTTGCGACTGATTATCGTTAGACTCTGCTCCGGGAACTGGTTCCGGATATCTGAAAATAACTGCGTACGAATTCTATCAGCATTTTTCGAATAACTCCCTTATTTTTAAAGAATTTTCTGGAAAAAATAGGAATGCACAGAATTTACTTTTATTCCTTTTATTGATAGTTAATTGAAAATGAATTTTCAAGTAGATATAATCTTTCACTGAGCGGACACGAAACTCAAAATTAGTTTGAAACCGTTCTATACACAGACAAAAATTTCAGTACTGTGGCAGAAACATCGCGAAGAAAATGGATATCTGACAAAGATGTATATTTTTTTATTTGCATCGGAGTTTTTATGTTTAGCTGAAGTCAACGAACACACAAAAAACCTTCAGCTTTCGCATTCGGATTCCGCACAGCTGAGAATTGGAGTTTTACAGATTCGGATCACAGTTACGATACAGTTATGATTCACTCTCATGTATACATTGCCCGGCTGCGCACTTTTGAATTCTAGGCACATATTGGGTTAGAATGAGAAAAGAAAATTTGATCATTCATGGAAGAGAAACAATAGGGTTAATTCAAGAGTACGGTCGGTTGCGGTGAAACTAGCTAGCTATATAGATTCAGTGATGATTAAATCAGAAAATTGGTTATTAAATTCAGCCGACTGGCATTTTTGCATGTATGGTTGTGTAAGGACGTGTATTCATGTGTATTAATTACAAAATCGAATCTGAACCAAACCAGACTGAAACTCCGACCTAAATTCAGAGGTAAGAGATAAAACTGTCACTTTAATAGGTATCCACCCTTTCCCTCAATAATACTTACTCCATGCATCTGAACCCACTGAAAGAGAGAAGCCAGTTGAGACAGTCAGATTCTCTGTTTCCTCGAGTATCGTCGATAAATACATCGTCGTCTGTTTTTTGGTTTTTGACTCGTTCAAGCTTTATTTTACCGTATGATTTCTGTAATAACGTACATTTCTAAATATGTAATATTACGATAACAGGAAGAACCTTAAAGAATAATCCACTACTTCCAAGTAGGCCCATTTCAAAAGCAACATGGGGTTTGTTTTCGATGCCGAGAGTTGGCAGGTACAGTTGCTGTTCTGACAAAAAAGTGGTTTTTTCATCAGCAATCTTATTACATTTGGCTGCAGTCAGTTCTCGCTCTAGTTCATCATCAGGGATATCGCGAAAATAGTGAACAAAGTCTTCGACAGTGGCTTTTCTACTTTTTGCTTTCTTCTCTCGCCGCCTACGTTGAGCTGCAACAATGCCTTGCTTCTCTTGATCAGCAATTTCTGGAGCAATCCAATGAGCATTGTCGTTCTTTCCGATATTCCGGATTTCGTCGCGCATTTCTGCCGATGGACCGATCAACTGTGCAGGTGGCGCAGAGGTCATCAATTCGGCCACCTCGTCGGTTCCCAGAGCTATGTTTTCTATTTCTCGCTGAACCACTTGCTCATTTCGAACATCTTCTACCGTTCTGATAAATAGTAGGATGATAAAAATAATTCGGATAACAATCTATACAAGAAACTTACTCATCCATACGATCACTGAATAGAATTTCTGCAGCGGATCGACCTTCTCTGTTTGTATCAGATTCTAGTTCGTCGACATCGACTGGGGCTGCTAGTCTGTCATCAAATTCAACATCGAAACCTCCACCTATGTCGTAGTCCATCTCTTCGATAGGCTCAACTTCAACCTCTTTCTGATTGTTTTTATCCCGAATTTCCTGTTGGATTTGCTCTAATGAAATGTCATTCTCGGTTGCGTCTTCACCAGACCACATTTTCATGACATCTGAAGACTCGTCATGAATTTCCAAGTTCTGTAGTCGATCTCCCGGATAATTATTAATGAAATCATCTGATTTCACTAAGAACAAATTTCGTCCGATTTCAGGAACCATATTTCTATACGATTCTTGTTCGTCGATCGCATTTTCATCTAACTGCAATCTAGCTTCGCGATTTACAACCATTTTTACAACGTCGTAATTTGTCCACGCATCAGTTGCTTTAATCCAACCTTCAATTCCAGACTGAACTGCCCACCGAATATCAATTTTCATCAATGAATCTTCATCTTCTCCCCACTCTTCAGCACGAATACCGTTTTTCCATACTTTTGATTCTAGGGTATCTAATGTTTTAAAGGTTTCTAACTTTTCGTCGAAGATGTGAGTCAATTTTTCCATGTCCATCGGATCCAGCGGAAGTTTACCAATCAGCGATTCCTCGAGTGCCAACTGGAAAAAGCAGTTCTGTATTATAAGCAAGCATATTACTTACTGCTTCAAATGGTGGTGGAATGTACTCATCGTTTGCTGATTTATGCTGCACAGACACTGCCTGATTGGAAGATGGAGTAGCTCTATCAGGAAGTGTTTCGTCATTTAGACAAGGAGCGAGCGGCAACCCCTGATTTCCTGGAAGCATAGACATGTCCGATGTACCAGCAACAGTCATATCTAGATTCGAAGGGCGATGAGCCATTTCAGCAAATGTTAAATTGGCAAGGTCCTTCTCACGAGACGCCTCGGATAGCGGCAATGTTGATTTCTTCACTTCCTTAGACATTATTTTGTATCTTCCAATAACCGGACGATCTTTAACTTCGAGCATCAAATAATTGTCAAGAATTTGTGGCTTCTTTTCTAAGGCGTTTTCTAAGAGTCCTCGTGTATTTTTTGCTAGTGACACAGTTAAGTCTGACGTGAAATAACGATCATCAGCGTTTTTATCAACAATGCGAGGATGCAAAATAAGAGCACGACCGCTTGGTGAATGTATTCCATAGTAATTCAACGAGTGAAATGAATTGGCATTATTATCGAGTGAACCTTTTGTGGCCTTTTGAAATGTAGGATTAGCTCTGAGCCAATCAATGTTTGAATCTTTGACGTCATGAGCAGTATCATCCGAAGAGATAAATGTAGAGACATCGGCAGCGAGATCACATCGAAGGTTGGCAGCACGGGAAATTGCGATTTCACGGATAACGTCTTCTGGGAAAATATCTCTTTCTAGAAATAAATCAACATCTTTTGAGTTCGCTTTCAGGTCAATTCTTGGCTCGCCAGCGATAGTTTCATCGTCATCCGCCCATTGAGGATTGTGATCAGCTTCGACATCGTTTAGTTGATTAGCAAAATCATCATTCATCTTGTTCAGATACTCCGATAATCCATTCATTCCATCAGCGACAGCCATTTGCTTTTTTGCTTTTCTGCTTTCTATGCTTAAATGAATATCTTCACCAGCTTCATCTCGTGCAACATTTCCTGAAAAAAAAACAGAGCAATTTAAGCACAGAGTTGCGAAAACGTACCACTGGAAATTGCTGAATCGATTTGTCTTACATCATGGTGAAGACGATCGACTCGGTATCCGATGACATGCTGCGCACTTTCGAGAACAATTGCCATTTCTTGTATTGAAGCTTTAGCTTTGATCATCTCCTCTATTGTATGCTCTTCTAGTGGTGATTTGTACTCAAAACAGTTCAGCGATCCTACTTTTTTCTTGTTAATGATATCATCCACGTGAGTTCCTATTTTTGCCATCAAAGAATCAGGAGCTACATCTTTAGGATTTATTCGCTTGTTCCCACGAACTTTTCTGAAAGGTGTTGATTTCGGAAACGCATCTCCGTCTTCATCATTTTGAATAGCAGGTCTCTGAAAGAGGAATCTAATTTAAATAAAAAAATGTTCGCTTTTCTTACTTTTCGTCTTCCAGTTACATTACTGCATGAAGGAGTATCCATATTATCTGGAAAACAAAATAAAGAATCGATCGCAAATTATTTCTTAAAATAGACCGAGAAAATTTAGTAATTCAAAAATCCGCGTCTGCTAAACAAGAGGGTTGTATAAAATTGGAGTGTCGTTGGACTTCTCAGAATGCTTATTAATAAATATCTCTCAACTGCTAATAAATATATATCCAGACCTGTGTTGTGTCAAATATTGAAGAAATCATGCAGAATAAAAGCGTCCGTAGAAAAAAGAATAAAAAAAGAGGCAAATAAGGAAATGTACCTAATATGTAGAATTGTGCTCCCTACAGTATCTATAATCAAAGGTACACTATGGTTAATCGTTCTCTGTCTCATTTGAAAGTTTACGATTCTAATCAGACTAATTGCAAATCTTGAGCAACGCTATTAGATTCGGGTATTTTCTGATTAGAAACTTTTCGTTTGTAATTACATAAACAATTCCCAATCGGACCACATAATGCTATAATTCGACCTATAAATATTCCAAAATCAGCGTGAATTTGTTTGTTTTCTTTTTACAAAGTTGATTTTGGTGGTATGACAAGCCAGAACTGTCTCAGAATAAAACTAACTTTAAATCCGAGCAGCCGCTATGTTTTTTTTAAATGTCGCCGACCACGGTCACATAATACAATTTATTGTGTGGTAAAGCGCTATGCAATTCTAATACCCTAATTGTTGAGTAGAGAGAAAGTCTCTTGATAAATAGTCTTTAACAGTCTTTTTGCGTAATTCCTCATTGTTTTTATGTGGGCATTAGAAAAAATAAATCAATCTAAATTATTCTAAAAATACAACTTTTTTAGTCAGAATTGATTTCAAAATCAATTACTCCCAAGCAATGCATGCACGCTCCACCAAACAACGAGTTCTGTTCTGTGACAGTTATGTCACACTACAACCCTTCATGTTATGCTCTTTGATATGGGTAAGTAGTTTAAGCATTTAAAATAAACGTGCTGAATTTTACACTTTTATTAATATCATTAATAAAAAACGTAAGAATTATTATTTATATTATCAAGATGCGAGAATGTCTACGCGTTTCTCTCTTTCCTATCAGGTAATTTATGCTTCTCAATTCTCACACGGAAAAGCCTGGTTGCTATGGCCTTCATGGCAGAGCTGCCGGGGCGTTTTAATCTCTTCGGCCTAAGTCCATCCAATTATATGAAAAGAAAGAAAATGCATGGATAAGTAGGCGAGACGTAGAGAGAATAATGTCTGCGTGTCTGCTCGCCACCACAAAGCTGGTCAGTACTCTATGGTGCTACTCTCGAGTTATTCGTTGTCGCCCCCCAAAATAACAAATATTCGAAGAGCTGCGTAGAGCAAAACGCGCGACGTGGAAAGAGCACGCTGGTTGTCAGTGGAAAAACAACTCCTTTGTCACGGTCATCTCAAATTTTGCAATTTTTTTATAAATTGATCTTCTTTTTCTCAAATGCGTAGAGATCAGAAGGAATCACATGCACTCTTTCGTAGTTCTCTAAGAAACAAAAATGAATTTGGTTGTGCTGTTTTACAATTTTCTGTTTCGTATAATTTCTTTCTTCTATTAAGGGTGCTAATATTCAATTACTATTATCGGAATATTCATTTCAGAAAAAATCTAATGACTTATTTTTTTTTCATATGTTGCTATTCATGTTGTATTTCTTTTTTTCATTGTTGTCCTGTTATGCTCCCGAACTCCCGTAAAGTGGTTTGTGTTAAACTTCATTTTTCGGCACTGCGGAAGAACAATTTACCCCATCCTATGAAATACCAAAAAAAAAACAAGACAAGTGAGTTGTTTTTGTGTTCTTCCTCGCCGAAAAGCTCCAACCAATTGTATTTTCTCTCAGGTTTATTCTTCTATCAAAACAAGTGCGCATTTTTTCCCATCTGTGAATAAGCCTATTCGTTTATGAATCTTTTTTATTTTACAGGGTTTCTCTTTGTTCATTTATTCCGTCTTTTCCTACTCCTTTCTTCCTCTTTCTTCCATCAACCGCTTCTAGAAGTATGTCACTTTCTTTCTTCTTCTTGTCCTAACATTCGCAAGACACCGTTCTCCCATAAATCTCAAAGTAATTTGCTGACCTTTGTGAAAAATTATCTCTCATTCCGCCTACCTGTTATCAACTACTTGTTTTTAGTTATTCTAACAGCTGTAAAGATTGTCCCAAATGAACAATGCCTCGTATTGTTTTACCACGTCATTAGTTTTACCCCTTCAAATTTTACCTCTATCATCCTTCCCGTCAATATATAAAAAATACGTTTAAATGGGATCAATAATTATTTAGTTGCGTCGACCACCGACCACCTTCTGACCAAACTAGAAAAGAATCTGTCGGAAAATTTATATTTCTTCTTCAAGAGTGTACGCCGTCTATCATCTATCAGATAGATCTCGATATGAAATTAACTTAAAGAAACCCCAGCGAGAAAGAGATGACTCAATCGCTAATAGAAGCGGCACATACGAATATTTCATTCGGATATAAACTACACCTCACTTCCAAGTGAATTTAAGCTGTATTTTCTAGTCCTTTTGAGGTTCCCCGTCTTGCAAAATTCAACATTATTAAACTCCACTGAAATTGTGCTCCTTTCCGTCGTATGGCCGTTTCCGAACTGTCCCGTTATGAACGTCCTAGTTAATGGCGTACATTAATCTCTATTTTGTCTGCTTAATTAGCTTAATCTTTGCATAAAATTTCGTTTATTTAGTTCTTAATTTTGCTAAAAATGCAAAAACAAAATATTAATTAGGTTAGCCTACTGAAGAGTATTCAGGGAGATTAATGGTATCGGACTCCAATAAAAATACCACTGGAATCAAGGACAGCTCTGATATGGCGTAGGTTAGATTTTGCTCTGTTCAAAATGGGCCAAATGCATATTCGATCCTTTCCAGAATTTACCCTCCATTTGGCGTATCACCATCCCTGGGGAATGGGGAATGAGCCCATAACTCTCAAACTACCTTATAAATTGCTTTCCATCTTCCTTCCATTTCTCGAAGATTCGTTCGCACCTCCGAATAGCCACCTGAAATAGAAGCATTGAACAGATATTTTCTGCATATCGAAAAATCCGCAGCCAATAGTAAATATTAAAAATTATAATATTTACGACTTCCAACTCATGCAGTGTCGAGATTCATTCAAATTTAGTTAAATGCCGCTTACTTAAATTTTTCTACAGATTGATTGATTAGTTATTCGTGTTCTTTACTGGTGCCAAGGTCATTCGATCCTTTCGAAAGAGGTCTTACTTCAGTCTGTGTCTCACTATTCGCTCTTTCACTCTTCTCTTTTATACCTATATCGACCCGATTCGAATCGCCCATCTCGGTATTTAGTAAAACTATTTTCGTTTACATCCCTACATGTCTAGCCTCAAATAAAAATGTGAATATTTTCGAGCTCTTCCAATGGTTTCCTTCCATTAAATGAAATAGTGCTATCCTAGTATCACATGTGAATTATTAATGGGTAATTCGTATGCTTTCTTACCAGCTTCCCTTTCACCTATTTTCATGGGATGTTTCCTATTTTCGCGGACTCGTTGTTCTCCAAATTATATTAAGCTTGTTTATACAGAAATATGAGAAAGTATGCTTGCGACTAAGCTCTTGTTGGGAAATTATTTTATTAGCCCACGTGCGTCTTTACCGCTGTTCTCGTTTCTGTGACATTCAAACTTCGTAGCCACGACGCTTAGTGTTTCTACGCGGCCGGAGATTCTCTTTTCGCGATTACTGGAGTCATGATAATTTTTTCTATTCGCATTTACGCAAAGGTGTGATAAACAAAAAAAAAAGCAGTAAGAAACAAACAAAAAGGCATCCACCAATTCATTTTTTCAAGGTGGTTCACGAAAATTCACGAAAATGGCGAAAAAGTTGTTAAAATATAGGACTCTTAGTCGGTCTGAAGCTTTGAGGGAAGACAAAAAAGCACGAGGTTTTTCAAACCAAACCTGAACTAAATCCTTTCAGTTTTTGACTAGTTTTCAAAAAGTTTCACGTTGTTACACTTTGAAAAATTCAACGATGTTCCTTTCCTTTTTGCCGTTTCGTGGTAACATCATAATATAAGGCATTGTGTGTCGTTTGAAAAGTTGTGTATCTATTTTAATTCCTGTATTCTCCGTTGTGTTTTAACTTCTGTTCGGCATTCCTTTGTCTCTTTTACCACGACAATAACAAAAGTGACGCCATTTCTAATTCACACTTTTTCAGTTGACAGGGCCATGTTGAGGTGGCTCAAAGCCCTCCTCTTCCTTGCACTTCTGGCGTCTTCTGCTGGAGAGGACGTGACAACAACTGTACCATCAACTGTAGTAAAGAAAGGAACAGAAGGACCACATCTGACTACCGATGATGAAGGATTTTTGACAGTCATTCAAGGATTCGCTACTCAACTTCAATGCGTTCTTAATACTTGTTCCAACGACGTTATTTGGTATAAAGACGATATACAAATATCAAAAGGATCTCAATTTTTAAATACAACTTCCGATAAGGCTTATAAAATGCAACATTCAATTGAAGTAGATTACGAAAAAGGATGCTCTGGAGAGTGTGATGATTCCAAGCCGTGTAGTGATGGGTTTTCTTGCGTCGATAACCAATGCTGCTCATGCAGAAGAGAGGAGTTCACTCTCGTTCTTCGAAATCTTACATTTGATGAATCTGGAAGGTACCGTTGTCAATTGGCAAATAAGTCAGAATTACTTGAGTTCCAGGTGGAAGTTCTTGGTATGTTCTTGATAATATTCTGATATAAATATTCATATCCTGTTTTTCAGAATCAGGACTAAAAGGAGGTTTCCATGAGAATATTTCTTATGACCATTCTGAATGCTGTCAAGAAAAAGGAATATCTCCTTTATGTCGTGGTATGTGCAAACCTTCAGAGATGGACCAACACCATTTTGATCCAACCAGCTGCAAAACTGACGACTACAAGCATTTCCTCTCTTGCGCCACAGAAGGCGGAACTCGTTCTCACGTGCATTGCTGTAAAACTCAACTGGTGCCAAGTTTTTGCTATGACTTCTGCTCAGGAGATTTTCAAATGCTTCGCCGATCTCATCGTCTCTGTCTCTACTACCTTCCGGAAATTTTTTCTTGTTTGGATCGAGCCTACCGTATGTTATCAAACGAGAAAGGGGGTGTGTCATTGGCTCGTGGTGGAGGTGGAGCCGCCCAGCTTTCGGCTTTTATGATTGACAAGCCTGTCCGTGGATAGATCCCCTTTGCTACACTTCTGTTGTACATTTAACCTGTTTTGGATTTTCCCTGTTATGCATGCATATGTATAGTGCCCCTCCCCCCCCCAATAAAAATTCCCGCGTGTTTTCCTTCAGATTCCATGAATATAAAGAGAATCGGAAGAAATATTTATGTACAAGTTGACACTTTTTTTCAGAGTTCGAAAAGTATAATTATAGAAAATATGGGAATGAGGGATAAAATGTTTAAAGTTTTATCCGATTTTTTTCAGTTCCATATCCCGACCCTCCGACGTCCATCGAAGTAAACGCGGTGGATCACGACAAATTATCCGTTTGTTGGACTGAACCCGGAAAACATGAGTCAAACAAGATGTTTCCAATTCTTGACTATGCTGTTTACTTCAAAGAAATTCCCATCTTCCCACTTCTCGGAGGGGATATGTAAGTAATAATTCAAGCGCATTGTCATTAAACATCTGAGAAAAATTGCGAATTCACCAGTGCCATTCAGCATATCAAATTTAAATCTAAATTAAATTTAGGGGACTTCCGTTGCTTACTGGTGACTATTCTGATATTGGAGATATCCAAGAAGATGATTATCAACAAGAGGAAGATGATGCTGAAGAAGTTGTGAAAGATTCCACAATTGCCCCTCGTGGAAAACGTGACGCCGATTATAAATTTAGTGGTGCTAAGGTTCAAATACGCCATAAACGATCTACTATGGTGATTGTAACAAGAGATGATGTTACTAACTCAACTACCATCCGGGAATTTGGTTTCCAAAATGTTAATACCTCGGATACATGTGTTACCTTGGAAAACTTACGATCTTCGTCTCGGTATATTTTGTATGTGACTGCTAGAAATGAATACGGTACCAGTGTTCCGTCTGTTCGAAACATTGCCTCAACTAATGTTCATATGGTTAAAAACAACGCCAGCTTACCGGACGCTTTGAGTGAGTCTTTGTTACGATCTTGTGATATATTTTTATTTGGAGTGCAGATAGAATGAGATAATTTTGAAACTACACTAATATATATATATATTAGGAATCATCAAATAATGATTATAAATAAACATTACTAGTAGCGTCTTAAAAAAAACCACAATTTTGTGTTTTTTTTCAGCATGCTGTTCCTCAGCAAACGTAACCTCGTTCTGTGCTTCAAAAATGTGCAACGTGGCAGAAGATCCGTCTTCATTCTCCACCATCACAATTGCTACAACTTGTCGTTCTGAGTGGCCGAAAGTGTCTCCTTGTATCGCAGACGGTCGGAATCATACAGATTGCTGTCTCAAAAAAGGTGTACAGCACGACTGTCTTGAAATTTGTTCGGGAAGTACTAAAGAACTTGGCGTTCACTCCGTTCTCTGTCTTAATCTTGACCTTCAAGCAATCTACCAGTGTATTCGACAAGGATATGAGACGCATCCGTCTACTCCTGGTAACGTTACAATTTCCGAATTGACAGCTCATAGTGTTACTGTCAAATGGACGGAGCCTGACGCGAATGCTCACCTCGTCGATAATTATACACTTTTCATAAGAAAAAATGAACACGGTCAGCCGGTTCACACCGTTGAAAACGTGAAATCTCCCCATGTTGAGCTTGGCCTGGACTCTGACTCTGAATACGTACTAACTCTTCAGTCTAATTCTGCCAACGGGAAATCTCTTCCATCTACTGCCAAGCTGTTCTCAACACTTCCAACAACTCGTCCACCTCTTTGCACAATTGGAGAACCAATCTACATGAATGATGGGCGCGTCATGATTTGTGACGATGTCAATCCATGCCCTAATGGTTTCAGGTGTGCAGGTACTGAATCCGATCTATCATATTGCTGTCCGTACGATGGAATTCACTCGTCTGAAGAATTCACTGCTTGTTGTAAAGAGCATAAAATGCGAGATACGTGCTTAAACAGCTGCCAGTACAACTCGACTCTCGCTGAGGATTGCAAGGATACTCTCAATACTTGGTTGCAATGTGCATCTGAAGGGCACGACCATTTAAGATGCTGCATGCAAGAGGAAATTTCAAAACCGTGCCAAGCCGCTTGCAGGTTTCCGTTCACTGTATCAACAGATGAGTGTTTCAGCGAAGTTTCAAAGTATCACTCTTGCTTCAATGGGGCACACTTGTCGTTCCCTGCCGCGGTGAGAAATTTGGAAGTGACTTCCATAACCAAAGATTCTGCTACTATATCTTGGGAAGATTTGGAAGCCGACATTATTGCTTTCCGTGTTCAGCTATTCGAGAAAAATGGAGATCTAATCAAAACAGTTAACAGCTCTGCTGATATCTACAGATTCTCAGATCTAGAATCGAATAAAGATTATTCTGTGCGTGTCACGGCTATTAATCTACAAGGAGAAGGACCACCATCATGGAATGTGACGTTTACCACGAAACCAGCTCAAATTTATGAGTCGGATCGTCCAGTGGCCCCAGAAGGCCTACGCGTCTCATGGAATTCAGGGCCACGTGTGAATGTTTCGTGGAACCGTGTTACTGTTCGTCGAAATAATGAGTTAGTTTCTCGACCAATTGAATACACTCTGTTTTATCTGGATACTGAACAAAGTTCCACGTGGACTACTTTGAAGACTAGCAACACTTGGGTTGTCATGAGAGACTTGCGCATGGATGCTCTTTATTACGTCTATGTGACCGCAAGCGAAGAGAATCGAACGAGCCGTAGTTCTTCTATCATCACTATTCTTGCTCAGAAGGATTCGTTGGGACTTCCAGAGCCTCAAATAAAAATTGAACCAGATCACGAAGACGGAGTTTTCTTGCCTGGCAGCAAGATATCTATCAACTGCTCACTTCCGAATACAAAGAAGCATCTCAACATTGATTTGACAGTGGGACCGCATGTTGTTCAAAACGATCACGGAGCACTGTGGGTCATTCTAGAAACAGAAGCTGATGAATCAATGGACACCGCAACTTGTGCAGTTTCTGACACCGATGGACGACAACATGTAGCAATGAAGCATTTGGTATTGGAAAGACAAGCGTCTGTGACAATGAAGAAGGACAAGATTCGAGTCTTAGATGATCAATCGGTTGAAATTGAATGCATTTATCGTGGTGGAGGTCGTGATCCAATGATTTCATTCGAAAAAGACGGGAAAAAAGCATCTCGTGGTTTCCTGAATGTTAAGAAAACCGAAGCTGGATATATTGCAAAGTGGCATGTAAGTTTCGAACTTTCAATGATTGTTATTATGATTATGTCGTTTTTCTCAGATTCGTAAGATTAAACAAGATGACGCTGGATTCTACAAGTGTGTTGTCACATCCGGAGATTCTGCTCCACTCGAAGCAACATCTGAAGTAATATTCTCTACTGAAACACTGCCAGTTAATCCAAAGTTGATACTTCAATGTTGCGAAGATGAAGGCATCACTGGTGATTGCCTTCAAACGTGTAATATTGGTCGTTCTGCATTATCTGTAAAAAATCTAAATTGCACTCGATTTGCCGCATCTATTCTTAAGTGTGCATCCGATATTCGTGATCATTCGGACTGTTGCATTGCTAGTGGAGTCACATCAAAGTGCTTACCGCTTTGTTCCGGTGATAGCTTCTCTCCAGATATTGATTGCTCTGAACATGCTGTGTCAATCATGACATGCTTCGTAAAGAGCCATGAGCATGCTCCAACTCAAGTAACAAATATCAGAGTCAAGGCGTCCGAAGGAAAAGTTAATATTGACTGGGATTATCCTCTGACAAAAGATTATAAGTACTTTGCTGTCTACTATCGAAAGGCTCATGATGATAATGATAATTGGCAAAAATTGAAAACGGTTCAACAGAATGTAAGTGCTGTTTCAATTTCATAGTTTTGTTGGTGCAGATTTCTAAATGGCTCGATGAGATTACTTTCAGATTGAGATAGATGTAGATCCTTCGGAAGACTATGAAATTGGAATTCTGGCCGCTAATGCTCTTGGGCACAGCCGTCTATCTTACGCAGCCATTCCAAAAGACTCTGAGGCGCGTCGATCTTCCTCCAAAGGAGCGTCGTCGGCATTCTGGATCATACTCATTCTGATGGTTTTTGGTATTTTCATTGCGGGTCTTGCAGTTCTAAGCAAACGAAGAGAGCTGCCATATCCATTTGGAAAGTTCATTCGGAGAAGGAATGATCCAAACCAGCCAACAGTTGCATTTGAAAATCCCGCGTATGGAGAACCATGGAGCGGTAAAATATATTCTTGCAAAGCTACCACAGTTAAATACGGATTTTTCAGGAGCAGAAGTTGAAATTCGCGGACTGGGTGGCTCATCAGGAAATGGAGCAACTCCTGCAGCTCAATCAGAATGGCAAAGTGCAAATCTGGAAGCAAACAACGCCACTGACAATAATCGCGAATATCGAAACGGCATGAGATATGCGAAGCTTGAAACATAACCGTGTACTATCTTATTTATCTAATATATTTTTCATGTAACAATTGTTTCCCCGTTTTCTTGTTCCAATGTCTCCCTAATTTTTCTGTTATCTGTCATTCCGATTTCTTTGTTTCATAGTCCAAACCACTCCTTTTCCTTGTTTATTTGTGATTCCGTTCTGCGAGTTAAAACTAGTTGCGGGTCTTTTTTCTCCCCTACATCTTAATAACTTAAAAATTATAGTTTTTAACTCATTCTCTAAATTACTAATTTGCTAACTTCAAATTCTGACCAAAATGAAGCTTCATTTTTTCTCAATAAGAAGTAACAGTTAGTAGAACGTTGGTTCACCCAAAGTGATCTCCCCACGAAAGACCGTCACAGAAGGACCATTCAGCATGACTCGGCCATCTTGAAAACGCAGACGAAACAACCGTCCACGAGATGGGTACGCCTGAACTTCATCGAATAAATGTCTTTAATCAACAAAATGAATAAGAACGCACATGCAGAGCATACAATTCGTTTTTGCCTGTAACCTTCGCCCAAAATGGTCCCGTTGCACACTGCGCGTGGCCCGTCGCAGGATCCTCGTCCATTCCGACCCAAGGAGCAAAATAGCGACAAGCATAGTCAAATGGTTCGTCATAAGAATCGGAAAATCCCTGTAGCAGGGCGTTTTTCGGTCTCAATGTCAGTGCAATTCCTTGAAGAAATCCATTGTCATTTATTTGAAGTATTTTATTCGCATCTATCTGAACCGCTTCGAATTGGAATTTCGTTGTCAGAGGATCGACGACCACCACCAAAACACGGGGCTTCGCTGCATAGACACAAGCGTCGACGGCCATCTGAATAATAATGGATTCGTTAAAAAAATCAAAGGCTATATGCTGGCTATAAATAAAAATGCACCTGCAAGTAATTGAAAGGTATTCATGGCTCCGCAATATGTACTATAGCAGTTTCGTTTCATTTCTTCTTATATCACAATTGTGTTCAGAAAAGAAATCCGAATTTTTTTATTGAATTTCCGAATTTCCGATCTTCCGATCTTCCACTTTTATTGTGAGTTTCCCAAAATGGAAGTAAAATTCGTCTTTTATGTATTTGAAAGATGGGATTTGACATATGCCTAGGCCTAGTTACCTTCTGCATCTGCCGCCCCAGGTTTTCCTATTTCAAATTTGATTTTTTCACTGCATTTTGGGCTCATGAGCCGCTGCAACGATGAATTCTCATTGCTTCCAGAGTGCAGAGTACAGAGTTGCAGAGGAAAAAAGTTGTCAATCTGTGGAACTTTAGACAAAGTTCTTCATCCACTTCTGATTGCAGAACTACACTCTGTCGAGCTCCCCATTTAATATGCATCACCTGCTCGCAATTTTCCTTTCTGACAGATATTTCTCACAGTTGCAGAACTCCTATATGCTCCGGAGTGCCTGAACAATCAGGCTTTTTATCTTTTTAACAGATTGATTGTTCTCTCTTCCAAATCGATTCATTTTCGTATGTCGAGTAAGGTTTCCACGAAAGACGAATACAAGAAGTCGTCTTTCGCCTCGTTTTCGTTCGTCTTTCAATTCGTCTTACGAAATGAAAAAGTTGTGCACATACCAACACAATGTCTATCTCTGCGTCAGAGGAATCCAAGACAAAGACGAAGGCGAGACGAGACGGTCTTGTTTCGTCTTTCGTGGAAGCCTTACCGAATAGCACGAATTCCGTGTTGTTTTCATAAATAGTGATAATCTGATCGATTTATTTTTAAAAAATGATGTCCACAGTTTTGTATGTGAAATTCTTGGGATACTGTAGAACTATGCACAAAAATCTGCTTCATATGTGCCATAAAGCTACAACTTTAATAGGAATTTTTTTCCAAAGTTTCTGGAACATTCCAGAATGTTTCAGAAATTTCTAGAACAGCGGAACTCTCCACTGGTTAAATCTATGAAATTAATTTGGGGGCCCGGTGGAAACATTCCGGTCCGGTACATTTATGGATCCTATTTCAAAAAAAGCGTAGCAACCTGCCATTTGCTTGACAGAAATTCTCTGAGAGGAAGTATTAATAGGTTTTCATTAAGCGCTTGATCCTCAGATATCTCTCGTTCATGGATAGAGCCGCAACATCAGGTGCGGGTGCGCATGTGAACCCCGTTCGGTGTTCTGTTCTGTATCGGAAAGATATTGTCCACGATGGAGGCGCTAACTGGTAATATCAAGGCCCTTCTTCACGATTTTTTGAACATTCCGGGCTATTCTCTTTTTGATGATGTCACGGATCCGAGTGTTGAAATTTTGTGGTCTTCCTGTTTTTGATAGCGTTTTGATATACTTCACAATCTTGTGGACGGTTGACTTCGGAACTTGGAGATGTTGAACAATGGCACACACGCGCAATCCATCAGCGTACAGCTTGGCGATCAGGGATCGATTTGGAGAAGCTCTCATAGCTAGCGATGCAAATAAACTGATCACTTATGCTTGCATTCTCCTTTTATATATTATCTATCCGCGAGTACGTGATTTTTCGTTTAGAGGCGGTGTTTGGGTCTCGTTAGGGAATCGCGTGTTTTAACGCGCCAGTTTAAAAATTGTAAGAAAGCGCACACACTGCGTTTGTGATTTCTTTTCGAAAATTGAAGCGAATATTGGAATTTTTTCTATATTTTGCTTCGAAAATCATGTTTTTTTAAAATTAATTTGTTTTGTCAAATTTTTTGAACTGTTTATTAAACCGAATCTACTTTCGAAAATATTTGAAAATACCCCTTGGCACCGTGCCAGCGGCTCTCGAAAAATGTCGGAGCCACCCTGTATTATGCAATAACTTAGAAGACGATTTTTCCAGTGCTCATTTCAACTAAAAATGGGAATTGATAGAAACAAACTTACATCCGTTGGTACAATGCATTTGACTAAATCAAACAAGTAGTGAGGCGCTTTGAATTCGGAGAAAATATCACGCAGCCGGTTTTCAATGTGATGAAATTTGATCGACGTCAATTCATATTCGGGGAGGTTCAGCTCAACGTTTCCAGCATCATCCTTTTTCACCACAAATACTCCTGTCAGAGTGTGAAATTTCAGCTCGGAATTCGCATTTCCTATTTCATTGAATAGAACATGCGACGTGGCAAGGGTGGCGTAACTGCACAAGGGAACTTCTGCAGTGGGAGTAAACCAGCGAAGGAAGAACTTGCGACATTTTTTGAAATCAGATGTTCCGATTGGAATCGGGAAGGCGGTTTCAGAAACATTAAATTCAGCGGCGATCTTTAGATATTCTTCGTCTCTCTTTGGCTGAAATTGAGTTAAATTCTATTTTGACATATTGGTAGACACCATTTATAAAATACCTGTGGAATCAAGCAAACGACAGCTGAATTTCCAGAAAATCGCTTCTTAGTGAAAACATCTACAATATAAGTTGGATAGTGTTCAGGCATCTGCGACACCGTTTCTCGGCCAATACAATTACCAATAAACTCGTCAAGGTTTACAACAAATGTGAAGACACGGAAAATTGATGGCGGAATTGGGGCCCATCGTTGACCTCAGAAGGAAGACACGTGAACAAGAGAATCAAGACTTTCAGCAGTCGCGGTTTTACCACATTCCGACTAAAGTACTGATGTAAAAATCACGTACAAAAGAAGAGAAATTGAAACATTTATCAGAAATGAAATTCAAAATAATGCGCCGATAGATTCATTGATGATTTCATGCTTCACAGGATTCTTGAATTTGTGTTCTCTTTGATTCAGCCGGTATGTCTGTCTAATCCAGGATAATTTCTCCTCGGATTACCGTTACAGAGTGTCCTTTTAGAATTACACGATCATCTTGGAGACGCACTCGAAATTGGGCGCCACGGGATGGGTAAGCCTGTAAAGGGATTAAAGTGTCCATTTAAAATTTTGTGTCTGCTTATCATCTGTCAAGAATCCGAGAAAGAAATCGACATTTCTGTACCTGTAAGGCGTATAATTCGGTCTTGCGTAGGATAAGCGACCATAATGGTCCCATGACACATTGAGCGGCCCCGGTCGCTGGATCCTCGTTAATTCCAACCCAGGGGGCAAAATAGCGGCATGCGTAATCAAAAGGCTCGTCGGATGAATCAGTGAATCCTTGGGCCCTCGGATTCGATGGGTTCAGGCAAATCGCCAGACCTCTCACAAAACTTCCATCGTGAAGTTCTAACATTTTTGCGGTGTTGATTTTGACGGCCTCCAATTCAAATTTCGTAGTTTTCGGATCAACGATTACAATTAGTTTTCGGGCTTTCGGTGAGTAGACGATTGATTCAATAGTCATCTGGAATTCGGAGAATTGATTCATGACAAGGAAACTTTAGTGCGTACTTCAGTGGGAACCACACAATATATAACATCGAGAAGGAAGGATGGCGCTTCGAACTGTAATTACAAATTCTCTTTTTCACATTTTCTTATTCTTCCTGACCTCTGATAAAATTCCGTGAGGGAGAATCGGGAAGTCTTTTAATCGAATTGATGTTAAATCATATTTCGGGAAGTTCATTTCGACATCGCCCTTCTCATCTTTCCTCACAATAAGAGTTCCAGATTGAGTATCGAATTTTATTTCTTTGTTAACATTTCCAATTTCATTGAATAAAACATGCGATGTGGCAAGTGTAGCATGGCCGCATAATGGGACTTCTGTCTTCGGAGTGAACCAACGCAGCGAAAATTGAGAGCACTGCTTGAAATCGGTAAAACCAATTGGAACTGGAAATGCAGTTTCAGAAAGGTTGAATTCTGCGGCGATATTCAGGTATTGTTCATCTTTGAACACCTGTGAAAAGAGAGAACCGTTTGAATGTAATTGAAAGAAATATACCTCAGGAATCAGGCAAACTGCCGCTGGATTTCCAGCAAAGCTTTTCGTTGTGAACGCATCTACTATAAAAGATGGAAACTTCTTTGACATCTCGAATTTCGAATTAATAGATCGGTATAATTCTGGCAAGTGAAAAACCGTGGAAATAGCGATAATTGTTTCTCTCCGTAGAAATCAATTGACCAATGCTGAAAGGTTGTTTACGACCTTCTCGTCCTTTTTGAAGATTCCAAGTCTCTCCTTCAGGCCACAGAGAGACGAGATAGGTGACTGCAATTTCGTCGTGTTCCTCCCGCTGTCATCACCAACGAGGAGCGATAAGTCTTATCAGTGATGTCTAATCATCTTCGCTCTTTGAAAAGGATTATAATAGAATAGTATTATTGAAAAATACCAAGATTGAACTATTGAAAGGTGTATGGGTGGTTTACAATTCTCAAACACAAATTTGGGTAATTAAGCTTGGTTTGTGGTGTGCACTCCGTGGGGCAGTTTTTTCTTTACTTTCAGCTTCGTAACAGTTATTTTCTTTTGTGGAACAACCTGTTTTGGATGTCGGCGTGCCTGACTACCAACGCGATTCTTTTTAGAAAACTGATGCAACTGAAGAGCTCACGGAATCGTCATTCGAGATCTTTGAAGTCCTATAAAGCTGAAGTGTCTCTCACGGTCACAACGTTCTCAATGATATTTTCATACCTGTCGAACTCTCTGATTGTCGTAAGTGTAGAGTGATCTGTAAAACGAAAACTGTTTGATTTCAGATTACAGCTCAATTTAGTGGAGACTATACCTTCTACGCGATAATGGTTCGTCCGTTCGGAAGCGATTTGGAGACTTGAGTGGTTCCTTGGCTTTTCTATCTCACTCATCCTATTTCCAGACAAAAGCCTGCAAAACATATGCGAGTTTTCAGCAGAATCAAGGCTTTTCCTAGATTTTAGTCAACGATCCCTAAACGAGTTAAATCCTTAAACAAGTCACGCAACAGTCATTCATTTCAAGTTGAAAACTTATATACATGATACGACGAAACAAATAAAATGGAAATAAATTCTCAAAAGATGTTCAATTCGTTGAGAAGAAAACGGATACCATTCTACATATTTTTACAAGAATAACAAGAACTTTGCAACGACACTCCACCGAACGGAGCGCGCGTTCTTTAGCTAAAGCGAAGCGGGAAAATTTTGAAAATATTTCTAGGAGACATTAGGAGACATCTCGCTACGTTTTTTTAAAGTTTTGCTTGAACGTATTATCGCCTTAAAAAAGTTCCGACATTTTTTCGAGCCCGCGGAAATCGGGATTTGAATTTAGAGGTTCCGCCCATATATCGCGCATAGCAAATACGCTGCAACGATGATGAATGGGCGGAGCCTCTAAATTCAAATCCCGACTCGAAAAAATGTCGGAACTTTTTTACGGCGATAATATTATCGCCGTAAAAAAGTTCCGACATTTTTTCATGCCCGCGAAAATCGGGATTTGAATTTAGAGGCTCCTTATTTTTTCTTCTGAATTTTCAGAATTAAACTGGATTAAAAGAACGAAATTGTATTAATCGTGAATTTTTTTACACGTTTCTTCGAATGTTTAAATATATCAATTCGCGTCATTTATTTTTTTTCGTTTCTTCTGATAAAAATATATTGCGCATAGCAAATGCGCTGATGAAATGGGCGGAGCCTCTAAATTCAAATCCCGATTTTCGCGGACTCGAAAAAATGTCGGAACTTTTTTACGGCGATAATATTTTGCTAGAAGAATTTTGTACTTTTTTTCGGTTTTTTTTGTTCTCTTCAATTAATTTTTTTCAACTTTGATTCTTAATTTATTTTTGGAATAAAGTGATTCCTTGGTATATTCTTCTTGTTTTTGGGAACCCAATACCCCGTAACTTGCGTGAGAAACTCAGAAATCAATTACATTCCTAGAAAAGGAGCCGTCTTTAGAAGTCGAAGATGTCCCAGATGATGGTGAAATGACTACTGAACATTGCCTCCGAACAGTTTTCTCATCTGCAATCTCAGTTCGCCAATGGCAAGCTCTGCTGAAATTCTTTGAATCTATATAATTTTCCATGTTTTTTTCAGACTTCGTTCCAGCAAATTTTTTAAAACATCTATCTCATGAAAAAAATGTTTTTTAATTAAATAAAGTTTTTTTTAATTGAAAATTCAAATAAATTCTTTTCCAAGTAGTCAATTTTTTTAAATCCTTTCTGGCATTTTCTTGTTGTAAACTGATAAAAATATAATTTTCTTCATGAATATGGCCATTAGTAAATATAATTCAAGGTCATCTGATTAGTGCAACAAATATGACGTCACTAAACCGGTGAAGTGATACTTCTGATGTCAATTTTCATGTACGAATTGAAATTTCAGTTGCACATCAGTTGTACAATTGTGTACCTTTTCATTTGGCTTTTTTTTTTCAAAATTACAAATTTATGTCAAAAATGTTCAAAATATTTTGAAGTCTGGTTTGGGTTGGGATACGCATTAGGCGAAAGTTTGAAAAACAAAGTTAAAGTTGTTATGATGCCAAAAAGGGCATAACAACAATTTATAATTCCCCGAAGGCGGACCAGCCACGCTGTCATCCTGCCATCTATCAGAATCTGGTCACCGCTGTTCCATATTTCCGGAGTAGACTTAGAATAGCATTATTTAGAAGTTGAAGCGAAACGGATAAGTTGCTTTTCCAGTTCCACGTCTTCAAGCCTTGTGCATTGTGTATTCGCATTGAAAATGAGAAGAGAATTTAGGAATGTAGTCATAGCTCTTAATGATGGTCAACTCTTCAATTTCAGAAATGTGATTTTAATTTTTAGGGGGGGGGACACCCTTGGCATTGTAAGGCTTTACACTACTCATTGCCACTTGAACAAAGTATGACTAAATTTGGTTTATTGTAACCCTTTTCTATTTTCGAATTCTTCATGAGCCGAATGTGTCTGCAATTACAAAATCTTCTTTATTCCGACAAGTTGTTGATTTTCCGTTCCTACCAAGCGGGAATACTTCCCCCCCCCCCTTTGTAGCCGTTAAAGAAGAGAGGACGAGGAAGTGCCGTTCAAAATAGGCGCTGAAGCAACGAAAATCACATGCTCTTTCGAGCTTCTCTGCTTGTTGACTCATGTTGGAGCAGAAAAATCTGAAACGAGGGAGGCAAACCGTGTTTCTGGACGACGATAAATAGCCGCAAGAGACTGGATGGTCGCTTCGTCAATCCAGCCTTCTCGTTACTCGATCGTTTCGTTCTTTTTCTTTCAATTGACCTGCACAAGGAGGGGCAATTTAATTTCTGAAACATTTTGCTCCTCTCCTCCTTCATCGCGTTTATTTTCTCTTTATCTTTATCCAATCCAATTCCATCATTCGAGCTCTTCCTTGTTGCTCTCCGTTTTTGAAAATCTCATCTGCTGCAGAGCACGGGTTTTGTGCAAATCAAATTTTATGAACAATTGAACTATGTACATAGGTCGCCAGAGTAATTTGCTTCAGGACGAAAAAAAAGTGAGAGGTGAATGGGATTACACAGCTCATTAAAACGTTTCTTCAACGCCATTGATACAACAAAGCTGGGTGTTTTTCTCATTTCTTTAAATTTGCAGAGCATCTTTAAATTGCTCAAAATCATTTGTTTTAAAATGTTTGAAATCCTTTTAGACATCGAGCAAAACGACTGCTCTCCGCCTTTCTTTAATTCACCTAGAGGATTTCGGATTCCGCCGTTTTTTCATTCCGTTCCAGAATCCGTGAAAAAAAATTTTTTTCCGTTTTCCGGATTCCGTGAAAAAATTTTTTCCGTTTTCCGGATTCCGAATTCCGAGTTCCCAAAATCCACTTCCGCCCAACTATGAGTTTTAATACTTTATTCTCAATTGCTGTGAAAAGTATACTTTTTTGAACTCCCGCAAAAATTTTTGCGAATAGAGCGCATTTACATCATTTGATTTCCTCATTAATGGTTAAAATTCCGTTTACCGCATTCCGCATTCCGGATTCCGCCGTTTTTTACATTCCGTATTCCGGATTCCAGATTCCTTGAAAAAAAAAGAATTTTCCGTATTCGTGAAAATTTTTTTTCCGTTTTGCGGATTCCAGAATCCGTGAAAAAAATTTTTTTTCCGTTTTCCGGATTCCGTGAAAATTTTTTTTCCGTTTTCCGGATTCCGAGTTCCCAAAGTCCAATTCCGCCGTACTCTGGTGTCTAAAGGGCTGCACCTCCCCACTGGGAGTTATTTGAGTTAGGAATTGCGAAAATCACGAGCCGAATTATTTTAAAAAGCTCGCAATGCTATTTCTGACACGTCACAATGCTTTCATTGAAACCTATTAGGCTTGACGATTGTAGGTTTAGCCAGATGCAACGTGTTCTTCGTATATATAAATCCATAACTTTTGAATTACTTTGTGCTCACAAACTTCACAATGGTTTTATATTTACCGTAGGGCTGGCGCACCTCGGCGCAGTTTTACTATGGCTTGATGTTGCGCGCATTTCGCGGTGGCCCATTAAATCAAATCAATACATTTCCCGATTTGGGAATATATTGCTAGAAGAAAAAAGAAGGCGCCACCCGCTTCATTTATTATAAGAATGATAAATAAATGCGTAATCAGGAAATGTCTGGGAAGGAGCAACCTGCCGTTTCGTGTAGTAACTTACCGCTGTTTCGCCCATAAATTTGCTTAATTCCAGAGCAGGAACACGGCAAGTTGTCATATGTTTTTTTTTTGAGTATTTACCAGAGAAGGGCGGAATTCCGGATTCCGCATTCCTGATTCCGCCGTTTTTTTCATTCCGGATTCCGTGAAAAATTTTTTTTTCCGTTTTCCGGATTCCGGATTCCGAGTTCCCAAAATCCGATTCCGCCCAACTCTGGTATTTACATATAGGCGTATATGTTGTTCAGACATGCAATTTCATTCAATTCTCGCCAACACCGGGCGGTGAATTCCTTCCTTTTTTGCAAGTCTTTGGTCCATCCAATCCATGGACTTTCCTTTAAAGAAACAGGCAAGTATTCTGCATATTTCTGATTTTCATTTTACTTTTTATTCAATTTGCGAAAGATTAAAAAGAGAAGTCCAAAAGGTAATAATTTCGTCACAGCACTCTACCTTAGCTTTGATTCTCTGGGGATGTCGGGTTTATTTTCAGCAATTAATAGATCGCGATTTTAAATGATTTTAAATATTTCGTGTAAATAAATTTATATGAAGATAACCTGGTGTCTGTCAGGCCGAACTCCTTTTTAAAGAACGCGGAAGGGACTCGGATTCCCAGTCAATGCAAGGAGTCACGGACCGGCTCAAAACTTTCTTCAAAATGAAATTAAGTAATTGAAAACAGTCGCGAATTGAAGAGCTTTTGTAATGCTCCGAAAACAGCTTTTAAATGTAATATATAAGCAGCAGGGCCCGGCTTCTTGACGACTTCTCGTATGATGACAATTTGAAATTCGGCGTTCTTCGAAAAACCACCGATTTCTCGAAAATTCTCAAAATGTTGTCTTGGCTTGATATGATTGATTGCTTTGTCTGTTGCACCCTTTAAAAGAAATTGTGGAACGAAACAAAAATGAAAAACATTAAAAGAAAAACCAAAAACTCTTCTTGCTCCCGTTTTCCCGGCGGCACTGGGGACGCATAGGTTTCAGCGGCATAAAAGCACGAAAAGAGAAAACGAAGTGTTGGAAATTGGGAATGTTCATCTCATAAGCTTCTTTTGTGGCTTTGACAGAGTGATGAGGAGGCGATTAAAAAGTCAGCAATTTTCAAAGATGAGTTTTCAAATGACAAGCTTCGTTTTTTCCTGCATTACACATTCAAGACCAGAGATCTGACCACCCGGAAGATGTACGCAGTCGCAGTCACTTGTCGTGCTTCGAAATTCCGAATTCAAACTGATTATTTCGCTGAAAGATGCTCTTGTCCATTCTATTCAACCTCTCCTTGCTTTCAATCTTCGTTTTTTATAAAGATTGCTCAACGAATCAGCGAGCTTGTAATTTTGAAGAATCTTTCCCCTCTTTTTCAGAAAAGCAGCGACTCTGTTTGAGAATGGAAATTAAAATTCGGAAAAACATATTTTGTAGCTGTGCTTTTACAGCTTTCTGCAAATTTCTTCCTCTGGCACGCTTCTTCATTTTTACATTGATTCGCGGCTTCGAGATTTCGGTCTATCAACGGAATAAAAAAGGACTGCAATGCCTTTTTGCAACTTCTACTTGAACTTTGCAAGTTTCTGCTTACGATAATCTTCAGAATCTTGCAGCGAAATAAATTGTTTCTATATATATATATATATATGACCCTCGGTCCGCATTTTTCATTTATCTTCATTCACGTGGCTCGCGAAACAGGATCGCAATAGTGGGTACATCATCTCTATTTGTCTTTGCTAAAACTCTTGAATTAGTATACCAATCACATGTGTGCACCAACACATTTGCACCGCGGTGAATGATTGCGAAAGCTGTCAGAACACGGCTGAAACACTCCGTCATCCGGTTTCCCGCGAACACTGCATTGCTTCACTTTTTGACCCTTTCTTCAAGCATCGCTTCTCTCGAGTCAGCGTTCGGCGAAGCTCACTCCTTATTTTTACCCTTCGCCCTACAACTCGTCTTCGCAAATCGAATCTTTTTTTTTCAATCAAAAGTTCTTCGTGTAATTTTTATTGTTCTCTGATTCCAAGACATTTCCGACTGCTTATATTCTGAAAACCAATGACTCGAAAGGAGAAGAGGACATGTGGTCTCTGAACGAGAGACAATGGAAAACGCAAAATTAATTTTCAGATCAACGTCCACTCATGCATTGTTCACGCACGATTGTTTTCAAAAATTCTCAGCGAGTTTCAGTTTTTAAGAGTTTCTACTTTGAACTGAAACGTATTGCTTATTTTGTGGCAAACACCCGAATCATCTCGATTAAAGAATCGCTAGCAACAGATCAAAAAGACGCACACATCTAAGTATCATCGTCGGTTTAATTTTTTCTATAAGGGTTTCTGTTGGGAATGCTAATCGGATAGTACTTGTTCTGGATTATACGCCGGGCGCATAACATCACTGATAGCGATGTCTTGAATTTGTATTTCTCGAAACCAAAGAAGTATTTGCGGTGACGTTGTTACGGAGGGGAACGATTTGACTTGTTCTAGAATCGAGTGGGCTGCATCCTTGCATCATGAAGACGACTTCACTAAAAAATCGTTGATTTACTTTTCAGAATCCAAATAGAACATTTTCATCACTGTTTTTTTTACTTTTTTATTTATTTTGTTATACATCTATAATACTTCCTAGCTTTCACCATTCTTGTTTTCGGCACATCACTTCTAAATTCCAGCAATGATAGCTTTAAACTCAAAATGAGCTCATTTTCGAGCCCTAATAATAAAAACACCGAGATTCTATGCTTCATTGAAGAGCATTTCTTTTCATACCGAGCAATACAGAAGGAAATCGTTTGATTTCCTAGGTCATGGATCTTTCCTCTTTGAAATATATATCCAAAAACAATATTTAGAATATAGAGCTTCTCTCCAATTCCAGCCAACATATTTCGGTTCACAGAAGTTGAGAAACCCTGAAAAAAATCGTGGCTATTGTGAAAATGGAAAAATTCAGTTTCTGTAGCGAAAAGCTAGTTGTTCTGCTTCTTCAGAATTAGCTATTCACAGGTATTGAATAGAAGGTAACCTCTAATTGAATGGAAATTTCATGAGCTCAGTGTGGTTTCTATTATAATTATATATAATTGGCCTAAGTATAAGCGATTTGTTCAGCACTAATAGCTTCAGAAAGACAAGGTAAGCGTTTTCGCTGTCGGGTTTCGAATGCGTAATTCTCAATTCCAGCAAACAAGAATAGAATTTTCTACTATTAGTAGCTTTACTGTAAATGAATACGGGAAATTTATGAGCGATACCATTTTGAGTCAACGCTTCTAAAACTCCTCCACTACTTACTACTGATAATCGCATGGTTTTTTTTCGGAAATTAAAAAGTAAAGTGTTCTCGGAAATGCGTGTTTAGCTCGTTCCGACATTTTAATCGGATCTAGTATGAATTACGTCATCTATTTTCAGACGTAATCTTGAACGCCATATGTTTCATTGAGAACTGAACGATTTCTTTTTTGAATTTTGAAGCAATGTATATTTTGCAGTGATTTAAATACGATGTAGCTTTAACTCGAAATTTGAAGAATTTTTGCAACATACTTTCGAGTTTTCTTTCAAATACCTCTGCCTTCATTACGTCACGAGAGAATCAAACTCTGCACACACTTTAAACTTTCATAACAATCGCTTACATTACTGCTTTTTGTTCCGCCAATGAATCTTTTCAATCATAATGTCACTTCCATCGAGATTCGCAATCCCTCAGCATTCGTCTCCTCCATTTGTTCTGAAACAACGATCTGACAAGAAATGTGTAATGTCCGCATCTTCAAATCTTATTTTGAAGATTGCCACACTCTTTTAACTCTTGAAAAATAACTACACATTTAACGCCCTCCGAGTTTCGATGCACTCTACTGAGCTTCTGGGAAGATTCTGAAGACTTCTTCTACTTTCTGCTTTCGGAATTCGACGTTGAAGAGTTCATGAAGAATCCATCTGAATCCATTTTTCATGAAAAAGATTCCCATTCATTTGCAAGGGTAAAAAGAAAGGACCTTCCATCAATTTCAGCTTAGATTCACAAAATTGAAGAATCGAAGATATTACAAGCAGGAGGATGTCTAGTGTTACAGCAAATGTCAAAGCGTACTAAGAGTACTCCAAATTTAGTATTTGACTTTAACAACTTACTCAGCTAATGTTTTTAAAAGCTTCCTGACAGTTACTTTACTGAAAACACCATTATAAATAAAATGATAGTCTTGAAGTGCAATTATTTGCAAATTACGTTAAGGACACCGCAAAATAGAATTATGGCATCGTCCCTCCTGTATTGAACATTTTGTATAAATCAGGAACATTGATAGAGACAAACAATGCGAACATTTTAAGTTGTCTAACTGATAATAGGATTCCTTTAATATTCAAAAATATTGAGAAAAATAACAATACATAGGCCATTGAAATGCTCAAACTGCAAAAATGAAAACATGAAGTATGGAACTCAACATTTTCCTCCATTGTGTCATTCTATTTATTATTATTTTTCAAAAAAACATTGGGTTTTCTCAATTGTTCCAGTCTTTTCGATCGTCACCTCCACAATGTTCCCTCATATATATTTTTAGCTTATATTGATAAGATTTTTATGTTTTATTAAAAGTTTTTTTTTAAAATACACAAACGCAAAATTCGTTACAAAATGTCTTGATTCCTAGTTAATAAATAATTATTGAAGCTTTGAAATTTATCGGCAATAGGATTAGCATTATTACTATTACTATTGTACATTCTTTGCAATTTTAAAAACAGTAATAGTAATAATAATTGTATGATCGATAAATTTGACGGATATGAGTTACGAATATGACGTAGTTTGATGCACATCATGCGAATTAATATGGGTAGGCGAGGACGACCGTTTCACCCCCACATGAAAGACAAAGTTATTAGAATTTGCGAAGCTCAGTACTTAATTTTGTTCGATCTTCGTTCATTCATTTTCCTTTTTTTTCCATTTCAGTATTTTTTATAGGGTCGTCTAATAATTTTCTGACTTTTTTGAGCGTATGTAAAAATTATCAAGACCCAGAATTGTTATTGAAATTAGCGATCATTACGGAATACACTCGTGGAATGACAAGTTAACAGGCGGTGTGTTACTGCTCGATGCTATGAGCATTCTTATAAGATAAGAACCCTATCAGAGCTAGAAGAAATGTTAAATTACGATAGTAGGCTTGATAATACCATTCTTGTTATATTATTCTGGCGTTTACTTACAAAAACATCCAATTTTTGATTCTGCGACTGATAAGAGGCTAATGACTAACAAGGGGGTTGGAGCACAACAATAGTTGTCAAAATCCCATTCAAATTGCACTTTTTCGAGGATCAATATTTCTTTCGTTTCACGTTTTGGCATTTCTAATCAATAGTGTAAATAAATTTATAGAAATAGCACATCAAATCAGTCCCCAATTCTCTTTCTCTTTTGAACGGTTTTTTTTCCCTAAAATAACTTTTAAATAATTTACCAGGGGGGGGAGGTACACTTTAATTTATTCTTCTAAAATTTAAATTTCTGAAAAAGATAGTAAAATAAACATTTATGAAATTGAGGATATCTTAACTATTCGTTACTCTATGCGCATATTTTAGGTATAAGGAGAATAATTTTACTGCCCGAACACAATATAATATTTGTGGTTTACTCTAATCTTTTACACTAATAAACTGTTACCGCAACACCACTGAATACATCGACGAGGTTTGCGGTAGACACATAGAGAGTAAAAACGTATTTAATATTAAAAATTAGAATCGAGAAATTAAAAACACATTTCGAGAAAATCAACTTGGTTCAAAAAGAAAAAATAAAAATTTAACTAAAAATTTCGAAAAAAATTAGAACAATTTGGTGTTGATTTACGATAAAGGAAAAACGAAGGTATTATCTATCCGCGAGTAGTGTGTCGTGTCGATTTTGGAATTGATCGATTGAATAGAATTAAATCGACAATTTTTGAATCGATTCAACATGATTCGATTCGATTCGATTCAATTCGATTCAATTCGATTCAGTTTTAATTTAAAAATTGTAAGAAAGTGCACACACTGCGTTTGTGATTTCTTTTCGAAAATTGAAGCGAATATTGGAATTTTTCTATATTTTGCTTCGAAAATCATGTTTTTTTAATTAACACCAATATTCGCTTCAATATTCGAAAAGAAATCACAAACCCAGTGTGTGCGCTTTCTTACAATTTTTAAATTGGCGCGTTAAAACGCGCTATCCCCTAACGAGACCCAAACAGCGCCTTTAAACGAAAAATCACGTACTCGCGGATAGATAATACATCACCGGAATGTCGTTTCCACAAATACGCACGAAGTTCCAATTCTATTTAGGTAAAAAGCGACAGGGGGAAGGGAAGCATTTTTGGATAATACCGACATAATTTGTAGAAAATAAAATTCTGAATTCAATGATTAATCTCTTTGGAAATGTGAGACGAGGCATAACACTTATTTCCTTATACTTACACTTGGAATTCGCTTCAACGAAAATTGCTAATCCTTATGAATCGGTTCGGAACTCGGTTTTTTCATAACCTAATTCCGGAACTCGAAGCAATAAACTTTTAATTATTAATTTTCAAACTTTTTGAACTGACTTCCATACCCTTTTTTATTTCTATGATCCATTGTATATTCAGCCGTCTTCTTCCTTAATTGATGTCGTCCATTCTTTGGCCTTCCTCCCTCGCTCTCATTTTTCATTGGCTTCATATGTCTACACTATATTTTCAACTTATAAACGTTTCCTTTCTAATGCCGCGTTATTCTTCAAAATTCAATAAACTGCCAGACAGCTGATGAGATCAAGGTTAGAGTATTCCAATTTTGTAGTTTCAGCCAAAATAAACGAAAGTGTTGGTCAATTATTTGTTTCAATCAACGTCTTGAAACAGTTGTTGTAGTTTCATTTTCGATTTCAATCTGGAATATTTTTCAATTAGTTTTCCACTTTTGTTCTTCTATTTCCTGATAGTCAGCCGGTTGTTCCAGATAGAGTTTTCCGTTTACACTGAACATGCTCAGAAGCGGAACACTGAATGTTGGAGAATACGTTTAACTGCAGGATTTTTGATTCTTTAAATTTTTTTTTTCCATTTTTCGCAAAGTGCTGCAACTAATTGGAGTTTTTCTTGCCACAAATGTCTCAAAAAGAGGGAAATGTTTATTCTAGATGTTCTGTTATATTATAATAAAATGTCTTCTCTGTCGGAACTCGGGCAACTTCTGCACTGACCAAAATCAGAAGGGTGGTACTTCAGAATTATTGCCTGCCAACTCTTGAGTAAATAGCGGTGAACGCCTGATAAAGTTGCTTTTCTTTTCAATTTTTAATAGCTCAGAATAAAAAAGAGACACTCAGAAACTTTGGTGTCGATAAGGAAAATTTTGTTTATTATGAAAGATCGAGCAAAAAAGGCATTTCTAGCATTCTTGAGTAGTGGTTTCCTATTAAGGATGTTTACAGATAAACTCAGCTTAGAAATAACTTTTCGATTTCTGGCCGTTTTCGATTTCATAAATTTGGCCACTTTTCCACGTCACGTTCCGTTTTCTGTAGTCCTTTATCTGAGCCGTATGTGCTGCCTTCTCGCTCCTATCTCCCATCCGTAATTTCGAAGTAATTGACGCAATTTGTGCGCACAAATCTGACGAGTCTTTACCCAGTTTTCCACTTTCCCAGCTTTTGGAAAGTGGAAAGAAGTTCATTGTCCGGATTCTGAAATATTCTGATTTGGTATGTTTTCAACCGCAAATTTCTAGAATTACACGGCGCAATTTTAGCGTTCCAGCGTTCTTCTGGTCGCCATGCTTTTTTAATCTTCGTATGTTTTAGGATTCTCATTTATCTCTCTCGATAAGCCGCTCGAAAACAGAAATCAAGTGCAAAATTAGAAATCATTTTTGCTCGCGATGGGTGATTCGAGTTTTCAATTTTCAATTTAGCTTACCATCAAATTTGGAATATTTTCCACACTTTCTCTACTCTCGTAGAATAAGCCGGAACCTAGCTAAAAAAAGAAGGCAATTTGAATATTTATTTTCTAAAATACGCTCATAGCATGTACAACAAGGAACACAACTAATTAGGATTTCGGAGAGAAAAACACAAAAAATATATATAAGAAGAAGAAGTGTAAAAAAAAGAAAAAAAAGAATACTAACCGTAATTTAAAGGCGCATGCCAATTCGGCTGGATTACGACCTAAATTCCTAGAATCTGCACTTGTCTTGAACAAGATTTTCAGCGCATTATTTATTTTCTAAATCCTCTTGAAAAAAAATATTAAAAGAAAAACAATTTTTAAAAATATATAAAGACTTCGTTTTGAGCATATCGTCGTGTTACAATCACTTTAATGATATAAAAGAAAATTTTAATTCGAAATATTTAGAATTTAAAGGCTGTAAGAGTCTGCTGCACTTCTATTAAAGACTTCCTGCTTCTTTAGTAGCGTGTATTGTTAAACTGTGGTCTTGCCTAACAAGAGATCTGGAAATTTTGTTATCTAAAACACGTGTTCAAGATTGGCTCGCACTGGGCTGACCTATAGTCAAAAGGAATACGGTAGTTTAAAGATTGAAGACTGGCTGGAGACTTCCTTCAGTGTTTACGTGAAAAGAGTGCTTTTATTCGATTTCTGGAAAAATGTGAATGCTCTCCCCCGGAGTTTATGCACTAATGAACTAGTCATAATATCACGGATTTCATTTCGGGTTGGAGAGCTTCCCTTGCTTTAAATCTTGAACTACTTACATTAAAGCCTCACTTAAATGAAAAATTTCAATGAAGAATGGTGGTTAAAACGAAAAAAACTGAAAATTGTAGTTAAAGACGCCATAAATCTGTTATAAACATTTAAAAAATAGGAAAATAATTGAAAATATTCTTAAAAACGCAGAATGTGGCTTGCCCAACCTTGAAATCGTGAAGAAAGTGGACAAAAACTGCTGAAACAAAAAGGGAGAGAACCAAAATACAAAGCATTTAGGTAGTTGTTGTCAATGTTTACCCAAGATTTCAAGACGGTTGAGCCACTTTCAGCATTTTTACTGCGTTGTTTCCCGTTTTGCCGCGCTCGAGAATACCTCTTACCACTCCCCACCCCCCCCCCCCGCCCCTATAGAACTTTGCAAAATGAAAGGCCGGCAAAAAGAAGAGCATATTTTTGAAAAAAATATTATTTAATTCTAAAATTCAGAAGCAAAGTTTCCGATTCTCACGCTCTGTGAATCACCCACGAAGTCTGCTCCCACACGGAAAAGAAACGGCGAAATCTTTTGAGAAATCACTGAAGACGTGACTTCTTCTTTTGCTCTTCTGAATAGGTGCGAATACGATCAAATTGTCTCCCTCACTCTCTCGCTCTTTGCCATTCGAGCTGCGTTCTTCTTTCCAACAATTGTTTTGAGTGCCGTCGCAAAGTTTTCGCCGAGTTTTGCAGCCGTTGTCGAGCGCTTAAAGTGTATTTCCTCATTGTTTGTCTTCGCTTTTTAATTTCAAATCGAACGGAAATGCCAGCGATCTGATCGCCATTGGATTGTTGAGAATTCGAAGCGGCGGCTTCCATAAAATGTTGCAATTTCCAAGGCGCGCTTCAACTTGCAATAAGCGTTCCATTGCTTTGCCAAAATCGAATGATCGTAGAAAACAAAGTGTTTATGTTGTCACTTTGACATATTAAACGGCTTCGTCGTCTTCTATTTTTCTCATTGAATCTTGAATCTGATTTACGATGCCGTTCTCTTTTATTACATTTATTTTTAGTTCTACTATTTAGAATTGAACATTTGGGAAAAATTAACATTGGAAAAGTCAATTAAATTGAAAAAGAAATTCCGGAAAAGTTGGAAAATGAGAAACTTTAATTTTTAATTTAAATTAATCTTTTAGAAAATGCCAAAATTAAACGAAAAAACTAAAAACTGAAACATGAACTTTTAGGAAAATTGTTAGAAAAAAATCAGCTGATTGTGGCACAATCAAATCACTATAGATCACAAGATAGTTAATTCGTTATTCTAGCTTCAGAATGCAGTCTTCTGGAAGACCGTTCTTCTATTAAAGTTTTCAAGGTATGGACTGTGAAGAGCACAGGGAAACAGCGGAATTTCAGAACAGATGGTTCTGCTGAACCGTTCAGGGACATTCAAAAGCAGGAAGATTCCTTTTTCAGCAGTAAGGACTTCGCTTTCGTCTTGAATTCGTCTGACTTACGTAAGTCTTGCGTTTACTGCGTAAGACAAATGCAAGACCAACTGAAAGACGAACGAAAATGACTCGAAAGACGGCATTTTGTCTTTGTCTTTCTTGGAAGCTTTACTCAGCAAAACTCCCCAAGTCTATCAGAAATTTCTACGAAGTTCACCACAAGTTCAGGACAAGTTTCACCCGACTTGTGCCAGACTTATGGACTCTCGCGGAGCTCTTAACTTTCTGTTACAGTAAACATCCCCCATTTTTAAAAGTTCTATTTCCTCCAGACCAAAGTATTCCTTTTTTCTCTCTTTTTTTGTCTCCTTTCCTTCCGCCCATGAATACTTTAATGCTGACTGTGAAATGAGTCCTCTCCGCCTCCCCTCCCCCCCCCCTCCCAATACTCCACCTCCTCCCCCCCCCCGCGCCTTTTTCCGATCTGATTCCATATTTTCATTGAACCTTTCGCATTTCCTATACCTCAGTGTCATCCTGCGTTCATTTCAGAAGATTCCTCCTTCGCCACAACGATGATCCTGCTCTCACTGACGCTGGGCGTCGTGAACTGCTGCGTTGTGATCGGTAATTTGTTTGTATTCTATGTGCTGCTCACCAAAAAATCCCTCCAAACCTCGACGAATCAGCTTGTGTTATCATTGACAATCAGCGACTTGCTTCTCGGAATTCTTATTCTTCCATTCGCGATTATTCAGGTTTGTGGATTGCAGTTTCGAAAAGCCGACTAGACGCGCTCGTTCCGAGAAAACAAAACAGATGTGAGAGAGCATAAAATCAAAGCGTTTTCATTTTTCAGGAGCATTCTAATGAGTGGATTTTCGGCCACGTCGGGTGTCGCCTGTGGCTCTCCCTTGATGTATTCCTTTCAACTGCTTCAATTTACAATCTACTTGCAATTTCTTTCGATCGATATATGGCTGTTCGGCAGCCAATCAAGTACCCAATCTTTTCATCCACAAAGTAAGCCAGAAGTGTTTTGTTTTTCATGTTGCATAACGCTGTTTCATTTTCCCAGGGTTGTCCGTCTGATGAAGTTTCTTGTGTGGTTCTGCTCTCTTCTTTTGGCAGCTGTACTTTTCATTCTCGAGACAATAAGTGGTCGAGACTTGGCACCATCACGAGATTGTCAGCCGACGTCGCTTCCATCAATGTACATTCTTTTTTCCGCGATGGCTTCATTCATTGTTCCAGCATTTGTGATGGTTATTCTTAACGTAAGAATATTTCAAACAGTCTTGTATACTTCAAGGGCGATGACGGTGAACTCGAAGAACGGTTCCCTCAGAGTGCACCGACGCAAGGAGCCGATTGTGCCAGTTAAGGTGAGAGGAGCCCACTGACCAAAATACAATTGCTCATTTTGCAGAGGCCGGAGAGATACGAAACGCAAATAAGTCAAGAGGAAGAAGGCGTGGGATCAACTTCAAAAGAAGATAAAGTCATTGAGCCAATTCCGGTGTTGGCAGTCATTGAAAAGCACAAAACCTCAGTGGACGCACCGGCAATTCGCTCTTTCCTCACGCACACTGTGGTGTTTGGAGTGTTAGAAGCCAAAAAAACCAACATCATCAACCACATCACACAGTGAGTTTGACAAGATATTTTAAACCAAATTATTATTATCCGATGTACACCATATAAAAAAAAACCGATTTTTTAACGTTCAACTGACGTAATAAAATGCAGATGGTGGCGAAGAAGCACGTTTCGGTCGTCGAATCGGAGCTCCAGGTAACAAATAGTGAACTTTGTGAAGCTTCAGTGAAGCGCCGTTGTTCTCAAAACGTGCCCATTTCATTTCACGTTGATCACGTACATATGTCGTTTCCTGTGTTCATTCATTCACCGTAAAACGTCTCATCGAAAGGCTCCACTTCATGAGCTGGCCACTATCTTCTGTTAGAGATTAGTATAATTCGGAAATGTCCATCTTTGAGTCTTTACAACAACAATTTCGAATTTCCCTGTTTTTTCCATGTAATTCCGGGGAATGCAAGACAACAGAGTATTGTGAGGCCTCTTTTGACTGGAGAATGCTTATTATGGATGCCCTTCAATTAGATTTCCGTAGTGCAGAGTTTCAGTGAATAGCTCTGAGAGTTCGTCAAACTATCGCTGCTTTATAAGCTCTTTTCGAAGTACTCACTGACAATTCACCGTCATTTCATTGCAAAATCCTGGCTTATTCCAGGTGACTAAATGTTTCAGAATTTCCTCACTCAGCGAAATTCGTTGAACACCGCTTGAATTTCTTGCAAGCCTGCATTCGCATCAAGACTATAAACAGAGTCTTTTTTTTCAGAAAGAAATGCATTCGAAGATCGCTGAGAACGGAGATGAGAGTCGCTCGAACCACGGGAATCGTCGTCGCTGCATTCATCGTTTGCTGGATTCCATTCACGACAATCTACCTTCTGCAGGCCTATCAAGTGTGCACTGTGATAGCCGGATGCATTCCAACCTACATTTTCACTATTTCGTTTTGGCTCGGCTACTCGAATTCGGCGATCAACCCAATTCTGTACGCGGCGTTCTCACGAGACTTCAGAGTCGCTCTCAAGAGATTATTCATTCAGACGCCGAAGTTTTAAATTATACTTGCTCACGAATCCACCTATTTTATTCACTTTACATTTGCTCAGGAATGGAGCAGCTCCCATCTTTTACAGCACTTACCCCCCCCCCCCCCAACACCAATCAATTCTAGGTTCTTACTCGGGTTTATCAACGAGTTTTTGCTCTTTCAAATCTCAGAAAAATGCACTTTATATAGAAAGAATTGGAAATAAACGTTGAAAATATAAAAATGGAGAGAATTCGATAAAGTAGATCATCGACTAATTCAATTTTTAAACCCGTATTGATACTCGAGAAATTGCTTTTCCTCTTCGTTATCTTGCTGATGTCCAATTTCGATTTCCTGCGAAAAAAAACGAGGTTTTTACTATAAACATTTGTGAATGAAAGTGCAAAAATGGCTCGTTACAGTCGGCCAACTCGCATTGAAAAGTGTAAAGAAAGTGCAGTTGTGAGAAGTGAAATACTACTCTTCACTGAACAAAAATCATACCTTTCTCCTGTTTGCAAATTTCTCTTGTCGATTTTTATTTCCGCAACAAAATGTGAGACAAATCGTGAGCAAGCCGATGCCAAGCACTCCGATCACTGCTATGAACCACGCGGCGCTTCTCAATGAGTCCTCTTTCAGCCGATTTGCGTAATCTCGGTTTAACGTTTTCACAGGAAGGAAAGCTGACTCGCTCTGGCGTGGACCGTCTTTTGCAATTCCTTGCAAAAAGTATTTTTGGTCTTCTTTCAGATCTGAGAATCTTCACTTTAAAATACGCAATTTTTAACCAAGTTAAACCAACGTTTTATTAGAATTTCGGTGCTCGGGAGGTAGATATTTTCAGATTGATGCCACGTATTCGAACTTTCAGCAGTGTAATTCACGAAGAAAGCCGCTCCGGGCATTCTCCAAAGGCTGTGATTATGAGGCAGCCATTCGATTACGAACGAGTCCAATGAAATGTTTTTGACTCGGAAAAGAGGCGCATCAGGAACTGAAACATATTAAGTTTAAGTAAATCCAATCGAAATGGACATTGAAGTTCACTTAAGCTCAACTTTGTGATGCTCTCTGATGAGCAAGGAAATCACGTCGGTTGGACTGCTCGAATTCAGCTAACTTTTGCTCTCTAGGGGTGTCTAGGATGGACTAACGAACCCATACGTGCCACCCGGGCTAATGAGGGCTTATATTTAAGTAACTTCAAAATTAGAAATATTGTCGCGAAAATAGAGCTAATTTTTTTAGATCTCGATGAACTCTGTGAATGCGTATAAATAGAAAATCATTCAGATAATTCAGTTTTGAAAATTTTAATTAAAATTTGAAAATGAAAATTTAATTTTTGAAATTAATTGTTTTGAAATCAAACTTTTAATTAAAATTTTAAAAATTAAAATTAAATTATTATACATCCGTGAGTACGTGCTTTTTCGTTTAAAGGCGCTGTTTGGGTCTCGTTAGGGGATAGCCCGTTTTAACGCGCTAATTTAAAAATTGTAAGAAAGCGCATTGTGATTTCTTTTCGAAAATTGAAGCGAATATTGGAATTTTTTCTATATTTTGCTTCGAAAAGCATGTTTTTTTAATTAATTTTTATTGTCAAATTTCTTAAACTGTTTATTAAACAGTATAAAGTGTGTGCGCTTTCTTACAATTTTTAAATTAGCACGTTAAAACGCGCTGTCCCCTAACGCTATATTTCAATATTTATATTATAAAACAATTAGCCGTGAGGTCTACGATTTTTTCGAGCAATCATTTCCAATTTGAAGAAACCAATGCCGCGGTTGGTCCGATACGGTCTGATCTAAGAGTGAATGAACCATTCATCTAATCAAACAATGATTTTCCGCAATTCTCAATTGCAAAAAAGTGCAAAAAAATTATTTAAAAAGAAATTCGTTTTCTCGAATATTTTTGCACTCATGAATAACGAAAAATGGTCGCTTTAGTCGCATGAATCAGTCGATAAGTAAAGAAACATCAGAAGTGGTCTGACCATGTTTCCTTCGAATAATGGAAACGAAGATCTTCAGACTTTTATAATCGGATTATCTTCATAAATGAATTACTGGTAGCACTTAAAACGTTCTAGAAGATGATCGCATCGTTCACACTTCAGAAAATGTCTGTTATTCGGATTTCTAAGGGGTTTGAAGGTAATGAACAATATGTACAGTGTGGTGCGTAGTTCCATAGTTTTACGGGATTTCAGAGATCGCAGTTTCAGAATTTTTTTTACATTGGAAAAGCTCCGAAAGTGGTGCACATCTTTGGAACAAGTTATAGTCAAATCGTATGGGAAACTTGTGCTAGATGTGCGCAGTTTTGCTGACACGTCTCAAAAGCCAATTGAGCAACGACTGTTATTTGTTGATAGAGCATTCCCACTTCTCATTATGCTCACTCACTTCTTGGTGGCCACGTCCTAACAGGCCTCAACGTCGTCGGACCTTCCCCGGCTCTTGTCTCCGCCCACACAGAGACTTTGTACCCAGTGTCCGGCTCACTTTTTTCGTGCAGATAGTGTTTTTGACGATGGATGACGTACGTTTCTTCAGTTTCATCTGAAAAGCGAATGACAATGTTTCGGCCAATATTCAATGACTGCCTAATCTTTGGCGGCGCAATCTTAGTTGGGGGGGTCCACTCGTTTTTGGAGCTTTTTTCTTGATTTTTTTTTCTGAAAATGTTATTAGACATATTCGAATAACACTAGCAATTTTTAGAACAATTTTATCGGCAGACAACAAAAATACGTACAAAAAAGAATATGACTATGTGACTGGATATTTCGGCAACACTTTGGCTTGTGCTTAGGCTTAGGCTTAGGCTTAGGCTTAGTCTTACGCTTAGGCTTATTTCAAGTCGAGAAGTGCATCAGCTGCGGTCCTATTCATATCTATGATTAACTAAGTTATTATTAACTAATAAGCAAAAAAAATCCAAAAAAAAATTGCAAGCATTGCTCATCGTTGAATCGCGCCACACGTGAAAAAAAGTGGAGTCGTAGTTTTCGTGTCAAGAGTAAAATTGCAAAAACCTCTAAAAATGACTAAAAACGAGTGGACCCCCCCAACTAAGATTGCGCCTCTTTGGCTACTTGATCAATGGCTATCTTTTGAATTTTTTGAAAATTTTGAAAATTAAATTGAATTTTGCTCATTTTCTGAATAGTTTTCGACTTTTAGATAATTTTTGCGTGGAAATCGTATTTACTAAATCAATGGCTACAAACTAGGTAGCCATTGATAATCGAAGGCAAAAGTAGCCAAAGAATATCAGGTAGCCATTGATCAAGTAGCCAAAGATTAGGTAGCCATTGAATATTGGCCCAATGTTTCGAATTGGACATAAGAGCTTTCAAGATATTTCGAATACAACCACAGAAACAACAAACTTCTTTCATTTTGGAACGAAATGAAGTATCCCCTGATTCTTCCGTTCGGCTGCAAAGGAGCATCCCATTGAAGGAGTATCGCTGTGGAGCCAACTGAATAAACGCGCAAATTGTGCACTCTTCCTGGCGCTGAAAACGAGAGAGCTCTGCGGAGAATTCATGGACATGCAACGTACGTCCTTCAGGCATCCCGAAAGCGACAGCATCACTCGGAGCACTACGCAATCGCTTATTTCTGGTTCGGATGTGAGCACTGTAGTTGGCCACTGCATGGAACGTATTTATCACCTGAACATTTTTAACGTTGCTCATCAGATCCACTGAGTCATGGGCATTACCTTGTACGTCATGTTGGCAGGGATACTGACCGTATACTTTCTAGCACTGTTTTCCGCATTCCAGTACTCTATTTCATACCCAACAAAATGACCATTCACAGTGATAGGGTTCACTGGAATCCATGTGAAATTGACAGTTGTGAAGTTGATCAGCTTTTCTATTCGAAACTCGCGCGGAGCTTCATCAGGTACTAAAAAAAAACAGTGAACCTCTGCACAGTTCTAAAAGAAAACTAACTATCTTCTCCAGAATATCCATGATGAATTTCCGGTTCTACTATGCTCGGCCCGACTGAGTTAACAGCTTGAACTTGGATCAAATACTTCCGGAAAGTTGGCTGATCTCTTATTATCGTGTAATTCTAAAATGCGTCAATAATGGAATACTCCTGAACAAAATGCTAACCGCTAACGAGTCTTCCACTAGAAATTCGGTCCATCCATGCACCGGCTCGTCCAATTTGTATCTAACCAGGTATTGCATGTTTGGCGCATTCCAATAGTATCTGTCCAATGGCTTCCATGCAATAACAAGGTTATCAGGCTCTGTTCCCTCTCCTTTCACCCCCGTCGGGTTTGTGTACGGGAAGGATGGACGAGTCTGACAGGTGAGCCATTCCTCCTTTTCTTGCCCATCTATTTTCATGTCTGATCTTCCGTGCGAGTTCACCGCCACCACTCGGAATGTGTAATTGACCCATGGAGTCAGAGTGATGTCAACTTCAAAATTTCCCTTGTTCACATTCACTTCTTCGTTTATCACTTCCCATGCATTCTGAAGAATATTCAAATTGACACCAAAAATAAGAAGAGAATGCTATCCCAGCCCGGCGCGCGCGGATGACAGTGGCCGTCTGTAGAAATCAGAGTCAACCACATCGCCACATAATCAGCTGAAAATGAGTTCTACCGTAACTTGTGTGCCTTTGAATCTGTTTTGAAATTTATTTTAGTATTTCCGATTTAAGCCGTTTTTCATGCTTTCCTGCTTTTCCACAGCTTTATTCATTAGACTCTCGAAAAAATGGTTAAAATTTGAATTGAATGAACACATTTTCAAGCTAGTTCAAAGCAGAGAAGGGCGGAATTCCGGATTCCGCCGTTTTTTTCATTCCGTTTTCCGGATTCCAGATTCCGTGATAAAATTTTTTTCCGTTTTCCGTTTTCCGGATTCCGTGAATACATTTTTTCCGTTTTCCGTTTTCCGGATTCCGAGTTCCCAAAATCCAATTCCGCCCAACTATGAGTTTTAATATTTTATTCTCAATTGTTATGAAAAGTATACTTTTTTGAACTCCCGCAAAAATTTTTGCGAACAGAGCGCATTTACATCATTTGATTCCCTCGTTAATGGTTAAAATTCCATTTTCCGCATTCCGGATTCCGGATTCCGCCGTTTTTTACATTCCGTATTCCGGATTCCAGGTGCCGTGAAAAAAATTTTTTTTTCCGTTTTCCGGATTCCAGATTCCGTGAAAAAAATTTTTTCCGTTTTCCGGATTCCAGATTCCGTGAAAAAATTTTTTTCCGTTTTCCGGATTCCAGATTCCGTGAAAAAATTTTTTTCCGTTTTCCGGATTCCAGATTCCGTGAAAAAAATTTTTTTCCGTATTCCGGATTCCAGATTCCGTGAAAAAAATTTTTCCGTTTTCCGGATTCCAGATTCCGTGAAAAAATATTTTTTCCGTTTTCCGGATTCCGGATTCCGAGTTCCCAAAATCCAATTCCGCTCTACTCTGGTTCAAAGGCACACTAGATACCGTATCCCTCATTTCTCAATCATGTTCGTGACGATTTCACAAATGGCTGACTTTATGTTTTCTAGGCCGCAACGTATCCACCGCTCGGACGGAGATAACAGTAGCAGTAGAAGACGTGCCTTCTTGAAATCAGTGAACATTTCGACAACATATTTCTTTATAGAGTCTCCATGATCTGCAGCTGCCACCCATTTGATTGTAGCTTTCCGTTCGGAGCAGTGGACGGCATCTATCGCGGGATGAGCTGGAACATCTGGAAAAGAAATCAATATTTCTATCCGGATTCGATTTGATATAGAGCACCTTTCACAATCAGTTGCATTGACGCCAACTTGACATCTACGTCCGTGATTGCAGCGCAGTCGATGATTCCGGAATGTCGGCCTCTTACAGATCGAAAGCGGAGGCGATCAGGGAGTATTCTGAAGCACAAGCATTGCAGTGTAAAACATAATTATCTTCATACTCGTAATATTGAGATTTGGCGAGTAGTTTTCCATTAATTGTCCATTGATATTTGATGGGAAGCCGTGGATCTGCGACTGCCTCACAGAACACTTCAGCAGTTTCCCCCGCTTCAAGGATCAGCCGTTTTGGAGTTGGTATTCGAACGAAATATGTCGGTTCTGGAAGTTATAAATCGGGTACAAAGTTGCATCCATCTGCGGGGTATCATAATGAGTCACTAGCAAAATATGCTCAAATTGATATGCAAGATAAGCAACATCGGCACGGTTAATAACAATAACAGAGGGGGAGATGGGGGGGGGGAGAGGAGGAAGTGAACGATTTGAAACTCAAAAAATCACTTAAAACAACTCACTGAACACTTGCAGGCGATTAGTGGCTCGATTGATTCCATATTTGTTACTGACATTACAGTAGTAGAGCCCTTCGTCTGCGCTGTTCACATCAAAGATCGTAAAGGTGTGATTGGGAAACAGCTGAAAACAGATAAGAGTTGTTTTTCAGAAGTAAGTGCATTGAAGAGGGCGGCGGAGGCAAACAGCTTTAAATATTTTGATCGATGCCATGTAAGAGTCATAGTCATCATAACAATTGGCACATAAACACATTTGTTTAAAAGGCCAATTTTTGATAGAGAGCGTAGCCCCCTTATTTCAGAATGAACACTTGCTACGTTATGCGCAAAACAGGTGAGTGGTTTAAGCAATTGTGAGCTCAAATCCACTGTCGCTTCAATGATATTTTTCAGATCCCCTCATTCTTCTTTTCGCTTTTTTCGTCCTAGTGGCCCAGGTGCTCTCAGTTCCCGTGGATTACCCTGATCCAGATACAACTGACGAAGAGCCGGTGACTGACCCATATGAGCCATTGAGCCAAATCGTTTTTGTGAATGACCTGCCGCCTGGAGAAACCGTTCACTTCGAATTTATTGACGGAGCATCAGTAAGAATGATAAAAAGGGGGTATGTGAAATCGGAACAAAATGAGAATAGAACTCGTAGGAAATCGGAACATGATGAAAATAAAACTTTTAAAAAAGAAAACTGTATTGAATTGGAACTGATAGGGAATTAGAACTGTTTTAAAGTAAAACTTTTCTCAGCGTTAAATCAAATAAAAATGCTCGTGTAAAACAAACGCGCTCCATTGAACAAAGTTCAAATTCCATACAGTTCAGCTTCCATGCGGTTTTACTTTAAAACAGTTCTAATTCCCTATCAGTTCCAATTCAATACAGTTTTCTTTTTTAACAGTTTTATTTTCAAAATGTTCCGATTTCCTACGAGTTCTATTCTCATTTTGTTCCGATTTCACATACCCCCGATAAAAAGGGTAAATCTGATCGGAGTGAAGCCCTCTAAAATAGCAGGTTAAACGCTTTTTGGTTTAGATCTACGTGTCATCGTCCAATGACAAAAATGCGGATTCATATGAAGAGAATATTCATATTCTAAGAGCAGGTCGGGATGAAAAGCATCTGAAAATGAGCGATGTTGGGAAGGAGGTGAACAGTGAAACTGGCGAGAAGCTGCCTATTTATAATGAGACACACTTCAAATTCGATATTCGAAACAACAATTCAGAGAAGTCCACTTTCAAGAACCCTGGAATCATCTATTTCGTGTTCGACAGCGATGATGAAAAAAGTATGTTACAGCAGACCAGAATCACATGAGGCATCTCAATTTTCAGCGAGCCACGTGTACGAAACTTCGCTTTCCGATCATCGTAACATTTTTCTTCAATCTGATGATATTAACAGTCATTACGTTACTTTGCTCAACCCGAGTGGAGCAGTCAAAATATCAGATATTCATCATATTGATGGAGTAATCCATTCGCTCACGTTTCATTAGTATGTCTCTTCTGATTTCAGCTGACTACATTAACCGTTTCTGCGGGAGGAATAGAGGAAGCAACGAATACACTCTTCACAATTCACGATATCGGGAAAGTAATAATGCGCCGTCAGAAAATATGAATGAACCTTGTTTCAGGAAAGCTGCTTCTCACACTGGAGCCGCATTATACTTTGTGGAGCCCGTGCTCACATTCCACAAGCAGTTGTCCTTCTTTCCCGGTTCCTCATTCGAAATTACAGCAAGAGCTGTTGAAAGTAAGCAGCATGAATCACGCGATTCGCAATATTACTCAAGTCGTTCCAGTTCCACAGGAAGTGACGATTCCCATGACATGGTCCGATTGGTCTCTGGGCATGTCATCGAATTACATGCTGCGAAAAGAGTCGGATTCGTTCAAATACACTTTCAATGCGACAGCGCCCAACTCCAAATTTGCAGTTCAGGTTAGCGAGAGCTTTAATTTAAAGCTGAAAATGATTCTTATAGTTTTTCGGAGAAATTGCTGGAGAGAGTGAGCTGAAACTCTCTTACGATGGGATCGAAGAAGCCGGAAGTGAGACTTTTCGGAGGAAAAATCTAGACGATTTGTATAAGTCAATTAGAGGCCAAACACTGACAGTAGAGTATAAGAAAGGGGCCGCAGATGAAACTAAAGGAGTTCTGGTCAGAGTTGAGTGCTCTCGTAAGTGGACTATCACTCAAAAAGCACTCCTCAATCAAACTATGTTAATTTCAGAGTCGTCTTCAACAATCCTTGCGCACATTGTGTTTGTAGCTGTCTTCCTTCGATATTTAATTTAAATTTAAAGTCTTTCTTCTAAATGCTTCAAATTTCTATTCGCTAAACTGATATGTCATCTAATAAATGAACGACTCACTTTATTTTTCCCATCCAGCACTTTCAGAGGTCTATCATCTGCATCGACCCATCGAACCACAGCTTCAGGAGCCGCATCCACGTCGCAATCAAGAACAATGGTAGAATGAAGGACGGCTTTCCAATGTCGAGCAGACGGCATTCGGAAGAATGGAGAATGGGCTGAAACCGAAATTTCTTAGTACTCGATCAGTCGAACGCGAACCTTTGACATGAACGAAAGCATTCGCAAAAACGTATCCCAATGGATTGCTCGCGTTACACTGATAAACTCCCGTGTCTAAATCATGGTTCAGGTCTCGAATCCTCAGAATTCTTCCGTGATCCAGAAGAACTCTTCTGGAGTCCTCGGCCAGCTCGTGTAGAAACCTTCCATTCATGCTCCATGTTATAATTGGTGAAGGTTGTCCTCCAGCAAGGCACTCCAGTTCTCCAGTACTCTCTTCCGACAGAGATATGTCATGCGGTGGGTCAAACTCCCAGAATGGTGCAGCTAGAAAAGATTTAAAGTTCTAAAACTAAACTTTTTCAGCGTAGCTCTCACCCATGACTCTGACATTTACGGTGTGCATCAAGTGCCTTCCTCTGCACTCATAGACACCCGCATCATCAGGATGTACATTTTCGACAATCAATGAACGTCCGAAGTCACTTTCAGAAGAAGCTAAATCCTTAATTCTTGATTTCGGAAGTTCTCCATCGATTTTCGACCAGAATATTGTGGGAAGAGGCCTTCCACCAAATATGCATTGCAGCTTTAACCGACCGCCTGCTCTAACTGTAACTTCGCTCGGGCTCACGAACAGTTTCTTCACTGGATGCGATTTATCTGCAATTGAGCAAAGCAATGAAGCTGCTCTCCTTGTTGGAAAGTCTCACCCTGACTTGGTTTCACATCCAACTGTATTCTGTCTCCAGACCTGTACTCTCCTCTGAGCACCGGCGATGTGGCTGCACACTCGTATACAATCGTTGGCTTTCCGTCCGATAGCTCGACGGATGAGAAGTGCAGTCTGCCATCAACATCTGAAGCTATGTGACGACTTCTGATTGTTTCGATGACAGATGAGTCCTCCAAAGATCTAAAAATCCATTACAGACTACAGGGTGGCATCCAAATACCGTTACACGCTTTAAACGTTATAAATGTCTTCAAACAAGTTCAATTTCCACCAGAATTGAACAAAAGTTTATTGAAATGATACAAAAACAAGTGCATGCTCATGCTCATGCGCCAGAATCCACGCAAAGTTGTGTAACACTACATGGATGCCACCCTGTAGAAGTTTAACTCTAGTAGACTCGCCTGTAAAGCCATATAATTTTTGGTGGTGGTGTTCCGCGCGGCGGTGTGCAATTTAAAGTTAGCGATTCGCCTTCTTTCACCTTCACAACTTGAATGCTCTTTTTTGGGAAATGGTCGAGTGCTGGAAGAAGTTTTATTATAGAGCCAGTCCGCTGTTTCCTCTATGAGCTTCATTAAGCTTCACACCAAATCGTCCGCTAATAATCGTATAAAGGTTCATGACCCAAATGGATAAAGAGCACTTGAATGCTCATTGAAGCGATCAGAAGGAAATATTGCTCTCTTTCTCTCTCTCTCTCTCTCTCAACTTACATCCAAGTCTCAAATGCATTTTGTTGGATAACGCAGTTCCAAAAATATTAGAAGCAAAGCACTGATAATACCTGAAAATGGATAGAAGATGATCATGTGACTGCTCTGAAAGCATACCCTTCATGACTAGCACGTGGCTTCACGAAAACAATTGATCCAGATTCCCCTTTCTTCTCCCATAGAACGCCGTCGGAACCGATTTCGAAATGCTCACCATCTTTGAGCCATGTGTACCTGAAAAGAAAACGGCAGTTTGGATTTTAAGGCCTTATTTCCACCCACCTGTCTGTGTTCTCGTCGGCTTCGCATCGAAGTGTCAGCCGATTCTTCAAATCTTCGTCATTCAAATGAAACCAAACCTCTTCTTTCGACTGTTCCAGAAGTTTCGGGGGCCCTTAAATAACTTATATTTATTTTTTATTGAAGTCGTTCAGAGTTGATTACCGATACTGCTTTTCTGCGCAGCGAGTATCTGAGCCACCAAGAGCAATTTAACAGTAAGTAAGCGCATCTTTCTGCAACTCGCTTTCTTCTCTACTGAAGGACGTCGCGGATTCGATGCATTATAGACACAATTCTAAAACAAATGATAATAATTAATAAACGCGCACGGTGGCGGTGGCCACAAGCATTAGACGCGTGGGGCGGGGTGGACGAGGGGCCAACAGAAGACCAACAAATGATTATGAGGTGTCCGAGAGACGAATGTCAATGAGATGCAAATCATTGACAGAAATTGGAGCCCGTCTGTGATGCATTAGAGCAGAATTGGGAATAGTGGAATTCTGAAGGGACAACACGACTATTCTCACAATGGATTCAGAAATCAACGGGTCGAAACAACAATGCTGTCAGCAGTTAAATGAAAAAGGGAAGCGCTTCGAACTCGTTAATCGTTAGGGCATATGCAGATGTTTTGATTTCAGAAGTATGGATAACCAAGACTAGAAACTGCATGAATGACACTTCGCTCCCCGCCCGTTGCGGACAATCGAGCCAATCAGGAAGTGGGAGAGTGTGCGGATGGAGGAGACGCCGACACAGGCTACAGGAAGACGATGACTGAAGATGTCAGCGAGTAGATGCTGAATCAAAAAGAAGAGACACACTATCATCTGCTATTCTAGTTTTGATGAAGGCACTGGTCATTTTATTTGAAAATTGAAAACGATTCGAGTGGATTTTAAAGAGAAAAGTATACGGTTAATAAGGGAAAAGCTGCCTGTAGAGAATAAATATTCTGGAGAACACCGAGTTAAAACTCTCTTTTCTATCGGTGCTATCAGTATTCTGATTGAAGGGAGCTCAGCTGCACAAGCTCAAAAAGCATCATAATAGCCTGAAAGTCCATTTCAGTAAAATTATCTGCGTGCCAACATTTGTTGGAACACAGATATTCGTCGGAAGAATGAAATGAGATTCATCGTTGCAAGAATCTTCCTTGTTTATCCCAGCCACGACGTCTTCATCAACAATGAGCCCATTCGTCTTGAAAGTCTCGAAGGCTGGCCATCAATCGGAAGTACAATTCACTGTTTGCGCGTCGATTCCCACTTCCTTTTCCCGCCTCTCTTCTCATCTTGGATTTGTTGCTTCGAGTCTTTAAAGGGAGCCCTTCTCCCGGCCAACTACTCATAAAAAGCGTCTAGGAAAGCGCATTCGCTGTTTTGCAGAAGACCACCTCGTAGCACAAAACGAGGAGGATGGGTGAGGGTAATTACTCGTTTCCGATGAATGAAAAAAGAATGTGGGAAGCAACAGGCATGAGCGGATTGGAAGGAGAAGAGCATAAAACCAGTTCGCATGGCGGGAAATTCGGAAAACGGGGGCAGCGGGCAACCGATTGCGAATTCAAAGGAAAGCGGCAACCATCACGCAGAGCAATAAATGAATCAATCGGCGCTGAATTTGGTGAGAGGAGTTGAAAATGAAAATGATGGAAGCGGGCCCCTTGTCTGCACTCACACTCCTTCCTCTCGGTTAAGGCTTCCACAAAACACGAAAACAAAAAGTTCGAGACGAAGATAAGACGAGACGGTCTTATTTCGTCTTTCGTGGAAGCCTTAAGTCGACGATATGAAAACCTATGCCTGAGCGATCAGGCTCTTATCTTTCTAACTGATTGATTGTTCTCTCTTCCAAATCGATTCATTTTTCTTGGCAAATACAAAAAATCGTCTTTCGTTCCGTCTTCGTTCGTCTTTCAGTTCGTCTTGCATTCGTCTTACGCAATAAAACTTCGGTACATCCGGCCTCGTGTCTGTAGCTAGACGAGGGATGATTTGGTATTAGTGTTGATTGGGGGTCTATTTTTAATTCACAATGGTGAGTTCCGAGGTTAGAAGTCATTATTCTGTTATTTATATGTTGGGGGGAGGCGATTATTCCCTGGTGGTTTTTTTTTGGTTTCAGTCAGTGTGTCGTTTCGAAAAATTTCCGAAAAATTCTCGAGAAATTTTTCTCGTTGATTTCTCGAGAATTTTTCGAGAATTTTCGAAATTTTTCTCGTTGATTTTTCGGAAATTTTTCGAAGTTTCTCGAAAAATTTCTCGAAATGCTTTCGAAACGACACACTGGTTTCAGTCTCATTTCAATGAATGGTCCACACATAATGCCGTCCTCCACCTTCCATTGATTTCAATGAGTTGCTGCCGGACGGTGGGGGGGGGGAACAGATCTACAATTATACTATAAACATTTCAGAATTAGCAATAATGAACTGAAAATTTGTAGACGGAATTAGAAATCAAAAGATTGAGAGAAATGGAATCGAAAACTTGAAGTTTTGAGAAACCTTTTTGCCAATTCAAACATTGTTTTCACAAAAAAAGAATAGTTTTCGTGGAAGTTGGAAAATTCAAGTGTAAAATTCGAAATTTACAACTGAAAAATGTCTGAAATCGTTAGTTTCTTAGACGACAGCATTTGGATTTCAAGAAGCTCTTATCCCTACTTTTCGAGAAACTGAAACTCTCTGAAAATTGATGAAAAAAGAGCAAAGAAGGATCACTGCCGAATACTTCTAAGTAGCTATCAATTTGGAGCACTCATGTGCTCATTTTGATGGTAATTAGGAAATTTACGACTCAATGATCCCAATGATCCTCCTTCCATATCAGGCGGACTACACCCAATCCATCTGAGGAGAAAGAGCACAGAATGCTCTCAAAAACAAATGATCGTGTCACATCAGAAATGCACTCTAAGAGAAGATATGACGTGGTGCGCGGCTTGTTTCTGTAAGGACGCCTCAAGGAGACACACATTGATAATTCCACGCAAAATGGATGCCTTGGCAATTGAGTTAGGGAAGGCGGGCGGTGGAGGGATAAAAATTTGGGAAACATGCCAAAGGGACTCTACGATTCGATTAACTAACTCACTCCTTTGCTTTCATAACAACAGACGGAGGACTCCGAAGTCATTGAAAGTTCTATAGGAAACCAGGGAAGAGGCTCACGCCTTCAGAACATTCTTCTGAAGGTTTCAAAGATTCGGAGAGTTGAGAGAAACTAGGATACATGGCGACTTGATTTAAAGATTGCTTCAACTTAAAGAAGTGGAGAAACATTGAAAACATGAGAGAATGAATCTACTGAATTTCCTCGAATTCCATCACTCTGAGCAATGTGTTGAACTCACATGGGAGCCCTTGAAATCATTCGGAAATGCGTTCGTCGCGTCACCCCCCCCCCCCAACAAATGAATACATCGTGATTTTCTATTACAGATGTGGATTAAATCTTGAAAGAGCGCTATGCTGATTTCCAAACATTTAGAAAAGCAGATGTCATTGAAATTAAAATAGTCTGGAATCAAGGAACGAGAAAATCGAGAAGCAGACGTTTTATACACGAAACCCGTGAAATTGAGATCGCGGAAGAGAGCAAGAAAATAAAAATGCAATCAAAGCGTTTCAAACTAAAACCTTTTTGCAATTTTACTAGGAAGATACGTTTTGCCATCGTCCTCGTCGGCGACAATTTTCGCGCAAAAAGAAGAAAAAGGAGGGAGAAGAGGCGGAGATGGAAATGAGTGGAAGGGTACTTGTATAGGTGGAGTTCGGAAGGGCATTGAGTAAAATATGTAGTGGAAGAGCTGAAACAGAATGAGGTCAGCGGCACTTTTCTACTCAACGTTTTGCAGTTTAAATCAGCAGTATTTACCGTAGTTCTCTTGTCTTGGAATGACCGTGTTATCATCGCTAAGGCTTCCACGAAAGACGAAATAAGACGGTCTCGTCTCGTCTTCGTCTTGGATTCGTCTGACGCAGAGATAGACATTGTGTTGGTACACATTCACCACTTCTTTATTGCGTAAGACGAATGCAAGACGAAGTGAAAAACGAACGAAGACGAGACGAAAGACGACTTTTCGTTTTCATCTTTCGTGGAAGCCTTAATCATCGCATTCGGTGAAACCGCACAACTTACTGCTCCTCACGGCAATTTGCAATTTGCGCGGAAGGTTGGCAAATGTTCGCCAAAATTCTCTTTGTAGATAGTTTGTACATAGATAGATTTCAAATATTTTCAAAATGACTCAAAAATTTTGGAATTAGAGCAATTCCTTCTGGCTGAAAATTATTGCAGAATCGAGAACCGAGAGAGGAAAAACGAATATCACAATAGAAATTCCCTATTATCAAAGGTACCTGTATAATTCATGCAGTATAATACAAAAATTGTTCATTTTCAAATATTAAGTGATAAAAAATGAAGTTTAGAATGCTCTACTCTACTATTGAAAATAATTAAATTCCGAAGAGGCCCTGTCGAGACGCGTAGGGAAAAGAGCCATGCGCAACATTTTTAGAGGGTTTCGTAGGGTTATTTCGTTTCAGATAAGAATTAAATCTTATTTCATTTAAAATCGATGAATTTTCGACTGAACCAGAGCAAGAATCAAGAGAAATTGTAGAAGAAATTGGAGCCAAAAACGTCACAATGGTTAGCTATAAAATAAAACTTGAGTCAGGAGCTCAATATTTAACAATAATTTGAATGGACTTCAAAATGTATATATTTTACAAGAAATCCTTAATTTTTTAAATCTAAAACGAAGGGTACGGCAATTCACTTCCAAAATTATCTTCTAAAACTTCTAAAAAGTTTTTCCCCATGAAAAACCAGCAACAAATAATAAAAATTGACATGATCAACATGGCCGTGGTATCTCTGGCAGAATTTCCGAAGCGTCGCGGCCACGGCATCCTTCCTAATTTGAGGAATAGTGCTCAGTAAATGAGCGATTTATTCCACTACATTGAATTTTAAACGAGGGGAATTACTATAATGAATCTTCTCCAATGTTAATTCATCCAGTAATCGGCTATACAACAAATTGATCCCTCATTCCTAAATGATTTGTTAGTTCTTTGAAAAAGAACAGTTTAGCCTTGAAATTGGAGTACAACGGAAGCGGAAAGAGGTTCTCAATAAGAACGGGAAATATGAAAGGAGTTGGCTGCTCTCGACACATAATAACGGCGATCGCTGGCGGGCGCGGCTCGTTTAGAGCTCGTTATTCGGCTTGCTGACGGGGAACAAGGCGCCTGGACATTCATGTGCGGTCATTTTAAGATGTTTTCAAGAAGATAAAACAGCAATCAACAATAAATCAATATTAAATCGCAATAAATCAATTTGTTTTTAATTAAGAGAAGCCATGTGTACTGAATTACTCTGTCATGTATCACTCCGCAATGCTCAAATGGAACCCAACAGAGAAGGCCGCCGGCCACAAATCAACTTATTTTTTCTCATCAAAGTGGAAAATGTGTAAAGTTTACATCGAACAACAATCGTGTGGTTATCAGTATTGATCCATCCGTTCGAAAGCTTCCGTATGTTTCATATATTCGCCTCATTCAGCACAGAATGAGAGCAGCACCCCCCGGGAAGACGGTGCACAAGATAAAAAGAGAGGAATCGAGAACTGCTCTCACTGATCAGGTTACTGAACTGACTACAAACGCAGATCAAAGACCGGGTACCCACAGAGTGGACATTTTTTGTCAGTTTGTCAGTTTCGCTGTCCAGGTACCCGTCGTCAGTCTGAGCTCAAACGCTCAGCGTATAATCTTTGCAAATCTTATAATGTATCCATGAGCTGCAAAGCTTCTCCAAATGTGACGAAATAGAAGATTTCTAGATCTTTACATAGAGCAAACTCTGCGTAACTTGCTAAAACATCACAATTAAGGCTTCCATGAAAAACGAAGGCAAAAAGTCGTCTTTCAGTTCGTCTTGCATTCGTTTTACACAATAAACGCAAGACTCACGAAACTCAGACGAATTTAAGACAAAGACGAAGAGAAGACGAGATGGGCATATTTCGTCTTTCGTAGAAATCTTTCAGAACAGATGGTTCAGCAGAACCATCTGTTCTGAAATTCCGCTCTTTCACTGTGCTTTTCACAGTCCATGCTCTCTCCCTTGAAACGTTTAATAGAAGAACGGGTCTTCCAGAAGACCGCATTCTGAAGTCAACACGACGCAGTCAACATATTGCGTCAGACGACATCAAGACGAAGACGAAGACGAGACGAGACGGCAGAAATTTTGCCCAAATGGAAGTCTTAATCATAATCACTTGGTAATAGAAAAGCTCGAGGTTCCTTGAAACTATGTGAAGCTTCTTTTTATTTTAATTCCATTGGATTTTTGTCTAAAATTTGCTTTTTGATTTTTTTTTCAAATCCTAGGCATTTTTTCATTTTTTTTTGCGTTTTTTCTCAAATTCCATTTTAGTTCAGATTTTTCACATTGTTCCTCACCTACTCCTAAACTCGAGCTCAATTCTTCGACATCATCGCCTTTGCTCACATATGAAGCTCACATATGAATCTGAAGCATTGCTACTTACCCAGAAACCTAGGTGAAAGAATCCGTCCATGCGGCACATGCATCACTAGAAAGAAGATTAATAGGAATGACCCTCACGGAGCAACACCAACGGGACATCCGTAAGACCTCCCAAGTCACGGACCCACTCAAATACATCAAAAAGAAAAAATTAGGATGGGTCGGGCACATTTTGGGAAAAACCGACGGAAGATGGACGAAACTGATGCAAAAATGGATTCCGCGAGACCGAAAACGACCTGTCGGGCGATCCTAGGGAAAATTCGAGAATCGCAGAAGATCCTTGCGGTTCAGTTGCGCCTCCTCAACACTTATGTTGGGCCTATTCTCAGATTGGGCCTATCCTGTAATGCACTACATGTCGCCAGCTTGCAAAAGAACGGTATCGATCGATCAGGCTGCTTCGTCTCACCTTTACTAATAGAGCTCATTCGCATTCCTCCAGAATTGCACCGCCTCCACATCCACATCTCCACACTCCACACCACTCATATCCGTGCATTTCATTTTGAATTGCATAGCTTTGAAGGGTTCACAGAGACGATACCTACAGGGTTGGGCGCAATTACCCGGGATGACTTGACGTCATCTATTTCAAAGATCAGAATTCAGAATACAACGAGGTACGGTGATTGTTAGCTCGCACCATTTAGTTGAAACTTGAGCAAATGATCTAAAGCTTGGCCAAATAGTTAAAAACATTTAAATAAACAAAATTTTGAAAAATGTACGCTCCGAAAATGCGTCAGTGTCTCGCGCTATGGCGCGAAACTTCATCCCGGGTAATTGCGTCCAACCCTGTAGAAGATAAGTGCACGACTGTTTGCCCGACAACTAGTAGTGGCGAGAAGGATCACAAGGATAACGCTTTCATGCTTTCATTGCAAGCTTCGGTATTGTCTTCGAATTTCGATTTAAGAAATAATTAAATAATTTTTCGCTTTTTGACTTCCGCATTTCATTTTTTTTGTACTTTCCCCTCAGGCTTTATTGCTGTAGGTTAGCTATCCAGGGATCCTCGAGTTTACTTATTTATGTATTTAGAATAACAGAACTGTTTATAAAACTTTTTTATTCTGAAACAGCACGTCAGATGTTTCAAAAGGAACGAATTTTACAAGACTTAAGAGGAAAGGAGCGGCCAATGATCAGTAAATAAATAAATTAATTGTATTAAATTATTCTGGAATGGAGAGTAGAGGTAAAATTTAACGAGTAAAAGGGCGGATAAAGACTGTATTAAAGGGACGACAAAGACGAACCAATAAAGGACTCTAGAAACTAAACGAGAGTGAAAAATAAGAGAAGGAGGCAATAAAGCTGTGATACCCGCTAACCAAAACTGTTAGTATAAAAAGGAATAAAAGCAGAGTTTTCATTACGAATAGGAGTTGAATAAATCGAGAGCAGGGGAATGTAACACTTAGAAAATCGGGTCAGCGGAGACAAAGGTGTGACCAAAAAACCACAGCCATCATGTACAGATAAAACAAGGTGGGGGAGTAAATAGCTTCGTAGGAAAGGTAGGAGAATAAAATGATCGGAAAGTGAAACGATGATTCAGTAACAGGAGTGCTTAAAACAAGAAAAAGCAAATTAATCGAGGCACAAATGGCACTAATAGGATAGAAAAGGGCAATTGAAGAAGAAAATGACGTTTACACTTCACAAAATCACGGTTGACGACTTCTAGCTCTAAAAATTTAATATTCCAAACAGAAAAAGAGAGAAAAAGTATATATTCAATCTACCTTGTCACCATTTTGTGATCGGAGTTTTCGTCATCTATTTGCCCATTTCCAGCAGTCGAAGATGTAACGGAGCCTCTTTTCTTTTTTGCCGAAGCCGGAAACTCGTCGTCAGCAGTCCTTGTATTTTTGCGTCGCGCAGCTGCACGGGTTTTCTTAGCAACCGTTGTTGTGTCAGCAGCTGGTTCTGGAGTGGCGGATTCGCTTCGATTAGTGCCCTACAACGCCGCAAGATTTTAATTGTTAAATTTGGAAAAATGAGTTACCTCGCTGGACGCCGCATCGTCTTCTCTGTCAGCAATAACTAACTGTTGCAGTTCTTCCGTTTTCTTTTCAGTTTCTTCGGTTGTTTCATCTTCATCCTCAGTTTTCTTCTCATGATCCTCTTTCTGTAAAATAAGTTGTTTTCTTAGCGGTCCAATTATTTGATAACTAACGTCTTCAGAAACTTCATTGTCATCGTGCAATTCCTTTCTTTTGCTTGCCTTTGCGGTGGTCGTTCCAGGAGCTTTACGCGGTCTTCCTCTCTTGGGAGTTTCCATAGTGGCTAGTGATTTATCGTCAAGTTCATTGCTTCCTCCTCTCATCGCACCAATTTCTTCAAATATCTGTCCGCCGTTACTTAAGTCAGTCGCAGGGGTTGGAGTAGGTCCAAATTCTTTTGCACTATTTGAATGATCGTCTAAATTCAAAAGTGTCGTCTCACTACTACCATAATCTGCCCCATTCGTGGCGAACGAAGAATTCGAAGATTTGTCATCAGTTGATTGACGCAAAACGGTATTGGAATACGAACGTCTGGGAGAATATTCTGCTATAGTCATCCCAGCAGTTCCAGCTCCTAATGACTTTTCATCTTCAAAAACAGTCGACAATTTAGAAAGAAGTTCTTCTCGTTCGGCGCGTTCAGACGGCTGAAAAAATAAAAAAAAACGTATGATATAGCACTAAAATGAATGCCAACCGTAAGATTTACAAGGTTTTTGTCTGTGCATCTTGTAAAAACCTCTTCATCAACAGCCATATCAATACATTTGCGAACAGTTGCAAGAGAGATTCCCATTATTTGAGAGGTCCATTGATCGGGTTTCGAAAATGGCGAATTAGCTAAGGGGTGGCGAGCAGGAAGCCTGAAGTAATGTCGTACTTTATTACGAGATAATTATCCATGCTTGATTTATTCCAGATTCTTTGTTATATTTTGCATAGCTTCGATGATGTATTTTATAAGTCTCGCGAGCTTTCATCCAGTATATCAGTACTATGGTTTTACCAAATTATTGAGAGGTCTAATTTTGAATCTAATTTTTCGGAATAAAAATGCGTGTTCGCCTTCACTTCGTTTATATTACTTTCACACAAAATTACATAATTGGTCATTATTGCAGAAGACCCCTAGGAAAATGTCCAACAACCCATGGTGAAGACGTTGAAGACGTCTGACGATGATGAGCCATTGGGGAGAAACAGAGGAGAGATAACTTATTCTGAAGGAGACGCAGTAAGCTAGAAGAGGGAGGCTTGAAACTTATAGGGCCACAAGAGAGGCGCCATAGCTAGAGAACGCGACGACAGAGGAGAGTGCGCAAGAAACGTCGGGCTTTGACGGGCACGCCAAGACGATGAGGGCCGACCGACGACAAATGCAGCTCGTTTGTGCTGCTCACGGAGCACATACATACTCAGTCGCCCTAGTACATCCCGCACGCATACAGACCAGAGCTCGACGAGCTGTGCTCAAGCGCATTGGCATTGCCAACGGCTTGTCACAAGACATTTCTCCGAATCATTACAACAAGCATATAACGTGGTAATTTTACTGGAGAGAATCTTACAAAAACTAAGCTTCACTTGCCTTTTGACAAACTCTCTGTGAAAATGGCACACTCGTGAAATCAACATTCGAGATTGTTCACAAAGATGCGGACGACAAGGCTTTCTTCCAGCATCTTTCTTCGCTTTTGATTGCACTACATCGAGAAGAGGAAAATCAGCCATATCAGGGAATATTGAGCCATCAATATCTTCGTTGCTGTTACTATTATAACGAGGAGAGCTCTATGAAAAATATAAAGATAAAATCATAAGAATAGAGTTGTATACAATTACCAGATCGTTGTGTTTCTTTCTACGGTGCGCACTGCCATTCGTGGAGGACCCTTCGTTGGAACTTCTTGGCTTGGAAAAATTGAAAATTGGGGCAGAGCCATTTGTAGATGGAGGTGGTGCGGGCATTTGAGGTGTCCCATAGTTCATTGATGGTGGTGTACCTATAAAACGAACTATTTCAATTAATAACATCCAGAAGCAGAACAAACCAGTCAATGGCGACTGAGTATTATAGTAAGGTTGTTGTTGCTGTTGGCCATGCAAACCGGGAGCCATCATCGGCGCTTGTGGTTGCATGTGATGATGCTGAGGTGGTACAGGGGTTTGATAGTACGGATTAGAAGTAGGTACAACCCCAGGCGGCCCATTTTGATGCACCATCGACGGCGGAACAGGGGGAGCATATAAAGGGGGACGTGTTTGATAAGCATTTAGATTTGTCATTTGTCCATACTGCTGATTCCTAAAAATGATGCTTATTAACTGCATTTTTTGTTTTGTTTAGATTTTAATCGATATTATATGAAAATGGTTTGAATAAACCTATTTTCAATTACAAGTCAAGCGTTAGTTGTGTTTTGATTTTTGAACCATAATTTTCGTTAAAACTGCATTTTTTATCTTCTATGCGCTATAACCCCACTTGTGCTTCAGATACAAACCATGAAGAGTCCCTGCCTAAACAAGCGAATGAGAAGAAGGAACGAGAGGAAGAAAGTGAGGCTTCATTCGCATCTCATTTTCTCTCGTTTTCCTTTGTTATAGCACGCGTTAGACACTTCTCTCATCGTTCGGCCATCCGTCCGCCTCGACAACCGCGTTTGCTTCAGCCACCCATTCAGTCATGCATCGCCTGCGCCTCTATACTATTTCCGGCCACGAGTCTTTCTACATCTCTTCTACGTTCTGAATCTATCGTTCGCAGCGCGACAACGACTGCGGCGACGGCTGCTTCCCGTGTTTCCTACATGGTATTTAAGGAGATGGATGGTTCAAGCAAGAAAAACTGAGACACGTACATGCGCACACCTCAAATTCAATTTCAGTGCCGAGTTGTTTTAAAGAAGTTAGGATAAACGATATGGTAAGAAGAAAAAAGATCGTTTGCATACAATAAGTGAAGTAGAGAATTTTTCACTCAAGGAATTGGTATGGCAACAAATAAAGCTATCATCACTGTTTCAAATTCACAGAATTGCTAAAAAGGTCTCTGCCTTTCTAAGGTTATCAGTTATTTGTGATATAGAACTCAATCTGTGTATCGGGCCGAATCGGTACGCTGCAGTTACCATGTAGACCAACAAGTCTAGTCGATCGAAAACCAAAACAAGTTTGCGAGTGCGTATTGTGGGCGCGCACAAGATCCAATAATCGCTTGGTTCCGACAACAGAAACGACGGGGATCAGCCTCTCTGCCGTCCAACCAGATGCCATAACAATGATTTGCTTATTTCTGGTGTTTTAGTATCTACTGCAGCGCTGTTGGATTAAGCACAATAGTGTAGAACCGGCGCACATACGAAAAGGTGAATGGCTTTTCATTAATAGCTAGACTAATTTTAATATATTACAATCAGAATATCTCACCAAGAAGATGTAGGAGAAGAACTATGAGTCTGTTGATTGTCGAGATTCATAATTTGCCGAGTCTCTTCTTCGTGTGGACGCATTCCCATTCCATACGGCTAAAATATATAGATTATTTTGGAAGTTTATATTTCATTAATAACCTGAGCGAATCCAGGAGGTGGTGTACTCCTAGCCAGATGCTGCTGTGCGGGCTGTTGATAAAACTGCATCGTCTTAGACGACTGTTGGCTGGAAGGTTGGGACTGATTATCGAGAGCACTGAAAGCGAAGGCGAATGGTGGTTGATACTCTGAAACAGAATAAATTACTATACGATAGAATAGTGGCCCAAGCGAGAATCTTAGTAGAAAGAAACGGAAATGTACTAGAGAAAGGGTGCCATCTTCGCCTCTATCTCATCACATGACGAGTGTGTGCGAGACGAGTGTATGTGATGGGTGTGCGTGTGCGTGTTCTTGAGGAAGAGTCCCGGGGTCTGAAAGACGTCTGCGGGGAGCGAGAGCGCGCGCCGTTTCTCTCCGTCCGTTAGATCGGCAACGGAAAAAAACGAAGAAGTGCATGAGAAAATAGTAAAAGAGAGAATATAGGGACACAGATGGGCACTATACGGTTCGAAAACGCATGTGTTCGTGAAAACTCACTGATGAGGGTACCGCAGGAATACCTATCAACAAATGTGAGACCATTAAAAAAATTAAAGAGTTAAACCTCGAAAAATTTGGCTGTCCTAAGAGTGGATGAATTTAACCAACTAGTTACGGCCCCGACATTGCAGTCATCGAAGTCATGGAACAGCATTATTATTATACTTCCCTTCAGAAAAAAGCATGTACTCTTTCCCCGCATCTGCGTTCCCTTAAGATGTGGGGATGCAGAGAAATGGGAAAAGCTGCTTGGACGGGCGTGAGCTTGACAGCACGCATGATGATGGGAAAGAGTCGGTCGGACGGAATAGAAGAATGGGCTGACGAGGCGAATGATGGGACGGGATCGACTGACAGAATAAAGAGCAAGGAAAATGAACGTAATGATTGTTAATATGGATATTTTACGCAAATTCCCAACATGAAATATGTGATTATGAATTGGAAATATGAGCAGACATTGGTGACGGAATGAAAACAGACAGTGATAAGTGTTGAGACAATCAACGCTTCTTTAGCTCAGCCAATCGAAATTTTTTTAAATTTCTACTATTAGAGAAGGTAGAGAAGAAAAGAAGAACTTTTTTCTAAAAACTGAAAGGATCCAAATTCAGTGATTTGAATATTGGGAGCGTTGTGAAAGAATTTTAAAGACATCAAAATAACTTGCGGTCAACAAGTTGTGAGTTGCTACATACTGCATGAGGAAAATATGGTCTCTTCTATAATATAAGATTTATTTTCAAAATCCAATGAGTCGCCGTAAAATCCTAACAAGATTTTATATGAACAAATGAATCATATCTACTAGTACTTTTTACAAAAGAAAAATAAAGACTGAATGCTACAGAGAAATGTGCAGCGAAAAATGCACGAAACTAAAAAGAGAAATGTGTACAGTGGTAGAGGATGCCGTTTTTGACACTATTGCAGCCGATGCCACTATGTCGTTTTTTGACGAGAATCAGTCATTCATCTTTCGGTTTCATTCTACCAGCAGAATCACGTTACTGGCAAAATGGAATGGGAAGAATATGGGAGAGGGAGGGGGGGGGGGAGTAAAGCTGAGAGATAGAGAGGAAAAGAGAAAGAGAAAAATGAAATGGGAGGGAGTGAAAACGAGGGAAAGCGGGGATAGAAAGTGGCGGTGGCGACAACGAAGACAACGACGACAACGAGTGCGGTGGCCTCCGGGGGCGATATAGACGGGCGAGTGGCACATACGAGAAAGGAGAGAGTCCCTCGTTTCCATCCACTTCCTTTCGACGACTGGTCATGGGCGGCGCGGCAACGGGAAAACAGCAACGAAGACCGACCAACCGACGATGGCAATGAACGGAATGGAGAAGAGGGCGGCCAACGGGGGTCAAATCGATACGACACTAGAGAAAAAGTAGAAGTAGAAGACGAAGCCCACCGCGAAAAAAGACGTCGGAGACGCCAAGTATACGTGGGACCAAAGGCCTTTGAGATGAAGTTGTCAGGAAAGAGCGAGCCATGTTGACGATGCCACAGTTGCGGCAATCAGGTAAAAAGGACGAGACGCTGGAAAAGTCTATACATCTAGTACGACTACGCAAATCGGAAGCGATGGTTTTTGTTGCAATCAGACGTCCAGACGTTTTTGTGGTTATTTTACAACGATAGAGGTCGAAATAGGATGGTGGGAGGAACAGAAACATTTATAAACAAAACAATCGCGGGAGTGGGAGCGGCGAGAAATAAAGAGGCATTTATGAAAATTTAGAGAAATACTTTAAAGAGAGCAAGCGAGTTTGAAAATGAAACTATAGATTCCCTACCCCTTATGCAATTGTTACCTTGTCTCAACCTTATAGATCTAACCTTATAGCAGGATTTCAGTTATTCTTAAAATTTTAATCTTTAAAACTAAATTATTTTAAGATTAAAAAAATAACCTTGGTAAACTAGTTTTTTAACCGGTTTCAATAGAAGTGCCTCTAGATGACTTTTCGGATGTTTTGAGCAACCTGATTGTGTGTCTGATTCATCGTCATTTTTATTTTCGGCAGTATCAATGGAAACGACTTCTTCATCCTTCTGAAAAATTGTGTTAATACTAGAATTGCTGGTATTCTATTGGTTGGTAATGTTACCTCCTCAGAAACGGATTTTTCACATGCATCTTTTTCCTTTCCTTCAACCGCACATGCTTCACCGTTTTTCACAAACTTTTTCTCAGTTTCATGTCTCTCGCCACCCCTTTTCCATGTCACTGCGTCGCCTTCTTTCGATACTGGCCCGTCGGGAATATGCAGTTCGTTCTGTATCAATGGTATCAATAAACAAAATACTTTATCGAAAACACTAACCAGATTTTTTGGTTCATAATTTGCATCGTCATCTGAATATTCCTTAAGAACATGTGCAGGAAGGTCGAAACCACGATTCTGAAGTCCTGAGATATGAGTAGGAGGAGAAAAAGACGTAGTCTGACCACATGCTGAAAATTGGAAATCAATTAGACGTTTATTTCAATATTGAGCACAAGTCAGAAAAAATTTCTGCAAACAATAAAAAATCAATTTAATTCCTTCCTACTTTTTTCTTCATTTCCATTTGAATGAATATTTTGCGAAATTTTGAAATTTGTCGATGTTATACATAGAAAGGGTACAAACTGAAATCACAGAAAGGAACATGGAAATGAATGTAAGATAGGCTTCATACCGAAAAAAGGATGATGAAAGGTTATCATCAGCTTATTTCAGATTTTTTATTAGCAAAGAAAATATGAAAACTGATGCCATGAATCTTATCATCGCTTTGGTATAAGATTTTGCTCTTACCGCACGAAATTTCATTGATATAGATTATTATTTAGAATTTTGAATTATGTGATATTTTAAACCAGGTGTTGTCCAAGAGGAGAAGTTCGTTCGAAAAAGAAACGAAAGTGAATGGTGAGTTAAGAAAAGAGTGGAAAAAAGAAGAAAAAATGAGCAAAACTGGCGAGCCAAAACGCTTGTTTGCTTCAAGTCTCATTTTATTGAGCACTCAAGAGCTCACATTTCGCGTACAATTTTTTTCTGGCTGAATTTTTCATTCGATATATTTTTTATTTTTCTTCGAATGTCTGTTAGAGCACAAAACGCTTTTCATGAAGCGAAATACGGCTGAAGCTTTTCTTGCCAATAGATCAACATAGCCTGCCAAAATGTTTTTCGGCTCACATATTAAAATATAGCAAAAAAAAAGTTTCGGTTTATCCGAAAGAAAATAAATTAGCTCAAAGAGAATCAGGACTAAACTTTGACTACTGGGACGGAAATTAAAAAAGTGGATCTTCGGGAGGAAGAGTGAGTTAAGGTTCAGGATTAGATTTGCAATTTCTTTTTACTTAAATTTCGAAGAGCACACGTCCTATAAGACCAATTTGCAAGCTCATGTTTATTGGCTAAATGCATATATGCTATTTAAAGGTGGACTAATCTCTGGCAAGATATTTTTAAGGATGTAGACTACTTAGGGTATTCGAACCTTACTTCCAGAATATCAAAACTACTTGTAGATATGTAGATATACTACGCATGACTAACTAACTTATGGAACTTTGGGGAAAATTGTTTTTTTTAATATTATTTTCTTTTGTTACAGCGATGATAAGTTCCTCCAATGTATTTGTCCTCGATAGATCAAGGAGGTCTTAATTAAAATGTCAATTTTCTCGATATTTTTTTGAATTTGCTCCGGCTGAAATTATTTTTTTTATTCAATTATCTTTCTCATTGCTTCCGTTAGTTTAAAAATGAAAAAAATATATATATAACTATATTAAATACCTATTTCGATGTAAGGATAAAGCTATATGTTCAAGTTATGATCATATATACATATATATACATATCATTTTTCTGGATAATTCAATTGATATGCAAGAATTTTATCTTTTAGTTTTAAGGTTCGAAAATGAGTTGTAGAAATTCTGTATATTTCGATCTGAAAAGTATTAATATTGTATCTTGTATTATACTTTCTTTTATTCAAAAACTCAGCAATCATTGTTGGGAGGTGGGTAGTAGGGTTGGATGGGGAGCGGAGGGCATTGATCCCTATTACGTGAGGGCGGAATTGTTTATCAAATTAAAATAAATGCTTTCTTTTTATAACCGAAAATCACAATAGAATACGACGGATTAATTCATGCTTATCACCCAAGGATAATAGGATATAAATCTCTTAACATCAATGAACATCAAATTAAAAGAAATTTATTGTAACTACGAATCAGGCGCACACCAGATGACCCCAATTACACGCGTCTTTCGTCTAATTACTTCCAAGGAAGACTAATGTATTTGATAAAACTCAAATCAAAAACTTGAAAAAACTCATTTTAGAAAGTTTCATTTACTATTTTCAGGTTCATGGTAGTGAATCATCGGTAAACTGTAAAACTAAAATTCATTTTTATTGTTAATAATTATTCTTCATAGCTTTGATATTTAAAATTTATTTGTTCCGGCAACTTTCTTCCATTTTTAAAATTAATTTTCATGATCTTTCAATGTATTCTTTCTGAACAATACATCAACCTAATGACTAACCTTAATGCGCCAATGTGCCTGACTCTATGCAATTTACAGCATTTAAGCATTCTTTCAGTCGATTCAATTACCATTAGCGGACAACCCATATCATTTCCGAAGAAAGTCTGAACTAATAAGTGAAAAAATCCTGGTAACGAAATGAACAGCGATTCTTAGTTTTCACACCAATTTCGTTTATGTGGACGCCCACTTTCAGCTGCAACACGTGGGAAAACGAAGGTGGTCGTACCTCACCCTTCTCACAATTCTAAAATAAAGACGCCGAAGAAATATTATATTAATAATAAATTTGAATCAAATCATAGTATCAGCGCCATCGCGCCTTTTAAGTATTGGTAGGAAAGACGTTTTCTTAAAATAAATGTGAAATAGAAGCATGGGGGATTTTTCTAAATTTCGGAAATGTTTACTATGAAGCTATAAAAACTAAAAATATGAATAATGATCACAAATAAACGAACCAGTTTCTTGATGATAACTCGACAAGTTTTCGGAATTGTGCCAATACGACAACGAAGCTGTGTTCTAGCGATTCTGTTTCGGATCATACTGGCCTTCGAAAAATTTAAGAGAAGTAATTTTTCACTAGACCGGAAAAATAAAATAGTTATGACAAGAGAAGCTGCTTCACTGATTTTTAAAAAGTATTGGATTAAGTCTGGTGCACCTTGTGCTCTTTGGGAGCTGATACGTAGAGGAGACGCACTTTCTCTTGCAGCACATTCCATTTATAGAAAATTTCAAGAGACCCCGCCCTTGTTATTTTAATATTGTTATGAAGCTTTTGAACCTGTTACATATCAGAAGCTTGACACTTTTGAAGGTTATTAACGTTGCTAAAGTATACATCCAAGAATAATAATTTTTTCTGATAGAATACATTTTTTGAACTGCGCAATAAATGCAGTACTACAGTGCTCCACATAATGATAGAGCCACCCTAAAATTTTCGCAAAACAGAAAAACGAGTTGTGGTATAGAAAATGTTTCTCTTGAATAAAGTTGGCATTTTGTATTAGAAATATGATAGTAATTCAAGTTATTGCAAAAAAAAAGAAGAGAAAATGAAAACCAACATTTATTGAAAAATGGTAAAAAAAAACATCCACATAAAGATAGAGCCAGGGGGTCAAAAATGCGTAAAACTCAAAAAATAATTTGTCGAGATGGGTTTAATGATTGGTAGGATGACCATTACCACGCATCACATCGAAAACTCGTGAATCCAACGAAAGATAGAGATTGTCGATGAGTTGTTGGTCCACTTCCTGCCACGCGTTGATGATAGCTCGCTTGAGATCCGTAACGTTGTCGTAATTCTTGTTTCCGTGGTAGATCTTCCTAGCCATGAAACCCCAAACATTTTCGATGATATTCAGGTCCGGTGAGCAAGCCGGCCAGTCGAGAACTGGAATTCCACGGTCACCTATCCACTTGATTGTGCGACGCGCACGGTGGCAAGGTGCTCCATCTTGTTGGAAAATGTAATTCCTGCCTCGATTTCTTCGGATGAATGGCATCAATTCACGCCGTATCACGTATCGGTACTGTGCTCCGTCCATCTTTTTCGATACGAAGCATAATTTGACTCTTCCTTGAGCACTAATGGCCGCCCAAACCATTACTCCACCTCCTTTGAAATTTCGGCGAGAAAATCTCAACTTTTCTTTTCTTAGATCGTGCCAATAATCACGGTAACCATCCGGACCATCACAGTTAAATTTCTTTTCGTCGCTGAAGATGATCTGAAATCAGAAAATCAATTTCACTGATGTACAGTAACCCTCACTTGGCTCCAGTTTGTCCTTTGATTGTTTCTGGCGAATTTCATCCGATTTTCTCGATGTTTTTTGGTGACAAATGGAGCCTTTCGCATTTTTCTGTGTCGGATAAACTGGGTCTTCGAAAGAACACGTCGAACAGTTTCCGCAGAGACCGGCAAAGCCATTTCGCTTCTGATTTTCGAGCAGGTGACAGTTGAATTTGATGCTCGGCGGATGATACTGCGCTTTTGGCGGGTGGTGAGAAGCGATGGACGACCTGAAGATCTTTTCGTGCCATAAGCACTGGCGTCTGAGGCATAATGATCGACCACACTTCTCGAACGATGCAAATCCTTTGCAATTTGGCGATGAGAGAGTCCTTGAGTCAGTTTGGCTTCAATTTGACCTTTCTCAAAATCACTCAATGATTTTCCTCTGCCCATGGCTGTAAAAACTATCGAAATCATACCAAATGATGCTTTCGAAATTCAAAAGTGAAAAAAAAACGAGAAAAATGAACAAAAACGAAGGTGGCTCTATCATTTTGTGGAAGAGGAAAACGTCAATTTTCGAAAAAATCATTTTTTCTCCATTGCTCATCCTTAATTTGTTTTCGTTGCGGGACCCACCAACAATGCTGGCAATGCGCAATAAACACAAAAAAAATAAATGCTCTGCCATTTCTGGGTTCTGAGTTACGTGAAATTTTAAGGGTGGCTCTATCATTATGTGGAGCACTGTATTATCGCCTTAAAAAAGTTCCGACATTTTTTCGAGCCCGCGGAAATCGGGATTTGAATTTAGAGGCTCCGCCCATATATCGCGCATAGCAAATGCGCTGCAACGATGATGAATGGGCGGAGCCTCTAAATTCAAATCCCGACTCGAAAAAATGTCGGAACTTTTTTACGGCGATAATACAGTCGCTTCAAAACGCGAGAGGTGCTACGTTACTTTTTACTTTTTTTTAACGAGGCGACATTGACACGGAAGCTTAGCGGAAATATTTGAAACTGCGCTTAAACATGTAAGAACTAATTCTTAGCTCAAATACGCTTCAATTAGAAAACAGGAGAAATTATTTAAATGATTCAAATTAAATTTTATGTTTTGAAAAGTATCCGAGATCAGGAGAATACAATGGTTAGTGCAGGAACCAATGACACCACGCAACGACAAAGCAATATTCAGAAATGTTGCGTTTAAAATACAATTGTCAGCCTTTTTCTTTTCAATATTTTTAGTTTTAATTAAGCGTTTAACATCCTAAAGTTAAATATATTGCATTTTGGCACTGTCCATAATTATTAACTATTTTTTCACTCGATTTGTAATTTAGTTTGGAATGAAAATCAAAAAGAAAAGATAATAAGGAAATATATATGGAATGAAAAGCCGATATGGATCGTATATGAAAGAAATACAATCTTCACGTTTCATAATTAATTCTGCAAGAGTCTATGTTTCTATGCAGACAGTATAGAAATTATGTGGATACGAGAGCGCTTCCGATTGAGAAATTCAAATACTCTCGGAGATAAAATTTGTTTTGCATACAGCCAGCTTCGTCTGTTTCGTAGAACACTGATGTCTCCACGGCTAGGACTGTTCTGCCCTCTTTATAATGAATACGGGCTCATAAAAAATTTTTAATTTACCATGAATAGTATCATAATGCATCTTGCCTTGCTTTTTTCTAATTTATTAACCAACATTTGAAAACCCACAAGAAAAAATCAAAACTCATAACATTTCTGAGATATTTGTCAATAATTTTCAATCGCTCCTTTATCATTAGAGAAAGTGGTGCTCGCTTATGTTAACGTGCGATACGAGACGTATAAAGAGCACGAAGAAATCCGACAGAAATTCATTGAGGACTGTACTAAGAAAAAAACTAGCCAGATTAACATACACAGCGAACAGACGAAGGAGTGATACAATTTAATTTAAATTTTCAGAGAAATATTTGTTATTACTTACCTTTCTTGTCAAGATTTGATAAACTTTCAGTACTGGTGCCTGTTAACTTCCTATAAGTAATAATTTTTTGTAAAAGAAATGAAATGGTGATGACACGGAATTCCATCGAGTATTTTTTACTAAACAACTTTCCCACCAGCATGCGGCCTCACCAGTTGTTCGAGTTCAGCCTGTTGCATTTAATTTTCTGTCAATGATTTTCATGTTTTATGGTTTATGGTTTACCAGAACAAAATCAGCAATTGAGATAGTTTTTCAATTACTCGATGAAACAACGTGACTACGGTTGCATTTTACTCACGTTATTTGCTCATCAGCGTTGATTATTGGTTCATTGCATTGGTCCACAGAATCCTGAAAGCTTTCCGAAGTAATCTTACGGCCATTTCTTTACCTGTTTCAACTTAAACAATATTTCTTACACAGTTTATATCAGCACGTAAATAATTGGTGTTTACATATCCAAAGGGATATCCTGATAGATACGTAATAGGAAGTGAAGCTGTCTGAAACGTCTGAATAAATCAGTTTACCGCAAAATCGAGGCTTAGATGTTTAATGTGCTATGATTATTTCGCAGGTTTTCCACAAAACTATGAAAAGAAAAACCATTACCTGCGCCGGTCTTTGAAGAGCACTTGCAACAGCACTGTTAGATTTTTTGTGCCGCACCATTGAAATGAACGGCTTAAAATTTAGTGTTTATAATCTTTAAATGTTTAACTTTTATAGATCTACCCTACCTGGTGATAGGTGGATGACATGGAACATCCATGTGTATAGCCTGGAAACAAAGAGAAATGAGCGAGAATTGACGAAAAGAGCTGATGCGAAAAAAATGAAAAATGCGAAGGATAGAATGCCTACAACGAAAGAGAAAAGGAGAATAATATGTTCCTTTCATCTCAGTGTCAACATAAATTTTTCTGCCGTTTTTGATTAAAATGTGAATTTGAATAGTAGTGAAAAGAAATAGAATGCAAAAAGTGAGCAGATTGGAGTTTATTTTTGATCAGCGAAAGTAGATCTTCTACGCATTTTCTGAATTAGAAACAGGCTATTTTTATGATTAATTTAAAGGAAGTGTGTTCTTTCATTTAAATTTTAAGAAAATCTTGCCAGACACGAGAAATGCTGAAATTTCAGCCACAAAGAATACACTCCTCGTGAGCACCATATAGCGCATTAAATTGTGAACCACATAGCAATAGTATAAATTCGGTAAGATATGAACTATGGATAAGATGTAGAACAGAAAGATCCAAGTATGAAAATAATGATTAGGCATACAAATCTCATCGAGACATTTTGATATTCCTTTGAACTACGAGCAATTTCCGAGAACAAGTACTAATGCATTTGCACTCGCGTTACTTTTGGAAGGGATAGACAACACGTTCGAAAATTATGGGGGGGGGGGGAGTAAGGTTTACAATTGGAAAAGAAAACCTACTGGGGTAATATACAACCTGCTGAGCAGCTAACGTTGTTTTCGTTGAAGAATCGAAGAACGGAAGATTAGAAAGCGCATCCTGGTCATGCTGAGCATTAGTTGAACTGCCTATCATAGCAGAATTTTTCTCGGTTTCTGCCTGTAATTATGCAGGTGTTGGCATATTTTGAGAACAATCTTATTAAACTAGCCTTATCTAAATCTTCAAAACTCTCGCGGCTCTTTTCCTCAGCAGTCTCACCTTCTGAAGTATTCTCAACATTCCTGAAACCTTCATTTATTTTTCAATTATTTATCAGTAGAAACCGTTAGGATTTTCTCGAGAACTAATTATTCTCACGGATAAAATAAATTAATTTTTTTTTGGTGACAGAAAATATATTCGTGATAAATGCAAGCTCAACAACTGTGATTATATCTGTAATACGTGAGCAACAAAAGCTTACTCTTCATGCAAAGCCCAGCTGTCATGCAAAACTTCGGATATGCTCATATCAGAATCCATTTACCTCTAGTACTGATCAGATGACGTCTTCAGATGGAAATACAGAAAAACTTTAATGCTAAAATAAGAAAATTAATGAAAACGTGGAGATGAGGTGTCAGAGGTCACTGTAATTTTAAAGGGGCACTCGTTGATGTTTTCTAGTGTCTCAATGGGAAACTTTCATTCTCAATTATTTACACGGCGCTGCCAAAGCGATAATGGAACGGAGCAAAAATATTTTACGGAAACGTAGGCCACTGTGTACCGTACTCCACACAGATTGGCGCGCATGTTGCATTTCGCTGTTTTTCGTTTAATTTTTACTGATGCTTCCATTTTTTCCCGAATTTATAGAAAATGTTTTTCTAAAATAATAGTTTCAGGTTAATAAAAGAGTCAGTTATCAACTCTTCAATAAACTGAAATTCAGCCGGAAACTGCAAAAGCATGTTTTTAGATATTATACTTTCTCATTCTGCTTCTAAGTACCTTTTTTCAAGCATTTTAATAACATTCAAAAGACGATAATTTACATTTTTGGGCGTTATCTTAGTTGAGGGGAGAAGGGTTAATGGTTTTGGGCTGGACTTGAACTACTTACTTGGTGGTTTTAGTGATTTTTTTGCTCAATTGTTTGTTGTTATTGTTAAAATATTTGTAAGATTTTTTTTCCTGAAGTTTCGGCATTTTGTTTTATCTTTTTTAAGCTTTTCATAATCCAATTAAACTATAAAAAAAAGCAAAATCAGAAAAGCCAAAAAAGTGTGCCGTGTTGCGGAACCGAACCCAAACTTCCCAGTTTCCCATGCCTCTCTCCCTCATAACATTTTCAGAAACAAAAACAATTCAAAAAAGTCGAAAAACCATTGACCCCTCAACTAAAATAGCGCACATTTTTGTTTAAAAACCAAATTGTTTTCGGACTAATTTCCGAAAAACAAAAAATAATTTTAGATGCGGTGCGGAGAAATTCGTACCAGAACATAGAAGGAAAACGACAGACAGCAACACGAAAGCAAAGACTGCTTCATTAGACACAATACGAATATCTTACTTTCTCCGAATGTAATAGAAAATGCGTATTAAACTTTTAAACGTAATAAATGCACTAAATTCAAGCTCGAGAGGTGCTCTGGCAAATATTTAAAAGAATCACTCTCGGAATGCGCGTTCTCACGAATCATGTTGGGAATGAAGCGGAACAGATGTTGTCGGGATTAGTGTGTCGTGTCGATTTTGGAATTGATCGATTGAATCGAATTAAATCGACAATTTTTGAATAGATTCAATCGATTCAACATGATTCGAATCGCGATTGAATAAAAATCGAATCGTTCGATTCGATTCGATTCGATTTGATTCGAATTGGAATCGATTCGATTCGATTCAAGTCGATTTATTCGCAAAATCGAATCGATTCAAATCGATTTGCCCGTTCAACAAATCGAATCAAAATTGATCGATTTTTGAATCGACACGACACACTAGTTGGGATGATTAATTGAGCAAGAAATCAAAGTTGCATATTCTGCTGTCAACATGTTATAAAAAGGGTAAGTTCTGTAAATACTTATTTTTTTAATTGCCTCTTTTAAAATAAAGGATATCATTTTCGCAATCACGGTGAGCAAAGTTGCAGAAATAGCATTATACCTGACGAAAATAACTCAAGAAAGTTCTGCCAGATACCTCATTTTCAAAAATGTGACAAACAAATGATACACGTTGCTTTTCTATTTTGATAATAAAAATTGTTAAAACTGCAAACGATACCGTTCTGAGGAAAAAAATTGGAAAATAGGTGAAGGATAATAACATTTTTTTAATATCGGCAGGAAAAGAGAAGGATCACTGCTTAGGCAATCACAATTCGTTGCAGGTTCACTGTTTTGGCGAAACAGCGGGGAAGAGAAAAGTACTGAGACTATCTTATTGAGGAAACAGCGTGGATCCGGAAGAAATCACCGCTGCTCAATTCTACGGGCCCTCTGTCAATTTGGACGGATTCTTGTCAATCTGTCTAAAGCAAAATTAAAAAGACACCAATTGAGCGTTTTTCAACCACTTCTACGCGAAAATGCCTCAAACTACTAACTTTCATGATTCAGAAAAAGCCATAGCGCACCGCCGCCTGCCGCACACTCTGCGAAGCGAATGGCGTTTGGCGTTTTTACTACCTTGTCATCATCGACGGCTACTCTTAATAACCGGAGATGCTACCGAAGTACTTTTTTCAAATCTAATACAATTGAACTTTCCGATTTTCGAGGTTTTTCACGGTATTCGATATAATATTTTTGCAGGTGTGCCGAGATACGTAATTTGCTTTAGAAACATAATCTCTCATTTTTGATGCCCTGATTGAATAAGAGCTGAAGACGAAGTGAAAAAAAGAAACACGGAATACAGATTGCGTATAACTGATATTTTTATTTTATTTTTGAACAACACGCTTGACGCGACTCCGATCATCGCTTTTGTGCCCGTCTAAAAGTTTTCAATGTTCTCGTTGCGACGTGTGGATGAACAGCGCAGCAACATTACAAGCCCACAGTGGTTCTTTTCGTAAAGTGAAATACTGATGATCAACAGCTGAAAAGTCTGCTTTTTAAAATTATTATTCTAGTCGAATGCTTGCATTTATCGTGCTTTTTATCTGAAAAGGAGACCACTCTAATTTTCCTGGTAGACTTTGGAAAAATACCGAAATCGACGCAAGTGCAAGCATCTCGCTACGATGAGACTGTTCTGCGGTTCACGCTATTTACATTGATATACAAAAAGCAATTTATTTCGCATGTTTTCTTCAAAGTATACATGCAATCATACTTTTAAACACTCGTTCAAATGGGAATAACAGTGTAAGTAGATGGTCCTGGGAACCGGTAAAATTGATAGATAAACAATTAGTACGATTGTATAAACGATGACAAGTTATTGTTGGATTCTGAAGTACAGACGGGCTCACGGCAACAGATGTGTAATTGTCGAATTCCGCTCACATATGGAGTAGAACAAGTAGTTGCAGGGATAGAAAAACATATAAGAAGCAGATTCCAAAGCGACAGGTGATTTAAAGCTGGCTACACAGTTGGCAAATTTTGTCCATCCGTTGGTTAGTGGTTTGTAGGGGTTGAACAGCCAATTGCTAAAATCAGGAACTTTAGTTTAAAACTCTGTTAATAAACATACAGTTCCGCCGGATCAATTCCTCCTTCGGTCTGCCACCTTGGAAATTGCTCAGACTTCTCGAACTTCGTAAATCTGACAAGCCCAACCCACGAAAAGTAGGCTGCTTTCGAAAAAGTTCTAATTGTGTTCCACTCTTCGAGCGAATTAGCGACAAACAGAGTCGACTGCTTTTCGAAACATTTTCTCTCTGCCTTCGGGAACCCCAGAAGCTCTGTTTCGATCCAATAGCAAGAGTTGGCAAAACGATGCCATCCTTCCTGGCACTGATCCGATTGATTCACAACGAACGGTAGTTGAAGAGAAGGAAGGGGGATATATTCGGGCGGTAAATTTTGGTAGTTCCAGCTGTAGTACGCAGCTGAAATTTGTAGAAACTTACTCAGACAACTCAATATCAATTTAATTGCAGTAAACTTGGCAAGCTCAGGAAATTTTGTAAGATAGATAAAATGTCTTATTATACTAACATATCGTATAATTCGGCCCGCCATTGACTCAATCAACTAATTAACATAATTAGACTAATAAGTTTGAAGGCACCTACATCATACATGTATTCACTTATTTCTAATCTCATTAAATTGGGTTTAGTTTTCTATTTTGTCAAATTAAATATGAGATTTCTTTTTCGGAAAAAGGGCAAACTTACGGCGTTCATGAGTTTTTTCTTCGATGCTTGGCTGCAACACCGCTGGTGCCTCACCGCTAGCGTCCACATGTTCGATATGGGTAGGCGATGTAGAATAGGTTAAAAGAAGTCCGGATAGGAAAGTGGCGAGAATGAAAAACCGCATATCGAACAGCGAAACGCTGCTTTTTCCGTGGAACTCTCCCAATATATAGACATTTTTACCGCCATCTGCTTTATAAAATTTGCCACTAGGGTGCGCGCTCCTGTCTGTAAATGGAAGATCAAATATAATGTTTTCTTATCTGGTTCCTCCCTGTGACACAGAGGCAACAGAAATGGTTTGAGCATAGTTCGAAACTCTGAATGACTTTGTTTCGGCCCAATATTCCTCTTCAGATTGCATTCCAAAATTCTTGGTTTCGCGCAACTAACTGCATTGAATTAAACGGTGATATGTAGCGAAAAGTCTAAAAAATGCTGCAAACCATAAAAAAGAAAACAATTTTCAAAAAAAAATTCGGAACATATAGGCAATTTATCGATTTCTACCAACGAAATGGCGAGGATACTCGGATGAACCAATCAGCACCGCTGTTTCTCCATGAATCTGTTTCCGTTTGCTCAGCATTTCTTCTCAGCACTTTTTTTGCTACCGTTTACCGTTAAACAGTTTTCTCGAAACGAATTTGAACAGTCAAAAAAGTGTTCCTTTCCCGATTCCTCAAAACTGTTCCTTCGCCGTTGTTTCTTCAGTAAAAATCATCTCTAATTATCGAAGTAGATTCTGGTGTAAACGCGCTACACTGTAAAATATTTCGTTTGCACTATCTGGTGTTTTATTAAAAAATAGGATTCTGTTTTGACAGTCACAATTAGAAAACGTTGGTTAAGACGAATCGCAACCCTTGCTGAAAAAAAATTTAAGTTAAAAATTATTTTGAGTGCTTAAACTATTTTTTTTAACTGTTCCGACTGTTTAGTGTCTGAAAAATCAATTTTTTTACACTGTAAATCGACTAATAAATAGATTTTTCGAAAAATGTTAATATCACCAAAAAATCTCACATGTTTTGCAGAGATTTATGTCTTCTAAACTGTAATGGATAAAATTAGAGCCTGATTTTGCGATTCTTTCGCAATGAAAACTGACGAAACCGGGAAATAATGAAATACTAGTAAAATCTGAATATTTTATTGAACGAATGCGACCTAATTATTTAATAGAAAACACTTTTTTAATATTTACAGATGCAATACAATACCAATTAGCGTCTAAAAAGTAATTTACATAACTGATGGTTATTGGAAAAAACGAAATATTATGCAAAACTGAGCCTCTGGAAAAGCGTCAGTACTGAAACTTAGTCCATTTTTCCAATCGATGTCGCCGTCACTTAGAATAACCTCAGTTCACGCCGCTCGATGCCCCTATATCCTTCGCAGCATCGTCGATAAAAAGCATTTCACACGGCCAGCGTCGGAAACCCCGCGCCGAATCAAAGGACATTTTCCGATGCTTTTAAGCCGAAGGAAATCCACCAAATTTAATTTCTTTTTTAATAAAAATAATTTTAAAAGCGAAATTTGTTCAAGAGATTTATGCAAGGATTTATGATAGAGACAGAAAAATCGTAATTTTGATAACAAGTTTCCAGCGATGACATGGAGTCGATGGAAAGTTTTCAATAATATTACGTGCTGTGCTACTTTTTAAAAGTTTTTCACCTGTTTTTCATTTGTCGATTTGCAAAGTTCCTTGTTACTATCTCAGTTTTGACAGTAATGACGGATCCTTCCATTCAGTGATCTTCAATTATCGCTCTGCACAAGCATGGCAAGACAACTGACTCACAATTAGCAAAGTCACTGTCTGGAGAGCCATCAAGAGTTATGAAGCAAGTGTGGATAATACTGATTGGCCGAGAAGCGGCCGCCCGAAGACGTCACAATCCTCACAGAAGCAGGTGCAAATGGCTGAAGAAGTCGGAACGAGTGGCCGACCTGTGAGAAGAGTTGTCAAAAATGCATTAGAGATGAAGCCATATCGAGTGCAAAAAATTGCTATTAGGGCAGTGCCAAACATTTTCGAAAAATTTCGGTAATTTTCAGAAAACCTCATCTGCGGTGAACTTTCCTGATACAACAAACAAACATTTTTTAGTCGAAAAATCGAAATGTGTGAAACAGTGGGTCGTTTCGAAAAATGATTTCTCGAAAAATGTGTTTTTCGAAAAATTTCCATTTTTTTTTAATTTTCGGAAATTTTTCTCGAAATGCTTTCGAAACGACACACTGGTGTGAAAGCAATTTTGGAAAACTGCGAAAGTAAATTAATTATCGCCTTGCCACTAGGAGTTTTGGCCCTAGTCGATGCGCCATCCTCACGCGCGTTGATTTCCCTAGCCACCCAGCTTCCAGGAATATCGCGTGCAAATCGGAATACTTTACTGTAAATGTTACAGACCCTAACCAGATGAATTGCTTCCGGTCCTGAGGTGCGCTGGAGCTCTCGTCGACTCCCACCGACCGATAGCAAGCCAGCGACCATGGTGAGCGAAATAGGCCGCTGTTTTCGTATCATTTTAGATGTTATCACTCGGTCCTGACTATAAATTTCAGAGCTCATATCGCAGAAAGTATTTGGTTTATTTCTTTATTAGAATGTTTTAAATAAATACGTAAAACTGTATCAGTTATTAGATTTAATAAAGTTTTGAGGTTAAAAACTTCTTTTGCAATATTGATGACGTGGAAATTATCGCGTTCTGTTTATATTTAAGTGCCATCTTATCACGCAGATACACAAATAACGGAAGTTACAGTTCTGAAAATACTTTCAGTTAAGAAAATCACTCAGATCAATTCAGCTTACACAACATTTGAACCCATAGTGTATTGCCAGCCATCGTCCGAACACGTCATCATTATTGAGTTTGAAGTAGAAGAAACAACAGGATCGTTGTACTAAAAGACAGATTGAGACAGTACTTATTTAAAGTAATAATACCGCAACGAGCACGCTATCTCCCTCTATTTCAGATGTACAGGTGACTGTGAGAGATGTTCCAGAACGAAGGAGAACAGGATCTGGTAATTCACCGCTTGCGACTCCAATCGTGGGGTCTTGGCATGATATAGTTGCCTAAAAACGCACTTTCGGCTTATCCCGAGGTGTGCAGAACGGAATACGGGACTTCGAAAAAATAAATTGGAATGAAATTCCGATCTGAATAGCCCAGAGATTTATATCGAAATGTTGAGAAATCAAAATCGGAATTAAGGATTACGGTATTTTAAAGGCGCATGTCTATGAACTTAATTGTTCACTTCGAGCTGTTTTATTTCACATTCTCAGTATTAACGCTTTCCCACTGTCAATTTTTCGTTTTTAAAACTCTGCTTTACCGCCTGAATATGAGAAAATCAAACAAAAAATTATGTTTTTTTTTACTTAACAGAAACAACAATAATGTTCTTTTGCCGTTTTCCTTCATTTGTGCTACTTCTTCTGTTGTATTCGAGAAAAATGTGTTTTTCTGATTTATTCCACCTGTTATATTCAATTAAAGTTAATAATATATTTTTTTCCCAAAAAATTCTTTAAACATGTCGTTTTTTCAAAATGAAATAAAAATTTGCTTTTTTTTAAATTCTACGCATTCCGAAATTACCAAAACGTCTATTCCGCACTGCCCTGTGTTTGCCTATGCTCAGTAGTATTCATTCGAAAAATTTGCAAGTGAGCTAACAAAATAGCCTAACAAAAATTTAAAAGAAGCATTAGAATAATAATTATAATTTGATATTTATTTAGGATTAATTTTTTAATGAAATGAGTGTTGCTATATTATTGTATGCCAGCCGTTACTTTTCTGCTTCTGAAAATTTCTGCAATCCTTTCTGAGGTCATTCAAAATTTATTTCCGGACTATTAAGCAGGTATATTGGAAACGTAGAAATATGTACTTTATAAAATTGTGTAGTTATTTCAACATCTACGAATACAGTACCGGCCATAAAGATATCATATTATGGTTTTTCGACCATATCTCATTCGAAATAGAACGAATCAATCTGATTTTTTCACAGTTAGTTCATGAAACAACAATGTATCAGTTAAGCACATTTGGATTTGTGAGACTAATGAATACTGGAGTAATTTGAAAAAAATCGAAAACAACAAAAACCCCATATTTCTTCAATGAAACTTCGTGCTCTTAGAAATTGTTCTATCTGCGATATTTTAATATTTTATGGGAAAATTATTTGTATCGATTACTGCCTGGCATCTACGGGGCATGGAATCGATCATTGTGTCCATGGTTGATTGGGGAATCTTCTTCCACTTCTCCTGGAGAAATTTGAACTTCTTGTCGATGTTTGAAGCAGTTTTACCGGTCAATCTCCTCTCCAATTCCTCCCATAAGTGCTCAATGATGTTTTGGTCCAAGCTTTGACTCAGCCAATCCAAAAGAGTGGCACGGCGGCGGTTGAACCAGTCGTGCACGTAATGAGAACGATGCTTGGGACCATTATCCTGTTGTTACAGAAGGGTACGGCCTACGCTAGAAAAGGCCCAGGATCTCATGATGTTCTCCAAAATATTCTCATATCCGTAGCGGACGAGATTACTGACGATGTGTTTGAGAAAACCCATTCCCGTGGTGGAGAAGCAACCCCAAACCATGTGGTTCAGAAGTCATCTTCATTGGACCCGCCAGGACTGGGCCAATATTGTCTGGTCGGACGAAAACAAGTACAACTTGTTTGGAAGTGACGGTGTAAGGTGGATTCATCGTCCTACCGGCATTCGCTACGTCCGCAAGTATCAACTGCCAACCATGAAGCACGGTGGCGGTTCCTGCATTGTTTGGGGTTGCTTCTCCGCCAGGGGAATGGGTTCTCTCAAGCGCATCGTCGGTAATCTCGTCCGCTACGGATATGAGAATATTTTGGAGAACACTATGAGATCATGGGCACTTTCTAGCGTAGGCCGTGCCTTTGTTTATCAGCAGGATAATGATCCCAAGCATCGTTCTCATCACGTGCGCAACTGGTTCAGCCGCCGCCGTGTCACCCTTTTGGATTGGCCGAGTCAGCTCGGACCAGAACATCATTGAGCACCTATGGAAGAAATTTGAAAAGAGATTGACTGGTAAAACTGCTTCAAACATCGACAAGAAGTTCAAACTTCTCGAGGAGGAGTGGAAGAAGATTCTCCAATCAACCATCGACACAATGATCGATTCCATGCCCCGTAGGTGCCAGGCAGTAATTGATACAAATAATTTTCCCATAAAATATTAAAATATCGCAGATAGAACAATTTCTAAGAGCACGAAGTTTCATTGAAGAAATATGGGTTTTTGTTGTTTTCGATTTTTTTCAAATTACTCCAGTATTCGTTAGTCTTATAAATCCAAATGTTCTTAGCTGATATATTATTGCTTGATGAAGAAACTCTGAAAAAATCAGATTGATTCGTTCTATATCGAATGAGATATGGTCGAAAAACCATAATATGATATCTTTATGGCCGGTACTGTAGATCAAGACACATCTCATGCAAATCTGTCACAACTTTTCTAACTCACGGCGGTTGCGGAGTTCCTCGTTGCCATACACGAGAAAGTGAAGCCTAAATGTAGCATCAGAAGCACGAACATCAAGAGAATCATGATGTGTTCAGAAGGCTGTGCTTCTAACCCTACTATTTGTACATCTTCTTGGGAATTAAGAAAAACTGAAAACTAATAAATCACTTTCTCCCTAAGAAGCGCAAATTGAATTTCGAAAAGTGATGAGGTACTGGACTTTGGCCGGATTTCGACATAAGTAGTTTAAAAAGTGTTCCATTTACAGGTTTCCGAGAAACCATCCGAAGATGCTAGAATCGTCAGATGACTCAGAAGGGGAGAGGTACCCAACCTTCAAGCAATCCTGTTTACGATGTGGCATTTGACACCTGTCACCTGATTCCCAATGCATTTTGAACTGATAAGTATCTCCAGAAAAATGCATAAGATCAGTCTGACAGCCGGTCTCGCTGATAAGCTGATAAGCGTCTCGTGTCAAAGCTTTACTGTCCGCAAACTATGATTTTTTTGTATTTACACAAGAAGTTATTGCATAATGATAAACGCGTCGTCCTCGGAACGCCATCTGGGAAAGCAGAAAATCATATCGGGCGAAGAAATTCAGACAATTACAATGGAAACTCCTGATCCATACAAAGTGAGTCTTTTTTGTATTCCTTCGTTCATATTCTGATGAAATTTATTCGACGTCAAATCGACCCCTCCTAATGCCTGACACTGCCTAGTTCATTTTCAACAATCGCAACAGCTGAAATTTTCAGCTAGTCCCCTGTCTATTCGCGCTCTCTCTGCCTCTATCCAGGTTTCTTTGAACTACGATTAAGGTCCCAGTGACGAACGATTTCGTTAAAAATTTGAATTAACTTCAAACTCCAATGCTGAGTTCTAGCTATCTTCTTTTTTTATTCAAGGGCGACTTCTGCAGATATTCTTTCTCGTGTCCAATGTGCATAGTACATGCGAGCACAATTGGCAATGTTTATTCGAAAATTGCCAAGTGTGCTCCGTGCAGGCAAAAATTGTTCAAGAGTTTCTATGATGATTGAGTTTAATATTCAAAAAGGAAACGCCATTATTGTGTAGTTAGCACCATTTTTGCGCGGTCATAAAACATTAGGGAGCAGTCACACGAGAAGGCGTCAATCGAACATTTTAGAACTGCTAATCAATTTTAGACGCTGTCGTAGACACGTAAAGTTGATTGACAATTCTTTACTAAAATGTTCTAATTATCTTTTCATTTGGGATGCGCAAAACTCTCAAATGATGAGCATCGCATCTGGTCCAATCGTAAGCTGCCACACTGCGGCGCATTCTGCCTATTCCACCCCAACTCCCTGCCCTGAATGTGAGTTAGGTTATATAAAGTGTAATGCAAAACTTTAATGAGAATATTACTTTCAAATATTTTTTAGTGTGTTGGTCGCTTTGTGTTTGTGCCATACGACCGCTGGTCTTCGCTAAGAAAACACATATCCTCTCAAAAAAAAAGGTTCCAGCCGCTTTTTCCTTTTCCGTAAAGTAGTAACTTGTTTTGAGAATTTAATTCTCAAAAATCCTCAAAGACTTTAATTTGTTTTGAGAAAAGGAAGACAATTTGAGGCATGTTTCTTAATAAGTATATATTGACATATTGACCCGCTATTTTCTATTCGTGTATCTTTGACATGTTAAGCATGTTTATAATCCTTATTTGAATTTTCCAGCGCCTTACACTCGTCGTTTTTTTTTGATTTCTCCATTAGGTTGTAGCCTATTCTAATTCAACTTCAGTTGACATCCTATCCAGCACACATTGTCGAGTCTCCAGACTGGCCAGTGCCTTTGTTGTTGTTCGGAACCTCCTTGATTGCGATACAGTGCAGCATTTATTTATCTTGATCGGATATACAGACAAAATTTGAAATCTGTAAAAGTTCGCACTTAGAATGGATTAAAAATTAAAAAAAAATGAAGAAACGAGGAATTGTTCACTCACGACCAAGCATTGATATTGAGAAGAAACACCACCGCCGTCGTGGTCATTGCGTATCGCAAAAGGACAATGCAAATGAGAGAAAGAAAACAATTAAAGAAAAATTATTATAGACTTACCGCGAAACCTACATTAAGCTTGCAGGCCATACGATTAGAAGGGCAATTCAATTTAATCGGAAAGTCGAATTATGCGCTCGGGGTGAAATTTGCGCAGCCAATTTGTTTTTTTTTTTTGCGTTTTCCTGTTTAGTTCGTAGCGAGACCCTCGCATGCCTGAAGGCTAAGGTTATTTGGAACATTTTCCATTCTTTTCTAGTTTTTTTTTAATTTCAAGGCGCTGTAGTCGTTAGATTTACGAGGATATCGTCGCGAACGACAAAAAAAAACGACAAATGTGATGCAAATTTCCTAACACTTCGAACACCTTTTTTTCGCTTAATTTGCTGCGCAAAAACCATTTCTAGCGCAGTGTAATGCAGGTCTTAGGGCTTACGATAATAAATTTTCACACTGCTCAGTTCTGGCTAGAAATATACGGAAAGCCGGGATTTCAAATGCAAACGATATAAATATGCGAACTTTGCACGCCAAAATGACTTCGAGCTGTACGGCGGTTCCCTCAATTTCCGAGTGAATCATTCAGATCGGGCTCCACATTTGTACATGGCTACATTTTTAATAACCGAGTGTTCTCCAGCACAATGACCCACTTAATAGTATCGTTTTAAAACGTTTCAGCAGCCTGCACTAAAGACATTTTAAAGACAGCTTAAAAGCTGTAGCTAGTACTCATAGGCTTATCAGAAAACCTTCCCTCAGACATTTATGGAGCAAGAGAGCAACTTTTTGCATTGCGGCATGACCTCGAATTTTGTATTTTTTCAACGGAAAATCTCTGTTGAACTCGTTGCACTCAGATTTTGTTTTCCGTACCAACCACCACTGCGGACAATTAGCTTCTGCGAAATCAATACTGCGCGGCATGTACTAAAAAGTACTGAAGCGCGTAGTTTCCATTAGTGTGTCGTGTCGATTTTAGAATTTCGATTGAATCGAATTAAATCGACAATTTTTGAATCGATTCAATCGATTCAACATAATTCGAATCGCGATTGAATCAAATCGAATCGATTCGATTCGATTCGATTCGATTCAGTTCGACTCGATTGGATTAAATCGAATCAACAAAAATAATGCAAAAGTAAAGAAAATGCGCTCTACCGATCAATGCCTTCGGCGGCGGTTTAAAATCGTATTTTTTAACTGTTTTTTTTAGTAAATTTCATTTTTCAAAGGAAAATACGATTTCAAACCGCCGCCGAAGGCATTAATAGGTAGAGCGCATTTGCACTATTTTTGTCGATTCGATTTTATCGAATCGATTCAAGTCGATTCATTCGCGAAATCGAATCGATTCAAATGGATTTGCCCGTTCAACAAATCGAATCAAAATTGATCGATTTTTGAATCGACACGACACACTAGTATCCATATCCATAAAGGCATATTCAATTTGCACAGTGAAAAATGTTTGTCTTTTTGCCATGTCAAAACGCGTGGACCCCATTTAAGATACCAGCATTTTGCCTGTAATTAAGAAAAGAAGAGGCGTTCCGAAAGTGTGAAAACGGTTTTGAAAAGAGACAGTGGACCCTTTTGTTTCCTTTTGCCAATCGTAACTGGAATTCTAATAATCAAAAAATCAGAAAAAAAAACGAAAATATTGCAGAGAATTTGCTATTATTGCATTAATTACTATGAATGCGCACATTGCCAATCCAGATATTTTTGTTCATTCCAGAATACTTTATGACATTCATGTTTCAGCTAGAAGCCCTAAAAAGAGCTCAAATAGAACGAAATAATGAATGGATTGAGAAAATGTCGCCGATCGTAAAATACAAGGTAATCGGTGTCTTATCGATTTTAGCACAATTGACATTCCAGATTCAGGAGTACGTCCGCAAGCAGAGAGCGAAGAAGATGCAACGAAGAAAATTCTCTCTGGCGTGCGGACTCAACAACCGTGTGAAACATGAATATCCCGCGTGTTCATCGTCTTCTTCTAGGAGACGTTCGAAGAAAATCACTGAACTGTCCACGGATCATCGAAGATCGCCCACATCGACGGGATCTGTTCCAGCACTTGAAAATTTGCATAAACCAGATGGAACTTTTTCTGGAGCACGCAGAAGTAAAGATAGCTTAAATAAAATGAAATCGGCTGAGAAGATGGACATGGGCGATTTGGATGATTTGGAATAAAATGGTAATACAATATTTACGTTTGGTTCTCAGAACATGGCTACTGTAACAGTTTTGTAAATACTGTGGTTTCTGCAATTCATTAAATAAAGTTTGAAAAAAGTAAAACAGTTGAAGCAGTTTTCAAATAATTATCAGGCAATTCATTGCCCTGTAAGTGCTCCAGCGAAGTATCTGAAAGCTTCTGAAAGTTGATTTTCGCTGGAAAATATGATTTTTTATAGATTTTGTAAAGTGCGGTATATCATTTTAGACGAGCGCACTCGTGTCCAATGCGCAATGACGGAATACGGATCAAGTAGGAACTCACGGCAAACGAAATGGAGCCCGTATTTTGCCCGCGCAACGTTGAATTACGCCGATTTAAATTCAAATGCGGCTGACTTTTTGGGTAACTATGGATCAGTGCTAAACGCTGAAAATCTTGGGGAAATTGGCTCATGCAGTTATATTCCCCCTTGAACATCCACTGCTCTGCGTATTCAATATACCTCGATTGACATAGCCTGCGCATTTTCCCTGCTACATTCCGATGTGCGCGAATGAGTATTAGCGGCTGAAATGCGGACCACGCCCGTATTTTGTTCGCTCGAATTTCAGCTGTGGATTCGTAAACTCTGCCTTGGTTTGGGCTCCTATTAACGAATTCCAAAGAATTTGAGAGGAAAACCGTGATTAGTGAACTTTGGACTTTACATTCATTTCCAGTATTTCAAGCAATGAAGGTACAGTAATCCTTCTAGGTGTTTTCAACGTTTAATCCCTTCCGTTCGTCTATGAAAGCTGTCAGACTCGCAAGTTCTTCCATCGTTCTCTCATTTATCACAAAACAAAATCTTTCGACGTACGTAGCGTATCCACCGTCCCAAACAATTTGTATGACCTTTTATGGCAATCATCCACACTTTCATGTCTTCTCCTTCTTCGCCATCGCCTTTCAGTTTATCTTGATTTACGTGTTCACCTCAACTCGTGTCAACTATATCTGTGCGCTTCGTCCCACACACTATTCGTTGATGAAATGACAAGTTGCGATCGCGCTCCGCTTGTCTTCCGTCTAATTTTATCGTCGGTTCTTTGATTTATTGTTTGGTGGAAAAAGACATTTCTCATAGAACAATGAAAATGAACAAATCATTGAAATCTCGAGAAGCGGAGAAATGTCCATAGCAGCCCTATCATTATAATATAACAGAAATTCAGCGGGATTTCAGAAAAATTCAAAAAACTTCTCTCGCTGCATGATGCACGTCGTTTTTTTCGAGAAGTCATCGGATGTTCTCTGCTTCATCAATGCTGATCGGAATTTTCGACGCTCTGCACCTCTAAGCTGTAGAACTACGACCTCACCAACGGCTTAGAAAGAAGCAAATTGTCTAGAAGTTTTTTTGAAATCGGAAACAATTTCAAAATAGCAAAACAAATAATTTGGATCTGGCAATCAGAAGCAAAAATTTCAGAAATCCAGAAACATTCAATAAAGCCGAGACGTTGAGAGTCACGGCAAAGCCAAATTCTCAGCAATGTTCCAAAAGACTTTAGTAAAACTTGGCCTGGACTTATGCTAGCCTTGTGGAGTTTTGCTGAGCTTCTTCACAAAGCGGCGCCAATCGGCAAGCGGACAACTTTTTCAGAAGTTCAAGCCCATTTTGAAGAGCCATTGAGCCAACACTGTGTTGCAGTAGTATTGTGATCCAATCCGCGCGTACTAAATGTACAAACTTCCATAATTGCATCATCAAAAATCGAAAAATTGAACCCATCACTTCTTGAAAATGTTGACAAATTGCATTCCCATTTGATATCCGGGTGGCCCCGTTTTTCATTCTCTGACTGATGACCCTAATCGATCGTTCCTTTTGGCGCCACACGCCTTCTGAAGAGGACCTCCCGCAGTGCCCGCCCATCTTTCTTGCCGTCTTGGGTGGTCTTCGAAGGTACGGTATTTCATCGAACGTACTAATGTTTGATACACGCACGCGTTTCAAAGGGTTGCACTCTTGGAAAGTTGCCAGTTTTATGAGTTTTCAGTGAGAAATCTTGTTATTAGCCGGTAAACTGCTTAGTGTCCTTTCGCTGGGTGCATTCCTTGGTGGCTCCATAAAATGATTCAATTTTTTAAAAATCAGAGAGTTGGAGAGCTCAAAGAGAGAAAGAGAGAGGGAGCAAATTGATTCTTTTTGAATTCATTTTTCCACTTCATTATAGCCTTCCTAAACGCGTTGCTGTGCTCCCAGCCAGCGGACCCTCACGTCTACTTGCTTTTATTTGATAAATACAAGACTTGATTAAATATTTTTTTCCGCGTGCCGCATGTCACTGACATTTTTTGAATCTTAAAAACTAGGAAAATGAATAAAGAATAAATCAAAATTAATTTTTTTCCGGTAATGTACAATTTTAATTAAAAAATTGCATTCCAGAACAGTTTTTTCTCGGTTTTTTTTGCGGAGCAATGCATTTAATCAAGGTTTGTTTCAGCGAGAACACTATAAAACCGAATGAGATTTCAATATTCGTGTCCCCCTTTTAATCATTGTAGTTTTGGTTTTTATAATGTGAAAAGCCATTTGTATGCGCAATACTATGGACGTTGCACTGCATCAGCCGTTTTCCAGCGTTTCCATCTGAATTCTACGATTTTTTAAAATCTTTTTTTTAATCACCCAATTTCGATTGAGCTCACATGGTATGCGCTCAGTGAGAGCAGCTTCATCGCAGCGATGTCGGCTCTCATTCATTTCCCTTTGAAACGTTTTCTATTATCTCAATTGTAACATGCGACATGCAAAAACAATCGCATTCATAGAAAGATCTGAACGAAAGAGAACATAGTACAGCTCGGCGGCACTTGGTGTTTCTCACCGCGGGCGGTCTGTGCAAAAGCTTCTTGAGATGCTCGTTGATCCTGAAGCTCTGAGCTGAAATCCGGAAAACAAAGCAAGTTTTTGATCAAATACCGCTATTTGTGCTTTTCTTACCATTTCATATGTCTTACTTCGGTGCAATGAGTCCTAATTCATCGTGACGAAGTCAGCAAGCCTCCGAAGCTTCAAAAGAATGGAAATATATTTCGTAAGTATGATTATTTCTTCACATTTTTCACATACTTGTGTGCTGCCGCATTTCGCTGTGGTTCGTGTTGCTCGGCAACTCGAAACTCCAAGCAATTACAAATAGTATGCTCACGATTTTTTTTTGAATCGTGCTCCGTCGCTGATTATTTTGAGTTCATTTCTGCATTATTCTAATATTTTTCCTGATCCACAGATACTGTTTAACAAACAAAACACACAAGATGCAAAACCTCTGAAATTAACGAAAACTGTCTGAAAATGTTGTTTCCATTATTACACTCAATGCGCACTTTATTCATTTTCTCTTTTCTAGCCTCTTAGTAGAACTTCATCCTGCGCATCGCTGCACAGAACTACGGTATGCTATACAGGGTGGGGCATAAATATAGCGCCGCATTCCAGACGGTGTAAAAACTTCAAATCGAAAGATTTTTTTCTGAAAATCAACCAAAATGTTTATTAAAACATAACAAAAAAGATAGCGTGAGTTTCGCGGTGTGGGCCGGCGCTCCATCCTGCTGAAAAGTCCAATTGCCGTCTACGAAGTGGGATTTGGACCAGGGCAATACCTCCGACACCAAATTTTGCTCAATGTAGTATTCCTTATAAAAAATAATACTTTGCGCTACAAAAAGCGTTCTGCGTGCGCCAGAGTTTACGCAAAGTAGCGGCGCTATAATTATGCCCCACCCTGTAGTTGTACGCAAATTAAGTTGGAAGCTATTGCTATTGCTATTATACATTGATAAATGGAAAAAAGATTAAATGAAACTTCACTAAAAATTTCACCGAAAATAATGATTATTAAACCATTGAAAACCGAGAATGCGCTGGCGAAACACGTGAAATATCTGTCTGTCTATCTGAAAATTCTCGAAACGTTCTGAAGAAGACAGCTGTTTAGTGCTCGCGCAGAAGCTTTTTATTTGGGTGGGGGGGTGATGGTGCTTTCATAAAAGCTTAAACTTGCTTCAATTTTGAACTTAAAAAATGCTTCTGAAGTTTTCGGTACTCTTCACCTTAGTTTACGGTCACTTCCAAGGGAACCTCGAATAGAAATCCTCCTAACTTTTTTTAAAAATTTGACCACAGGTACTTTCGACTACGGGAAATTCAGTACACATAGTGGCTATCTGCGCAAACTTATGGAAATCGAGATATTTCGATCTGAAAATCCGGAGTCTGCGCCCTTTTCCTCGCCTCCTTCCTCCTCCTCCTGTTAGGTAAACAATTTCTATAAAAAGTGATCGATGAGCTCAAAGAAACGTACAATTGAACCGCATTGCTAGTACAGTATCTTCTTTTCTTTTTGTCGGCCGTGCTGCCGTGCTGCTATCCTCAGAGATTCTCTTCAAATTCAGCGAATCGATAAGATCTTGAAGCGAGGGGTTACTGTATTTTAGGCGTCGTTTCGCATCGAAAACTGGTCTCTTCACCAATCGCGAGTAGACTGCATTGTTTTCCATTTCTAAATTGGAACGGGCGACGAAGGTTGATGCGATCGATGGGGCTCCGCTATTTTTTGAACTGTAAACTTAGATCACATTCGAACAGAACGGAAGAGGTTTCCTTCTCTTCTGTTCGAATGGCAAGTGGCGATAAGAATGAATGTGCTCAGAAGAGCTCAGCATCTCATGCGTTTCTTTTTTGAAGGCTCTAACAAAGTTTTCTGGAAATAACTTTTCTCAAATTGAAAATTTCGATTTGAAAAAGGAGCAAAATTACAGATTTTTGTTAAATTATGTTCCTATCAAGGAGCACCGCTTCACAATAGGCAAAATCGACTAAAATTTCCAGCAGTAATTTGTACTTTCTTTAAACTCACTCACTTGGATCCTTGGATAGTCGGCTGGGGATGTTCTCTTTCCATTTGTTTCGGTCTTGTGCTACTTGGGACAGTTGCTCTCGGGAGTAACTCTAGACTCTTACTCCCGATTTTTTTTCTGGAAATCTGCAAGCACCTCCTGCTCTCGTATCTTTTTTAATTACTTTCAGACGCTGTGTAGTCTATCAAAAGCTGTTACTTTTTCAGGGATGCCGTCGTTCCTTTGCTCTGACACAGAAGTCGAATCAGACAGCACAACGTTGAAATCCAGAAAAAGTGTAAATTTAAAGAATGTGCACACAGATGAATGAGGTATCAGTTGATTTTCAGAACAAGAAGAACAAGCCGCTGATGGAGAGAAAGCGACGAGCTCGAATAAATAGATCGCTGTCCCAATTGAAGCAAATTTTGATTGAAGACAAGCACAAGGTGTGTAGTTTGTAGTTTCAGCCGGGCCATGAGATGCAGTTGTGAACTTTCAGAGCACGGCGCAGCATTCAAAATGGGAGAAAGCGGATATTCTGGAAATGACCGTTGAGTACATGGAGCAACTACGAGGCCAATACTCCCCAACGTCATCATCATCACCGCAGAACGCGCCTTCTCTGCCGGCAACCCCTCCAATAAACGAAGGCGCGGTGGAGCAGCACACTCCAACGAGCCCTCTCATGAATCCTATAATGCAGCACTACGTGGCGTATCAACAATTAGCGCAGCTTTCAATGTACACCCAAATGTTCAGTTATCCTTCAAGAGTCTCTTTTCCACTCGCTCCTTTCGATGCTCGAGTGAACATTGATCATTCTAAGGTGACAGAACAATCAGAGAAATAGGAACGAAACGTTCGATGGACAGATGATTTGAGTATCCAAAGGACGATGATACTATCAAGAAGTGTGTGTTTTCGATCCCGGTTCGGTGAATTCATCGATTCTTAGTTCCGAAAAAAGAACCGATTATGAACCGATTAAAAATCGGTACTTTGGGATCGAAACGATTCTTTACCGATTCTTAATCGATTATTGTTCGATTTCAAGTCAACGAGCAAGAGTCGGTAAAAGAATCGAAATTTTAAAGTATCGATACCACATTTTTCGATTCCTTTTCGATTCTATACCGATTCCGGCTAAACCACTCGCGCAAGCGTAATTTCGGAGTGTCGTTGCTCGCTTTCAAATAGCGAAAAAATATCTTTTGAAACAAAAAAAAAGGCAAATGAAAAAATAACTTTGAAAGCGAGCAACGACACTCCAAAATTACGCTTGTGTGAATGGTTTAGCCGGAATCGGTAAAGAATCGAAACTCGAAAGAATCGATACGATTCCGGTTAAAAAGAATCGATTCGTTACCCAGTTTCACCAATTCTTTTTTGAAGAATCGAAAAAGAATCGAGACTTTACCAATTTTACCCAAGAATCGATACGGTAAAATCGAAAGACACACACTGCTTTCAAGTTAATTTTCAATTCTTTTTCAATATATGTTTTTCGATTTCAGATAATTGTGATTCTAGTCATTGCATTCCTGCTTTTTATCGACAAGATTTCCTCGCTTTATTATTTTTATTTATGTTCTCATAAATCAAACATTTTTTGAAAGATTCAACAAGATTTTTAAACTTTTATATTTTGAAAACTGTTCTCTGAAACAACGAATACAAAAACACAAAAACAGTCTTGCAATCCGGGAGGACCACTGGCGGGCGCACAACTTTCCCCAAATTGAAAATTTCTGTTTGAAAATGGCACAAAATTACAGATCTCTGTGAAGTTAAGCTTCGAAGAGCGCTGTCAAGGAGCAGAGCTTTGAAATAGGCAAAATCGGCTGACAATTTCAGCAGTAATTTGCACTTTGAGACAGTGTGTCGTTTCGAAAGCATTTGGAGAAATTTTTCCGAAAAATTCTCGAAAAATTTCCGAAAAATAAACGAGAAAATTTTCGAAAATTCTCGAAAAAAAAATTTCGATTAAAAAAAATAATAAACTAGTTCGAACGACACTCCGAAATAACGCAAATCGCGTTGTTTATCATATTTCCATTCAAATCATTTTTCGCGATTTCTCGAAACATTTTTCGAGAAATTCTCGAAAAATTCTCGAGAAATCAACGAGAAAAATTTTTCGAGAACTTTTCGGAAATTTTTCGAAAAGCGCATTTTTCGAGAAATCATTTTTCGAAACGACACACTGCTTTGAGAGGAGTTATGTACATAGAGACCCGGATTGCACCCGAGTTTTCAGATTATTAACCGTAGTTACAATTAAAGAGCGTAATTGAATGTACAAAGGAAACTAACACCTAGCGAATGAACCCGTAATGAAGAGGAAATCAAGAAAAAAAACCGTTCTATTTATGGGCTCCACAAAATCGATTCGTTCTGACCCAAACTGTCCTGAATGGAAGCGCTTGAGCATCTGGTCGGTCTAAAGGAATCGCAAGAAGGTCTAAACGATACGTGCTAGCCGGATGAAGGCCCCCAATTGTTGTTTCGATAAACGCTTGAGTCTCGTCTTCCGAGGATGTTGGAGAATGTGTGTAGCATCCGACAAGGATCGATGAGGAGAGACCGCCTTCGCAGAGATTATCGGCCTAAAAGAGAAGTCTTCAGCTTATTTAAATGTTCATTAAAACTCACCAAGCTGACTAGATGCTCCAAGAAGTTCGAGTTCTCTCGTCGGCGATACACGCAGTACTTGACGTGATTGTCTTGTGCACGAACCCATTGAATTGAGGCGGAGGAGCAACTGCGGCCCACAAGCTTCACGCTGAAATAAATCAGAAATGTAACAAACTCTCATCCGCCATCCCACCAACCTAGTATCGTCTGGAAGGTTTGGATACGGCGATGTGGCAAGATCAGTGCTAGCCCATACTCGGATCGACTTTGGATTTTCATCATCGTTCACAATCTGGAATCTGAGGTGTCCGCTGCGAATGTTGGTGACAACAAATCTGGAAAAGGTCCCCCGTGAAACCATATTGCAATTCTCAATAATGTGCAGTACCTTCTGAACCCCGAAAATGAATCGCTTCTCTTTAGAATCTTTCCGTTTCGAAACAGATTGATACGTACGAGGCCGTCGCAAGCGTGCACAATGAGCATGGCCTGCAAAGAAAGCGGAGTAAGGAATGCGATTAGGAGGATGAAAGGGGGTCAGTTGTCGGCCGTGATGACGTCAATGGGTACATCCATATGATAGCAGTTATTTCGGGAGAGCGGACAATGAGAGTTAAAAATAGAGCAAACAGATCATATGCTTGTTTTATCATTTCTCCTAAAACGCAAATCTTGAAAAAAGCTGAAATTCAAGCTTTCAAGTTTCAAGATTTCAAAAACTAAAAATAAACGGAATCTGAGGTCAAATAATGTTTGAAAATCTGAGCTTACCGATTGTGTGGCGTTTTCAGAAGATCCTTCCGCCAATTTATTCACAGAGAATTTGAGATTCACAAAAGTTCCCTTCCTTGGCTCCAAATGAATCTGCTCCAGTTTCCCGTCTGCTAAAACTCTTGGAGCAGACTTCTTCTGCTTTCTCGGCACATTTCTTGCCACTTTCCTATGAGAAGCACCTTGTGGCAATGAGTAGTGAATCTTTTGAACTTCATAAACGGATGAGGTGCCTCGTTTGTGGTCTCTCACAAAAACCGTCACGTAGTACGTTCTGTCCCTTTTGAGCGGTCCGATCACCACCGAATTGTTGCTCTGCGGAACGCATTTGACGGTTTCCACTCCCTCTTCCACGTGTCCGCAAATTCCGGCGAATTGCGGATCGCTTCGAGCAACGATCGTGCAAATGCGGTAGCGACCCGGCTCGGCGTTTCGCACTTGTGGAGAGATTTTCCATGTTATTTGAGTGGAGACTTCATCTCTTCTGGAGTATGGCATTTCAGAGCGAGCTGTGGTGGCAAGGCGGGTGTCGTGTGGAAGCGGTGGGTACTGATCCTCGAGACGGAACAACGACGGAGAGAAGAAAATGCGAGCGGATGCGGAAGGCGAAGAAGAACGAACGACAAGGATGGCTTCTGAAGTTTGTAATTCTTTAAATCAAAATTAAATATTTACAACGCACTTCTTGGTAAGCGGTGGGAAAAAAATGTCATTCTCTTTTTGTCTTCTTCGCCTGCAACCAACTTGAATTTATCTGATTGCTCCAGTGAATTGGAGATGTCCGAGACAATGCTGAATTCTTCTTCCATGCTCATTTCAGAATCTGAAAATTATGACAGTCTGAATATGGAATTCTATAATAGTTCTTACCCTTGTTAACTGTGAAGAGCTGCCAATGGACAGAAGCGCCACAAGACGTGACGTACATGAAAAATGGAGATTCTTCATTGGTAATGTGCAGATAAAACCTGAAATTCTTCTGTGCTCATGGCTTACGAAGAGCACTAGCTCACCGTTTCTCATTCGCCCGTCCGGTTAAATCGACGACATGCTCTGTGTTCTCGGAGAGGATCGAGTAGCTCATCGGAACAATGTGGAATGGCGCGCATAGTGGAGTCGAAATGAGTAAAAATACAAAGAGTTTGAGCAGCATTTTCTGAAAATGTGAAGTGACGTGCACGTTGTGACTGACAATGGGCAGAGGATACGACCAACAACTGAAACGGGGGGCAAACGGCGTCCGTGGGGGATTTGACAGCTTTGTATGGAGGAGGGAGGGGTGAGAAGAACACAATACGACGTTTTTCGTTTTGTTTTTTTTTCTGGTTTAGAGTTTGTTTCACGTCATGGGCGTGCCTACAAAAGTGAATTCGGTTTTCGGAAAGGTAGTTTTAGAGAATTCTCATTCCAGATCTACAGAACTCTAGAATCCTTTTTTATCAAAAAAAAAGTGAAAATTATTCTTGAATTTGAAAACTCGTAATTAAGGCTTCCACGAAATAAGAAATAAGGCCGTCTCGAACTCGTCTGACGCAGAGAGAGACATTGTGTTGGTACACAGTACACCACTTTTTTATTGCGTAAGACGAATGAAAGACGAACTGAGAGACGAATATTTTTTTCGTCTCTCGTGGAAGCCTTACTCGTAATTTTCATATTCTACTTTTAAAATGTATTAATTTAATAAATTTCTGAAGATATAAGCGTATGACAAATCGAAGAATGTCCAGTATTTGACCAGGTAGACAGGTGAAAATGGATTTGTCACTCGGCACCTCACCTGTTTTTGAATGAAATCTTGAGAGAGGCGGACTCTGATGTCCCTGTGGGGACGGCGGAGGTCAGACAACATTCCGTCGTTTTCACGAATTTTTCTCTCTTCGTGTCCGCCCCGAAATAGCTGGAATGATTGGAATGCGGCAGTTGTCTCGCCGGCGCCCCGCGAGCTCCGTGGTGACTCCTTGACTCTTATCATCCTTTCTCCATTGTTATTGCTCAGTCAGGAGGAATACTATTAGAGTACGTGAGCAGATGGAAAGAGGAGAGATGAAGCTGAATGACGGAAGGACGTCACAGGAGGATCGTGTTGCAGCGTGTGAAGTTGGATTCTCAGGATACCAAGCGCGTTCTCAAAAAAAAATAAAAAATTTCTTGGTTTAATATAACGCATTTTTATTAAATGGAATCTATAATCGAGTCCAACTAGTTTAATTCATCATTTTCTGAAGCAGGAGACGTTCTTTTGGATGCTAAGGGTCAACGGCACCTTGCCTGCATACTGCCGCGTTCAAAGTTGATTTCCAGGAAAAAAGCTGTCTAAAGCTGCCATTTTTTTCTAGATTTACCGGAAACTGTCGCAACGAGTGTTACAATCTACTCACGAATGTTTTCGAGATCTTCAACGATTTCTCCGTCAGAATCCATCATTTGAGGAGAAATATTCAGAAAAAACAGCCGAATATATTATCGGTTCGCGAGTACGCAAGAGATCGTTTAGACATGGGGTGTGGGTCTCGTTAGGAAATTGGCGCGTTAAAACGCGCCAATTTAAAAATTGAAAGGAAGCGCACACACTGCGTTTGTTTTTCTTTTCGAAAATTGAAATCGAATATTGGAATTTTTTCTATTTATATTTTGCTTCGAAAATCATGTATTTTTTAAAATTAATTTTTATTGTCAATTTTCTTAAACTGCTTATTAAACTGAATAAAGTATTATTTACCGGAATTTAAATGTTTTTTTTTCAATATTAGAAGTTTATATTCTTCAAATTAGTATCTTTTCACTTGCAGCTAATTGTTTCAACAGAAGTGATGAAGTTTATGGTAAGGAATACCTGTCAAATAAAATTTATAAATATTAATTTTCAGGTTTTTCGTGAGAAGAGGTTTTTTATGGTTAGACACGCGAGGTCGCTGAATGATCCGGACGTTTTAGAATCTGGAGAATCAGCTGGTCAACCATCCGGGAAGGATCGAGAGAGGATTCTGGAGAGAAAGTCATCGAAGGTAACTAAATCTTCTCCTTTTTCTCTTTTTTCAAATCATCTTCTCTTTCAGAAAATCTTCTCTTCGACGAAACGAACGTCTTCAGTTAAAAACAATGTTAAATATACTCTTCACGTCAGTCAGTGCATATACTTTTTTTATTTGAAAAATTGGAAAAGTCTATAAATAATTTGTATTTTATATGTTTAACTGTTGAATGATGTGTCATCCTTCATCCATCATCCATCATCATTCATCATCATCATCCATCAATCCATCCTTCAGACCGTCCTCATCATCGTCAGAATCTTCATTTTCTCGCAATTCTTCGTGAGATTCTGCATCCATTATTGTTTGTAAGTCGTTTTCGACGTTTACGACATGTTCAATCGTGTTCACGATTGTACCCTCTGGAATATTTTTGAGGAAGTCGATGGCTTGTCGTCGAACCTTAATAAATACTAAATACTAAAAAAATACTGAAAGTCGTAAAAAAACATACGACATCAATTTTATTGTCGACCTTGCCGAACTGTCTGAGATGGGTTTTCAGCTGGTTCCAGATGAGTTCGATGGGATTCAGGCAGCAGTGGTAAGGGGGCAGACGCAAGATCTTCACCCCAAACTGCTTTGCCATCTCGTCGACCTCATACTTGGTCATTGCTGTCTTCCCTCCATTTGCATTGATGAAAAGCTCAGCTTCTCTCCACAGCTCATCCCTATTCATTTTCAAGTCGTATGCGATTCCTTGGCTATTCAAAAACTCAGCGAGAGCAGGTTTTGAAGCATTTTTTGTTGGAATCTGAAATTCTGTGATGATCTCGGTTTTATCGGAGATGTGTAGTAAACCTTTAGCAACGGTTTGTTGTGAATAGGACAGTTGTCGATGACGAGAACTGCCTGTCTTCCAGTCGGTGCCGCTGCTGCAATCAAAGGAATGATAACTTCCATATACTTCTTGTATGCATCGGAATCCATTGTCTTGTGATAATCAAGCATCTGCTCCGAGGCAGGTCTCTTGGAAGTGATCACTTCGACGGATTCAGGCAAAATGGAGGATTCAGTGAGTACAGCTAGGACAATGGCTCTCACCCCCTTGTCACTAGCTGCCTTGAATCCTGGAACTGGATTTTTCAGACTCCCCATTCGAGCAAGCTCATATGCCGACTTGTGCTTTGTCACCCATCCCTTCCTCTTGGTCATCCCATGGAAGATCCAAGTCTCATCGAAGTACGTGATGAACGCCCCAGATTCCCTCATTTCCGCGATCTCTTTGAGATATCTAGCTCTCCATTCAATCAAATCATATCGAGCAGAAGTCATGGGATTGTACGTTTTGATCTTATGTACAATGTCCATGTCTTGCAGGATTTTGCGAAGAGTAGTTCTTTTGAATGGAAAGCTAAACTTGTCTTTGAGATCGATCAAAAGTGATTGAAGAGTGAAGTTGGAATCTGTGCTGTAACATTCTTCGATGTGATCTCGGATTTCCTTCTGCTGGGATTCCGTGATGAGTTCTAAAATTTTTTTGTTTTTGCACATTTCCTTCTGCTCTTCCTTTCGTGTATCTTTCGGAGTTGTATCCGACAAAGCCTCCGCCACCTTCTTGCTCACTGTGCTGTATGCAATACCGAGAATCGTTGAAGCCAAAATTTTCGGATTACTGAAAATGGTGTCGCGCGCTTGTTCGCCTAACTGTCTTTTTATTTGTGACAGATGCTCCACTACGAAAGCCACCATTTTCACATCTTTGTCTTTTATACCAGGGCCACAAATATGGGAGCAATCGGTAAATTGCAAATTTCGGATGGCACTCCCCAATTTCCGATCCGACTCTTCCTGCACTTTTTTCTGTCTCTCTTCTTGTGTCTAGAATATTTTTTGTCTAATGAACCTTTGTTAATCCACGTAAAAATACCTCCATTTCTTCAGCTATTGTTTCAGTAGATTTGTGTCTAAACAGCATCTGGTTCTCAGGACCTTCTACTTTCAGTTCAATAATTCCATGCAAGGACGAATCTAATTTTTCTAAAACTTTTTTTGTTTTCTAAAATGTTCAAGTTCAAGTCACTTTTCTCTTCTTCATTCAACAAGCTTCTTCTCATCAGATGAACTCTCCCTTCGATTCGCACTTTGGCGAACTTAGGCTCCAGCGGCGAGGATGACATAACTATGAAACAACAATTGTTTATTCTTTTCTACATTGAACACAGAAACGCATGGCTTTTAGTTCCACATTCTTTTTATAAATTCTCCAAAGTTTTACATTTTGGCGCAGATGACACATCATTCAACAGTTAAACATATAAAATACAAATTATTTATAGACTTTTCCAATTTTTCAAATAAAAAAAGTATATGCACTGACTGACGTGAAGAGTATATTTAACATTGTTTTTAACTGAAGACGTTCGTTTCGTCGAAGAGAAGATTTTCTGAAAGAGAAGATGATTTGAAAAAAGAGAAAAAGGAGAAGATTTAGTTACCTTCGATGACTTTCTCTCCAGAATCCTCTCTCGATCCTTCCCCGGATGGTTGACCAGCTGATTCTCCAGATTCTAAAACGTCCGGATCATTCAGCGACCTCGCGTGTTTAACCATAAAAAACCTCTTCTCACGAAAAACCTGAAAATTAATATTTATAAATTTTATTTGACAGGTATTCCTTACCATAAACTTCATCACTTCTGTTGAAACAATTAGCTGCAAGTGAAAAGATACTAATTTGAAGAATATAAACTTCTAATATTGAAAAAAAAACATTTAAATTCCGGTAAATAATACTTTATTCAGTTTAATAAGCAGTTTAAGAAAATTGACAATAAAAATTAATTTTAAAAAATACATGATTTTCGAAGCAAAATATAAATAGAAAAAATTCCAATATTCGATTTCAATTTTCGAAAAGAAAAACAAACGCAGTGTGTGCGCTTCCTTTCAATTTTTAAATTGGCGCGTTTTAACGCGCCAATTTCCTAACGAGACCCACACCCCATGTCTAAACGATCTCTTGCGTACTCGCGAACCGATAATAGCAAAAAAAGTTTAAAAACTTGAACAAATTGCGTTAAAGAAGAGCCGTAAATCGTGCGACGGTCGGTGGTCTCGAAGGGAAGAGGCAAATTACGGTAACACTCGTTGCGACAGTTTCCGGAAAATCTTGAAAAAATGGCAGATTTGGACAGCGTTTTTCTAGGAAATTTCTCCTGGAAATCAACTTTGAACGCGGCATACGAATTACAGTAATAGAGTATACGACATACAACTGCCACCTACCGATATCGCTGGGGCGCCGCTTCAAAAATTGTATTTATTCCAATCGCTTCCGATATCATAACATAACATTTTCATTCGAATTCTCCCACTTCCCCTGAACTCAAATTGTTAAGTCTCGAGTTTTTGCGGCTCAGGATTAGGGCGTATCGCTACCGTTTGTTTGGTTTCACATTTACTGTAAATTACGACTTTGAGCCATTATGCTTTATTTACGATTTGTTTCGAAATTATCAAAATGTGTGGCTCACAGAGTACACCGTTGTCTTAAAATATCTCCGGCATTTTGCCATTAAATACTCATTAATGAGAGATCAAAGGGAATATATCCGCTTGAGGACAGGGAGAAGACTACCGCTTGTGTATATGGGAATCTGTGATTATTTTGCGACATTCTAAATATGTTATTCATAATTCTTTCGAAGCTTTAATTTGGATTATTTATTTCCTTTCATTGTTCGTTTAATTCACATTAATCAGGACCATAATGAAATCCGAAACACCCATTTTCAACATATCGATAGAGGGTTGAAGATTACAAATCCAAGACCTGAGTTCATGAATTACAGAAACAATATTAGGTGACTAATAGATGTCGGTCATGTTCTGAATTAAATGACATAGAGCTACATTAATCACCAGTGTGCGTTACCGACAACAGATGACAAAATTTGTCGACAAATTTATCGACAAATTTATCGAAAAAATTTTTTTTGCCGAGAAATTTGTCGACAACGCACACTGTTAATCACTGCATAATAGCTTTTAAGGTCAGATTTCGGATCATTCTTATGAAAATTAGCAGTTTGACATTTGAATGCAATGTGAATCATTAAAGCAATATACCAGATGTAAAGAATCAAAAAAACTCATAAAGACTTCCGGCCAACTCATTTAATAATTCTTTTGTAATTCTCAAAGCCGCTCAACTTGCCATTCTTGAAAACCACGTCACCGAGTTCATCTGCAAGAGCACTGACTATGAAAGTATCTCGTTTCGTTTTTTTTTTGCATTTTGTCTTGTTTCCGGCCATCTGCTAGTGTGTTATCCTCCTGTTTGTAAACTGCTAGAGCCGTGTGGAATTTCATTGAATGAAGGAGAAAATAAGAGAGCAAAGGAAGTGAGGGGATAAATTGCTCGAATTCCACACCAATCCTTCGATATCACGTTCACTAAAATTCCAAGTCACGGACACCGATCGTGAGTGTGACATCGGCAATGTGCGAGAGTTAAATAAATACTGTTGATTTTAGTGTTTTTATTAACAAATGAAAAGAAAAAACTTCAGTGATGATTTTCTTGAAGACTTTAAATAGTTCACAAAAATTTGAAACCACAATAAGGATTCATAATAAGGAATCCAAAATGTAAGACAAGTGAGCCTGTTCTGGAAAAGAATGAAAAGGAATAATTCGGGATTTGAAGCTCAGAAATGAAACAAGACCATTGCGAAAGGATCGAGTAGACGAAAATAAGAACTTAAAAAATTGGTTTACAGAGACCAAAATTTATGTTAAAGTGCATAAGATTTACAGGGACCACGTATCGAGAAGAGAAATTTTAAAACGACAGAAATCTGTACATTTAAGCAAAACCGAAACCTTCGGTACATTCACGAATAGCCATCAGCAGCGATTGTCGAAGCTTTTCATATGACTCATATTGCGGCAAATCCAATTGATTGAAGCTGGAAATCCAATATTTAAAAAATTCTCAAAAATTTACGTGAAAATAAACTGGCAATGAATGAATATATATATATATATATAACGAGCTTGAATTGGTAATAGAGTGCAAACGACAACCATGGCATGCTCAAAGGGAAGTCTGTGGCTAACTTTTATGGTCAAGAAAATTAAATAACTGCTTCTTTCTGTATTTTTCACAAGTCCATATTTCAGTTAAATTTCATAATCGTAGCTGAATTACTAGATATATTGTTGAAAAATCTATGAACGAATGAAAGCGAAGAAAGCTAATAGTGAAGTAGTAAAAACAGCAAAATATTATTTGTAAACTACACAAGTATGAATTCAGAAAACTCCGGATTGGATTAATTTTGGACGTTGTTTCCTCCAGCGGTATTATGCGGCAGACTCATAAACTAGCGAATAAAATTCTGGTGGACCAGATGACTAAAAAATATATGTTTTACATTCGATAGCAACTCAGAAATTTTGAACGGTGAAACAGAGACAAAAGAGGGGTTTTGATGTAAAATCTGGACGTTGTAGGTTTGCACATATGAAGCTGATTTTTGACATGTGATACACGGACATCCAGATTGCTATATTAGTAAAATTTTGATTGTTTATATCGTTGTTAAGACAGTTTTGTAGATTTTGTGTGTGTAGTCCTACAGCAACCCAAGTACTCAGCGACCTCCTAAAGATGTGACTGCGAAGCGCTCGAGTGGCCATAACTCCATCCCGCATATCAAAGTAGGAGGTCCACATTCTTTAGAGTTATTAAAAAAAAGAACCAGGACAGAAAGAGAGGCACACAGACATAACTATTTGCTTTGTAATAAATAGATCACTTACCATGTATGTGCAGCCGGAAGCCGATCTCCACCGCGACTGTCCATGTGGATACTGAATTTTTGAACTCCATTCATTCCTTCCAGCGAAGCAAACCCTTGAAGCGGAACCTGAGAAGAGGAGACGTTTAGAAATAAAAGATATATTACTGATGTTACTATACCTTGGATGTGCCAGTGACAAATTGTAGGAACTTTGCTTTGTCTTCTTTTTCGAATGATCGAAGTGCTCTCCAGAACCACTGAATATGCGTAGACGTCTTTTGATAGCCTTTGTAGTCCGTGTTGGCTGCCATATCATCAATGTCAACTGTAGGAAGTCCTGAGATAAGCAGCTCCAATTCTTGTTCATTGAACATCGAAATCAAATCTTTCGGAATAATCTCGTAGAATCCGGTGAGGAAAGCGTCAAGTTGCTTACGAATTGATCCTGTCATCTTCATCTGGCACACCAGTTTCACGTATTCGTCTTTATTAGCGTCGTTCACTTCGATTTTCCGGCCATTTTGTTTTAAGTCGCGATCAGACCGCACTCCAAATTCTTCCACTTCAGTTGAAAACGTGAGATCTAGACCAAGATCATCAATTGGATTCTGGAGCAAGAAGTCAAGTGATTTGAAGAATGCTGGATCTTCACTTTCTAAATCTTGATATCGTACTGGCAAATTTAGAATGTGCTTATAAAATGCTCGAGTAAAGTAACAATCAAGATATTTGTGCTCGAAAATAGATTTGGCAATGAGTCGCCCAACAAACTTGAAATAGTCAAGATGCTCCGGGTTGATATAAGATGATTTGTTGATCATGTATGTAACCATGTCTCCTGGAGCGGTAATGAAAAGAGCGTAGTTGGGATTGAATATTTCCCTAGTGATCACTGAGAACCATTCGCGCAGCAGTCCTCCGGCATCTTGACCTTCTTCTCCTTGAAAAATGATGTAAAAACGATTTTTCCATTCAGCGGGACGGAGACGGAAGAGCTCACGGAAGGAATCCGAAAAAACTCTGTTTCGAGATACTTGAACAGAAACATCATTACGACGGTAACGTGGCATTCTGAAAATTGTCTGTATTGGTTTTGGAATTGAACTGATAGTTATTTTAATTCAGGTATTAGGTTGAGAAATGTCTTAGTAATTTGTTTTGTTTCGTCATTGTTCAGTGTTAATTTAATTTGTTCTGATTCTTCTTTGTGCTTATTATGCAGGCATAATACGCCTGACAAACTTACAGGCAGCGTTCAAAATGAGCGAGAATTTGCTTGCTGATCGCCATGCAAAAGTTCCATGATATAAAGGATGTCGAGAAGTGGTTGGACGACTGTTTCGTCACCCAGTCTCCCGAATTCTACGCGAATGGAATCGCTCAACTTCCATCGCTTTGGCAAGAAGTCATAAATACTAATGGTGAATATATCACACATAGGATCTCATTTTCTTTGAATAAATGTTGTTCCAAAAACAAATTCAAAAAATTACGAAGAATTTTCGTTAAACCTAATAGAAACTTTGTTCGAAAAAAAACCATTATTTTTTGAATCACTCTCAATTCACTTACGAGGGCTCCAATTTTGTTAGTTCTTTGCGGAAATACTTCCTCTTAACATCGAAATCTAAAAGCTTCGGGAATTGCGTGAGAATAGCGAAAGGTCCGCCAGCGGAAAGTACAGCATTGTTTTGACGAAGCGCTTGATTAAGCACTTGCCGATGCTTCTCAGCAAACTCGATAAGCTTCGCGGTATCAGGATCTAAATCTTCCCGAATTCCGTCGTGCGATACGGATGAATGCACTGGAGCAGCTGCAGGTAAGGTCGCCTGGCTTTCTTTCCGCTTGGATTCAGCATCCTTGCCCATTGGTTTTTGTTGTTGAGATGCATGAACGAGGAAGAAGGCTTCCGCTGCGGGTTGTAGAGCTAAGACTGCATGTGGATCAGAAGCTTTACCTAACCGGAAAAGACATTCTGAGAGAGAGTCCCACAGTTTTTCAAGAGAAGACAAGCGCTCGGAAATTCTTGGTTCTTCATCAGCAACTTCCTCAGGTTCTACCGATTGAGAAGCAGGAACAGATGAAGTAGAAGAAGCCGGTTCAGTAGCGTTTTCTACAGCATCAGCAGCACCGGACGTTGTTGGCTTTTCTTTCTCTTGCTCCTTCGTTTTTTTATCAGCTTCCTTCGCACGTTTGGCTTTGTCCTTTCTTATCGCTTTCATATGATTGCGAACTTTGACAAGAGTCTGAAGAGCACTGAGCAGTGCATACTGAGCACCATTCTTGTCAGTAAGAATGGTGACAGCTGGAAGTTGCAGTTCCTTGCAAGAGCTCATTTGCAACCTCATGTTTTGATCTCCATCAATAACGAGTCGTTCTCCATCGAATCGGCCAGTAGCAGTACGGCCTCCAGCGGTAGTGTCCACCACGAGTTTAGAGGTTTTTGATGAAGTGGATGGTTGATCAGAAGAAATTTCCGCCACTTCTTCCATTTTCTGTGCTTCATCTAGTTCAACAATGAGACGATCAACTTGAGGGAGTAGCTCTTTCCCGAGCTTAGTGACGGCTGAGAATAGATGCTCATAGATATCGATAGATGTGGAATCTGAGAACGCCCGCATCGCTTCCGAAAGAATAATAAGACCATCCGCAAGTCCTTCAGCGCTACATGATCCAGTCGTCATAACTTGAATTACAAATTCTAACTTCTCAGCAAGAAGTTTGGCAGATTCATGGCTTCCTAGCAATTTCAATGTGTCCATGGGCAGTGTAACCATAATTTGACTTGCGACTTTCAACACTTTCTCTTTCAATGGAGATTTGGCCATAGTTGATTTACGAAGAGAATTGAGCATTTGTCCAAGGGCACATTCCTCGAGCTGTTTCTCCGGTGTTGCTGTCCAATCCTTACATTTCGGAACCTTCGACGTGGTCTGCACCATTGTCCAGAACTGATGGAAGGAAGGTGCTTGTTTGGAAAGATCAGAAGACTTGGCTCCGTGACGAAGAATTGAGGGAAGGAAATTGCCGGGGTAGGCACGGGCAATGCTAGTTAAAAGATCAAGAATGTTTTTGCACATAGGAATAGCGAGCATGGAATGAATCGATATTTTTTGAGCATTATCCGAGATTCGGATAGCTTTTTCATTGTGACCAACTCCCGATATAGCAATTGAATCCAACCACGCGGGAACGTTGGAGAGAATCTGAAAGTGTATAATGAAATGGTTGTTTTCTAGTGTTGTTTATAAGAAATATGGAAGGAATTATTTGAAAAAAAAACCTCTTCATCATCAGAATTTGGTTCGCTAGCCTTGTCAAGTAGTGCAAGAAGACACCAAACGATGAAATCACAGGTTGTTTGATTGACACAGGCACTTCGAAGAACTTTTTGGAGTCGGGTATGGGGAACCCGATTGTTGTCGACCAAATATAGAAGGCATAATGTCAAGATTGATTCACGATCGAGCAGATGTGGGGTCTCCAAAGGTGCCTGAATTGCATTTCCAGCTTGTTGTCCAATGATTGGTCCCGAGTTACCAACTGAAAATAATGGTTGCAGGACAATAAATTAAAACTTAACATTAAAAACCCTTAAAAACATAAAATTTCGTACCTGGTCTATTAGTGTTCCTGGCTCTAACAGCTGCAATAGGCCCGGGCCCACCACCACGAAACAGCAAGCGATGATAGCGTAACATATTTGGTTCAACGTGTTGCGCTCTCGCTCTACGGGCTTCGTTCTGCATTTCCACTGGTAAACCAGCCAACTCGGTATCGTCCATTTCAGCAAGTACTTGAGCACGTTCATTGGCAGGTAGTGAAGCAATAACTGCGGCACCATCCATCTCAACTACCGGAGCGGGTGGAGCATTTAACCGTCGCTGCTGTTCCTCAGCTTCTCGGAGACGTCTTTCATGTTCAGCAAGTACCTCTTCTTGCAGTTCCGGTGGTAAAGCATTAAGGAAAACTGGATCTATTGGTTCGACGAGTGAGGCTGTTGGAGCAGCTGGTTGCCCTCCTTGTCCTCCAACAGCACCTCCTACATCAGGAACTGCTGGAGCTGGTTGAGCAACGGGAACTGGACGAGAAGCTCTCTCGGCTCTTTGTTGTCTTTGATAGTCTCGAATGACTTCGGCTCGCATATCTTCAGGGAGAGCGGCAAGAAATGCTGGATCAACACCTTCTGGAATATCAATATCACCCAGAATCGCTCTGAACTCTTCGGCAATCATATTTCCTTCTGGAGCGGGGTCTTCGACAGAAGCAGCTGGAGCACCATTATCCTGAATTTCAGGAGCATGCTCTTCAACAGCTTGGCGTTCCACTTCTTCTATTTCTTCCGTTCCAGCGACCGACGACGCTGCAGTCGCCGCTGAAGACTGTGGAAGTGCTTCCACAGCACCTTCGTCTTCTCCCATTTCCATGGGTTCTTCCTGCGCAGAATTATCGGTGGTCTGTTGAGTTTCGGCACGAGATACTGCTGGAGTAGTCAAAGTATCTTCTCCTCTCGCGGACGCATTCGGTGCTTGTGAATCCGATACTGTGTTTGTCGTATTTGTAGCAGCGGGAGTTGCTAGTCCGATTTCTCCAGACGATGGAGCAGATGCTGTGGGTGGAATTTGTGTAGCAGACTTTTTTTTTTCTTCGGCGGCTTTCTTTGCAACGTCAGCTTCTTTTTTTGCTTTTGCTTTAGCTTCGGCCTCCTTCTTTAACTGAGCTTCACGGGCAGCATGCAATCGAGTGAGGTAGGAATTGACAATTATTGTGACGAATCTACTAGACACTGGTTCCATAGAGAGAGCATATGATTCTAGACGATCCAAACATGTTGGTACTAGGCTAGCACGAACATCTCGTCGGTCCTCCCGTTCCTGGAAAGACTATGGTTTCTAATTGTAGCATGAAAATCAAGAGGCAAGGAGGAGCGGAAGACTCTTAACTACTTATAATTTTGAATTGAATAGAACTTAGAAAAAAAACGATTGATTTAAAGAAATGTTCACAAAAAATAGTAAAAACTGAAAAGTAAATTCTCACCCCTGAATGGTACGTTCGATAGGCTCCACCTCTTGAGAATGCCACATTTGAAGGACGAATATCAAATATGTGATCAAAAAACGATGCGTGCATTCCATTATCTACATGCGTCGTAGTTCCTCGTATAAGCATTCTTCCTGGAGGTAAATCCCCCAATCTGATACCGCGAGAAATGGCTTCCAATTCTCGTGCTTCAGTTGTTGTTCTACGTATAGCATTTTGACGATGAAGACTCGTTCTTGTATTCATAGAAATTATTTCGGCACGATAGGAAGAATTCGGGCGACGCGATACATCGTTCTCGGCTGGTGGTCTAGACATCAATGGGTGTTCACTGATAACGCTTCCAAGATTTGAACCGCGAGCTATTGGTCTTCTTTCCGTTCGATAAGGTGGCCTAAAAGTGAACATTTTAGAGTGTTACACGTTTTCAGCACAAATAAACGAACATTTTTGGATAAAAACGCACGTTTTTGCATATAAATCTCGGTCATAAAGATGGTCGATAATGGCAGTGAACTACCGCTATATTACCACTCGTTCCAACGAACTAGTGCTAATATATAAGTTAAGATTATGGAATTGAGGGCGCAGTTAGTTAAACAAAAATCAGCGCTATGGAGATAAAGACGTTTCAAACATTCAATACTCACAAAAAGTCAAAATCATCACGGAAGATATCGGCGAAGGCTGTAACCGCTGGGCGTCCGAACGATGGTGGGAAGATGATTTCGTCCATTCGGTTAACATCGAACGGTTCATTAAAGTAATCATCGTCGAGGTCTAGACGGGCAACTTCTTCCATACTATCGCCGTCTTCATCTCCATCGTCATCTTCATCATCATCATCTTCATCAAAAAGCCTACGAACTCCAGATGGTTCAGGATTCGGTTCGACTACTCGCATTGCATCTTCATCTTGGTCGTCATCTTCGTCTTCTTCTTCTTCATCTTCATCGTCGTCATCGTCGTCGTCGTCGTCATCATCATCGTCGTCATCATCGCGGTGATCATCCCTCGCTTCTTGCATATTCCGATCAATGTCTTCCTCTTCTTCCTCATCATCTTCCTCTTCCTCAGCTTCAGCGGGAGGAGCCAATTCATCGACTAAATTCATGTGTTCGGCAGATACGACAACTGGATCTCCGATAACTTCCTGCACATCAGCCATTTCAACTTCAACTTCCCCACCTCCCGTTTCAACTGCATCATCTCTAACTTCCTCGTCGCCAGCATGTTCTGATGCTTCCGATGGACTGTCTGATCTTTCCCTCTCATAAATTTCCGATCCTTCTTCTTCCCCAGCCGCTTGCCCAACTCTTCGAACATTCGCCCCTCTCCAATTATCTCCTTGAAGACGCCTCAGAAGGTTCTGCATTTCTCCGTCGAAAGCAAGTCCATCTCTTTGTAATAAAGCATCAAGCTCCCGTTCGTTCACTACTCCTCCAGCTGCTGCCTCTCTCCTTTCCCGTCTTCCCGCAACCATCTCCATGAAAGAACGTGGGCCGGTAATACCCGCTGTTGCAGTCGTTGAGCCTTCAAGCAGTGTATCCAAAGTCTTTAAAATTTGATTTACAGTGTCTAGTGATTCTTTGGTAGATAGTTGAAGACAATGTATCGTTTTGACAAGGTCCGAACACATTTTTTTCTTGTGAAATAACTTCATAACGGAATTCTGGGTTGCACGTTCTCGATTTCTATCTGATTGATGATTAGAATGGTGAGACGGACAACTTTGGCACATAGTTATGATTATCGAGCACAACTCGGAGATCTTCTGTAGAACTTCGTTCTCTTGTTTCTTCAATATCGTTGTAGTTTCTTCCTTTTCCTCGAATTCTTTGTCAATTTGGATATTCGCAAGATCTATTCTCAAGTCCGACGCTTTCTCTGAATAAGAAGAAAGAGCATTTTTCACGTCCATCACTATCAGCTCTTGTGCTTTTATCGAATTTTGAGCAGCCGATATGACAGCGATGAGAGTTTTCAAAGCATTTGCAGTCTCTATTTTTTCCAAAGGAACACTAATGTAGGTATCAATGAGCGAATGGATGGCGCTACGTCCTTCAGCTTGAGTTTCAGCAATTATTATGGCAACAGATGGATATGATTTAACTATTTCTGCAAGGATTTGCAAAATTTTCTCCTGGGATAGCATTCGTGTTTGCCCAACAGAAGGAAATTCTCCATTAAGTACTTCGCTTATCATCAAGCTCACAATTTTTTCTGCTCGCGAGTTGTTTTCAATTATGGAATGAGAGCTTGAAGAAGAAGCTGCTTGTGGAGGAGCAGATGATGTTGATGCACCACCACACGCAGAAGAAGAAACTGATGCAGACGACTTTTTATCCTTGACAATTGGAACAATATCGGATCCATTCATTCTAGCTATTTTGTTTATCGCTTCGGTAAAAACAAGTGGATTCCTGGACGACAATGGAGCCATTGAATATAGAGTGTCAGAGAAATCCTTTGCTTTGTTTATTGCGTATTCTGGCAATAAATATGGATTAGGGTTTGACACAGCAATGTATCCACGGATTGTTTTCTCGAAAACGTGACTGAGAAGCGCATCGTCGTCAATGCAATTACGAATGATAATAGAGACAAGGAAGGGATAACTTGAAGCACATCGAGCACGAAGACGGAGAATTGCTTCAACGCCACCTTGATCCATAAATTTCACGGCGTTTCGATGATTTCTAGTCAAGCGTGCCACAAAACTCAGAACTGAATGAGAGCATTTCGGATCCAATGCCCCTGATCTGATTACTTCTGTTGAAAGACCCAACAATCGGTCGTTGTGCTCGAAACTCCACGGTAATTTGGCCTCCGTTTCCATCAAATCTTGAATAGATACTTCGACGCTAGAAGGAAGTTCTGCTTTTATATTCTCGCGAGTAGTTCCATCTCCATGTTTCATTGAACCAAAATCGACGTCTACTTTTTTGCTCGGTCGACTGAAATACATTAAATTGAATCGAGGAAAAGCGTTTTCTATTTAAAGATTTTCATATTTTCAAAGCATGCAACGTTCTCAAAATTTTCAAACATAACTGGAATTTCCGGGTTACAGTACACTTACGAAAGTTATTCCACTATGAAAAACTCACACTCCTCTCTTTACAGTACACTTGACTCCTTCTAACCCAGCGAAGAACGCTTCATTTAGAGATTTCTGCGACGCTGCGTCGTAAGCCACCCATTTCTTCTCTCCTGATGAGTATTCGGTTCGTCTTCTCATTGCATCTTCTTCGTACGCCTGATACGACCATTCCAGAGATGTCGTTAGTGACTGTAGATAGGAACGACGGAGAACCAGACGATGGGCTTTCGCGTAAAAATCATACCAGCAAATAATACGAGTGATCAAGGATTGAAAGTAATCCACAGCTTTAAACCTTTCAACAAGATATTCCAGTGCAGTGAGCATCACGGCGGTCATTCCATTCGCATCAATCCACTGAACATATTCCTCCGATATTTTATCGAATATGAGAACTGCAAAGTGCAACCTGTTTGCCATGGTTCGAGCAATATCGTGTTTTCTTGGACGGCCAGATTCGTCAATCTCCTGCATAACAAGGCTCTTGGCCATATTCAGTAAATCATCTCCTAATATTTCCGCAATCAAGTGTTCTGTTCTCCACTCTTCGGTCATAGCTGGGAAAATTGATACAATTAACTCAGCACAGGGATGGATCGTGTCGTTAGATACTAATAAGAGTCTTTTGACAAGAGGGAAGAGCTGCTTGCAGGCACTGTTGAGAGATACGTCCTGTTCTATTTTCAATTGGCTCAAAGGTGGAATTAAAGGTTGGGCGATATTTTCCTCGTATGTAGTTCGGGGATTTTTTACTCTGTCCATAACTTCGTTAATTAAGTTTTCAGCGTTAATATCTGCCCCTTCGTCGGGATACAATTCAAGAATCTGTAGCCCAATTTGCTCTGCACCAGCGTCAGCAAGTATTCTTTGCGCGATTCGAACAAGTTCAAACCCTTGACAGCCAGCAAACTGAGCATTGAGATGAGCTTCGATCTCATCGGCATTCGGAGCATGAACTACGGCTGCCATTTCAGCTCCATCACGAAGAGCATCACGAAGAGCTCTGTTTGTCACAACATCTTCGCGGAAACCCGTTCCATCGTGGAGGCGGACCTGAATAAGATATTAAAAGTAATTAGCAAAAAATGTATTCGTGTACTCTGAATGGAAAAAATAATAGTGATATTTTTGACAGTAGCTCGAGCACCTATTTCAAGCAATGCAAAAACTATCAACTAATAATCACCTCATTTCCATGAGCCAGAAGGTAGTTGGCAGCTTCGTCAGCATTTCGAGTATTTTCCAGGGCATATTGAACAATTTCACGAGAGAATCCAAAATCCATCAACATCACAATTGTATCCTCTTGCGGATCAACTTGGATAGGGGCAGCTGGAACTTCTGCTGGAATTTCTGGAACTCGAGGAGCTCCAGGAGCCCATTCTTCCGGAGGTGCATCTGCAGCAGCATGAGCACTGAGGAAAGCAGTAATGACAGCCGTCGCTTCAGTTTCTTCCACAATATTTCTTGCTACTTCTTTGAATACGGAAAATGCGTTTTCGCAGACCTTTTTCAGTGACTTCAATTCCCAATCCGGCATCTGAGCCATTTTTTCGAAGAATTGTTTATAAGCATTGAACATATCACGACACACCAGTTTTAGATACTTATTAGTATCAAAGTCTGATGCTTGACGATCTCGTCTTTGCCAGTTATCACTAATCACTATTGTGTTTCTGTCAGTAAGTTTAACGGCTAAACGGCACCATTCCTCCATAGTTTGCTCGACTCCTTCTGGCATATGTTCTCCCAAGAAAGGAATAATCTGATCGGTGAAAAGTTCGAAGAAAGCCTTGTGACAGCCAGAAGTGTAGAAATTTTGTGGAAGGGATGGATTACTACACCTTTGTCCGTTTTCAAACAACGAGTAGTTCAATTGGGTCAGTAATTCGATGTATCGCCCATATGCCATTGGAGAATTAGCAGTATTCGGAATGGTTGGTTCCCATTTCAAATCCTTGTATATAGAAGTAAAAATCATGGAAATGCAATGCGAAGCTGCCAGAGGCAATGGAGGGGTGTCTCTAACACGTGTACGCCTTGGATTATTTATATTTATTTGCCTCCCCATTGAATTCAGAAGGTCTTTGACCAAATTATGCGACTTTGATACTATTTCTTGCAACGGCTTATTCTTAACCCAAAAATCATGTTCTTCTTGAGAAACTCCAGCCAATTTCCATCTCGGCTCTCTCGCCAGATCTTTCTGCTGTTGATCTACATCTACATAATCGTCTTCCCATGGCGGCATAATTTCGACATCCAAGTGTGTGTCAGCAGGTTGGTCGCTAAGCATTTCGCCTTCAGTCTGGGTGGCTGCAGTTCGAATCGTTGGTTTCAAAGTTTGCACGAGTTCATACTCCCAGCAGAGCATACGCGAAAGTTTTCTGAGCAATCCATAAAGTTTGACACCCTCTGGCATTTTCCATGTTTCAAAAATACGGTTACGATGCTCTTGTGGATTGTAACTGCTGTTTATCGGGCTTCTGTTAAGGTTGAGAAGAGTTGGAATCAGACTATTCAATTCCACCAACGTTTTTTCAACAAGCTTTTCATTTAGGTGCATCAGAAGTGTTGCTTTTTTGTCATCTGCTGGTTTCATAGCCGAAAAATCGCCATTGTTTTCTTCGAAAAGTGGATTTATTGTCTTGATGAACTCTCCCAC